>CM056193.1:149119371-149719371 GCA_029692085.1 Gymnothorax javanicus
ACTCCGCATCCATAAAACAATCAACAGCCCCCGAATCCAAAAGGGCTTTAACTCATATTCTTTTTTTTCCCCATAGTCAACTTTACTGAAATAAGAGTTCGAACGGGAGATTGAGTCCGCCAGAGGGGCTTCCCATCTCCCTTTAAGCTCGGGGCAACTTGGACGGATATGTCCCGGTTCGCTGCAATGATGACAAATTATTTGTATTTGAACAGGCTTAGGAGCCCGGTTCTCATATGAGCCATCAACCTGCATGGGCTCACTAGAACTGGGCATTTCAATGGGCGGAGTTGGGGCTGTATGCCTGTTGCACGGAACATTAACCTCGTTGCTATCAAGAGCCAATGCAGTACGTTTCTCCTTGTTTCATTCGCGGATGCGATTATCAACTCGCACCGCAGTACAAACCAACGAATCTAAAGAAACGCAAGGCTCTAGTGTAGCCAGAGCATCCTTAACCTCCTCCGCCAAAGCGTGAACAAACAGTGTTATAAGAGGTGCTTCTGGCCACCCTGTCTCTGTGGCTAAGGAACGAAACGAGATAGAGAAATCAGCGACGTTATCAAAACCCTGCTTCAAATGCATTAGACGTGTAGCTGCGTCCTGACCATATACATCCTGATCAAAAACATTAATCATCACTCTCACGAGAGTTTCCACTGAATTTACTACCGGCGATCTAGCTCAAATGAGTGGTCCCACCTAAGTGAGGGCTGTGCCGGTCAACAGTGATAAAATAAACGAAACCCGTAATTCTTCATTCGAGAACCGTGAGGGTTGCGCTTTAAAAAATATTTCACATTGAGCAATGAAATCTTTACATTTTCCTGCCTCGCCTCCATATCTTGTGGGTAACTGGAGTTTAGGCTCTCGGGGAAGGTGTACTGATTGTGCTTGTGAAATATTTTATGTAATCTGAGCAAACAATGCTCTAATACACTCGGAGGGATTTATTAGAAGACTTTCCTGTGTCTACATAGCCTGCTCCTGAAGGCGAATTCTCTGTCAGCTCCGCCTGCCGACTATCTAAGCTATAAAGACCCTGGCCATACGCAGTAAGGACAGACTGCTGGTCAGCAACAATGCTCTCTAGCGTAGCCGCTGCTGGGGACTCCATGTCTGGCCAGAGTGTTCTGTAATGGCCGGTGGAATACGGAGGCCAGGTGCAACGACCAGAGAGAAAGAGAGTAGCATGGACACAGTACAAACATAAAGAATAATACAGACCAAATGAAAGAACTCGCGCTTCCAAAGGACGTATAATAGTCCGAACCACGGAAGCAAAGTGAGATAGAAAAAGGGAGAAGAAACTCCAATAATTAAAAGATAGAAAGTCAAACAAAACCTGACTACAGATATCTTCTGCTATAGTGCTTAGCTACAAACAGACACTTTAGCAAAGAGGCGTGGTGAACATCCGGCTTATATAGAATCCGGGGAAGCGCCGCCCCAGTTCAATCAGCCACCTGGGTAAAGAATTCGATAGAACAGGAATACGATATCGTCCCGGGATGAGAGCCACAAAGAAAAGTCCAAAACACACGCACAAACATCCAGAACCATGACAGAAACATCATGGCCATCATTAAGATGGCATATAATCAGACATTTTCTTTTGCAACTGTTGTATATCATGGGTCCGGATTGCTAATAAAATGATTTGTGTCATATTTTCTTGAAAACAAAGACGATCCAATATAAATTGGGGAATATTGTGAATATAGCCTCCAAAAATGTGGTTTGAAATTGTAAAAATGAATATCTGACATCAAAGTTCAGTTTCTCTTAAAGCATACCCGCTCCACTAACTATCTCCCGCTCAAAGTCCCCAAGGTCTGCTCTGAGCTGGGTAAGTCTGCTTTCTGTTTTGATGCCCCCACCTCCTGGAACTCTATACAACAAACCCTTATGCTAAACTCACTCATATCTTATGGACAATTTAAGTCATTAATTGCAAACCTGCCTTCTCCAGTCTGTAACTGCTTTACTTGATTTATTTATGTTTGTATTATATATTTTTATTATTTATTTATTTATTTATTTATTATCTTATGTACTGTATCTCGGCTACATTGAAAAAGAGGACTGCCCTCTACTGTACCCCGAGAATTGTAAATAAAGGTTGAATGAATGAATGAATGAATGAAAAATCTGAGTGAAATTAAACGTTTAGAAGGCCTAGGTCAAAAACAGCACATTCTGCTGTTTAGACCATTTCTCAAGACTATGTAGGCATGGCAGATCATGACTTGATTGACATCTCCCTGCCTCACTCTGAACTAGTGCTTCGTGAAAATGGTGTGCTACCATGGATAGAATGTTCAATGTCCTATTAGTTAGGTATGCATTGAACTCGTTATGGTTTTGAACTACTTTGGCATGGCTTGGGACAATATATTTATTGGCAGTCAGAGCTGCACTCTTCTATCAAAATTGGGTCGTGGCACTGCTCACCCTATAAACAAGTCAAAATATTCTGATATATCAGAAATCAATTAGAATGTCTTACTGTTGGGGGCACCCCGGTGGCTCATTGGTCTAAGTGCGCGCACCATAAAGGCTGTGGCCTTCCCGCAGTGACCTGGGTTCGACTCCGCCTTGGGTCATTTACTGCATGTCTTCCCCATTCTTCTCCCCAACTTTCCTGTCTATCTCCACTGTATGGCCATCGAATAAAGGAAAAAATCCCCAAAAAAAATCTTAAAAAAAAAAAAAAAGAATATCTTACTGTTCATTGGATGCAGGTATCATTCACCTGATTGATGCCCGATTTTGTCACAATTTTGGGAATTTGCAGTCAATGTCAAAACTGTTTATGACCCTTTTAAATTTGTCCTGTGTAAACTCAGTTTTAGGTAACTGTAATCACCAGGCCAAATGAATAACGTAATAACAATACTAGTAATTCTGCATCTGACTGGAGGTGGTGCTAAAATTGCTTCTTAACATACAGGCCTGAGAAAAAATGTTTGCCCCCTTCCTGATTTCTGTTATTTTGCATATTTGTCTCACTTAAATGTTGCAATCATCAAAATAATTTTAATACAAGTCAAAGATAACCCGAGTAAACACAAAATGCAGTTTTTAAATGATGATTTTGTTAATTGAAGGAACAGAGGTATCCAACCCTACCTGGCCATATGTGAAAAATTTATTGCCTCCTTAGTTACTTAATCAACACATTAAATTAATTAAATTGATTGATAGGCTCACATTCATTAGATAACCCCAGGCAAGATTATTGCCAGCCCTGTTGAATCTAACATCTCTTAAGTAGAACCTGCTTGGCAATGTGAAGTAGGCAAAAAGCAGCACATAATGCTGTGATCTAAAGAAAGTAAAGAGTTGGGGAGAAACAAAGCTGTTGACAACTGTCTGTCTGGAAAAGGGTACAAAATAATTCTAAGGCTCTGGGACTCTAGAGAACTACAGTGAGACCCATTATTTTCAAATGGAGAAAATTTGGAACAGCGATGAACTTCCCCAGGAGTGGCCAGCCCACCAAAGTTCTTCCAAGAGTGCATCAAAGTCCCGTCAAGGAGGTCATAAAAGAACCGGGACTAACATCTGAAGAACTGCTGGCCTCACTTGGTCTGTGTTCACAATTCCGCAATAAGGAAACAAGTGGGCAAAAATGGCATTCATGGCTGCACTGCTTGGCAAAAACTACTGCTGACTAAGAGGAACACAAAGGCTCATCTCACATTTGCCAAAAATATCTTGATGACCACCTAGACTATTAGGATAATATTCTGTGTGCACAGGAGTCAGAGGTGAAACTTTTTTGAGGACACAGGTGTTGTTATATCTGCTGTAAAGCTAAGACAGCATTCAACAATAATAATTTTGCCAACTGTTAAACATAGTGGTGGTCTTATAATGATCTGGGGCTGTTTTGCTCCTGCAGGAACTAGGCAACTTGCCATAATTGATGGAACCATGAATTCTGCCCTGTATCAGAAAATCCTGAGGGAGAATGCCCTGCTATATGTTTGTGACCTGAACTCTATGCACAGTTGGGTTATATAGCAGGATAATGATCCAAAGCAGACTGGCAAGTCCACATCTGAATTTCTCAAAAAAAATAAAAAAAATGGAATTAAGGTTTTGGAGGGCTTAGTCAGTCCTCAGGTGTGTTCGACTGAGCTCTGGTCGCATGACCTTAAACAGGCAGATCATGCTCAAAAAACCTCCAATGTCCCTGAATTAAAACAATTCCGCTGAGAACTGGCCAAGATTTCTCTACAGGGATTTAAAAGACTCATTGCCAGTTATTGTGAAAGTTGGATTGCAGCTGTTGCCATCAGTGATCGCACAATCAGTTATTAGGTTTTGGGAGTGCAATTATATTTTCACATGGGTGACATAGGTTTTGAAGAACTTTTTACTTACAATAGATGAAATCATCGTTTAAAAACTGCATTTTGTGTTTACTGCAGTTATCTTTGTTTATTTACTTTGCGTTTGTCTAATACTAAAATAGTTTGATTATCTGAAGCATTTAAGTGTGATAAATATGCAAAAATAGGAGATATCATTGGGAAGTGCCAATTTTTTTTTTTGCAGCACTGTACATTAATAGAATATATATATTAGCATTGCCATTTTAATCTTTACTGTTAATGTGTACTAGTTTACTACAACGTACTTGTCATTCACTAATTATGGGTCATTTTCTTCAAGATGGCCTCTGCAGATGTGTTTATCATTTAATTGTGCTGTATTTTGAGGAAGCTGATGCAGGAAGGTCACAAGTTTCTTCTGACCACTCAGAGCATAATGTAGATATCCGCTTAATATAATGAATACCTAAGACAACTAAGATTTCACTCATGCATACTAAAAAAAAAAACAGACTAACGATAAGAATAACACAGATCATAAACAAATCTCCTGTTGCTAGACAACCAACGCAGAAAGGGAAAGGCAGTACTAGCTCGTGCATTAGACAACTTAAGTTTATGAAACCGTTGAAAATGAGTAGGAATACAGACTTTGGTTAAACTATTAGATGGAGAGATGGTGACCTACAGTTTTTTTTTATTTGGTCATTTTTGTCATTGGAAGTGTTGCATAACTTTACAGAAAAATTGCTAAAATTTCAAGTCATAATACCTTGACTCCACATGGGTAATTCTCTTATGTAACTTGTTTTGTGCACGTTGTCCTTCATCTTAAGCATTTATCACGTTACGTGACATTAATCGTTTTAGACTGTACCGGTACAGGGATAAATAGCCCAATGGTGTTCTACACCATTTTAAACATATTTGCGCAATATGATACTGTGTCAGTAAAAAGTATAAACACGGTGACATGTTTTACAACTACTGTGGAAAAGTATTCTCTGGTTATACAGCTTTGGTTATAGAGGTTGGCCGTTCCAACTATTCTGAGCACCCACTGTAAAAAAAAGAAGAAATTTGTACCTATAGTTAGAATACAGATATACATCGAAAAAACAATTCTACCAGCGGTCTATTTGTCAGGGAGCTAAATCATTTAAACTATTGCAGATGGAACAAAGAATCAAGCTGTGGCTTGTGACTTCAATGCAGTGATATCCAACCCTGTTCCTGGAGTGCTACTATCTTGGAGATTTTCACTCTGACCCTAGTTCAGCACAACTGATTAAACAAATTAGCGGCTCATTAAGAAAGGTAAAAGAGGTGTGCTTTGCTTTGGTTGGGGTCAAAAATTTTTTGATGGTAGCACAGTGGGAACAGAGTTGGGCACCACAGGTCATGAATTTGATTAGTTGAAACATATTGCCACCTTGACTTGCTAACTTGGAATATCACAAAATAAATACAACATGAATGTTGGGCTTTTAAACATCATGGAATGCATAGCTATTTCTGTCAACATGTTTCAAGTGGGTGAAACATCTCTTCAGCCTGAAAAGCAACTAATTAAGAGAAATTAACAGCATGTTAAAATTCTGGGATTGTAATTGAGGAACAAAACCAGCATACACAGTGGGTCTCCAAGACCAAGTTTGGGAACCACTGTTTTAATCCCTTTTTGCAGAGGAGCAATTTGCAGATGCTAGGGTCTATGGACCTGCTCAACTGATGCATTCAGCTGCAGTATCCCAAGAGTATGGCGTAGAAGTGAAATGTATTTGGAATATTTAGTAAGACGTGCCCCAAACAATTTAGACTATGGACATTTTAACCCACCACTTTCTCCCAACAATTGTATGAATTAAGCTCCTCAACCAAGGCTGCAAACATATTTGCCAATCGTGTCCATCCAGCAGTTGATAGAAATGATCTTTCACTACAAAAAAATTTGGTTTCTGTTATAGCAGCAAGCTACAGTCACAATAGCCCAAAGGTATGGAAATTTAGCAGTATAAAAAAACAGCTTTCTGGAGCAAAAATTCTATGTGTTATTGATACTACATTATTCTAATGTCCATTATAGCCATACAATATTAAAATCATGTATTATCTTACCATTGATTTATGCATAAAAACGTCCCGCCCAGGAATCAGTGGTCAGTAATCTCCTCAAACAGCCTCTCCCAGAAATATTGTGTGTTTAGCAGCTATGTAACGTCCTGGTGCTCAAGGGCACAGGAGAGTGATTAAACATGGAGGACCCAAATTCTAGGACTTGAATTCATAACATAAACAAGACAAATAAGAAACACAAGGGCAAAGCTTCAAAGGGGTAACTAAACAATCAAAAAGGGAGTTCTCTCAACAAAAAAGTGTAACAAACTAAGGCTACCTGCCTGTGAAAGCGAAAGCTAAGTTATAAATAGAACAGGGAATGATAATCAATGAAGAGAAACCAGGTGTGATAATTGACAAAGAAAGCAGGGGGGATAATTGAATAATGAGGAGAAGTCAGGGAGTCCGGGAACCAGGAATGCCTAGGAGTAGGGGCATTACAACTGGTTGATTTTGCACTGTGTGAAGCAAAGCTGTAGTTCATGCCTACATTAAATTTTCCTGGTAATTATCTGTTGATTGACCCAAGGGAGGACAGTATTAACTTTCTACATTAATTGAAAGAAATTGATTGGGCCTCCAGAAAAAGTATATAAACCCTTGCATAACATTAGGTTAGGTTGCATCTTCTCAAATTTACACATTTGCATTAGGTGAGGACATTGAAAAAAATGCAACCATGCGCAACCTAGGAGTGTTTGTGTTACTTTTACGAGATGGAAAAGCAGGAGTGAGTCCGAATGGGATAGGACTTGAGGGTTCCCTGAGCCTGACAGCATTGATTCTGTTGAAGAGGAAGTCTATCATGGGGACTCTTTCTCCTCAGTGTAATAGTAGGTCTATTGTTGTCTGGAATATTTCAATTAGATAGCTCACAATTTTTAGTTTTTCCAGTTTCCACTGTTATTATGATTATCATACTGTTGCAACTGGTTACTGACTTAAGTTATAATCACTAACCATTAGCCTTTGATAATAATGCTGAATACAGTGCCATTTTGCTCAATTTGGCAATCTGTTTTAGAACCGCATTCAATCAAATTGAATTCTTTCAATAACCTTTATTTTACCTGGTAGTGGCTTGAGATAATTGATCTCTTTTTCGAGCAAGACCTGGGCAAAATGGCTGCATCTAAAAAAAAATAAATATCTAGGTCTACGCTATTTTATTATGCAGACAGCTCAGTTACTTCACTATACCTGCTGTTTGACGCACTAATTTCTTTTCAATCTAGGGAAGCATATTGCCTGCTTTACCCTGATGGTGGAATATCTTATTTGGAACATAAGGTCTTTTTGGATATTACTATGTTTGTGAGTTGAACTCGCTCCTAATAGGGCATGGAAAGTGTTTATACAAGCTTGCTGCTTGCTTGTGTGCTTGGTGAATACTAGCAGGTCAGCTAAATGAGGCTGTGTCATGGGAGTTTGTATGTGAAAAGGCCATTGAGGGAAGGAGGTACAATGTTTTAGCCACAGTAGGAAGAAGCTTAACAAGGCTTTGCACAATTGTGGAATTTGTGATGTCCCTCTCTGCATTATGGCGTATCTCATCTGTTTCACCGATTGGAATGACTGATAGAGGAGTGGGGCACTACAGGACTGAGTGTGCAGGCTGGTGTTTCTTGTAAATAGTTTTCATTCTTTATTTCCTCTATCTTGTATTTCTCCTAAACTTGTAGGAAGTGGTGACAGAACATGATTTCCTTACAGGTTAAATATACAGACAGTAAAATAAGCATTTTTGTTTTTCATGAGTACACTTCTGTTAATGGGGCTCCGGTGAAAAATGGATAAATTTCTCTACTTTTTCTACCACTATTGGAGACGAAGGAGAGGTTTTTGGAGACCATTGATGTCCATCCCCGCGTATTGATGGACTTATGCTAATTTCCACTTGATAGCCAAATATTCCTGTTGAGCATCACAAACCGAAGTGCTTGATTTGTGCACCATTTAGAGCCATTTTGAAAGCCACTTGGAGAGCGGTCTTATTTGGCTCTTGGACAGTTGGACATTTTTTAATCAAACTCGGATGTAACACACCTGTGGTCAAGGAGTTTATGATCCGAGAAATAAATTGTTTAAACTCCGAGTCATTTTATGATTCTCAGTATTTTTTTTAACAACTTCAATGTTGAATTTCATGAAGATTTCTTGTGCTTGCAGCCCTTATTCTGTACTAAAATCATAAAAGTAAATGGAAACAAGCTGTTATACTAAATGGTATAAGTGTCTTGTTTCATTTAAGTTATTTTTTCCACTTTCTGTGATGTTCAAATCTTGAATTTTAAAGCTTTCAATTGGGGAACAGGAAAATTGCCTCATTTAGCTTTTGTGCAAGCCGCAAAATACACACCTGAGACATGGCGACCAATCAAATGCATTTTCTAATTTGTTACTACAGACATGAGATGCATCACTGGTACCACATGCAACGTTTAGCTCCGGTGGATGTGCATTTGGAGGCTGCCTATGCTCACAGCTACTGTTGTATCTGCAGGAGTTTGCCGCTTTAAACAACTCGCAATTCTACAGCCTGTGGGTGGAACACAGGAGCACTGGAGCCCATAGTTGAGCACTGAGTTTTGAAGACTCCGCGTTAGTGAAGCATCTCCTGGCATTATGAACTCTCCCACACACTCAGGTATGTGTTCTCTCGCAGTTCTTTTCAAACATTTGTATAGACCTTCCCTAAATTACATTTCTCGTGATATAAGAGAATGTGGCCTGAAAGGCTTATCTCAGTTTTCACAGTAATAGTTGCACAACTTTTCAGATAATCTAGGGTATTATACTGTATGTACAGATTGTGCTTTATAAACATGTCCTGAAGTAGCGAGGTCTTGATTATTTCTTAGACCAGACTTATTCTTGGCATGTTGAAAACAACAGGTGCCTGTTTGCACTGCAGGTGGCTGGAGGGGGCCGGTGTCAGCTGAGACAGATGATTTAAGGAGTGACAGTGTTCTATGGCATCTTAGAATTTGTTATAGTCATTTTTTATTGTTGGCTTAATTTGTCTGTGTTGTGCTACCATTTGTGATGGATTTAGTATCTAGTGCTAATTCTTAAGTGTTGAAATACCATGGGCTCCGAAAGACACCCCTGGCTAGAAATGTGATAAAATCCTGTGCAAAAATAAATAATATTTTAGAGATACACTCAAAACAAATGTGAAAATGCTGTATTTAATGTGTTTCAATGAAACCAAGCAAATTTTTTAAAAATCATTTATTAAAAATTGATTGCCTCCAAATCAAGATTTCGCAATTAATTACGCATCTAACGATGATCGTAAATAAATCTGCCAAATTTCAACAAGGAACAAAATTTATATTATTTAAGTTCATTTATGCTTTAAGGAGCTATATTGTGTTATAACATCCCTTCCTGTTTCACTAGGGTATAAAAATAAAGTAACACGCAGGCAAAAACTCATCCAGCTCCATAGAGCAAATGACAGGACTGGCACTTCGTTAGAGATCGGTGAATACCTACATAAATTTGGTAATGGCGACCAGAAGTTCCACAAAAGATTAAACAGAGCACTGACCACTGTCAGGAAAATCATTCAAACAAGTGGTCAACAAGTGCCATCTGATTCCATTCCATTGCATGAAGAAAGGCATTTTTGACCTCAAGATTCTGAAGTTAGTGCTTCAAAATCTATCATATGCCATTTAAATTATGACTGGATGGAGGTGCTGTGGCCAGATGAGGCGATGGAGCATTTTGATCAGATGCAGCATTGGCATGTTTAGCATCAAAACGGAGATGCATGCAAGGTGAGGCATCTCACATCCAAGGTGAAACATAATCTTAATTCAGTGAGGTTTTGGGGCTTCTTTATTTCTAGAGGTCCAGGGCTGCTGGGTAAGATCCGTGACTTAATTGATTCGTTCCAGTATCTGGCAATGCTGGGTAATAACCCGGCTGTTTCTCCCCAATGGCTGAGTCTTGACCATAGTAGGACTTTCCAGCAAGGTGATGAACCAAGGTACGCCTCAAAATACACATAAATGGCTCTGGGGCTAAAAAGTCAATGTGCTGCTATGACCATCTCAGTCGCAAAACCCCAGTCCAGTTGAAAAGCTTGGGCTGAACTGAAGAGGGCAGTTTATCAGCACGAACCAAGGAATGTGACTGATCTTGACAGGATCTGCTCAGAGGATTGGTTCAAAATCCTTCCCAATGTGTGCCAAGCCTTGTAAAAATGTGCAGGAAAGTACTCTGCGCTGTTATTCTTTCCATAGGTGATTTTTTTTTATTTTAAAAATGTATTAGTCCACCACCTTATATGGATGAGTGACTTTTTTTTTAAATTGGGAGTTTTCTTGAATCTCAAATTTGGAATGTTGAGTCTGCAGACTACGTACACACATACACGTATGCTACTATTGCTGCTATCTTGGGAGAGTGCAGACAATGCTCGGTTCTCCTCAAAAACATGCACCTCATAGCCACTCATGCCCACAATCCTAGTATGCTCAGTGCAAGTGCGTAGGAACTCCCAGCATGTGCTTTCTCAGAAAGCAATCAACAAGTGCCCAGATAACCACTAGAAGGCGCTTGGGCAACAAACTTTGCTAACCTAAACCCACTGTGTCCCTCTGAAGTCCCTGAGCAGTACTAAGCCATTGTAAGCTGTTCTGGCGAGGCTTCAGGCCACAGGTGGCAGTGGCACTGCAGGAATCCATATGAAGCCATGCAGGTGACTCTCGCATCACAAAAGTACCTTAGTGCTGAGTGAGCCAACCTAACAACAGATAGGTAAAAGCCAGCAGCACTGGCTAAGAACAGTGTCTCAATACATAAGGTATCAGGCGATTTTGTCTTAAAATCTGGTTGTCCTTAGAATAACACTCAGGCTTGGTGTAGGAATCCAGAAAACATTTCTCCGGGAAGATAATGACCCAAAGCACGCTGCAAAATCCATGCGGAAATGGGACAACAAAATCAATGTCTTGCTATGGCCATCGCAATCACCAGACCTCAATCTGGTCAAGAACCTGTGTGTTGAACTGAAGAGAGTTGATTATACCTGCAAACTGAAGAATGTGACTGATCTTGTATGGTTAAGCATTTAGAAATGATCCACAAATTCCATTCAACTGTGTCCCTTAACCCTATTCAACGATACAAGAAAAGACTCAATATTGTGGCTTATGCAAGATATGGTTGCACCAAGTACTAATACAGGTGTGCCAATAACTGTGAAACCTCAATTTTGGTGAACTTTTGCTTTATTAAAGAAATGTTCAGCAATAACATTATGACCACCCGCCTAATATTGTGTAGGTTCCCCCTTTTGGTGCCAAAATAGCCCTAACTTATCAAAGCATGGACTTCTCTAGTCATCTGAAGGTGTGCAGTGGTATCTGTCACCAAGACATCAGCAATAGATCCTTTAAGTCCTGTAAGTTGCAAGTTGGGGCCTCAATGGATTGAACTTGTTCGTCCAGCACATCCCACAGATGTTCGATTGGATTGAGATCTGAGGAATTTGGAGGCCAAGCTAACAGGTTGAACTCGTTGTGTTCCTGAAATCATTCCTGAACCATTTTAGCAGTGTGACAGGGTGCATTATCATGCTGCAGGAGGCCTCTGCCATTAGTGAATACCATTTCCATGTAGAGGTGTACTTGGTCTGCAACGATGTTTAGGTTGGTGGTACGAGTCAAAATAACATTGGTGTGAATGGCAGGACCCACGGATTCCCGGCAGAACATTTCCCATCTCCGGCAGCTTGCCCTCTTCCCGTAGCACATCCTGGTGCTATGTTTTCCCCCGGTAAGCGACACACATGCACTCGGCCATCCAAATGTTGGAAAAGAAAACATGATTCATCAGACTAGGCCACCTTCTTCAATTGCTTCAGGGTCCAGTTCTGATGCCAACTTGCCCATTGCAGGCGCTTTTGGCAGTGGCCAGGGGACAGCACTGGCACACCGACCGGTGTGCAGCTGCACAGCCTTGTATGTAACAAACAGCAATGCACTGTGCGCTCTGACACCTTTCTATCAGAACCAACATGAACTTTTTCAGAAATTTGAGTGACAGTAGTTCTTCTGTTGGATCGGACCACACGGGCCAGCCTTCGCTCCCCATGTGCATCAGTGAGCCTTGGCTGCCCATGACCCTGTTGCCGGCTCACCGGTTTTCCTTCCTTGGGTCAATTTTGGTTGGCACTGACCACGGCAGACTGGGAACACCCCACAAGAACTGAGGTTTTGGAGATGCTCTGACCTGGTCTTCTAGCCATTACAATTTGGCCCTTGTCAAAGTTGCTCACCTCCATACTCTTGGCCATTTTTCCCACTTCTAACACATCAACTTCAAGAACAAAATGTTCACTTGCTGCTTAATATATCCCACCCACTGACAGGTGCCATTGTAACAAGATAATGAATGTCATTCACTTCACCTGTTAGTGGTCATAATGTTATAGCTGATTGGTGTATTTTTGAGAACTTTAATAAATTACAGTGTGTTTATATATTGCATTTTGAGTGTAAACTATTCTTTAAATTGTATTTTTGTTGCATTTCCAGTCGGGGGTGTTTAGAATTTAGAATTCTTGAAGCCATTTTGAAGAAAAAGAAAACTTCAAAAAAGATGTGCCTTGTATGTGTATAGCAAGATGTGTATTCAAAAGGGATGTTTTCAAAGTAGTTTAAAAAATATTAATGGTCCTCTATCGTGTCACCAAATGGTGTCGATTTCTGGCTTAGGTGGACAATTTAATGCTAATTTGGGTAGCATGTGGCACAGTGGTTAGCACTGCTGCCTCCCAGCAAGGTCATCGGTTTGAATTTGGCCTGGGGCCTTTCTATGTGGAGTTTGTGTGGGTTTCCTCCAACAGTCTAAAGATTTGCACATCAGGCTAACTGGAGACACTAAATAGCCCATAGGTATGAGTCAGTGGCTTGTAAAAGCTAATTGGTTGTGTACCTGTTAGCAACTCATAAAAAAGACTGACTGATTACCCAACACAAACCATATTATCAGGAAAGAACTACCATATACTAATTGATTAACAAATCTCACATTTTGCTATAATTATTTTGTAACAAATATCCCACAAATTTAAGTAATTATTTTCTTAAAATTGGTAATCTTCAGCTGTGGATAATGTATACTTCAGTTGTGGATGTAGGACCATGACTGATTGGCCACTGATGAAATATATTCAGTCTTCTGGCGGAACAGTGTTACTGTTGCTTTAAAAATCCACCCCCATATAATAACACAAACGTAAATTCCTCCTATAAAGAGAAGTTGATGTTACTGCTTGCCAAGGATAGGAAATTGAAATGTTCTCTGAAATGGAGAGTGATTTTTCACCACCATATGGTTTTTGTTCTGCAAATCTTCACTGAAGGAACTCAAGACCTGAAATGTCCCAATTCAGAAAAAGCTGGGACAGTATGGAAAATGCACATAAAAATGAGAGCATTGATTTCATTATGTATTTTTATTGCGAACGGTGTGAAGGGAAGTAATTAGTTTGGCTGCTCAACTCCATTTAATTTGTAAATATACATCAATTCTTGCATTCAGGCCTGCCACACATTTCAAAAGTCTAGACAGGTGCAATTTAGGACTTGTAATGATTAAAATTTTGAATAATGATGTGATTTCAAAAAGCTGTTGTGAGCAGGTGATTGCAATCATGATTAGGTACAAAAGCAGCATCCAGGAAAGGCCTAGTAGTCATTGAGGAGCAAAGGTGGGCTGAGGATCATCAATGTGCCTGCTAATGCATGAGAAAAATACATCAGTGAAAAACTTTCTTCCTTAAAGAAAAATATGAAAGGATTTGAGTAGGTGCAGAACATAATTGAAAGATTTAAGGATTCTGGATGATTAGCTGTGCATTCTAGGCAAGGGTGCTCGCCTAAGCTGAATACCTGTGATTACCGATCACTCAGACGGCACTTGGTCAAAAAACATCATTTATCTGTAAATGGTATGACCCCATGGGCTCAGGATTAATTTGGCAAATTCTTGTCAAGTACTACCGAATGTAGTTCCATCCATAAATACCAGTTAAAACTTAACTGTGCAGTGTCCAAAATGGTCGTTGACTTCTCTGTGTTTTGAAGACATCGGCGATGGTGTTATGATCCTGTCCTGCCTGACCATGTTTTGATTAGGAATTCTGCTTTATCTGACCATGCTTTGTATTGTATTGTATTGTGATTTAGATGCTCTGCCATGTTTTGTTTTTGCTTTGTCTGTGTCTTCCATATTCCACCATTGCAGTTATATTCCGGTCCATGTTTTGTGTCATACCATGCATTGCACTTTGTCTCCCCCTCTCTGGTGTTTTGTCATGTGATCGCTCACTGCCCCAGTATTGTGTGCCACACTTTCGGGTGATTTCATGGTTTCTGGGATTTCAACCATTCCTTCCAATCTCGTTTACTTCCTTCACCCTGCTTTTCTATTTTACTAACAATACTAACAGTTTGTTTTAGTTAAACTTCCTAACCAAGACTAACATTGTTTATAGTACTAATTTACTAACAAGCACTAGGGATTGTATAGCTGCACACTACTAATTGACTAACAAGCTCTCTGCACTCGCTCTGCTCTAGTCTCCGCTCCTTGCCTTCACTCAATTTACTTTGCTGTGCTTCGGCAGATTCTCTGCACCTGGCTAATCACTGTTCTGCCTCTCACTCTGTGCATGGTAGAACTCCCTAACCGGAGCCGTATGTTTGTCAGTAGGCTGTCTCTGTGATCCCTGTCCGCGTTTTTGGCTTTTACCAATTTCTTGTAATCAGGTACTTGATGTTCATTCCTTTGTAATTAGTCTGATCCAACTCCCCTGTTCCCTATCATAGCATGTGACTTCCCCTACGTGTATTTAAGCAGTCATTTCACTCACTGCTCTTGTCAGAACGTTTTCCCTGTGCTGCGATTGTTTATGCCTTGTATTCATAGTGTTATACTTCTGACTGGAATGTCCCCGATTCTGATTTTGGCTTTTTCTTTGATACTTCTTTGCCTGTGTACCGTACCTGTTTTGCCTGACCCTGAGTTTAGTCTGCTGCCCTGTTAATGGTTTGGATTACGTCTACTGGACTTTGGCTTTGGATTCTCTGACATACCCGTGCCTGTGTACCGAACCTGTTTTGCCCGACACTGAGTTTTGTGTTTGCTGCCCTATGTACAGTTTGGATTACGTCCCTGGTATTCCGATTTTGGATTGTGGACTCTGTACCTTTGCCTTCTGCCTTGTGGGGGTTAAGCCCCCAACTGCAATAAAACTCATTTTTGCTGAAACGTCCTGGTCTCGCATTTGGTTCCAGAACGATACCTCACAGATGGACCATCACACTGAGGAAATTTGAAGACCACAATGGAAAAATGATCAGAGTCACATTTTTCACATTGTGGAGAAATGAATTAATAATTCAAAACAAAGTACTGAAAACATATGCAAAAATATATAAACTATTATAATTTTATACATAATAAAATATACAAAAATTCAAAATTTGGATCATTTTTCCATTGTGGTCTTCAATTGTATTGTGATTATCAATATTTTAGGTCTTTTTTTTTTTGGTAGAAATGGACGTCGCGTGCTCCGGAACAATGAAGAAAAGGACCATCCAGACTGTTACCAGCCAAAAAATCCAAAAACAATGCTCTGTCATAGTATGGAGCTGTGTCAGTGTACTTAGCTAGGGTTACTTGCGCTTCTGTGAAGCATCACTTATGCAGAGAAGTACTCTGAGATTTTGGAGCAACATTTGCCTTCAAGATGACGTTTTGTCCTGGGATGTCCTTGGATATTTTAATAAGACAGGCGCAAAACCGCATACTGCAAATATTACAAAAGCATGGCTGCGTAAGAAGGTGCAGGTGCATTACTAGCCTTCTTGCAGTCCTGACCTGTGTCCCATAGAGAATGTGTGGTGCATTAAGAAATGCAAAATCTGACGATGAAGACCCCATACTGTGGCATACCTTAAGACTTGTTGCAAGAAGAATGGGACACAGTTATGCCTGAAACTCTGAAACATTTGGTGTCTTGCGTTCTTAAACGTTTATTTTGTTTTGTGAAGAGGTATGGCAGCATTGCAAAGTAGTAAATACTTAGCTGTCCTGGCTTTTTTCAAAAATATTGCAAGAATGAAAATTGAAATTACAGCAGCAGCAATGGGATGGGTCTGGGCAGTAGTGAAAAAAGTGGTGAAAGCAGTAGATGATGAAGAGGAGAAATGAGATGATGACAAGAAAAGGGAGGAGATCTGTAGAACTAAAATTGAAAGTAGTTATGAAAAAAATTTAGCTGAAAATACGTTTGTACTTGGATTCTTTGAAGCTTCTTTGAAGTAACAGCACACTCTTCAGTTAGTTTCATCATAATGAATACCACATTTCAGTTGAAAGACTTGCAATCCTGTCTGTATAGTACCAGTCAGGGCTTGACCCATCAACCTTTTATACCATAGGCAAGCTCTGAGCAGAATGTGCCACTTGAGTAGATAAACGCACTGGTTGCTGACTGCCAGTGTATACACTCTAGTTACCAACTACTTAGAAAAGATCATATCAGGAATAAAACCTCCAAAATAAAAACTGAGCATGTTCTGAACAACTAATGTTCTGAGCTGAACATGAATTCTAAACATGGCAGCATGGAGTGAATCAGTTATGTTCAACACAATTAATCCCACAGTTGGAGGACCTGCAACCAAATTGCACCACTTGGAGGACCATTGAATGCCTTAAGTACATTTTGACAGACTGCACCAGCTGGGCAGAAACGTTATTTTAGAACAGGAGTCTCAAACTGAAATCCTGCCGGGCCGCTGTGGCTACTGGTTTTTCATTTGTTTTTGCACGTAATTGCTTAACTGAAGTTATTGATTGGCTGAGGAGTTAGCACACCTTCTTTATTAGGCCTGAATTATCTGCTTATTGAATGTAAATCCCAAAAAAAGACTGGGTTTGGGAACCACTGGTTATCAAATCAATGTAAAAAAAAAAGTCAGTTTGCAGAAGCAAATCTGAAATTTGGCAGAACTACTCTTGACATAGTGAAGGCCTTTGTGTATAATTTCCATGGATGTCAATAATTCTGATTTTGAAATCCTGATGATTAACAATGCTATATTTTACAGTGGGGAAAATATACTACACGGGAGCAAAATTCAAACCTTTGTTGAAAAGTCAGTTTTTGAGGTGAAATTTTGAAATTTGACACAGCGAGCAACTTATTATTGGAGAATATTGTCAGTTATTTTGAAATAGATTTGACTTTTATATAGAGAGAAATTACAATGTTCATGTTTACAATTAGATACTTTTATGCACTGCTGACCCAAATTATGAATAAATGAAAATCCATCCTGTCAGTCTGTTGGGGGCAATTTGAAGCTATTTTTGCATAATTTGTAGTAAATTTAAAGGACTAGTTTTGCTTAATTAGTTGTACATATTTTGATAAAAATGCTGCAGTGGACTTTACAATTTACCCTAGATAGCAATGTATGAAAGTTTCTACTCACTCGGGACTACATTTTGGTCCAAGCTGTAACAACGTAGCATGTGCAGGTGACTTTTAATGATTTCTCAAAATTTTGAACTTTACACAGTTCCTGCAGCATCAGTATTGGAAAATGTGGGTCCATACTTTAGTCCAAGTTGATTTGGACTAGCTGTGCTAAGTTTGGTTTGTTTTCATCCATGGGATAGCAGTTTTGGCAAGAATAAGAACAGGGCAAAACAGGGCAAAACAAGAGCACCCTGGCAGCAGTGCTGCCCATCCCCTAAAGTGTTTATTTTGGAAAATCAAAAAAATTAATGCAGTAAAAGATTGAATAAAACGATATTGTTTTGTTTTCACTGTGATGAAGGGCAAAAACATTTGCAAATCTCTTCTGCTTTCAGTTTTAAATTTAATTTAACATCCCATTTGAACTTTTTCTCGTTTGGTTTTGAACATAAATATTTTACATGAACCTTCTTTGGTGTAGAAAATAACTGATCGTAATTAGCATGAGGAAGCAGTACTCTGTTTCAGATTTTTCAATTCTGGGAATGTTTGTACTTTGGTCAGATATTCCTTCTTTCCTGGCAAACTGGAAATAACACTGTCTGAATAAATTTCACATAAATCGAACCTTGGCAGTCCCACTCGTAATGTCTCAGGTTAGTTTTAAAGCTGTTGATCCTTAGCGGAATGATCATAAATATGATGCTGGATGACATCATTGGAGGAAGCACTGCAGCCTCCTCATGGGTGTCCATCTTATAGTGGAGTTTCAGATACCTCTGTTTTTGAAAATAACATAATCCCTCCTGACTGCAATACAGAGCTCTGTTATTTTAGTAATTTTTTTTTAAGATTTTCTTTTTCTTTTTTTTTTTTTTTTGCTTGAAATATTTTGGTCTGACAAAAGACAGGCATGTAATTCATTTGTATTCTATAGAATTTGTCAGAGCTGGCAGATTGGAATGTTTAAGCAGCTGCATAGCACAACTTCCCTCTCAGCAAATTGAATTCTGGCGAAAACTATTCTTCACCACGAATAGTGGCTAATTCCTCATGCACATACAGCTGCGTGTTTTCTGTGAGTAAGTGTAAGATGCACGTAATTGAGCAAATTAAAGATTTACTGTACACAGATTCTATTATCCTGAATACACTCATCTTTGAACAGCTCTGGGTGTTAACACTGTTTGTTCAGGGGCCATATTAGACATCAATGCAATTCAGGCTTCAACAGAACTAAGGCCACATTCATAAATATTCAGTATTTTCTTTATAATGGAAAATGAGTAGCTAGTAGTGTCCAACTTGTTTTTTTGCCATTTTACTGGACACAAAAATGTATCTATCCAGTTAGGCAAGGATTAGCATGGCGTTTATAAATACTGTCGTCCTTACTTTTCCTGTCTAATGCTACATCTTATATTGCATGTTATGTCTGCTAGCCTCATTCCTCCAGAGCTGCCTGCTTGTCTTCTACGTCTATACGCTGAGCTTAGATTGACGACTGGGGCACAATATGTCACAAGAAAAAAAACATGATTACGATTTTTTAGCAGAAGCTGCTGTTTGTATGTGTGTGAATCTAAAAAAAAAAAACAACTTTTATTCATTGTGCTGTTATCTTTGATTCAAGCACATTACAATAAATGTGTGGGCCTTTTTTTTTTTTTTTTTTTTTTAAATATAACTACCTCGGTCAGATTTTGTATTTCAAAGCAGCTCTTTTAAGTGCATGTGCAAAATTGTGATTATCATAACAGGACATGCAGTTTTGTATAAGTGCTAACACATTTATGGGATGTTACAGTCCCAAAATCACATCTCTCTTGCAAACTATTGCATTATAATCCGTTTCAGTGTAATCATTGCACTGCTTCTGGATTTTTTCAGTTGCCATGGCTGCACTGTCATTATCTTTTTTTTACTTGGTAGAAGTATTCCTGTATGTAGGTAATGTCCTTCACTGAATCTCTTTCATGATGAATCTGCACTCAGTCTAAGTGATACTTTCTTAAAACAGTTTGAAGACTGCAGAAAAATTGTCTTCTTTCATGAAGTGGTATGATTAAGGTTAGTGGCCTTTTCTTCTCAACATCAATGTATGTGTTTAGCGAGGAACTGCTGAATTTGTTACTTGAGTTAATTGTGCTTATACAATGTTTAGTTCTCTTGCAAAACACAGCTTGCACTTGTCTGTGTAGGTGTAATATCCTTGGCTTATTTAATCAAAACTAGAAAATGTTATTGGACGGAATATAAAAAATGACAAATGGATCTTTTCCTATAAAAGTTCTTTTCCTATATCTTAAAAATGTTCGTTTCTTCTAAAATAATAAATAGCTCAGACTAGATGAAGACAATTTTGAGATCCCTCTCACCTGGAGAGTTTACAGGCTACAGTATGCGGCTGCTATCAGTCAGTTTGTGAAATACTCAGTAACTGTGAAAGATGGCACTTTTTGGGAGGCATTGTTTTGGGGGAGATATAAATATCTGTGGGGCTGATGCACACAGAAGAGTGTACCAGGAGCATCTCAGCAGATGGGATGTTAATTCTTCTGAAAACCCTTGGCTTGAAACACTGGTACACATTTATCATCATTTTTGTCAGCCTGGTCCCTTCAGGGCATCATAGAGCCATGACCAACTTAGCCAAAACTCAAAATTGGGTATTGGTGATTCCAAAGTCTTTTGGGCTGGGAAAAATAAAGTGGCCAAATGAATCAAGAAACACAATGAATATGGATGGTTCAGTACAAGTCTACCGCGTGATACACAAAAGCAACATCCTACTGTACTCTGCCGAGTGTACAAATATTCTAGAATATTCTAAGCTGGCCCTGTTGACCTCAGTTCTGAATTAGAATGACAAGAGGGAAAGATCTCAGTGTCTTTGAAAGATGGGTCATTATTAGGGCACAGAAGGCTGGGACTTCAGTCACAAAGACTGCTCACAACAGGCCAGTGTTTGCATAGAAACAGTGACTAGAGAAATCAGCATATATATTTTTAGGAAATGTATCAGTTAATGGGGAGGGCAATTGTGGTTGAAAATTCACATTTGATGACCGCATTGCTCCTGCATTTGAGCAATAGTTTTCCCACAGGTGTCGATGCAGGACAGGATCAGACTGTTTCTGCAAGAACAGTACAGTATGTCAGCAACTACAGAGAGGGATATTATGGTGGAGTTGCTGTAGATTAAGCCCTTATTACAATGATGAACGCATATAAAATTTCAGTGTAGATTTAACCCTTATTACAACGATGAACGCAGATAAAAGTTCTGTGTAGATTAAACCCTTATTACAACGATGAACGCATATAAAAGTTCAGTGTAGATTAAACCCTTATTACTACGATGAACGCATAGAAATGTTCAGTGTAGATTAAACCCTTATTACTACGATGAACGCATATAAATGTTCAGTGTAGATTAAACCCTTATTACAACAATGAATGCATATAAAAGTTCAGTGTAGATAAAACTCTTATTACAATGATGAATGCATATAAAAGTTCAGTGTAGATTAAACCCTTATTACAACAATGAATGCATATAAAATTTCAGTGTAGATTTAACCCTTATTACAACGATGAACGAATATAAAAGTTTGGTGTAGATTAAACCCTTATTACAACGATGAACGCAGATAAAAGTTCTGTGTAGATTAAACCCTTATTACAACGATGAACGCATATAAAAGTTCAGTGTAGATTAAACCCTTATTACTATGATGAACGCATATAAATGTTCAGTGTAGATTAAACCCTTATTACAACAATGAATGCATATAAAAGTTCAGTGTAGATAAAACTCTTATTGCAACGATGAATGCATATAAAAGTTCAGTGTATATTAAACCCTTATTACAACGATGAACGAATATAAAAGTTCAGTGTAGATTAAACCCTTATTACAACGATGAATGCATGTAAAAGTTCAGTGTAGATTAAACCCTCAGATGAACGCATATAAAAGTTCAGTGTAAATTAAACCCTTATTACAACGATGAACGCATATAAATGTTCAGTGTAGATTAAACCCTTATTACAACGATGAATGCATATAAAAGTTCAGTGTAGATTAAACCCTTATTACAACAATGAATGCATATAAAAGTTCAGTGTAGATAAAACTCTTATTACAACGATGAATGCATATAAAAGTTCAGTGTATATTAAACCCTTATTACAACGATGAACGAATATAAAAGTTCAGTGTAGATTAAACCCTTATTACAACGATGAATGCATGTAAAAGTTCAGTGTAGATTAAACCCTCACATGAACGCATATAAAAGTTCAGTGTAAATTAAACCCTTATTACAACGATGAACTCATATAAAAGTTCAGTGTAGATTAAACCCTTATTACAATGATGAACGCATGTAAGTTTAGTGTAGATTAAACTCTTATTACAACGATGAACGCATATACAAGTTCAGTGTAGATCAAAGCCTTATTACTACAATGAACGCATGTAAAAGTTCAGTCTATAGAAATGTAGAAAAAAGAATTACAGACAGATGAAACAAACTTCATCATTCATGAGCAAATGTTTGAGGTACTCCAAGAGAGCATTGCCAACCTGAATGCTTGACTACAGTGGCTTTTTTTTCCTTGGGTGGGGGGGGGGGGGGGGGGGGGCATTTTCCTGCAGTAGTTTAGTTCCATTTGTCCCCCTGGAGGGAAGCTGCCTGCAAACAGCTACCATCCTGAGAAATCAACATCATTGTACGATAAACTTAAGAAATTAATATCTCGACGAGAGTGGTCTCTTCCAGGGTAACAATGTCTTCGTCCTGAAGTGGTCACTTAATGGTTGGATAAGCATGAAAATGATCATATGAAGAGTTTGTTTCCAAAATGGGTCATTCCATGTCAAATGTCCGAATTTCAGAGAAACTTCCCACTTGACTGTCTCAGATTTGGCTGAAAAAATTCCAGTGAGTGCATGCATCTCCTGATTGGATAAATCCAAAATTTTTGCTCTCAACTCTTAATAATTTTGTCATAAAAAATATTTTTGCAACTAAGTTCCGGCCCTTTTAGAACAGCAATTTCTGAGGAGCCACTTTCACATGACTCTGTCCAGAGAAGTATTTCGGCTAAGTCCTTCAAATTTTCAGGGTTGAAAATCTGCTACTATAACTTGAGGAATATGGACTTATAAAGATGTTCCTTTAGTTTATCATATATTTCTGGGTGTTTAAAGTTGCTCGAAAATTTTACTCTGCGCTCTGCAGTAGCATATTTGAAGGACTGTTAAAAGCCTAATTTCAAAGACAGGGAATTGGTATTGCACATACAGCCTCCCATATATGTTTTATATTTTGTATTCTAATTCTGCCCCTCTCTTATGAATAATCTAGAAAATATTAAGGCTTGAAAATGAAAAAAAAAAAATTTGTGCTACAGTACCAGTTAAAAGTTTGGATACATTTGGTGTATACACTTGGATACACCAGGTGCCGCGACCAGTGAGAGAAAACAAAGAGCAGCTTAGCTAAGAGACAAACACAAAAGAGGTACACACCTCCGGTAAAAGCTGGCGCTTCCAAGGACGAATAAATGTCCGCAACACGGAAGCAGTGCGAGAGAAAAAACAACAATAGAGAAGAGAGAAAATTTCTAAAAGAAGCAATTCCTAACAATAAATAGAATACAACAAATCACTAGGAAATCAGACTAGAGAATTTTCTCCGGCCGAAGTGCTAGAAACAATTAGACACTCTAGCGATAGGTGTGGCGAACCCTTGGCCATATATATAGAGTCTGGAAAACTCCGCCCCAGCTCAATCAGCCAGCTGGGCCAGGAATTCGATGGAAAAGAAACTCGATATCGTCCCAGACAATAGAACAAAGAAAGGGCTGACAAACAAGCGCACGCCTAAACCATGACAGTCACAGCACTCTGTTTTTTGAGAAATTTAAATGGCTTAACTTCTCTTTATAATCTCAAATGGAATCTTGTGAGAGGTAAACAGTCAGAAATATTAAGAGAATAATTTACTTGTTTGAATAGAGTTCAAAGTTTTGGAATTCTCAAAGAAGCCATATTTTGCAAAGTAAACAGACAGACAAGCTCT
Organism: Gymnothorax javanicus; assembly: GCA_029692085.1. Lineage (NCBI taxonomy): Eukaryota > Metazoa > Chordata > Actinopteri > Anguilliformes > Muraenidae > Gymnothorax > Gymnothorax javanicus. Next base: position 149,143,443 of record CM056193.1, read on the forward strand.
TTCCATTTTCCAGCCGGCGAATTAAAGTCAAGCTGTTTTGGGACTTATTGAGCAAAAAGGTCGATGAAAATCAAACTGCAAGTGCATCACATTCAAGGGAACTTAAACAGGGCTGCGCAGCAGCAAACTCATTATAGCCATAAGACTGCACTTATAAAAAAAATTGTGAGTATGCTCAGCAGATATGACAACAAGTGCTGGTTAGTTTGATGGATTTGAGAATTAGATTTTTTTTTCCAAAAAAATTAGTGCTTATTTTTTTATTTAACATGTATTGTAAGAAAAATGTGGGTATGTCCAAACTTTTGACTGGTACTGTATTTTTAACATTTTATACCAAAAAAATGACACCATCCACCAACATAAAATTCACTGTTTTAGAAAGACTAGATGGCTATTATTAACATATCCAAAATTTGTGATGGTGTTCTGCTTTATTTTTTCAAAATAAATTTTTAAAAATTTGGTATTTTTGTGGACACAGAATTTAATGGCATTGAAGGCATATTAAACTATATTTTATAAAATCCTCATAGTTAATGATAGAAAGCTCAAACTCAACAAAATGCTTTATTTCATAAATGTTAACTTACACTTGAAGAATAACCCATATGCAGTGTTTAGATATAGAAATATTACTACCTTAACAGGGCCAAAAATTCAAGTTTTTTTAATTAATTCAAGTGTTCAAAATTCAAGTGTTTTAATTAATTATCTAATACAATATAGCTGTCTTAAAGAGGATGTGTTAAGAATGCCATTTTATTTGATTACAGATTAAATGATTTATCATACATATTAATTAACAAATTAACCTATAAAATAAAACAAAAATTAATTATAAAAATTTTTAGGCTGTAAGTTTAGGAACATGTTTGGTCATGCAGAAGCTATAACTTGTCTGAACAGTTCATGCATCCGCATGACCCAGCAAAAAGTTTTTTCTGGCCCAGGAGGGAAGACCTATGCTGGGTACCTGTGCAACATATCATTGCCAAGATTGAAGTTCCAAGCACTGCAACTGGACGTAGATATGCACTGAAGGAGCAGGACACCAAAGTAGCTGAAAACTTCATGAAAGAGTTCAAATAGTTTGTGTAGTATCTGTGCTAACTGCTATCAACTGGTCATTTAAAATATTTCATTATTTCCAATTCTGCAGGATTGTCAAAAACTCTTTTTAACACAGGTTATTACTAATTGAAGGATACTGGTTAATTTTTTCTACAACGTACTTGGATGTAAATGTTCATTGATACAATAATTTTAAGTAATGATTTGTACCAAATTTGATATTCCACTGTGGTTGGGACTACAGTATTTCAATGTAGGCTATATCTGAAAACTGTATATGGGTTATAATTCAAGTGTAAGTTAACATTTATGAAATAAAGCATTTCGTTGAGTTTGAGCTTTCTATCATTAACTATATGCATTTTATAAAATAATGGTTGAATATGCCTTCGATGCCATTAAATGCTGTGCGTCAACAAAAATACCATATTTTCAAAAATGTATTTTGAGAAATGAAAAGCAGAACACCTTCACAAATTTTGGATATGTTAATAACAGGCATCTAATCTTTCGAAAACAGTCAGTTTGATGTTGGTGGATGGTGTCATTTATTTGGTATAAAATGTTAAAAATTGCACAACTTTTTTTTTTTTTAATTTTCAAACCTTAAAGGAGGATTATCATGGCTGGGAAAGTTGGGTGTTATTATTTCAATATATCTTGAAAAAAGCTCCAACGACTTTGTTTTCTTTATTTTGCGATTTCTTTAATTTTTATGAGCGATTTTACAAAACTAGCGGACCGCGCCATTTTCACCACAGCAGACGAAAATTCACCCTCGATCCGCTTGGGGCGCCCCTAATCGTGACGTCAGTGCGTCTGTCAGCGCCATGAATTTCCATTGTCCTGTGGTCCTGCATTGAGGTTGTTGAATGACCGAGATATTCCCGCTTCCTCTATGGGGCAGACAGACGAGCTTGATTATTACCCTTTTCTATCCGACACAACTTTAATTTAGAGGTGAACTAACATCAGAGGCCATTTGAAATGCTTCCGGAAAGAAAAATGCGATTTGAAGTCTGCTAATGACCAGCGAGGCTGGACAGCTGCCGTCACCTTGGCATAATTAGCTCACCTTAAATCAATTCCCGTGTACTTTGCCTAACTTGTAATCAAGCCATTTATTAAGCCAAATGACCAATCAAAACCAAAATCAAGCCAATAATGATTTAGAAGAGATAATGAGAAGCAGACAAACCGAACCAGGCTACCGTGCTAGATTGAAAGAATGTCAGTAATCTGAATAAATAGCAGACCTCTGATTCCACCTCTCGTCGGAAAACTTTCACGTATTATTGAAAAAGATTTCTTAAAAATAAAATCATGTTAAGATGGCCCTGGTTTTTAAGTGTCTAAAAATATACGCCAAGTAGAAAACATTGTGTGAAGCGCATCAAACGTGAATGTGAGAGAGAAATTATTTTTGCATTGCAAGCAATGGACAAATGCACTGAAGACAGGGCAAGCACGTTCAGGCAAATCTGTGCCGCAAATTTTGAACATTTTTTATTTAATAATTGAACAAGATTTGCAAACAACGGCCAAATGTAATCAAGAAAAACACATTCAGGCAAACTGCGTGCTGAACTAAGCAAAGTTAAGGTCTTCAAAATCATCCTCCTCTACTCGACAATTGCTTTCACCCCCTTCCCATTTACTTGGGTCAATTTGCAATCAAACAGTTGATTCGCTCAATGAACAATTTTAAATTGGTTGGTAGTCTAATTTATTTAGATATCCATGTATTCAGACATTTTGACATCGCATGCATCATGCACATGAATGCATGTGGCAGCCGCAGTGACGTTATGATCTTGCAAGTTCCCATGCCACTTGTGGCGTTAATAGCAGCCTCCTGGAAACAGCAATTCTGGCTAATAAATGGACATTTAAAAGAACAGGGGGTATGTATGGACAAAAAATCGACCGTGGATATTATGTTGGAGTTAATTACTATAAGATTAAGTCAAAACGTGTAGGTCAGTATAGTCCTCCTTTAATATTTTCTAGATTATTCATAAGAGAGGGGCAGAATTAGAATACAAAATACACAACATAAATGGGAAGCTGAATGTGCAATACCAAATCCCCATCTTTGAAATTAGGCTTTTTACAGTCCTTCAAATATGCTACCACTGGGTGCAGAGTGAACTTTCTGAGCAACATTAAACACCCAGAAATATTCCTCAAGTTATAGTGGCAAATTTTCACCCCTGAAAAGTTGAAGGATTTAGCTGAAATACTTTTCTAGATAAAGCCATGTGAAAGTGGCTCCTCAGAAATTGCTGTTCAAAAAAGACCGGAACTTAGTTGCAAAAATATTTTTTATGACAAAACTATTAGGAGTTGAGAGGTAAAATTTTGGATTTCTCCTATTAGGAGGTGAATGCACCCGCTGGAATTTCTTCAGCCAAATCTGAGACAGTCAAGTGGGAGCCATTTGGACAGTTGGCATGGAATGACCCAAATGCAACAAGTGCCAAAATGACAAAAATTGGAATAATACCATACAGCAATAGTCCTTTGCCTCTTACACATGGTGCAAATTCCATTTTTAGAAAGTCATACCACAAGTTGTATTTTTTCATGGTCAAAGTTTGTGTTTTTCTATAAAATGCAATAGGCGCCAGCATAGAAAAAGCTGATTTACTCAAAATGAGTAAAACGGATAAATTGTGTTTTGAAAACAAACTCTTCATATGCTATGGTCTTTATGGTCATTAGAAGTCAATCTAATTGAAGACATGCAAGAAGGAGCTAAGTCACATTTTTGAAAAAATCATGCTGGCACTAGTTCTGGATTCTGTACTGATAAAAGAATCATTTGATACCAAAATTAGGAAAAAAGAAGTACTTCACCCCTGTTTATTGTTATGTGGTGTTTTCGGAATGCACTAAAATTTTCTGCAAGAAGTACTCAAGTCCATAAAATCTGTGCAATAAGTGCCCAAGTTCATGACTGGCCAATCAAAATGCCGGAATTGAGGGGTTACCATGGTTACCAAGGGAATGTTCATCCTCCCAGAAGTAGATTTTGCTGTTATAAACGTTCCATAAGTTAGGATTTTGAAGCAATCATTCAAGTAGAAGGGAGGTGTTGTTTGAAAGACGACTGATTCTCCAAAATTTTTTGCATTTTGACTGTTCGTGTCTGATTTGTCAAAGTGACGTTGGATTTTACCAAGTTACATTAGTGTTAAACAAGTAGTTCTGCCTACCATAAAGGCACAAAAGCAAGGAAGCATTGCTAAAATAGCCTGTTTGTATTAAAAAAAATTAAGCAATAGAGGGGTTTTAGTGTTAAAAGTACTTAAGTCCTTGATTTTTTTTTTCCAAAAACGTACCTAAGTCCAACCATTTTGTCACAAAAAAGTACCAAAGTCCAAAACTACTTTTCTCGATTTCTCAGTAATAAAGGAGAAACATTCCACAAAAAAATGGTGACTAACCATATTAAGCCCCTAGAACTAGTGCACAAGTCCATAACCTTGAAAAGAAAGTATCTTCAGCATGTTTTGAAAAATTTGACCATCAATATCTCAAAACTGACATTTTGTGACTTAAGTACTTCTTGCACGCAGGTCTTCAATTGAATACCTATGAGATATTTTGGACAGCGCTCTCCACCACAATCATCAAAACATTAAATGAGATAGTATCTTTTGGAGGAATCGTGTTTTGTCCCCCTTGTTGAATTCCAAAGACTTTTACAATCTTTGCCATGGCTCAAGCTCCTTGTGGTTCATGGTGCCTTCAGATCTTACTCCTTACTTACTTACTTACTACACTTATATTGTTGGTATTACCCTTAATTTGGATCCATTTCTAATGGAGAAAAGCATCCCAAGTGCCCTTCACATAGAAAAGGATGAGCACTTTTTGATTTGAAGCTTTAATATAAACAGAAATCCAATGAGGTATTCTTTGGTCACGCTCTTTTCACCAGTTTTCATATGCTGGGCGGACAAAGTGTCATATTGAGGTTTTTCTGAAATGCCGAGATATTGAAAATCTCTATAATCAGTAGAAATTCCAGTGTGAGAAGTTACCATGTGATGACAGTGGAAATTTTAAACAGACAGTCACTTTTCATGAGATGGTGTTTTCTTTGCTGCTGTAAATAGTACATCACTATAAATCCACGAACACATGCTCATCCTTTCAATCATAAGATTTACTTTTGCCCCAGAAGTCTGCATGATGTGTATGTCTGGGAAACAAGTTGTTTGACATTGGTGTGACATTGCACAACCTGACTTATGATCTCAACCAGCCATTGCAGTCAACTAACAATATAAACCCCCTCAAAAACTGAAAATCTTTGGGCTAAAAGTTCTTAAGTCACATTTTCACACACTTTGAGGTAAGGATGGGAAAACATCTTGAATAGTTACCCAAGTCCACTGCCTCAATTTTCTCAAAATGGACATTTCGTGACCTAGTGCTGTAGCTCTGGGGCCTTCAGTTGTAAAGTCTAATGAAATAATAATTAAACAATACTTGTTTTTACTTTCACACCAATGTGTTCATAAGCTGTATTCTCTGCTTGTTACAGTCACATTAATTCGTGACGTAAGAGAGGAAACAATATTACTGCCTCTGTGGCTGCTTTTGCCAGCTGCATACAATAAATGAAAATTAATTCTGTAACACAATCTGAGATACTTGGGTTAGATAATAGGACTGCAACCTGCCACTGCCTTGTGTATTGGCACAGATCCCATCTCTGAGGAGAAAAAAGGAACACAGATTTTTATTTTATGTCAGATGGTTTTTCGTTTTGTCAGAAGGTGCAACTGCAATGTGGTTCAAGCACTTCCTCCGATTGTGTCAACCCTGCGTTTGTATGCGTGCGTGTTAGCATACGTGCGCGCACGTGTGTGTGTGTGTGTGTGTGTGTGTGTGCTGGTGTGACCGCTCATTTAAAGAGTCAGTTAGCAACTGAGTTGGAGAGGATCATGAGCGAGAGAATTGGTGAGTTACTCAACTTTTATACATTTCAGGAGATTATCATGAGTTACTGATGAAAGTTTAAGAATTCATTCACTGCACCCACTCTTTGATTAGAAGTGAGATGAATGTGGTTTCATGCACAAATGCTCCGAAAGGCAATGAACAAAACATGGAGATGCTTGAATAGTTTATCTTCTCGTAGAGCAAACAAAAGAAATGATCTTCAGATATGCACACAGAATATTGAACAAGGTCATTTGTGTTGTAGGCTTCAAAAGCTCTGGGTTCCTGCTATCGGCCTGTTTGTATTCAGATGACAATGATTTTGAATATAGGGATCGAATTATGTTAAATTATTTTTTAAAAAACTGATAAAAATACAACATATTAGATTTTAAATTTTTTTTTTCTGTGTGATATATCTATTTGACATATCAGGGCTGAACCTGATTTTTGTATTTATTTTACATGTACCCACAACATTGGATATTGATTCACTGCAGATTTTGTTGATCTCATGAGTAATCAGATGGGTTTATTTGACCCTAATTAAATAATTAGATTTTGTAGTGACAGGAAAAACAATCACAGCATCTCCCTAAATAATATTGGCCACTTCATTCGATGCAGCCAAAAAAGGCAAAAGAAAACTAAGTAAACGTACTATCTTCGTTGTTTCTCTCTGACATAGTTTTAACACTAACCTGTCAAATTTGTTCCAAATTTTGATCTAAAATCAAAGCTCAGTACTGTTCACAATATTTGACATATAGTACGTTTGCATGAAATACAATAGTAGGTAATTTGTAGATCTGCTTATGAGCAATGAGTGCTTGTGATGACTGCTGAGCATCTTGGATAACTGTACAGGATACAGAACTAAACTGCACTTAAAATTCACACAAATGTTTGGGATCATTGGCAGGGTCTTACTGATGGAATTAGTCTTGGGTTGTTTTGCCATTTAACTGACTACCTTGGAGCATGGTGGACACTGTTTGTTTTATCCTGCTTTAGGAAAATCGACTGAAGTTTGAACTACTGCCCCTACATATTGCATTTGAAATATAATGAAATATAAGAAAGTGTTCAGACTGATAAATGCACCCCAGTATTAATAAGCAGCTCATGGCTGAATGCACTGGAGTGATGAGGAAAAATCTGCAAGAAAGTTTTTTTTTGCCATTTGGAGCCTCCATAGTTTCAGAGTGCAATTCATTTTTCACCACTGTCGTAAATGCGAATCACACACACGCCACCCCCGTCTCCTTTCAACTGACAAAGTAGAGTAGTATAAGAAGATTTGAAACACATTTGAATCTGCATTGGTAATGAACACTAAAATAACAACAAGAACAAAAAAAAAAAAGAGAATAACAAAAAGTTTTAGTTTTGCTGAAATCCTGTTAGCATTTTCAGCCCATATACATTGTTTGCCAAGTGTCTGTATGTGGACTAGTGTGTAATCATTTAAACTGTTGATTTCTGTCATGATCCAGACAAGGAACCAGACGCAGATACAAGGTACAATCCAAAGATGAGTATTTATTGATAGGAATACGGTAGTGGGGGTGGTGAGACTAAAGCTCAGATCTGTTAGAGGGCCAGTCCAGCTCGATTGGTGTTAGCTAAAGAGGTTAGGGGGCACGTCCGCGCCATTGTCTTAGATCGTACTCGATCATCCCAAATTACATAGCGCAAGAACAGGAGTTTGAGGCGTGGAGTGGGAATAAAACATGCATCATTCTCTCTTTTGATGCTGTTGTTTGAAGGTAACTTAGTTGCATCATGTTGCTTTTAAACAAGAGACGCAATTTATAAAACAACGTAGAAATTAGAAGACAAAAGGAGAAAATAATGGTTATAATTGCTCCCTTATGACGCTGATTAAGGCTTTGTTGATGTCCCCTTTATTTACGCTTGTCATCCATCTTCTTTTTGGAAGTTAATGCAAGATCTTGCTGTGACCATTCGAGAGAGGGCAAGATTGGTCCACAGTGCAGATTTGTCACTCAAGAGACCACACTACCTCTGACCAGTGAATGGGAGACTGGAGCCAGGCCCTGCTTATTACCCCCACCGCAGTTCAGCACACCCGGTAGGCTTATGGTAAACCCTTCACCAGCTGCTTATTTCATTGTCATATTGGATTTTTCCATTGAGCATTTTGTCCCAAGAATACTCTGTGCCAGTGACCAAGGAGCAATGAGTAGGTGGTTTTGATTTATTATAATTGTTTGGACTTTGGAACACCGATCTCAAGGGACCTGGTTTTTATTTTCTGCCATGTTCCAGGCAGATGCTGTTCTCTTGGACCTTGTGCATTCAGTGGCCTAGATACACAATCTGTATTTTAGCTGTCCAAAATAAATATGATGCTGTATATTCTCCTCATAAAGCAACTGTCATTGACAACCACGACACGTCGGTACATGAATCACTGAAATTATGTTTGCTATGTACTGTGTGCAACTTTGGAGGGATACACATGGCTTTAAATTCATTGGGTTTCTTAACGAAATTATGTAAGCCAACTAAATTGTTTTTTCTTTTTTTCACTAAGCCCACTTAGTCATGTAGTGTTGAATAAAAAATATTTCACAGCAACACAGATTTTAATCCAGAGCAATTTACATAACTTGTAGACATAGCATTTATTCATGCTCCTGGATATTTGCATCAGTGGCGGCTGGTGAACTGGCGATAGGTGAAGCTCAAACCCATCCCTTAAAAATAATGATTGGTCACGACCTGTTTTCAATCATTCAGTTAAATTACCATTACAGAAACACCAAAAACTCTCAACATTATCAAGTGTGGTCAGTTTTCATTAATAACGCACACCTGTCAACTCTCACGCATTTGGTGAGAGTTTTAGTGGCATATCTACGTTCCCCTGCTGTAATCAGCAATTATTTAATCAACGCATATGTAAGAGATTCTTATGCGGAATTGAAGTCCTTGTGCATGGAGGTTTATCAGTTTCACGTGCGTTACGATCGATTTCACCAGTAGTAATTGGAAACTGATTATGACCCTGGACTTCTCACGCTTTTGTTTACTCAGGGGTTGGAAGCAATGCATGTGTTTCATGATCGCCTAAATTGTTTAAATGAAATAAGATCATTGGAAGCAATGGAATTGCATAAAGACGTTTCAAATGATTTTCTCCATAAACCTTTCCAAGTATCCTGCTCCAAGTAAGAATGACCAATGTCAGAACTAGGGCTCTGATCTTGGACCATTGCACTGTAAACCCTGATAGTGTGGTGAACTCAAATGTTTTGTGGAAACCAGTTACCTCAAAACAATTGTGTAGGCCAGCTTAATTGCATTATGTGGAAGGAACTTATAGAAAATAAGGTAAAGTTATTTTTTTACATGTCTTAAGCGCTGTGAACACAAGATCAGTAAGTTGGCATACTCATTTTTTTGAGGTAATTGGTTTCCACAAAACATTTGAGTTCACCACACTATCAGGGTTTACAGTATGGGTTACAAGCCATGTCCCCCGCCCATTATGCTTAACAGCAACCCAACAGCTGTATCAGGACATCTACACATACATGGTGTCCACTAACATGCCATGTGAGGTTAAGTGGGTTTGGCAGACGTACTGTATGTACATGCTTATTCTGAACCTTTCCCATTTCCTTTGCTCAAATAGCAATCAAATAATTGATTTGCTGTATAACTAAGGCTGGGCTTACACCAAACGACTTTTCAAGCGATTTCAAAGTCGCAGACAAATTTCCAAAGTTGGAATAAAATTGTGAGAGTTTTGCTAGAGGTGCAGCAAGCTTCTGTGATCTTGGTCGTTAGAAAAAAGGTGGTCATAAAGTAGTGATAAAACTCAATCTGACCTGTTTTAAGGCAGTCTTTTTCCCGTCTTAGCAAAACTAGTTACTACAATATCAAATGATTAATATTATCGCAGGTCTTTAGTCTAGTCTTATGCGAACTGTGTTTTTTAATGACATGACCATTATCAACAGCCAGTAGGTGTGCTCTTCCCAGCACCAAGCAGAAAGCACCAGGTGCAGGATGAGAAGTAATCTCAAAAGGAATTTAGTTGTAGTCTTGCAAATAGTGACCCTACAAGACACCCAGTCTCAGTGATTTGCTGACACATTGTCTGTAGATGTGAGAGGGTTTACATGTGTCAGGTGTGAGTCTTTTAGAAGTCTTCTTCAAGTTTAATCAAGTCCTTTATTGTATAATAAGTATAAGACTAATATAAAGAGACCATCCAATTTATATTTAGATGGCATTACTGTGCATCACAAAGTTGTAAAAGTATTTCACCAAGTATAATCAATCTTTTTAATGTTGCATTAAAAGCAGATTCAATGTACTTACTGTGTTTTCATTTTAAGTTTATGCCTTTCATCACATAAAACTAATGATGTGTAATGGAAAATAATGAAATTACCTTGAAATATCAATTTTTTTTTTTCAAGAATCTGATCCTATACGCTTAATTTCATCCTTTATTTAGAAGAAAAATAATTGAGAATTGAGTATTGCTTGTACTTTCAGTGCAAGGTTTGCTTATTCTCTGGGTTTCTTAGTTACTCTTATTACACTGCAGCCTTTTCACCTCATTAAAACTAGCAACAATTAAATTATATTTAAATGCTAAATGGTACTAATAAAATTATGTTTTGGAAAGTGTGTCTATATTGCATGCAATGGGAAATTCCACAAAGTACTTCATTCCTTTGCTCAGGAAAAAGGCCTCCTATGTCAGAATGATTGGCTAATTGAGTAGACAAAGGATTCATTTAATGAAGTAAATTGAAGGATTGCCTCAAATTAAGTGGTCTCACTCTATCTAATTAGTTATTTCTGGCTTAGTTGTAAAGTGACATAAAGTGGATTTCAAGTCCACATAACATAGCTGTGGCAACCTAGCGATAGAGATTGTCCATAAAAGTAAAATAAGAGCTTTCTTCCTGGGTAAAAGTTATCCAGAACTTGTTTTGCCTGCTTATTTTTGGACTATATCTATCTCACCAACCTAGAGTTCATGTAACACATTGAAACAAGATTCATTATAGCCTCAGAGGACTTGTCGCTACCTCCCATGGGCACTCATTCTTTGTGGCATGAGATTGTACTGCAAGTGAAACTGGGTTGTTGATTTGGAAGAGGAAGTCCTACGCAGATAAAAGAGGAAATGTTTCAGCTCGAGTCAAAGCTTTCCGGATGTATATTATTTTTATTAAAACTGACCTTTAGGAATTTCCCATTTTTTTCTTTCATCAAACTGGCACTTAGAGTGAAAATGAAGTGAGAACAAGTGCTCTCAATCACTCCTGCTCCTCACCCGCCCCTGGGATGATAAGGAGAAATGAGGTGGTCTGTGGTTTGAACACCGCAGTCACGATTTAGCGTGTTCTACTCTCAGCTCTATGCGCCTGCATATCTGCGCACGACGAGCTTTTTTTTTATTACTGTCCCCATCTCATCCCCGTCAGTTCCTGTTTAAATGTGATTTTGCAGAATACAGATCATTACTGACTTCCAGATTCAATTACCTAGTCACATACACACATTTGAAAAGGCTGTCTATTGTTCAGTATTGCAGCTTTGAATAGGATGACAGATAAATCGGGTATTCAGATGCTTTTAAATACATCAAGCACAACATATGTAAGGGTATAGTTATGCAAAATAAAACTGAACAGATAATAGGAGTATAAACAACACATATATGTTTTTATTATTTCCTCTTAATTTAAGATAAGCACTGTTCATGTCAGACTAGTCCTGGGCCCTGGTTACCCCTTCTGTAATAAACTCACGCTTTTGCTAATTGTTTATTGATTGGATCCCTAATATTTTGAATGATAGCATAGCAAAATGTTAACAATCAATCAATCAATCAATCAGTCAGTAAGTCAGTCAGTCGTTAGTCAATAAATCAATCAAACAATCAATCAGTTTCATTCAAGGGCTGCGTTTGAATAGTCAAAAAAAGTACGTCCTAATTTCTGATTCTTAACCACTTTTCTCTTAAGCCCTGGGCCCCAGGCTCCAAAATGAAATGAATATATCCCTGCAACTACTCAGTCGATTTGAATAGTCTTGGTATCATAATAAAGTTAGCAACTTGGGGATTTTCACCTACCAAAATTTTCCTTTTATACCTTTTGAAATTATTTAGTTGTAGTCTGAAACCTCAAAAAAAATGACAGCACAAAATCTCACCATTATCAGTGCCAAAGTTTATTCTAACCAAGTAAGTCAGAGCAAAATTAGAGAGATTTTATTTCCAAAATGACTAGGTGGTGTCTCCAAATTGGCAATTCAGGCACCTTTTTGGGCACTGTGCGCCAAACAGGTGCCAAACTGTAAAACTCATTTATTTTCACTTATATGTTACCCAGAGGCGCCATAATTGGGGGGGGGTAACCATCGGCGATTCTAGGGGCCCAGCATTCACAGGGGCCTCACAGAGGATACTCTTATTATTATAAACATTTGTAAATAAAATATATGGACACTTTAATTTTACATTTTAATTTTTGTAATAACTTGATCGATTTAAAATGAATTTGTTGTTTGTTTCTCAATTTTCAACTTTTTAAGAATAATCTCAGCACATGGACCCCCCCCCCATTCATCATTTTGTACGGCCCAAGTTACGCGAGTGCCTGAACTGGCTGCAAAAAATTTTTCTGCTGGTTAGTTGGGACCATTACATACATCAGCCAATCACAGCTCGGCTGTACTCATGCATCGACGAGAATGGCAACGCATTCGACCTTGTCTCTGTCAGCTGAGTTGTGCAGGCAGCTAATTTGTTAATGCTCGTCTTACAATAATGATGTAAGTGCTCCACAATTCACGAAATTACAAGTACACTAGCTGGTCTGCTGCAGAGGTCCACTAGTCTATTTATTAGCCTTAGCTTCGGTGACTAATACTGCAGATCGGAGAGCAAATTTCATGATATCAGACTGTGTTTCCATTACCAGTTTTTTTATTTTGCTATTCAGATTTTGCACATTTCTAAGGGTATTAAATGGAAACGCATCTTGAGAATGAGGACGATGTCCGACGTTATTAGCCCCAAAAACACAGTCTGCTTTGTGACCGTAGACTGTTCGTGACACAGACTCCTATTTGAGGCATTGCGCTGATAAGCATATGGTCGTCGCTGGAGTACATTGGGGATGCGTTACCAGTTAGTTTCTGAATCAGTATTTTGAACATTTTCTGCAATCGACAAAATTCAATTCTACTGACCGCTGGCCAATTATCGGAACCCCAAAGAAAACAGAATATCTATAAGAAACCGCAGCTTTTCTCATCTTTATCGTACTCTCATGAAAATAAATCATCTTGCACTCGGACCAACCAGTCACCAATTTCATACATGATACGTGAAAAATCATGTACATGCGGAACTTCAGATCAGAGTGGAAGAGCTCATCCAATCTAATCCATCAGGATAGAAGGTTCGCGATTGATGTTGAAACGAGCGAGCTAAATAAAACCATTTGCCACTGGACGCATGCATCCATAGCTCGTTTCAACATCAATCTCTTACTTTCTGTCCTGATGGATAACGTTCTTCGGTAGGATTATTTAGTTTGATCCCTAGAACACGTTCATGTTGAAAAAAAGACCTGAAATCGTCAAAAACGTATTTTTCCGAAATGCAACTTTAATATTAAATGCCGTTTAATAGTAATAGCCTACAATAGTCCATGAAAAAAAGGCTTTGAGGGTAAGATTTCTGTAAACTGAATATTTTTGCAAACTTGCTAGGCTACCTTTGTGATGGATCGGTTTCTTTTGAGACACCAAATGCTGTGGCCAGAACGAAATGAAGAACAGCAAAACAAGAGACGAACACAGACAGAAAACAGAGAGAGACACTCCGCTTCCAAGGACCCAGATCCAGTCCGTGTAACAATACGGAAGCTAAGCGAGTTAGACAGAACGAAATGAAAGGGAAAAAAAAATCTCGGAAACCGAGATAGAAGAATAAGCACCAGACGGTGCTCAGAAAGAGGAAAAACAGAAAGATTCCCGTGCTATCTAGCACTTTCCTCTTTTGTAGCTAATGCCTCAACAACTTTCTCACTAGAGACCTTAGCGGCTAAAGTGCAAACAAACACTGACACTCTAGCAAGGGGGGTGAGGCGGAACTAGGGCTTAAATAGAATCCGGGCGCCGCCCCCAATTAATGCCAGCTGGCCCAAGAATCCGATTGTGGGCAAAACGATATCGTCCCGGACGAGAGCAACCAAGAAAGTTCTCAAAACCACCACTAGCCTCACAAAACCATGACAACCTTAGTGTACAATTATTGAAATGAACTGAAAAACTGGCACACTAAGACAGGTTTGGGAGTTAGTTTTATTTAAAATGCAAAGTTGATGTTTCCTTGCGGGTTATCCATGCCCTGTTAAGGAATGAGGTCAGGTGGACACCAGGCGCAGGATCCAGAAGTGTTTATTACAACACAAAAACACTGAGGAAATAGGCACACAGGCCAGAAACAAAACACCGTGCACATGCACTGAACAATAGGGAAAACTAAGGTACACTGCCCAAGGCAGGGGGGAACAGAAGTACTCACTCAAGGAGTGGTTAGACTAAGGAAACAAACACTGGATCAAAACTGAACTGACGGGAACACTGGGAGACTTAGACAAGGGGCAGACAAGACACGGGCGCAGCAAACACGAGGCTAGGGAAACTCAGGACGCAAAACACAAAACAAAGTCCCGTCTGACGTCTCTTCAATCCTCCCTGCTTAAATACACATGGAAGGAGGCGGGGATACGGAAGGCAATCACAAGTGGAACAGAAACACATGGGATTAATAAAACAATTACGCGAGAACAGGGTTAACAATAATGACTCGAGACAAGACTCTAAGACAATCAATCAAGCTAGACAGTTTAGACGAAGGTAATCTAAATGTGACAAGCAAAAAGCACCACGAGAGAAGCAAAGGAAAGTACAGCTTTAAATGCAGTTAATTAGGGAAAGCTTAGGAAAGAATTTACAAAAGCTAGAAACACTCGCACTCGCTAATGAGTTCATTAGGTTAGTACTATGTGACAATATATACACACCCTTAAATAAGTGCTGGTTAGTAAGGTTAGTAATGGCCCTATCAGAGAACGCATTCACTCAGAGTTTTGCAAGACCCAGAATAAGCACATGTGGAAGCAATGAATGAAATACCAAAGCTGAAACCGAATGAGGAAATGTGATTGGACAACGAGACTCAGGCGTGCTGAAGGCTGTCACACGACACCACAGGAGTCAGGGCAAGAGGGAATCAATGGTCAGACCACGGGAATAGAGCTGAAAAACAAATCATGAGGGACACGGGGGGAAAACGTACAAGCACAAACAAGCACACGAGGCAGAACCAAAACATGCCCAGCTCATTCCAATCAAATAGTTAGCCTGTATCACAACTATGTGTAGCTAATGTAGCCCATAGCCTACTGTTAAGGCCTAAGACAGATTCTGAATATACGATTCTTATGGCTGCTTTAGAGTCAGGGCCATCTTCAAGCCATGAGGCAACCACAGAGGAGACCAGTGAACAAATATTATATATATATATATATATATATATATACACTGATGGACTTTAAAAACTTATTAGTCTGTCTAGACAGAAATAGTATAGTTGGGTTAGGGGAACTTTAATTAGATGATTACATAATTGATATGCAGTTGTCTTTGAGTAAGGAGACACAGCAGTGCGTGAGGTCATGACCTTGTTTGTGTTGTGGAGCAGGATTTGAGGAATTAGTGATGTAACCTTGTCCGGCTTCACTGATCACAATTGCAGTTCTGTCAAATGCTTAAAACAAACCTTGAGGTCATTAAGGCCAGAACCCAAGAGCATTTGTTCAAAGACACGACTTGCGCTATGCCTCGCCTTTCCAGACCCCAACGTGATCAAGCCATTGGGCTGGATGGCTGGAACATCCCAAAATCGCATCGCCCAGCGTTTCGGGGTAAGCCAACCCACAATCTCTAACCTTGTGGCTCATTACCAGGAGACTGGAAGCACTAATGATCGACCCCGACCTGGTCAGCCTAGGGTCACGACCCCAGCCCAGGACAATCAGATCCGCCTCGTCCACCTGAGAGATTGGTTTCGAACTTGCACCAGGATGGCTCAGGAGACCCAAGGAATCTACAGACAAAGGATCAGCAGAACAGTGAGTCGCCGACTTGCAGAGTGAGGGATCAGAGCCCACAGAGCATGTTTTGGAATGCAGCTTGATGCACGGCGCAGAGCTACCAGGCTTCGCTGGGCTGAAGAAAATGGTCAGAGATGAGTCCCCAACTGATTCTGGAGGAATGTTGTCTTCAGTGATGAGTCCAGATTTTGTCTGTACCGACATGATGGAAGACAGAGGGTCTACAGACGACTTGGTGAGAGATACGCGGCCCTCTGCATTGCTGAGACAGATCGCTTTGGAGGAGGCTCGGTGATGGTCTGGGGTGCCATTCAGTGCGGCTGGAGGTGTGACCTGGTCGTAATCAATGGAAATCTTAATGCAGCCCGCTACTGTGACCTTGTCATCAGACCGCACGTTGTGCCTTACATCACAGACCACCCTGAGGTCACGTTCATGCAAGACAACGCACAACCTCACTCAGCACATGTAACCCTGCAGCTCCTGGCCCAGAATGGTGTGCGAGTCATGGAATGGCCACCTTTCAGCCCTGATATGAAGTGCATCGAGCATGTGTGGGACCTGTTGGATCGGCCGGTTTGGCAACACACTCCAGCGCCCCATACGAGGGCGGAGCTCCAAGAAGCCCTTCTCCAGGACTGGCAGGTCATTCCCCAGCAACAGCTCAACAGAATGGTGCTGTCCATGCCAAGACAAGTGATTGCTTTGTTGCAGGCACGTGGTGGTCACACTCTGTACTGAGATTGGAGTTGATCTTTGTTGTTGATTTTGTTGTTAAACTTGTCATTGTTGATTCTTCTGTTGTTCTTTTTTTGTTGATGTTATCTGACATTTTGTTGAAGTTGTTGTTATGGGTAAAGTCAATAAATGGTTACAAATTTGAATCCGAGTTTGGCTACAATTCTGGTCATAAGTCTTTAAAGTCCATCAGTGTATGTGTGTGTATATATATATATATATATATATATATATACAGCGCCCTCCATAATTATTGACACCCCTGGTTAAGATGTGTTCTTTAGCTTCTAATAAATTCAGTTTTTTTCTAAATAATATAGGACCACAATGAAAAAAAGAGGAAAATCCAACCTTTAATTCAAGTGCATTTATTCTGTGGGAAAAAAATCTCACATTAAGAAATAATTCTTTCACATCAAATCATGTGTGCCACAATTATTAGCACCCCTGATGTTAATACTTTTTACAACCCCCTTTTGCCAACAAAACAGCACCTAATCTTCTCCTATAATGTTTCAGAAGATGGGAGAATACTGAAAGAGGGATCTTCGACCATTCCTTTTTGCACAATCTCTCTAAATCATCCAGCGACCTGGGTCCTCTCCTCTGCACTCTCCTCTTCAGCTCACTCCACAGGTTTTCAATAGGGTTGAGGTCTGGGGACTGAGATGACCATGGGAGGAGCTTGATTCTGTGTCTGGTGAACCATTTCTTTGTAGATTTGGCCACATGTTTAGGGTCATTATCTTGCTGAAAGACCCAGTGACGACCCATCTTCAGCTTTCGGGCAGAGGCCACCAGATTTTGATTTAAAATGTCCTGGTATTTCAAAGCGTTCATGATGCCATGCACCCTAACAAGGTTCCCAGGGCCTCTGGAAGAGAAACAGGCCCACAGCATCACCGATCCTCCCCCATACTTCACAGTGGGCATGAGATGCTTTTCTGCATACTCATCTTTTGTGTTCCGCCAGACCCACTTAAAGTGTTTGTTGCCAAAAAGCTCTATCTTGGTCTCATCTGACCAAAGCACACAGTCC
The DNA here is from genome assembly GCA_029692085.1 of Gymnothorax javanicus. Taxonomy (NCBI): domain Eukaryota; kingdom Metazoa; phylum Chordata; class Actinopteri; order Anguilliformes; family Muraenidae; genus Gymnothorax; species Gymnothorax javanicus. The sequence goes on from CM056193.1 coordinate 149,161,437, forward strand.
CAGTTGAAGTCCCAGTACTGCTTAGCGAACTCCAGACGTTTGCGTTTATGATTGTGAGTGAGAAAAGGTTTTTTCCTTGCATGCCTCCCAAACAGCTTGTTGGCATGTAGATAGCGCCTGATGGTTGTTTTGGAGACGTTGTGACCCCAAGATGCCACCATTTGTTGCAATTCTTTAACAGTGAGCTTTGGAGAACTTTTTATTTCTCTTACCATCCTCCTCACTGTGCGTGGTGGCAAAATAACCTTGCATCCTCGTCCAGGCTTGTTTACCAGTGTTCCAGTTGTTTTAAACTTCTTAATGATTCCTCCGACAGTAGATATGGGCAGATGCAGGCGAGTGGCTATTTTCTTGTTGCCATTGCCTGACTTGTGAAGGTCAACACACATCTGCCTTACTTGAATGGTGTGTTCCTTTGTCTTTGCCATGTTGAAGAGTGGATAAGAGAAAAGGCCTCTGTGTCACATCATATTTATACCCCAGGGAAACAGGAAGTGATGAATTACTAATTAAATGTTCCTAGATACTCTGATCAACTTTGTAAACTACTGTAGAAATGACAGAAATACTTCAATTACATTTATTTCCTAGGAATTGTTAATAATTGTGGAACAGGTGATTTTATGAAAAATAATTATTTCTTAGTCAATTAAAATTCACTTGAGTTGAAGGTTAACAAAATTTTCAGGTGATTTTAATAAAAATTGAATTTATTTTAAGGCTTTTAACACATCTTAACCAGGGGTGCCAATTTTTCCCTGTAAAATTGTGTGTGTGTGTGTGTGTGTTACATTTTTCTAAAATTTTCAGTGTGCAAATCGATTTCCAGTCATAGGGCCTAAAATTGCCAGCGGCACCCTTGATGTCACCATAGGCATACTTTCCATCTAAAGCCAACCATTTTTTTTTTTTTTTTTTTAATTTTCACCTTAAATATATTTATATATATATTTGTCATTTAAGTTTGACTCCACTGGAGTAGATTTATTTTCAATAAAACAAGCAAATGAAAAAAATTATAGATACAAAGATAAAGTAAAAAAAATGGTGAAAAGTAAAATTTTATAACACCCCAGCAATCACCTATACAAAGACTATGCTTCCATTGCTCTATAAGGTTACGTCTGTAACCAGGGTTTGAACCCAGGTTGTTCATGTTCTGGCACTCCGCCTTAGCCCCTACACCAACACATCTGATTATTTATTGTGCCTCTCATTGCTAATATGAAGAATACCCCGATTTAAAGTTTGTTTATTTGCGCTCTCTCAGTACTTGTGCATTATGGTGCAAGGATTCTCAGTCAGAAAACGACAATTGTTGAATATTTAGTGGTTAATTGTAGCAAAAATACTAAAAACAAACCATTTAAGCGATCATACTGTTGAGCTCTTAGAGTACGTGTGTAATGGCACATGGACTCTCAGATAGAAGCACCGGGAACGCAAGGCTGTATCTCTGGCTACGTTTGTGCAATTGCGGTAGTTGAGAGGTCGTTGGAAATGTCAGAGCCCATAGAATCAAATGGCCACCTGCTAAATCAAACTGACAGCATCACAAGCAGATCATAGGAGAAAATATATTGCGTGCAAACAGAATGCTCAGGGACTGATCTCATTGGAAGCAGTGCCCTGGGAAAAAAACATTCATGGAGACTGGAAGATCTAGTTTCACTATTACACTGACATATTGGGCTAACAATAGGCAGTGCAGATTTTCCCTCTAACGCACTTTCTTATTGCAAAATATCAAAGGTAAGAAAAAATTTTTGCTCATTGCTGTAGAATGTAAAGTATATGCCTTGAGTGTGGTGTCAGTTTAAAATGACATGGCTTATATTGTTGGATTCTGAGGACTTTCCTCCTTCATTTGATGTACCATTTGTATGCATAGCACAAATTCAGTAGAAACGCTAGTGATCGAGCTCTGATATTATTTTATCCTATGTTTTGCTACATACTTATTTACTTGCTTGGTGCTTGAATTGTGTTCAGTTTAGGAAAAAATGGTCATTGTAAGCTTTTTGCCGAGTTTCATCCCTTTAAGTGGATATGCGTATGGCAATTGCCATTAGGGAACATGCTTTATTTATGATGTGTAATTATTGCCCCCGGTACGGGGGGCATTCGGATTTAATAAGTTAACCTTGATGGAAAACGTACGTCATGAGGTAAAGGAAAGGTGTGAAGGGCACTTCATAACAGCTTAGGAATACAACCGTGCTGTTAAAAGAGTCCAAAGGCACTGACACCAGGCGAAGTGATCATTCGTCTCTTGCCCGTTATGTTTGTTTGTCAATCTGATTGGTCTTGCTTTAATTATCGCTGTGAGGAATTGTGGGATGGTATTATCTTCTTTCTTTTCGAAAAGAATGGGTCAGTGTACCCTATACTAAAGACATGAATTAGGTAGCATGAAAACACCTTTCCTTAATAATTGGAGGATTTGAACACATAATGGCTGCCACGTGAAATTTAAATTTTTGAGAAGTTAGGAACTTTCCTTCGCAAAAAAAGACTACTCAAATGCAGCCTTGTATCATGCTCTTGTCACCAGATTTTCCTTGGGCACTGAATGAAATGCTGAGTTGTTCAAAACAGAGCGCACATACACATGCACACACACACACACACACACACACAAATGAACACACACATGCACACGCACACACACACACACACACACACACACACACACACACACGGAAAAAAAAACTATTTCAATAATAAAGAGGAAAGCATTTTCTGACCAGATAACCACATTAGCATTTTATATGCAAAATTAATAACAACGAAAAACATCCCCATGTTTAGGATATCGGATGTAATATATGGAAGGGAGGGAGATTCACAATCAGAGGGCACTACGGGGAAAATCTCAGACTACAGATCTGAAGCGATAATTGGGGACCACCAGTAGTCTTTCACCTGCAGAATCAAAAGAATCAAGGTGGGAGACCCCTCTCCCATATAGTGTGGGATGCCTTCTGATAAGGGCTGACCACAGTCTATAACATGCACACACCAGACAGACTGTACTCCTACTTGGTGTATACCCAGTTTAAACCATTGCTAACTCGTTGCTTGTCTGATGTTGCTCTGGCAACCAATGCAGTGCTTGTAGAATAGGTGCGATGCGTTCAAACCTGTGGGTGTGTGTTAGTGCCGCGGCAGCTGCGTTCTGAACAAGCTGCAGCCTATTTATTCTACTGTCTGACAGACCAGTAAACAAGGGACTACAGCAGGCCAGCGGAGTTGTTATAAAGGACTGGCTCCTCTATGTCTTTCTGCCATGTTTATTCTGGCTTGTTCTGTCTAATTAACTATATCCTTTATTTCTTTAAATTCATCTTGATGTACAGTACAGGCCAAAAGTTTGGGGCCACCCTCAGATTTAAAAAAAAATCACACATCAACTGTTCTTTCCTTATTTTTTGCACATGAAATGACTTCAGTGCATAAAATATAGGAAGCCGATAGGTTTTGGGTGAATTCCCGACCTCAGACCACATTTTAAAGCTGTCTTGACTGATTGATCACTGATCACAATGTTTTATAATTGAGTTCCAATGCCTTTGTGTTAACATTTTTCACGTCCTAGTGACATAAAATCATGTTATGTAACAAGAAGGCATGCTGTATACATGCCCTCCCCAAAACCAAGGGGTCACATTGTACTTGGTGCACCATTAAAAATCTGAGGGTGGCCCCAAACTTTTGGCCTGTGGTGTACTGAATGTGAAGTAATAACTAAAAAGTGGTGAATTAGCGGTCATGGTTGAAAAATGTAATTTCTTGGCGCAAATTACAACCCCAATTTCAAAATAGTTGGGACGAAGTGTAAATTGTGAATAAAATCAAAATGCAATGACTTTCAGATCACAATGAGCCAATATGTTATTTACAAAAGAACATAGATAACATTTCAAATGTTGAAACTGAGACATTTTACATTTTTATCCACAAAATGAGCTCATTTCAAATTTTCTGGCTGCAACAGGTCTCAAAAAAGTTGGGACACAGGCAAAAAAGGGCTGAAAAACAATTAATATATAAGAGAGATTCAGCTGAAAGAACATTTAGCAAGTAATTAAGTTAACTGGCATCAGGTGTGTAACATGATTGGCTATAAAAGGGATGTCTTAGAGAGGCTGAGTCTCTCAGAAGTAAAGATGGCCAGAGGATCTCCAACCTGTGAAGGCTTGCGTAAAAAAAATTGTGGAATACTTTGAAAACAATGTTCCTTAGCGTCAAATTGCAAAGGCTTTGAAGGTCCCATCATTGACAGTGCATAACATCATCAAAAGATTCAGAGAAACTGGAAAAATCTCTGTGAGTAAGGGCCGAAGGCCGAAGACCTTTACTGGATGCCCATGGTCTTCGGGCCCTCAGACGCCACTGCATCACTCACCGGCATGACTCTGTCATTGACATTACTAAATGGGCCCAGGAATACTTCAAGAAACCACTGTCTGTAAACACAGTTCGCCGTGCCATCCACAGATGCCACCTAAAACTCTATTGTGTTCTGTGGGCCAAGACTCATTTAAAATGGACTGTAGCAAAGCGGCAAAGTGTCCTGTGGTCAGACAAGTCCAAATTTAACATTCTTGTTGGAAATCATGGGCGTCTTGTCCTCTGGAATAAAGAGGAGAAAGACCACCCCTCCTGTTATCAGCGTTCTGTTCAAAAGCCAGCATCTCTGATGGTATGGGGATGCATTAGTGCATATGGTGTGGGACACTTGTATGTTTTCAAAAGCACCATGAATGCTGAAAGGTATATAAAGGTTTTAGAGCAACATATGCTCCCCTCCAGATGACATCTATTCCAGGGAAGGCCTTGTGTATTTCAGCAGGATAATGCAAAACCACATACTGCAGCTACTACAACAGCGTGGCTTAGTAGTATAAGAGTCCGTACGCTGAACTGGTCTGCCTGCAGTCCTGATCTTTCACTGATTGAGAACATTTGGTGCATAATTAAACAAAAAGTCTGTCAAAGGAGACCCAAAACTCTCCAGCAGCTGGAAGCCTGTATTAAAGAAGAGTGGGATCAAATTTCAATGGCTAAACTCAAGAAACTTGTCTCCTCAATGCCCAGATGCCTCCACTCTGTGTTAAAAAGAAGAGGGGATGCTACACCATGGTAAACAGGCCCCTGTCCCAACTTTTTTGAGACCTGTAGCAGCCATGAATTAAAAATTATTTTGTGGATGAAATTGTAACATTTCTCAGTTTCATTTTCATTTGCTATGTTGTCTCTGTTCTATTGTGAATAAAATACTGGCTGGTGTGATTTGAAAGTCATTGGGTTTTGATTTTATTCACAACTTACACTTTGTCCCAACTATTTCGGAATGGGGGTTGTAGTTTCTTTATGTTGGATATAGTTCACAGATGCAGTATTCCACAGTGTAGGCACTTTTCTTGGTGTATTGCCTCCATATAATGGAAAAGCACTAGCAATATAATTGATATTCTATTTTCTTAGTAATAAGATATGGGTCATAAGCTAACACTTTCATTTCATTTATATTTTTCAAACTGTAGTTTGAAGTATTGCCAATAATTAGCCATTAAAGTTATGCGATTAATTAACTACATTGATGAGATCGTAGGTGTTCTCCCTTCTGTGCTAAAAACTTAAAGAATTTTTGATGGAACAGGAACATTTCAATTTACATTTACACAAAGGACACCAGCTGCTTAGTAATAAATTAACATATAAATGAATATGTGTACTTGGAAATGTTTCAAGGGAATCAGCAATAGATGAAAGTGGATGTGAAAGTCTGTGCAGGCGAAAGTGTTGAGTTTAGAATGCTAAATCAGAGGAGTTTGGGCATCATTTTGCTGAGGGTGAGAGTGATCAGTGAATTAAAAATGCTGGAAAATGCTCCAGTGGTAACTTGGTTGTCTTGCTGTAAGGCTAGATTTGCATTTTTAGTTTCCTGTATTGGGTTAGGCTGTTCTCTTTTGCCCTCTTCTGGTCACGGGGCATCACATCATCTCCACCAACTTTTCAAAACTAAACAGGATTCAAAAACATTTGCAACAAAGCCAAGCCTCTAAAGTTACCTGTATTATTAAAATGCTAGTTTAGTATTCTGCTCCTCTGTTTTTCCATTGGTTTTTTTCTTAGTGAGTCCATGAAAGGGCTAATCTGAGCTCTTTGTTAGCATTTAATGCAACTGTTGAAGAACTCAGTGAACAGGGACTGAAACCTCTCATGACAGGGGGCATGGCTCCGCGCTGCATAAGAAAACAGGTGCAGCCTGTCGCCCCTGTTTTCGCTTCTGTGGGTTTAGAGAAGGCATGCAGGGGGGCATAACAGTTTAGTCAGTACTCACATTCCTGTGAGAGTGAGCGACTGTGTGAATTTTGTGCATTTCTGCATGAATTTGCCTGTGTGTGTGTGTGTGTGCGTGTGTGTGTGTGTGTGTGTGTGTGTGTGTGTGTGTGTGTGTATGCATGTTTGTGGGTAAGTGTGAGAGTGCACGTACGTACATGCATGCGTTTGTGTGTCTATCTAGCGTGAGAGAAAATAGAACTATTACCGGAGGTGGGTTATAGGGTATGGGGAACTGGAACTTGTTGGTTAATGAGAACTGGGAGAATTTTTCTGACTCAACCAGTTTTAATAAGGAATTCAAACAAAAAGTGTATCCAAGGGTAGAGTTTGGTCACTTCTGCTGGGAATTTTACATTGTTTCCATTTGTCTTCTCACTGTCATTTATGCCATGTTTACTGTACGAAACAATAGTAAATTGGCATTCATGAACAGATTCTCCTCGAAACAACAAAGCTCTTATTGTACACCGGGGGCGAGAAAGCAGCAGTAGTCTTTCTTGTCTTGTGTGTGGGCAGCACTTGCAGTCTGAATCCTCCTCAAGAGGAAGGTGCTGAAGCATATGTCAGTGCTCCTGCACATGCTATTTATGGGTTATTCAAAAATAGGTGTTATAGTTATGAACCTTTTTGGGTCAGCACAAGACATGGGTATCAGTTCAAGCTGTACATTTTCATTTTAATTCAGCATAGAAGGATTTACTAACTGCTAAGCATAAATAATCCATCTTTTCTTTCTTTTTTTTTTTTTTTTTTTGCAGGGCAATATTTTTCATATGGGGGGGCCCCATGGGCTGCAGGTTTCCTGCTATGCCTCCTGACTGTTATACACCTCATTCTCTCTCATTGTTATGAGAGATGCTCAGCTGAACTGTTACAGGTGGCTTGCTGTGCCCGAGCTCTGACCTTAGCCCTTGTCATGAATACCAGAGTTATGAGCTCTGCTCGCCGCATTGTTCTGCTGTGCAATGACGCCTACATAGATGACGTAGTCTCAGGTTTTTAGTCTTTTGCATTCCATACCCTGCGCACGCCCAGCTTCTGAGTACCATCATTATTTGAGTTTGTTACATGTGTACTTTTCCCATGTGTTTAATAGTTTGTCTGTTGAGGCATGTAATAGCAGGCTTTGTTGAGTTATTACCTTTCCACTAACTACTTTCAAGTAAGTACAATGTTACGTTAAAGTTGGTGTGGTTGCTTTGGTCACCGAGAGAGTTTCGTAGTTGATGTAGGCACAACAGTTTAAGGGAAAAAAGGACACCATATGGTCATAAAATATACAAAAAAAGGATACAAGTTTTTATACATGCATTTTTTTTCAATATTGTCTGCTTGTTAGATGTTTGCTTGGAAACAGACTGGTGCAGATTTTCGGTTACATTTTATTCCACAAACCTGTTTTCTTTCAGTGCATTAACTGAGGTGTTTACAATGCACTGTATGAAAAGCTATCCTCTTGCTCACTGGGGTATGGAGTGCAGTAAAAAGCCAGGATAAACACTAAGATACATTTGAAACTATATCTCGTCTGAATTTTATGTGGCTCAGCTGAAGTATTTTTTGTCGGTTGAATGTCTAATATGCACTGCTTGGCGGGTTATCAGCGCACACAAGGAAAATTAGCGGTACGTGTGTGAGCTGCAAAGGCTGGAGGAGGACAGTCCCTATGTGCCCCACTCTGGAGTGCCGGAGAATCTGTCGGGGGTACTGGGGTCAACATGCTGCAAAGATTGCAGGCCTAAACCACCCCCCACCCACCCCCTGAGTAAAGATCTGCAGGAAGAATGCGGATACTCCCCACTACAAGGGCCCAGGAAAAACATTCTGCTGCTCTTTCAGCCTTAAAAAATGACTGGCCCATTGGGCTTCATCTGGTCCTCTCAGTTCATTTATTATAGCCAGCTTTGGAAGCTGCAATCCTAAAGACAAGTGCTCCTCAGTTAGTTTCCATTGTCTCTTCTGTTTGACTCACTGACATAGGAATTTACTCTGCCGTGAATCATTGATGCCTCTTTTAGGTGGCATAAAGGGGGCATACTGCATCCTGTATATAAATATATAAATGCAATTATGGGGAATATTTTCAGCTCGAAAAGATTGCTATACAAACCCTGAAATGTATAGCACTTTTTCAAAATTGTATAGCAGTCAATATTGTCCATAAAAACCAAGAGAAGGGTTTAATCATTATACAGGGATAGAAATAGAATTTTTGTTGATTTTTCATTAATTTTAATTTGTTAATTCATAATTAATTATTATGAGGTATCTCTCTTGACTAGCATTTAACAAACCCTCTTTAGCGAGTGCAACTTCCAATGCAAACACAAATGTTTAAAATCTGGTGGTCGAAGTGTGATACTTCCCCGGCAGGTGAATGCAAAGTCTCAAAAGAGACAGCAAGCGCAATAAATGCATATTTGACAATCGATCAACCGTCCTCCTAAACATCAAACTAAGATGAGCTGCTGAGGCCTTAAGAGGCCAGTGAGAATGGACCTGCTGGAATAAAGGAAGGAGAAGGTCAGAGCCGGAGGCTGAAGTTGGGTGGAGTAGATGGTGTGCCCAGCAGGTAGATTCTCCTGATATTCTAAAGGAAGAATCTGTCCACTAGGGACGTAGCTTTTATTCTTGAATTATTCATCGGTTGGTGTACTGTTTGAAGGAGTTGTGAGAATGGCATCTCCTTCGATTAGTGAGAATTCATAGAAGGGATGTACTGCTGCCTTTTCCAATCTTTAAATTATGATGTTTTCTATAGGTGAATAGACCTGGGTTATGTGATGACAAACCGTATATCGTGAAGACAATATAACATTGTCTATGTTCCCAAATTTTATATTGTGATATGCTAATGTGTTGCATATATTTCATTTCTGACTGGTAGGAACTTGAGAAAGGCTGTCCCGTCCTTGGTCAGGACTGCTTTGCAGCATTTGTCGCAGTTCGGGGACATGTGTAAGACCTTTATATGATATCTATGGACATGTTTCCCAAAGAGGGTAAAGGAAAAAGAGTTAAACTCATGAAAAAATGAAGAGAATGTCAAGAAAACAGTGATGGTACCACGGATTGTCGGTTATTGTCGGTGTAGACTAACATGCATCATACAACTACTAGCATGTTTGCAGTTTTGATATGATTTTCAAACATTCATGGTGTTGTATAATGGATAACAAAGTTTTGCACCAAAAGTTAATTTATTTTGATTCATGAAGCACTGACAGTGGTGGCCAAGGCAATAGTAACATTTGCTAATGTAGCTAACAAAAGTGAAGTGATTCAGCAGTGTTGTAATCTAGCTACCATCGTATGTGCAGCATGACTGAACACTACATCTCTCAGCTTGCTCATTATTCAGTGGCTATCTAAATTTTTTAACATAAAACAAAAGTTCTTCATCATGCCTTGAAGTTTTTGCAATCACATATTTGCATGTTGCGCTATCACTTGTAGTGAGTGTACGAATGAACAGGAGTGAACGATGCTAGAGATTCAAACATACAGTAAATCAGGGCCCGTATTCACAAAGCATATTATCTTAGTGCTAGGAGTACTCCTAAGTCGCGCTAAAACATTTTATGTAGGAGTAAAATCTTAAAAGTTATTCACAAAGCTGCTGAGAGCAACTTTTAGTTAAGAAAACTGGTAACTCCTAGACTAGGAGTAGCTCTGAGATAGGTGGGAGTAAATCTCCGTTGCTATGGATGACGTCAATTCTCATGCACGAGTCTTGGGACAGTGAGCACGGTGATTGGTTGTTTGGTGACAGGGCGGCCCATTGAAAAAATATCCCATATATAACCCATGGAGGAAAAAATGAAGAAATAATCCAAGCGGCTGGTTTGTCCCATGAAATAATAACATGTTGAGCACTCCTGAAAATGCACTATGCGCAGTCCCCACATATCACGCTCTAGGCAAATAAACATACATAGGAAAGAGATAGTTGTAAAAACACCAATAGCATAAAACGAGTCAATAATAAAACGCTTCTTTTGCCCCAATAATTAGCAACTTATTACCCAATGAGAATATGTTGCGATCATTTATATGTCGGGCCGTTCAAGTTTGTTTGCCCTAAAGTGTCATAGATGAAAGTTCAAAAAGGACGCGAAAGCCCAACTGGAGCCATGAGCAGTTACTGCTGCTGGCCCAGTTGGTGCTGGAGTGAAAGCATGTAATCAAAGGGAAATTTGGCTTGGGGGTGAACAGCAAATCCAAGCGGGATGCATGGGATACAGATCAATGCTGCATTCCCCTTGGATCGGAGGCAGACGACTGCGAGAAGTGGTGGTATGGGCTGCAGTCGCAGGGGAGGTCCGAGATTGCAGCCTATAAACGGGTTATCGTTCAAACAGGAAGGCATACTAAGCTTGGTTTGTAATGTAGGCTATAGCCTACAATTGAAATATGCATACAAAATATGACAGGCTGATATTTTTATGATGATCTATTAAATGTAACCCTCGCTCAACAGCCTAATAAAATAATTCATGCATAGCAGGAGGAGGCACAGCACCAAAGCCAGTGTCCCCTAGCAAGTGGCATCCCGCAGGCACATATGCCTGTCAAATAATTGGCATAAGCTGCTTTCCATTAAAATGCGAGAGTCGTGCATGGGTCCTGGCCATTTCGCAACAATGTCCAAAATATTGTATTCGGCATCAAATACTATCTGGGTGTTGATGGAATGAACTTTTTTTCTGTTTACAAATACCTCTTCATCTTGGGTTGGAGAAATAATTTGATTATGAGTCCCGTCAATAGCACCGATGATCCCGGACATACCTGGGATGTGCATGAATTTAAGTTCGATTCTGTGTTGTTATCGAATGTCCATTGGAAACCAGATAAACTGTCGGATGATATGAGGTTCACAGAGCGCATTGATTGTTTGTTGAATTGAGCGACTGAGAGATGATTGTGAAATCCCTAAATTGTCCGCATTGCAAAGTTGTATTTTTCCGGTGGCCAAGTAACAAAGTGTTGTCAAACATTTTATTTCGGGGCTTATTGGGTTGTTTCTCATGGTTGGAGACGTAATTCTCTCCCCCACCAAGTCAACAACAAATAAAATCCCTTCGCGGTAGATCCGATATCTTTTCAACAACTGCGCATCATTCAGAATTTCCAAGTCATTCCATCTTTCAACAGCAGCAGCCATTTTCCAAATACTTTGTGAATAGGATTTAGCGAGTTAGGAGTCCTCTTGACCACTTTTAAGCTCTCCCAGACTTAGGAGCTACTTTTTGGCTTAAAATGCTTTGTGAATAACACTTAGTAAAAATAATTAGGAGTCCTAAATTTACGACTGACACGCCCATTTTTTTAGGAGTTTCTCCTAAATCCGGCAGTTAGGACCTACTTTTAGCGCTAAGATGCTTTGTGAATACGGGCCCAGATCACCTAATTCATCTAGCATCTGTACAGTAGGCACCAAATACTGAACGCGCTTTATATTATTCACAGTTTTTGGCGAGATTGCAGTGGCATAGCCAGAGGGGGTGCGAAGACACGTCCCTTTTTGACTGCAATTAGTAGTTCTCAATCATTTTCCTTTAATGACGCATTTTCCAATTATCGTAATTGGCAACCGAAGACACGGTTTCTCTCCATATGCAATCTAACAGCGATTAAATCATGGGCTGAATTCAGTACAGTTGCGGAACAAGAACAGAGAATTGGGTTGCACAAAACTTCCTTTTAAAACAATTATTAGTCCTGACCTGTTCTGTCATTTTCATAATTAACAGAACTCCGAGAGCACTCCACAGTCAACAGGTGCTGCTTGTTCTCCCCAATTAGGTAAGATGACAAACATTCATCTGGACGTGTATTTGCTGTAAATACGCGTTTATTTTAGGCCATGATTTAATTGCTGTTAGATCGCATATGGAGAGAAACCGTGTCTTCGGTTGCCGATTACGATAATTGGAAAACGCGTCAATAAAGGAAAATGACAGAGAACTACTAATTGCAGTCAAAAAGGGACGTGTCTTCGCACCCCCTCTGGCTACGCCACTGGATTGCAAGGCTTTTAGGGGTTGATGAGAGATAAATTCATTGTCGGAAGGCGGAGTTTGATAGGCCAGAGGCATTCTTCCATCATGCCTTTGCTGATTAATAGGCTTTACTGAGAGAGAGGAATGCCCTTTCTATTGATTGGTGAGCAGTAAAGCAGAACTGGTGAGGGGTGAGTGGGAGTTAAGAGGGAAGTAAACAGTTGACTGGTTGATGACATGCTGAAGTTGTGGTAAGGAATGGGATAAGTCGGCACAGGTTGGTAACTGTATGATTAGCGCATTTAGCTTACTTGAATAATGAAAAAACAAGATGATTTCCTCATAGAGGGATGTCAGGTAGCAAGTCAAACATATGGTGATTGGGTATAGAGGATGGCTGGGTGGATGCTGGGAAAAATGATGTTGATAAATGTTTGCGGCTTGAAGCGAAAAAGTTAGGTGGGGAGAGGCTGATAGATGGTAGAGAGAGAGCTGATGGTAAGGCATGCTGTACAATACAGGGCAGGCTTGGGTACATTTCCATGAGGCATTTACTTTCTCCTCCAAAAAGTATCAGTGGAGATGATTGATAGCAATGTGGGAGGAAGGAGGGAAGAGCCGTAGAAACAATTTATGACCTTTGGTTTGACAAAATCTGTTTGATAGAATACAGAGCTCAAGGACTGGTACCTTGTGAGGTCACTAGATTTGCATTTTCGTCTCTCAGCTGTCCCAAGCCGGTCCTCTAGGACTTGTGGGTGTCAGCACCACAGACTGGGGTCGGATGGTTTAGATGATGATAACGTCTGTAGGGAAGAGTCACACCTGCCGCTTTCTGTGGGTGCAAACGGGTATGTTCTCCCAAGCCCTTAAAGAGTAGTGTGGGGCCCAATGGTTTTTGAACTTGCGGTAAATAATATCGTCCCATGCCTGGGAAAAATGTAGTCATACAATTTTTATAAGACTCAGGAACTTCCCCCAGCAGCCTTGGAGAGGAAAAACAGAAGAGTGAATAGATCAGTAGAAGGGAGGGCAATGGCGTGTATGGCTCATGCCATCACAATCACAGGTACATTTTTTCATGATGACCTGGTCTAGACGGTTACTAGCCCTATGTGCCAATGGTTTGTATTGCATGTTGAGTTTTAATGGGTGGTTTGAATAAAATGGCAGATAAACTGGTTCTCTCTCTCTCTCTCTCTCTCTCTCTCTCTCTCTCTCTCTCTCTCTCTCTCTCTAATGTTTTCTTCATAAATGCCCTCTCCCATCTCTAAGCATGACAGTCCTTAATGAGTGATAAATGACCTTCATAAGGAATCCTAGGAGCCTATATCCAATAGTGCTAATGTCACAGCAGATTTTTTTTGGTTACCAGGCCTTGATGATATAAACAGAGGCACTTCAGAGGTGCCACACTGAACCATCCTTTTATCCTTTGGGTCCAGGGACATGTCAGGGTGGTTCTTTATCTGGCTACTTTCATCTGACAGGAAGCATGTCACCCCAGACAGCTTGTCCTGTGAGTTATAGCACAGAGTACGGCACAGCAGTGCCCCTCTCGGCTGCCGTGAAATTTGCAGAACAAACCTGTAGTTCAATTACACAGCAATTAGACACACTATGAGCAGATCTGAAAGGCAGGCCTTCCCAAGGGTCTTTGTGTTGGGATTTTAAAATATATGGAGAGTTAATTATGAACCCATGTGATCAAAGCAAAAACTTTATTCTTTGAAAAAAGGAGGCAGTCCTGAGCATTCCTTTCTGAAAATGTTTTGATAGCATTTTACTTGTGATTTACTTACTTCTTTCTTTTTCATGATTTATTTGGCTGTTTTTATTTTTCTACAAATCTTTACTGTTACCAGTGTCAGCTGCTTCCTGAACAACAAGGGACCTAATTACCTCCGCCAAGGAGGTTATGTGATCAGTCATGTTTGTTGGTTTTTTTGGTTATTTGTTACTTTTTTTTGCAAGTATGTTGGTTGCCATGTCTGTCTGTCTGCTCACTCTAGCATCCACAATTCTTGAAGTACCAACTTGAAATTTATACTACCTGAAGCCACATATCCAAGGAAGAAGGGGTTTGATTTTAGAAGGTCAAGGTCAAAGGTTTAGGTCAAAACCACACTTAGGCCACTGTCTCGCTTCAGAAAAATGATAAAGATATGGGACCAATGCCAAAATGTTCAGCCTTTTTTAATCAATGTTTTGTCATTTTCATTTGTTTTTCGGCCAGTTAGCAGGATTATGCAGAAACTATTTGATGGATTTTCAAGAGAATTTTCCCAGAGGTGGATCTCAGCCTGATATGGAGGTGATTAGATTCTGGGAGTAGTCCAGATATCAAACAGGATCAAATTTACTGTTCGATCCTCACCCAGGTTCAGAGTTTTCTGACCCAGTCCTGTGCAGTATCAGTATAAAGTATCAATTCTCTGTAATGCAGTTTTAATCGGAGCATAGGTACTTATCTGCTCATCTGTTGGTATCCTTTCACACAGGGGATCTTTTGATTGGCTGGACAAACAAACACAGCTCTAAGGAATGTTATGAATGCATGCACAGCTGCTTTGCTGCCTGGGCTTGGAATGATTGACATTCAGATTCCTCTCATAGATTTGTTGCATTTTTGTAATTCATTGGTGTACTCATGAAAAAGGTCTGTTATGTTGGAAGCGGGATTTGTGACCACAGGGATGCTGGTTTGACTCCCACGTTGAGCATAGACATTAAAGCATTTAACCTATATTATAATGATGCAGTATGTTATGCTGTATACTTGACTGACTGTTGAGGTACAGGCTGTGCAGTATGGCAAGTAAATAAATTAAAAAAAATATTCCGTGGATGTTAATTTTAATAACATAACTAAAGTCTGTGCAGGTCTGCTCAACCAAGTGGTATAATTATGTTTTTTCTTGGCATGCCGGCTGAAGGGATAATGAAAAAATTGTGTGCTCTGTATTTGTGTGAAAATGAATGTGTTGCTTTTGTGAAGCCATAAGCTGCTTCTAATTAAAAAGCATTTAGGAACAATTGCGAGGGATGTTGAAGGATAGCTAAGAATACTTTAGAAAAATTCTCAGTTCATTAGTACATGTTCACATACAGATAATTTCGCTCTGCCAGCTGAACTGTGGGACAATCAACAGTTGATACAATCCACAAGGCTATTAAAGGAATAAAGTACTTGTTGTTTGCAGGGCTCCTTTCGGAAGCGCTGAACATTGTAGAATGGTTCGAGTGTGCAGTGTTTGAAGGCATGCCTGCAGTCTTGCATTGCGCAAAACTGCATTATCGGAGTCGGATCCATGGTCAGTTCTTTGAACTTTAAAGCATGACCAGCAATCAAAAGAAATCTGGAACAGCCTAACATGCATGGAACGAAACAACCCATTGCGAGGCATTGTATCAGACTGTAACAGAGGTAGAGACCACTGTTTCAACTGCGTGGTGATAAAAGGTCATTTTAAGTCCCTGAAATTAAAGCTTCTCAGCAGAACAGCATAACGTGTAAACGGATATATTATTAACTATCATTTAGTGAACAAGAGCAAACAAATGAAACATCAAGCATAGCTTGAGCAGTCTCACTGAAACCTTAGTGAGCCTCGATTGCTGTTTAAATTGAAAGTTAAAAGTGGAATGATGTATAATGCGAGCAACATATGTATGCCATCAATAGCATGATGAACTGAAAATATGTGAATATCTCGCAATGTCTCGAAAACCAGAACTGATAGAAAAATCTAAAAATAAAAAACAACATATTTTTTATCTGTTTCACGCTAATGACTGTGGTACTAGTAAATTTTCCCTATCTCAAATAGTGTTAACACCATGGCTGAAAAATGATTTCTTGACGATTTTTCGTCGCAAAGCAATCATATGACAATATATCTGACAAATAAGTGTAGATGTGTAATGTGCTTGTCAAACCCTTTTATATGAAGACCACAATGGAAAAATGATCAGTCACATTTTCACATTGTGGAGAAATGATGAATTAAAAATTCAAAACGATCTTAGAAACAAATCACTGAAAAAATATGCAAAAAATGTAAAATATATAAAATATTATAATAATATATAATAGTTATTATATATTATTATAAATATTATAATAATATATACTATATAAAATATACAAAAATGCTAAATTTGGAATCTGATCGTTTTTCCTTTGTGGTCTTCATATGTTCCTCAATGTGGTTTGTCAAAAAGCATGTTTGAGGTCATGATATGGCGATAAGGTCAGCTGATACTATGAAGGTCACTGTCCATCGCTTATAGGAAATAATGGTTTATTAGAGTGTCAATACTCTGACTTTTTTAAATTGCGACCATGAATTTTATAGAGTGATTCTCACTTGTAAATTTTCATTGACCTTGATCTTTGACCTAAGGCTGTGAAATTCTACCAATAACTTTAAATTTTCAGACAAAATTTTTTATGACGTCATAATTAAGTCTCATATCCTGATTTTCAAAAATTGATTACGGATTTGTGAAGTAGTTGTCAATATGTTCTTTTTAATATTTTACTCGATGTGGTAGCACACAAATAACGTACAAGGTCAGATTTTGGTGACCTTTGCATTCAGTGCTCACCATGAAGGTCAAGGTCAATCTCTTATACAAACTAGATGCTTATCATCTAGGAACAAGCCTACTTCTGACCAAATTTGGTGTCTACTGGACCAAAATTGCAACCAGGAAAATTTGTCAAAGAATGTTTACATATGACCTTACATTGACCTTTACCTTTCACCAAGACTTACGAGTTTTGGTGTATCGAAAAACCTTATGTCGTAGTACTCGTATATTGAATATGACCAAAATCTAATGATATTTAATGGTGATATTGAGACTCAAAGTGAATGCCACAGACAAACAAACAAACAGACATACAAATGAACCGACTGAGTAACTGAGACTTGAGAAATGCAGTTTCAATAAGACTAAATAAAACTTTGTGGGCTTTTTCACTAATTTTGGTTTAATTAAGTTCTATATTGCACTTTTCACTTTCACAAAGATGATTCACAATGTAGCAAATGGGCAGAAATCTCCAATATAACAAACAAGGGTTGAAAACTCCAAACTCTCACTCAGGAGAAACACCTCCAAACAGTCGTGCGAAAACCTCTCCAGTGGGAAGAACACTCAGGAGGAATCCAGTGGGGAATAATGGGGAAGCACATCCTCTGCTGGCCAGAAAATTGTAATACTTTGTGTTTATTATGTTAGTGAGAGGGGCTGATATATGGCTGAGGCAGATAAAATTGCAAATCTTTCAATTTAGTTATGGAGAGTCACTATATTGCGAACTAGCTACCAAAAGCAGCATTGATAACATTAGCTATCAAATACTCACTTATGTTTTTTAAATGCTGTTTTATGTATTGCTTTATTGCAACCTGGATCTTATTATTGGTGCAAAAAGCATGGATGTAAGAGAGCATGTGCACAAATTAAATGTGTTTTGTCTGTATGAATTTCCTTAGCAGATACCCATTACTGACTAGTTTCTGTAAAATACGGAAACAATTAGTTGTATGCTGTGTACACCATTTTTATTCTGTTATTTGTCATAAACAGACTATTGGCTACAGCTTCCCTTGAATTCCCTGGTGGGGCAAGGGATGTGGGATTATGGGAGCACGGGTGCGAGAACAGTAACAGATGTTAACAACCAGCAAATGCTAAGGGTTAACAGGGGATAAAAGCACACTGTAAAAATCTAAAGTGCAAAATTTTTTCTTGTGAACAAGTAGGCCAACCTTCGACCTCTGGCACAGCCATTCCACAGACAAAGGAAGTTGGGGAGTTATGTACACAAATAAAATTCATGCTCAGGCGGTCCCACATGTAGAAAGTTTTTTTTTGTTGAAACTGCTTGGTGTTTGAGTTATGGTGTTTCCACTGAGAGTGGAGTATTTGGAGAGGTATACTCTTTAATGCAGATGGTCTCAAGAGATTGGAAGACTCAGTCTAAGGTGAAATGATGTGTGTGAGAGAGAGCGGGGGAGAGAGAGTGCGTATACAGGGAGTACATTTCAGTTACTAGATACAAATTTCTTGCTTAATATTTTTTGCTCTGTATTGTCTGAAATTGTTTATTTAATTCAGTTTCATACATTAAATAGCAGTTTGCCCGAATGGGGTTTATTTTCAACTCCTTCTTTACATTGGATTATTGATCTGTTTACGGTGTTGTATCATCTTGCTATTTGGTTTCCAGTTGACCTTGGCAGTTCTCATCACACAGAACATCTGTGCTTAATCATATTTGGTAGATGTTTACTTACACAAATCATGTTTGACTCCTCTTGCTGCCATGCTGGTAATCGGTATTATATGACATCAAGCGAACCGGATGCTGGGATGTTATTGTGATATGACTGCTATTTCTATGTTATGTGAACAGAGGTACTCTCAAGTTAGCCTTAATACAGTAGTGGACTTCACAACACCAGAGAGGTGAACTTCAACGCAAGTTCAACATTACCCAGGCTTTACCCAGGTACCATAAGTTACCATGGGAGGTAAAAAGAGAGGCACTACCTTGACATTGACAACCCTGGCCTTAGGCTCCCCATGCCTCGCTAACCCACTAGTCTTGCTTCATAGTCCACTGCTCTGGGTCATTGTACATAGGGAACAAAACTACTCATTGACAGCTAATTGTTCCTGCTTGGCTGGGTAAGCTTTGTTTTTACTCATCATTGTCACTAAAGAAAATGTGTTTTGGCCAGTGTGATAGCAGTAAGTTAGTCTGACATATCTACACTAATAAGTTTCAGCAGGTAGTGGTTATGCCCATGATTGTCATCAGTTGTCATCAGTCATAGTTATCTCCTTTAAATGTAAATTTTGTTCTTTTTATTTCAAGCTGCTGTCTGGCAGCTGCACAAGTATAGTGGAGCTGTAGGCCTTTGTGACATTGGGCAGAACAAAAAAGCAGGGATGAGTTCATTTGATGTTTTTCATTAAATCACCTACCGGTTCTTCTGGGCAGTGTAGAGACCAAATACCATTTAAAAGGCGCTAAAAGAACATCAGTGTAAACTGAACGTTGTTATCATTTATTGGGTTCAGATTTTTTTTTTTTACCAGCATTAGCAGTGTAAAGATAGCGTAACACAGCTGACAACCCATTAGAATGTTCAGTGCAGTGGGATTTCAGTTTGACGGCTGATCTGAAAATTTGCTGTGGATCTCCTCACTTTGCAATGTATTGCATTGAAGACTGCATAATTGAAATCAATTCAAGTCAAACCATGTAGTCATGTTCTGTCGAACTTGTTGTCACGGAGACGACCTACGTTGAATGTTCATTCAAATATTTGCATTTGTGTCTTTACGGATGTTATTTCACATGTTTACTTACAGCACATTCAATTAGTTCTAACATTTAAATTCATGTATACATTATTAGTGCCACATTCCAATCCGTTATGCTCTCCAGGTATATATAGCGTTAGGTGACGTTTTTGGAGACACACTTCTCTTCAGTAATGTACCAAGGTAGCTTGCTAACTGCCCACAAGAGCATTAGCCACGGTTACTGGCAGTGAAATGTGATATAACAGGGTTTGCCACGGCAATAGAAAAAATGGGGTCCCAGGGATGCATTGGGGAGTAAAAAAGAGAGTCCTTTATGATACAAGTCATTGAGTGAATCTGCTATTGCGATGATGATAAATTTTTATTCTGAAATTCTTAAATGACTTTGATTTACTATACAGTGTACAAGATTTCTTTCTTTGCATTTCATTTTTGTTCTGGGTGGCTGGTGAAGTCACTTGGTTGTGGTTTTCGTGAGTGCACTGGGCACCATTAGATGTAGAAGAATGACCTTAACCCACCTTATGTATTGCTCGCAAATAAAACCCAAACCAATGCTTTACCTATCTGAAATTGTGCTCTTGGTAGTCTTTGCGCCGTTAATTTGAGTGATTGTGGTGTCTATGTTATTGTGTAGAAAAAGTAGAAATTGTCACATTTACTCCATAAGGGAACTCACAGTTTCATGGGCGTGTGCAAAAAGTCAAAGGTCAGGTCGCAAAAACAAATCAGTGCATCCAATACTGCTGTAGTGTAAAACCTGGTCCCAGATTTTATGGAGGGAGCAGATTTGACACGGCACTGCCATATTTTGTAACATTAGTTTTGTTAACAATGGTTAGCTACTCAGTAGACTGTGAATATAAAAACAATGACTAGTTTAAATGCGATTGTCTGTGACTCGGGTACGGACGGAGTATCACAGTGATCGAGTTAGCACAGTGTTAACATAATGGGCCTTAGCATTAAGGTGCTAACGGTAATTATGCTTGTTTTCTTTTAAATTACGCATTTCAGTTATGCTCGCTAAAGCTTGCAACAAACAAACTTAACTCGTTTCATCACTTTCATGCGACACCCCCACTGTGTAAGATCCTCTATATCTTATGACTGATCCAAACAATTCTTCAGTTCAAAGATTACATACATAGGCTGTTAAGAGAATTTTTTTTTAACAGAATTTCCTCCAGGATCCAGGAGGTTAAATACCTGATCAAAATGGCTGTAATCCATGGTAAATGTCCCTCTTGTGACATTCCACATACTTATTTGCACCCTAATTCTGAATATATCATACAAAAGGAGTGCATTTGCGCAGTAGAATCGCATTGCGAACTTGTGAAGAATGGGTATAATAAAATCAGCTGAATGTCTTGTTCCCACTAATAGATGTTCTCATGCTCAAATGTTTTTTGTTTACTTTTATCACTGTTTTGTATCTGAAACTGCGAGCCATCATAAGAACATAAACCAAGCAAAAAAGCCGTAACACTTACAGTGCATATAATCTCCAAACTCGAATTATTTAATCGCTTGTGATTTACACATAAATTATATGGAAATGACCCAAAACACAAATTCTGCAGGGCATTTCTGGAAAGGAAGTGACAAAATATGAAATGGCCTGTTCAATCACCCATTTTAACCCCTTTAAACCATGATTTTTGCTTGAATTTTCCCTTAAATGGATCATATTTTGCCCTAGTTAATATTGTCATTTTCACAGTCTATATAGAAACGTGCATGTTTTCATTTTCAAAAACCACTCAGTTACAGCTGTACGGCTGTGCTTGCTGCACCTCAGGCTCACTCAGCCAGAAACGCGCTGTTTTGGCTCTTGTCTCTTTAAGGCCTGCTCCCTTAAAGCTGCAGTATGCAATCTTGGAAAGGCAAGCAAGATTTGAATGTAGCCTCACCTCTAAACCCACCCCCTCCCCTCAAGTCTCTGACCAAAGCCACGCCCTCTGATTCACATGCACGAGCGCGAGTCTCTCATCCCGTTACCTGGATGCAGTGTACTATGTCTGAATCGTCAGCGGAGCTGTATGAACGCTAGGTGCAAACACAGCGAAATATCTACATTTTACCATCAACAAGTATCCTATGAATGTGGCCTCAGGTCAAAGACCAAACCAATACGACTACCTGGGCATATTAAAAATAGAGTTACAGCATATTATGTATAAAACACAGCTAGCCTTAGCACTGGAAACAAGCTAATGTCAGCCACGAGCGCAATGTTTGTAACATGAGATATTCTCAACGGAGTGTTACTGTAACCATTGACGTCTTACATATGAAGCTATATGGCATTTCAGAATGTTTGTTAACAATATGCGTCAAGATACTTCCGGGTGGCAGAACGCGAGTGGCTTCCCACTGACCTGAAGAGATCCAGCCGGGAAAGTCTGTTTAAATTAATAAGTTTGGGGTTTACGACTTGATATTTTGTAAAACGAGACGAGAAATGTTGACTGTTAAATATGAAAACATAGGTTTTGTAACCAGAAAATACATCTGTGGTGATATACGATGTATCTACCAGCCACCCACTTGCGTTAGCAACCAACTACCGATGAAGTTATTGTTATGAGCCGAGATTGCAACGCCTATCGGCGGCAAGTGTAGCCTGCTTTTTCCCTATGGCTTTTGCAGCTAATGTGAAAGCAGAGCCCCTGGTGACAGCATACTCTGGTGACAGTCAGCGACAACAGCAACCGCTGAGGAAAAAGCACATAACTGTTTATTTTTAACAATATTAAAATTGTGAGAAAGGTGAACAAATAAATTCTCGCGCTGAAATGTTAAGTAGACAAGAACGCAACTGTCTCAAACTGCAGATTCAGCTTACCGTGTCCTCGCGTTCTTAAAAATTTGTACTCCCGTTCTCAATTTCTCAAGTTTGAACTCACAAATATGGGAGTCCGTGAGAAATGGCAGTGCTTATGCTGGCTAGCGTTTGTCCAGCTGTAAAGAAACACCCACAACTAGGCTACACAGCTGATTGAATTGCATGTGCACGAGAAATGATGGTCATCATCAGTCACTCCTCCTGGCTCTGATTGGTTGTTTTGTCCCGGTCGCGGTGAAATCTTGCAGAAAGAATTAGCAGCACTAGATAGAGCCAGATGACTCTGATTTTCTCAAAGATCATCTGACTCACATCCCACTGTCAGGTCATAGTAACAGTTTTAACAAATATGACAAAAAGAGATTTTTTGAAAAATTGCAAACTCCAGCTTTAAAGTTCACTCTGTTGAGAGGAACACCATTAAAGATTGGAGTTATTTCGCTGAGGGATAGTAGTATAAATGAATTTTAACATCTGATTCTTCACTTTGTTTTCCTTCAGAAGTGCATGCAAAGGGAATTTGCCGTAGCGCTTTAGAAAACAGCGTCTCCTTGACATGGTTATAGGCATAAACCAACCTCTTGCCCACCTTTGCTCTACCTAGCTTTATTCAAAGGCGTCTATAACTAGCCATTAGTGAGGCATTATGCCAGTTTTTAAGCATCGTGTCATAGCCATGCTACGGATGAAGGGGCAGCACAAGTGATTTCAGTCAGTTCAGGAGCCTTGTTTTCTGTCAGAGCGAATAACTCCCTTCGGCGTGAACTTTGAGCTTTGCAACTTTGCAGATGCTTTATTTGCACAAAAACCTATATAGCACACTAAAGGAAAGGGAAATGGTTTAATATAAGATGAAATATTTTTTCCTTATATTGTGTGACAGTGTCACATACATTCTGTACGTGATGGTTGCTGTGCTTCACTGATGCTACATAGCACTTACCGTATATTGATTGAGATATTCTAAGCGGGGATGCCATGTTTTTAATGGCCGCTGCATTAGAAAAATATCTAGCTCTTGGTCATCATTTAACACGCACTTCCCAGTAATTCAGCGCAACATATTTAGGATCTTTATAAACCTTTGGATCTCCAGCAGAATTTAAAATATGCCACAGTTTCACAAGTTTGAATAAGTTCCAGAGGTTTGAATAGAGCAGCTGCATTTGACAAATCAACATATGGAATCACAGAGTGGAACAGAGCTGTTGAGGGATCACCTGGATCTTCAAGTTTGTGAAGTTCACTCATCTTTTAAGACACATTTATGGAAAATATTGCAAATATTGAAATCACTGAAATAAATAAGTTTGTTATTTACAATATGAAAAAAGTCTCCCCCCTCCCCCTCAAGATACTTGAAATACTAAACAAATCATCTTAAATGCATTTTCGTTTTTGCTTCATATAATTTACTCTAAACAAATAGTTTGATTGAATAGAATAGCTAGAAATACATGAAGAACAAGTGATTCCTAACCTGTGAGTGGTAGCATACTCTGTACATGTGTGAATGTTGCTCTTTAGATGCATTACCCTTCCATCACCAATGGAACATCAATGTTTCCAACACAGCAGAACATATTGATCAATCAGATTTCTGTGAGCTGTGTTTTGTTTCCAATGACCTGTCCTCATCCACTCAAAAGCACTATTTTTAGAGTTCTATCAATGCAGTGCGAGCAGTTCAAATGCAAGGGAACAAAGCAACAAAATGCTACACTGAAAACCAAAATGAAAGGCTGCGCCCTAATATTGTTTTTATAATTGTGTTAAATTTGCTAAAATTAAGGCTTTGATAGTTGACAAAAGCCGCTCTAAATTTCTTCAAAGAAGGATACATATGAAAGAGCATGGTTGAGACCTCTTCTGCATCACTTTCCAAGATGAATGTTACAAAAGATAATCAAGCTCATTTATTTCATGATAAGTGGTATGGCAATTTTATGACGTGACAGAAAAAAAAAATCTTTGCAACGAGACAGAAAATGCAGGCTGAAGATGCAGAGTAAATACTGACTGACTGATAAACTTGCACAGCTTTCAGCAGTATTCCTATGTGATTTGTAGCAGTTAGAACAGTTTGTAAGTGCGGCAGTCTTGTTTAAATTTAAGTTTTGATGCTAGCAACAAAAAATTGCAAAGGATCCATAACTGAATGAATACGCAGCATTATTATTTTGTTTTTGCTTAGTTGTCTAACAGTAGTCCTCCTACACAGAAAAATGAAGTTTTAGTGTTGTACTATTATCATTTGCAATCACCATGAAGGACATAGAATGTTTGTAAGCTTACTATGAGCAATTACTTCAAACAAATAAAACCAGGTATATAAATTCTTTGCAAACACATGTTCAAGAAAAGATGACAGTCCTACCTAGGACAATAGAACTATGGCCTTATTGCAGCGAAGGAACTCATGTACTTTAAAAAATTGACTTAAGATTATGGACCAAAAAGCACTAGCTTTTAAGTGCTTTTTGTATATTGCTTGATACAATCTCTTAAGTAGGTTGAATATTGCCCTGAAAGTTCAACAGGAAGTAACAGAGTAGACCAGACTGCTTAATCTAATAAAAGCCATAGATCTAAAATCATTAGCGAGGAATCTCTGACTTGAATCCAGACGAAAAGGCTTATCAGATTTGGGCCTTAAAACAACAGTTTCAGTCTCTTCATGAAACATGCAACTCAAAATAAGAAAAAATTTGGACAGTATGGTAAATGAAAAGTTAAACTGAAAGTGGTGATTTGCATACAGCCTTAGACCTGTATTATATTGAAAATAATATAACAGCGCATTACTTCTTATGTCATCACATTTGTTTTATTGATGTTCATTTTATTGATTTTTCAAAATAAACACATTTCAATTTTGATTCATGCAACATAAAAAAAAAATGGCACAGTAAAGTTCTGACCATTTTGCAATAATTCTTTCACAGCACTTGAAAAAAGTGAATTGAAAACGCTGAGTGATTAAGTGTTTCAAATGTAATTTAGTGCAATTCTTCCTGCGAACAAGATGTGCAACAGTATGGGTTCTTGCATTACAAACTGCACCTCACGTTTTCAATTTGGGACAAGTCAGGACTGCAGCCAGGCCACTTGCATCTTTTTCTTCCGCAGCCATGTCTTTGTAATTTGAGCAGAATGTGGTTTAGCATTGTCTTGTGGAAATATGCATGGGCATCCCCGGAAAAGATGTTGTCTTGAGGGCAGCATGCGATGCTCCAAAATATCAATCAGTGAGTTTACATGACGTTAGAAAAAATCTAATTATTAGGTTAGTCCGAATATAACCGGACTTTTAAAATACATGTAAACATGTTAGCTCGACTGGAATTGTGCAAAATCAAATTTCTCATAGTCCGACTAACACACCCAGATAATGTGGTTAATGGTAACATTATTCCTCCATGTAGTGCTTGAATCGAACCAAACTGGATTATGTGCCCTGAGCATATGCTCCACATTCTTCGTGAAGGGCTTTGACCCGGAAGTCTTATAGACATTTAAACACCAAAGTGCTTAGCGACAACTCTGCCCAACTAGCCTTTTTGTACTGAACAGCAACAGTCCTGGTCTGCAAGAGTATTGGTGCTTGAACAGTCATGCCTTGGGGTCTCAGAATTTCTACCATCAATCGCCATGATTTATCGAATGACTTGCACGTCATCCGAGAATTCTCCTTCCACTCGCCATCGGAAAAACGACACTCTCCAACTAGTCATTACTCCTGACCCACATCTAACAGGCAGGGGAAGCCTGCGGTGCATTTCCCAAAAGTACAGATGCGAACTTACATAGTTGGAACCACAGACTGTGAATGTACGAACTGTGTTAGTTGCTAGTTACTATGCTTCTGGGAAACGCACTCCGTGGTACAACCCCATTTCCGAAATAGTTGGGACGAAGTGTAATTGTGAATAAAATCAAAATGCAATGACTTTCAGATCACATGAGCCAATATATTATTTACAATAGAACATAGATAACATTTCAAATGTTGAAACTGAGACATTTTACATTTTTATCCACAAAATGAGCTTATTTCAAATTTTCTGGCTGCAACAGGTCTCAAAAAAGTTGGGACACAGGCAAAAAAGGGCTGAAAAACAATTAATATATAAGAGAATCAGCTGAAAGAACATTTAGCAAGTAATTAAGTTAACTGGCATCAGGTGTGTAACATGATTGGCTATAAAAGGGATGTCTTAGAGAGGCTGAGGTTCTCAGAAGTAAAGATGGCCAGAGGCTCTCCAACCTGTGAAGGCCTGCGTAAAAAAAATTGTGGAATACTTTAAAAACAATGTTCCTCAACATCAAATTGCAAAAGCTTTGAAGGTCTCATCATCGACAGTGCATAACATCATCAAAAGATTCAGAGAAACTGGAGAAATCTCTGTGCGTAAGCGACAAGGCCGAAGACCTTTACTGGATGCCCGTGATCTTCGGGCCCTCAGACGCCACTGCATCACTCACCGGCATGATTCTGTCATTGACATTACTAAATGGGCCCAGGACTACTTCAAGAAACCACTGTCTGTGAACACAGTCCGCCTTGCCATCCACAGATGCCACCTAAAACTCTATCATGCAAAAAGGAAGCCATTGTTGAGCATGATCCAGAAGTGCCGCTGTGTTCTATGGGCCAAAGCTCATTTAAAATGGACTGTAGCAAAGTGGCAAAGTGTCCTGTGGTCAGACGAGTCCAAATTTGACATTTTTTTTGGAAATCATGGGCGTCGTGTCCTCTGGGATAAAGAGGAGAAAGACCACCCCTCCTGTTATCCGCATTCAGTTCAAAAGCCAGCATCTCTGATGGTATGGGGATGCATTAGTGCATATGGTGTGGGACACTTACATGTTTTAAAAAGCACCATGAATGCTGAAAGGTATATAAAGGTTTTAGAGCAACATATGCTCCCCTCCAGATGACATCTATTCCAGGGGAGGCCTTGTGCATTTCAGCAGGACAATACAAAACCACATACTGCAGCTATTACAACAGCATGGCTTCGTAGTAGAAGAGTCCATGTGCTGAACTGGCCTGCCTGCAGTCCTGATCTTTCACCAATTGAGAACATTTGGCGCATAATTAAATGAAAAGTCCATCAAACGAGACCCAAAACTCTCCAGCAGCTGGAAGCCTGTATTAAACAAGAGTGGGATCAAATTCCAATGGCTAAACTCAAGAAACTTGTCTCCTCAATGCCCAGATGCCTCCACTCTGTGTTAAAAAGAAGAGGGGATACTACACCATGGTAAACAGGCCCCTGTCCCAACTTTTTTGAGACCTGTTACAGCCATAAAATTTCAAATGAGCTCATTTTGTGCATAAAATTGTAAAATTTCTCAGTTTCAATGTTTGCAATGTTATCCCTGTTCTATTCTGAATAAAACACTGGCTGGAGTGATTTGAGAGTCATTGCGTTTTTTATTCACAATTTTCACTTTGTCCCAACTATTTCGGAATTGGGGTGTAGTAGAAAGGGCACAAAGTACAGCATAGCAGCGTTTAAGCCTAGCTTCATCTAACGCCAGTACCACCGGGGATAGCTTGTATCTCAATTGTGCGAAAAGCATAGCGTACAGCCTGTATTAAACATATAGAGCCGTAAAGTTGTCCATGTTCTCGTCACTTGCCCTTATACAGTCAATGCACTTGACATGCAACTTGTTTGCTGCCAGCTAATTTGTTTGTCAAATGTTTGGTGTGTGAAGTAATAGGTCAACCACAAAAACATGCAACATGAACAAACTGAAAAAGGACATATCTCCACCT
Source organism: Gymnothorax javanicus (assembly GCA_029692085.1). Classification (NCBI taxonomy): domain Eukaryota; kingdom Metazoa; phylum Chordata; class Actinopteri; order Anguilliformes; family Muraenidae; genus Gymnothorax; species Gymnothorax javanicus. The sequence continues at coordinate 149,189,782 of CM056193.1, forward strand.
ATCCTAGCTGTGACAGACATGCTTCGGTCAATAAATCTAATTTCGTCCTTTAAATGGTCTAAGCGAGCTGTTGCTGTAGCTCGACTTAACTGTGCATGTAAACGTACTGACTGTACTTGTCAGCATTACTGGTACCCATACAGAAGTACAAGTTGCCATTGCCAAGGGCAGTGATGCAACCCCATGCCAAGACAGAGCAAGGCTTTTGGACTTGCTGCTGGTAACAGTCTAGATGGTCTTTTTCTTGGTCCATCTCCTTGTTTCATTCCCCTTCACTCTCAGAAGATCTTACTTTTTGTTCATTGTTGTTCAGTGTATTTATGTTCTTGGTCTTTGTCTTCTCTTAGCTGGATTGCTACTAATGTTCCGATGTGCTTTGTGCCTGGTTTTGCTTCAGTTCTCTAATCTTTCATTATTTTTGTTGTGACTTGTTAATTGCGAGCGATTGTTCTTTGGTTTATTCAAGTGCCAATTGTGACGAATCAAGTATTTTTCACACATTTTTTTCTTAGGGAACCCATGTGACTATTTTATTATTCAGATAAATATTTTAATTAATATTAGACTTTTCCCTCACTTTCACCATTCGATTTAATTCATGAACCAAAGAAAGACTAACTTCTATAGAAAAAGAATGCACAAGATGATCATAGTGGGTCCGTCAGTGTTGATGGCGTGAAATGATCAGGGATTCCTGCCAGTCCTTCAAATAACTCACACAAGAAGTGAATGGCTTAGACAAAGCTGATGCAAGTTTGTTGGCACAAATGTAATTTGTGTTTTAGTGGCAATTCCCTGTCGCAGCTGCAGATTTTTCCCAGGGCAGGGTTGGTGCTCCAGGGACTTCCGACTCAGAGGTGGTAATTACGTCAAGGCTTCCCGTTTCTAGGTGTCTCTTCACTGGGCACTCCCAAGTGGTTCTCTGGAAAATGGCAGTGATCCTCTGGTAATGTTGATGGTGGCTACATCCTCCCCAGGTAACACGGTAAAACTTCATAGCATCATAGCCTGGGCATACAGGCAAGAACACACAATGTGTCACACTGAAACACTCATAACTAGCACTACCCTGGATGTAGTTGTGGATCTGGATCAAAAACTAGTTGGATTCTATTACTCTGTTTACTTAATGTGTTTTAATGAAGCACACGCCTGATTGCTTAGAAATGCGAAGAAAAACAAGCAGTGAAAATGGAGCTGTTGACTCATGCTGTTCCAATCAGGGATCCCCTGTTAATGAGCAGAGGAGTCTGTTAGGGAGCTGAGAGAAAGAGAGAGAAAAAAAACAGGATCTAATTAAGCAAAAGGTCGTGTTCACCACTGGTGTCAAATACTGCTCAGGTGTGTGTACATGCATGAATTTAACAAAAGATTAATGAATTCTGGACCACTCCCAAAGTGGAGGAGAGTATTGGGTGGAACTGCGGATAGGAGATTGGGGCGAATGTGATGTTGGACTTGATCTGTGATTGTGCAAACGTTGGGCGTCCCCTGGTGGCGAGACTCAGGCTGGGGCTCGCGTCTCTTGTCGGAGTCCGTGTGACTCCTAAGCCCCCAAAATGTGTCAATAGATCAACGAGAGATGGGCTCTACATACGTCATCAACATTATTGTGAACATAGCTTGCATACGAGTTCGATGTCCGGCGGCCGAGGATTTTAATCAGGAGGTCCGGCACTCCTCGCTTGGATGCTGTGGTGGTGGCGCTGATGTGGAAAGAGTGCCCAGAGGAGTATTTGGGTGGAATGTTGGATCTAATTAAAACATGACGGGAATGGTAGAGGAACCAGTGGCGAGTGGCTAGGGCCCCGGTGTCGATCGTGAATAATGGGTCTTGGGGAGAAGCGTGGTTATTGTATCTTGAGGTGACGTAGTTTGAAATCGGCTCGAACGGACTGAATGCAGAGTCTAGGCGAAATAAGAATATGGGCTGAAAAATGCCGAACTGATCCGTTTAACTACTCTTTATCTTGAACATGAGACAGTCGGTGGAGTAGAATGAGATGTCATTTTAGCTGGTGTGGCGAGCAGGATTATAATTAATGGAGAGCGGAGTGAACTCGGAACATCTCAAGAAACCGAAGAAGGCTAATAGGAACATGGCTTCTAGAGTAAAATCCGTGGAAGGAGAGTGGTACCCTGAGTGCAGCTTCTGGGTGCAGCGAGAGAGGAGGTCTGCCGTTAGGGGAAAACGTTTGGTCAGCGCGGGAGGTTCTTGTTTCATAAAACCTTTCAATAGTGTTTGCACGTGAGAGGGGGAAATAAATGAGAGTGGATAACCAGTGGCCAATTTGATGAAGAAGTTGATGCCGCTTAGGTAGTCTTGTATTGAGGCTGGTCGAATGAGGTGTAAGGAGTTGATGTACGAAATGAAGCTGGTAATGGAAACGACATCGAGTGCTGGGAATGGCAGTAGGAGGGCTGAATGGAATTTCTTGAATTGCTCCCGTCCATGGGAGGAATGGGGAACCATTCGAACCCATTTAGGATGGCATCTCGAGATAAAGCGGCGAATGGCTCAAGTTGTGGAGACAGGGGTAGACGGTCGCAGAAAACGGAGGAACCAGAGAAGGGTGAATGTCCGAGTGCGGAGACAAGCGTCTGAATCTCTGCCAAGAGAAATGAGAAAGGGCGTCAGCGATGGCATTTTTATAGCCGGGAATATGTGCGGCCTTGAGCATGAACTGGTGTTTTGCGGAAATTAGGGTTAGTTTCCTGAGGAATAGCATGAACGAGAGGGAGCGGGAACGGCCTTTGTTTGTGATGTCTGCTGTGGTTGAGTTGTCATAATGTACGGTTATACATTTGGCGGCCCGTTCATGACCCCGAATGAGGGAGGAAACGATGATGGGATACGATGAGGCGAACAGCGAAGTAATAGCGCCCCTTCCAGGAAATGCCAGAGGAACCCCCAAAAAATGTGGGTCGTGTGGGACGACCCTAAGCGTTTGCGATATCGGCTTTAGCCAACCAGGTGCCGCGACTGGCGAGGCGGATGAGAGTGGTGAGACAAAGGACAGTCAGTAAAGGGTTAACCATTGTTGGGCAAGCGGCCAATCGGGTTTCACGGAGCAACGTGCTTGAGCGTGGAGACGGCAGATGGACGGTGCGCAGACGAGGCTGAATGGTGGATTGCGAGACTGAAAGTTGGTCGAGAGCGTGAGCCTTGCCACTGCGAATGGCTGTGAGGTGGAGACGCGTAGTTTGCGTGAATGTTTGCCGACGAGGCAAAGTGCACCAATAACCGAAGCGCTAGCGAGCTGCGCCACTGCGAGTGGCTGTAAAGCCTAGTTTATGCTCGATTCCACGAGAATCCGTTCTACAGTCTGAATGAAGTGACAGCTAAATGGCATTGTTAGGTACGATGCACAGCTGATTGATGGCGAATTTAGTTGCTGCGAAGTCAGTGAATGTTTTGGATTTTGCAGATTGTTATCCCTGAGGAGTCACATCAATTATATCAACATAACCATCAGGCAATCGCTTACCGTACGGCCGAAGCGTAAAGCGAGATCGAGAACAAGTGTAAGGTAATTGTCCAGTTCTTGCCTCCGATGAAGAAAGGACTGGGGGATTGCGTCCTGGTAAGGGGGACGGCGAAAGGCGAACTCGGTTCGCGTGAACTTCCCGGAACGAGCAGGGGGGTGTTTGAGCTGTGCGGGGTCGAGGAGGGTTTGGATTTTTTTTTTCCACGACTAAAATATGAATGCAGAAATTGGACGGTTGAATGAGCTGTGCGAGGTTGACGTGCATACCCAATAAAATCTGTTGTCTAAGTGTGGGGTATAATGGTGAAGGGTTTGGAATAGGCTACGATGGGTATATGGGAGGAAGGGCGATGGCTAGTGTGTGCTGTAACTGTGAGGTGAAACCAGCGAAGTATTTGATGGGAGGGGCGAACCTGTGGGAGGAAGCATAGAATTAGTAGCATGGGAAACGGGGAAGGGGAGGGGGGCGGGGAAAGATAGTCCGGTAGGAAAGAGACGAGCGAATGAGGCAACAGCAGGTGCTTCTTTGGGTGTAGGTGGGTTAACATCTATTAACAGAATTAACAAAATTCGGTTGTGGGCTGCAGGAGCGCAGAAGCTAGGTTTCGTCCGGCAGAAGTGATGGGGGGGGAATGGGACGTATGTGCACAGGGCAAAAGTGCAGCCGGCGAACACAAGGACGAAAAGAGACCGAAGAGGTCGTAAACGGTGGGAGCAGGCACGAGGGGGGTGCCTGGCTGGTTTGCAGAAGGAGTGACTTCCGCCGAATCTGGAGCGGGAGGACATCGCCGAGCGTGACGATGTTGGCGCTGGGGACGTTGATGGCGGAACCCAGTAGTGCTGTGTGCTCTGCCTACATCTGGTCTGCACATGGGGAGGATCAGCCGCGTTGTTGAGGCAGTCTGTGAATAATTTTTTGTAGTCTGGCCTTGTTGTCGGAGCGGTGGAAGGGGATTTTCTTCTGCTTGAGGGACCGATGGAGTCTGGCGATGGTCCAACGTGGAGCCTCGGATGAGCTTGAAGTGAGAGCCGTGGTAAGCCTTACTGGAGAAGAGCAGGCTCTTGCTTTTGAGTGCCGCGGTTGACGAGGGGCGTAGCTACTGCAAGACAGCGGTCTGGAATTCCTGTTGAGCCTGGCCTCGGTCATCATCACGGGGGGACCGTGGTCCGGAATACGAGCACCCTGGTTGAAGCGAGCCGGTGACGCTTAGTGGTGGATGTACGAAGATGGCAGAGCGCAGGCGGGTGCGTGGAGGAGAAGCGGGAGTTGCAGGAACGGATTGGGAAGATTCCTCTGGAGCATTGGAGTCTTGGAACTATTCTGCATCCGAGGGACTCAGTAGGATTTCGGACTTCATGCTTCGGGTTAGCAAACTCTTGCTGTGCACTGGGCTGTTTGGTTTGCGAGTAAACGACATAGAAACGAGATGAGTGGGGATTGTGGGAATGTAGGAGGTATATATAGGCGTAAGGACGAATAGGAAGGCGCATTGGGAGTGGCCCTGTTCATTAACTCCTTCAACCCCACAGCCCTCTACAGAGGGCTGACCAACATATTCCCTTCAACCCCAAATTCCTGTAGGGAAAATTCAAACAATCTGACTAATTGATTGGAACATATCAGGTTACATTTAATGGGATTCCAGAGATAACAGTAAGATACAATGTCCAGATAATGACCAGCCCTCTACAGAGGGCTGTGGGGTTGAAGGGTATAGTGATGCTAGAATATCTGGGGTTGAAAGAGTTAACCTACGGTATCGGGAACTCCCTTTACATAATATGGCATCACTAGTTGTATGTACAGTGCTGTGAAAAAGTATTTCCCCCTTCCTGATTTCTACTATTTTCACTTATTTGTTGAAGTTAAATGTTGTCAAATTTAAAACATCAGCAAAAAAAATGTAATACTAGACAATATGAGTAAACACAAAATCCAGCTTTTAAATCATAATTTCACTTATGGAACGTAAAGAGTTATTCAAAATCTCCAATGTGATGACATAATTTCCCCCCTAAACCTAATAACTGGTTGTACAGCCCTTGTTGGCACTAGCTGAAATCAAACATTTGCGATAAGTGGCAATGAGTCTTACATCTCTGGGGAGGAATTTGATCCCACTCCTCTTTGCAGAATTGCTTTAAATCAGCCATATTGGAGGGTTTTCAAGCATGCCCACATGGAAAGAATCTATATGAACATATATGCACATATATGCAACCTATATGCCGCATATATGCGCATATATGCCGCATATAGGCCAAATTCAGGTACATATATGTGCTTATAGAGGGCATATAGGTCTCCTATATAGCTCATATACCCAGTGGCAGGTTCTGTTTGTCATACCTATTGTATAGCTCATATCTCACTTTTGCAACTGTCATACATGATGCCTAGCTCATATTTTTATTCTCAAGGTAATATCTGCATATTAGTTCAAAGTCCCTTACAGAAATACCAAGAATTTCACACAATAACTTATTAATTGCATGTCAACATGTGAAATTGGCATCACATTTGATCCTAAATACATGTTGACATGTGACAACGGCATGTTATGTGTAAACCAGTCATTATTAACTCTGGCAAGTGAGAGGAGACAAAAAGCTATAATATCAACACAAATATCTAATACTATTTGTTACATTTTTTTCCTGAAACATTAACAATAACAAGGTCATCAATTCTTTCTTGACCATACTTATTTCCATTCTATGAAGATTGAGTTGTGTATTGTGGGAGAGAAGGAAATGTATAAAAACAAAATGGTTTGATTATGTTTATTTCATCAATTAAGCATTTTTTCAAGTTTAAGTCACCGCCAGATTCACCACATTAGATAAAATTGGATTCACATCATTACAGCTCATACACATCCACTGAAAGGTTATACACTACACTGTTACATCCACCAAATGCAATGTTTTCTATCTTGTCTGTAATGCAGTTTCTAGATGAATATGGCTCAGAGGTCCTTAGTCTAAATGTAGCAAAATAAAAAAAAATAACAAAATAAAAGTACACAGAAGAACATACATTCAAGTAAACATGCCTTTCAAAAGTCATTTTCATCCCCACATCTATTTGAGCATTTCACTGTGGTTAATGAATTTGAAGACAAAGTCTACATTTCTGTTGACAGTTTTAATGAACAGACACTTGTCTTTTATTTGAGATGTTTGTATAGCAACTAAAGGTCCCAAACTTTTTCCTACAGGGATGAAATAACAAGGATTCTTAAATTCCCACACGGAAAGAACCTATATAAACATATAGGTTTTAATCTCTGCCTTGTATCAACCAGCAGTGGTCGGAAGCTCTTTTCAGAAGTAGCGCGCAATTGGCCAATGCACTACAGGGATGCAAATTGCAAAGGGCCTGCTGGGAAGGGTTATGTAGATTAGAGTTCCTCTAGGTGCGTCCTGTTGGCTAGACGGAGCTCATATATGAGATTCTGACCAAATGTGAAATAGACTACCCTCCGACCTCGTTCTGAGCTTGCAAAGTTTCGCCCAGCCAATATATAGAAAGCAAGCGCTAACAGTTGTGGGTTGTGGACACTCTCCTGAATTGTCAACAGGTGGTGGCATCTGCGAATAAGTCTAAGAACTTGCACATAGTTTCCCTAATTGGATATCCCAGATTCGGGTGGGATTGGAAATGCCAAATAAAAAAAAAAAATTGTGGAACTTTTAATTGGCCGTTTTCATATATTATAGGTACATATATGTGCATGTAGGTACATATATGTACCTATAGTATATGAAAACGGCCAATTTTATGTATGTTGCATATATGCGAACCTACAGTATATCTGGCCCTATATTAAAACCTATATGTTTATATAGGTTCTTTCTGTGTGGGTGAACTGCCTATTTAAGGTCATGCGGCAGTATCTAAATCTGAATCAAGTCGGAACTTTGAATATCCTCTCCAAAAACTTTATTCAGTTTCTTTTTTGCAAATCAGAGGTGGACTTGCTCATGTGTTTTGGATCATTACCTTGCTGCATAGCCCACCTCTGCTTGAGCTTTAGGTCATAAACTCATGGCTAGATATTCTTCTTCAGGATTTTCTGGTAGAGAGCAGAATTCGTAATTCCATCAATAATGGCAAGTTGCCCAGGTCCTAAAGCAGAAAATTAACCCAGACCATCACACTATCACGTATCATGCACTATCATGTATGACTGTTGGTATGATATTCTTTTTGGGGAATGCTGTGTTAGCTTTACGACAGATGTAACGGGACTCATGTCTTCCAAAAAGTTCCACTTAAGGCCCATCAGTTTGCAGAATATCCTTAAAGTTTTGGGGTCATCAAGATGTTTTTTGGCAAACATGAGATGAGCATTTGTGTTTGTTTTTTGGTTTTTTTTTCGTCAGCAGTAGTTTTCACCTTGCAACTCTCCCATTAATATAATTTTTTCCCAGTCTTTTTCCTATTGTAAAATCATGAACACTGACCTTAATATGGTAGTTTTGTGACCTCCTGAATGAGTCCTTAATGCGCTCTTAGAGGAATTATTGCAAGAAACATCTTGTTTCTTATCTGAATTTCTTTAGATTTCCGCACAATGTGCTGCTTCTTCTCTGTTTCACATTGCCAGATAGTTTATTAAAGTGATGCTTAAATTCAACAAGACTTGCAATAATCGTACATGGATGTGCATGGTGAAATTGAACCATATTATCAATTCAATTTGTTTAATTGGTTGAATTGTAATTAAGGGGAGAATTGATTTTGCACATCGGGCCATGTAATGTTGGGTAGCTTTTTTCCTTCAATAAATAAAATCATCATTTAAAAACTGCATTTTGTATTTACTCAGGCTATATTTGTCTATTATTAAAATTAGTTTAATAATTTGAAGCATGCAATGTTTGCCAGTTTATCTGTTCCCTTATTATTTTTCTTTCATGTAAACAAGCTTCATTTTCATTCAGGCAAGCCACAAGTGCGAAGTCTGGCAATTGCCTCATCAATATATAGCTTTGGTGATCAGTGATGTTCACTTATCACCATCCATTCTCATAACAGGGTGGTCTATTTAAACAGCCTCTCCTTACCCATTTAGCTGCATGCTTTTTTAATGCAGTCAACCCCTTTCTAGCTGGGAAGGCTTGCTCTTTCCATTGTTACAAAGTTGTAAACAACCCCATTTCCGAAAAAGTTGGGATGATATAGAAAATGCAGGTAAAAAGAAAGCATTGATTCATAAATCATCTTAGACCTGTATGAATTTGAAAACAGTACAAAATAAAACAGTACATGTTTTACCTTATCAGCTTTATTTTTTTGTTGATTTATTTATCTATTTTTCTGAGGGGTTGTCCCACCCCTGAGATTCAAATGCTTTCACTTTAAAGCAGGAAACTACCAAACTGGGTGAAGGTGATAAATATGCCGTTTAAGGCTTATAGAATTGCGCATAATGTTACTACTACATGGGTCTCCATCGCAAAGGCATGGAAATAGAACCTGAATGTTTGCAAGGTGAATCTATCCATTATTTTTCTCTTTTGGATTGGATGTTGGGTCAAATATTTGAAGTCATCATGTAGCTGAATTTAGAGAGCAAGTTTCGGCAATTTGACTTGTATCAGAGGGGGAAAAAAATCTTTCAACAGAATTTTTCTTGAGAGTGGAGTTGCTTTGACTTGAATTGGTTGTCTTGCCTTCTGAAGTGTGGATTTGAGAATATGCAAAAGCACTGATATTATTAGTTGGAGGGGAACAGGTGATTCGAAGACAAATTTAATCAAAACGATGTCCGCAGGTGTGAGATGCTGTCGCATGAAAAGTTTAATTGTTTTCTAGGAAATGGAATTAAACAATCTGTAGTTTTACAGTTGAATATGTGGATTCAATACGGGCCCAACTCCACACATTTAATGCGTGGAGTTGGGCCCTTATTGAATACCCCAATTCAATTGCATAATATACTTTGAATTTCATATAGTTCTTCAGAATTGTAAAATTTAGGAAGTTATGTATTTTGATTTCAGCTACTATTCAAAATTTTAGCTTGACTCCACTGTAAGGACTTTGTTAACCCATGGATCAGACCGGATGTATAATTCACCAAAAATATCCAAAGCCTCTCATATGAATACAGTTATCTCTTTGTTTGTCCCTACACTACAAAGAATCATGTTAGTGCTGTAGGCAAGACTATGCACTTTGATGTTATACAGTGTCCATTGCTGGGTGACAGTTTGTTACGGAGCGCTTTAATGGATAAATATGCCACACTTTTTTCCTCTTTTAAAAGTGCAGACCACTTAAAAGCTATCCAGTGGTAATGTGGTGAAGGTGACTAGATGCTTTGTGTATGAGGTCTGAGTTGTGCTTGCCAGACGCTGACGTGGGTGAATAAATGCTTTAATAGGACTAAAGCAGACCAAGGCCACCATTGACGCAGAAGAACTATTACTGGTCAGCCACAGGCTTGTGAATCTGACCCACTGGTTTCTTATAAAGCTAATTTGGAAACGGCAGGTCTTTATCTAGCTCAGAAAGCTAGTTATAAATAAAAAGTTTGCTTTAATCTCAGCTAATAGTCTAAGTCAGAGAAAACCTTCCCTGTACCTTGATTGGTTTTCACTTCACCTAATTTGGCACACCTCACTGCTGTCATTAATCTAGTTCAGAAAGCTAGCTATAAATACATTGGGTAGTGTAGGTTAATCACTGCTTACAGTCTAAATGAAGAGCCGCTGATATTTATGTTCGGGTAACATTAAGAGCAGTAGAGCAGGAGGTCTTAGGTTATATCTACAAATATTATTTCTTTTGAGAAGGACTTTGCGACACATGAAACATGATTTGTTTTGCAAATATTGTAATTTTCAAAGATAAAAATAAGAGGTTGTTCCATAATTAATTGGATTTCCATCTGAAGTATACCTGAGATTCATTTTTCTGTTAATAAGAGCACTTTATCCTGACCTTACTGTCGAATAATTTACCTCAGCAAATTATTTCTTCTGAATATCTAGTCACCTGCTGTCGGACGTAGGCATCGAGGAACTTCACCTTTTAACGCTTAATAGCCTGATTAGCAACCAAACATTGATTTTTGTGTATAATTGCATCACCACAATATGCTACAATTCTTATCCACATTCATGATGGAATGAAATGTCAGTATGTCTCATAGTTTTTTGAATTTGTAGCTCATTTATTGCATATATTTGTTAGCTGGGCTTATCAATGACACCCTTTTGCTCCAATGTTAAAAATGTTTCATTATGCCTGACATGATGTCTCCCATTTAAAATGTATTCTTTCTAACACTGAAAACATCTTAAATAAGTTAAGTGCTATGTTAAATTACACTGCTGAGAAACACGCTAAAAGGGGAGATGGAATTAGGACAAAGTTTAATTATTAATTATTTTATTAATAATTAGGATTATTGCCATCCTGACCATGTCACATGATTTACATGTACATTGTAAATGTCTGCGATCTCATTGTCATTTTTTAATTTAAAATTTCTTGATATTATAGTTGTATGTCTTGGTCTTAAATATTCAGTAAATGAATTGTTTGTTTGTTGATCAGGTCATCTGAAATGTGAATAGGCTTAAGGCAATCATACGTTAAAAGGTGAGGATACTGAAGGCCTTCTAAACCTCTTATGGCCCGTCACTGAGAGCATCTAATCATTGATCATCATGAATCAATCATGGATGAGCTAAATCACATTATATTTAGTTTTAGCTGGATTTTCGCTGGTTAAACATACCTGAATAGTGCCATCTAAAACTAAAACCCTGACCTTTCTGATAATTGGTTAGTGACCATCCACAAAACCTTCTCAGTTTGAGGTTGTGGAACTGGAAATACAACCTGAGCAAATGATGTTGAGTATGGTTTTGTTGACTTTTTGTGCTAATTTAGCAGCTGAAGACCTCCGATTTATCTTTTTAATATTTGTTTATTGATTAATAGAGCTTACTGTTTCTATTACTGTTTCACTGTTTTTTTTCGGTCTTCTTTGTTTATTAACATTAAAAAATAGTCTTATTAGGAGGTTATAATTATAATTTGATATTTAATGTTAAATAGCAATTTATGAAGGTTCAATATGGAAGGGAAACCACATGTGGTATTACAGTATTAATATACTTATAAGCATGCAACATCAAATGCTTGGTTTCTTTAGCAGGTTGAAGTTATTGTACTGTAGTTAATGCAGATTTTATGCCTTGTTGTTGCCTTTGTATAGCATAGTCAGAATTAGAATTGCAATTCTGATCGACTTCGCTGCTGTCTTGTAATGGTCTTGTAAAAGAAAGGGGGGTTAATTGTTTGCTCGGCTGAAATAACACTATAAAGGCCCTTCTTTCTCGTTTTCACCCTGCGAGACAGGAACTAAAAATAGCTCCTCCGGTTCACTGCCTGTGGCTGAGGGACAGGTCAAATTATGTAGAAAGATGAAAAATTTAAAGGCACAGCATGCTTGGACACCCTCTGCTCTACATCACCAGCTGGACGGAAACAGCATTTCCATGGCATGCACAATGTGTCTCTGTCTTCATATGAATCTTACGCGATATTATCTTGTGAGATAATGTTGGCCGAACTAATATAAATTGTTATTCATACATCATTATTTTCCTATGAGAACATGCAGTTGATGTGAAGTGTATATTAAGATGGCAAATTCATTTTTATCCATTTCTCTGTAGAACCTCTGTTTTGTGGTGCATCTGAGATACGGTTCCTCAACTGCCAAGCTTTTCCTCATAAACATGCTATAAAAGTGATTGTTATGAAGAGGATTTAGCTTGAAAGGTCACATGTTGTGGCATTACAAGATGCTTTTACTTTGAGAACAGTATGTCAGGGACAGGCTCTGTTTTTTGAAAAATATGTTGAATTTCCCTGGAGACATGGCTGCATGTACTGTCGTCCTTGTTTAGGATGCAATCTTACAAAGAGTTTTGTGGCCTTTGACGGGCAGCTTGACTGGCAGCCCTTGGAGAACTCGCTTGATGTGGGGAGCAGTGGCTGTAACTCACAGATGGCTCCAGTCCTTGTGACAAAGTTTTGTTTCACTTTTGTTTATGCCTTACTGCTGGCACTTGCTACTTCTCCCTTAAGATCCATGGAGTCTTGAACTCACGCCTTTTGATGAGTGCAGCCCACACTCAGCCTTTATGCGCAGCATTCCCATTTTCTACCGACTATTCATCCAATATAAACAGTATGTATATGTAATCAATTTCATGTAATCAATCACTGAGGCCCTCAGTTTTTTTATAGTTTAATTTCATTATTTTATTATGCGGCTCTATGTGTGCTGTTTTTGCTCATATTATGACAGGGCAAAACTGTGAGGGAAAAAAATAATTGTTATAGTCCAGACCAGGAATCAAGTGTGGAGTCAGATGTGCAATCCCACTGGTAGTTTATCAACAGCAATACGGTGCAGATTGACGATGGAATCCCCTGATGATGAAGTGGGGGCAGAACCTCAGACTAGGGTAGCACAGATGTTACAGGCAAAGCTGGGCTGACAGTCACTAGCAAGTGGCTTCCAGGACGCAACCAGTTGTTGTACAGACTTCACCAGAAGATGAGGAAGTTGCTTGAGAGGAACACAATCTCAGTCCTGGACCTGGATCAAGGTTCGAAGCTTGTTCCTAACTAACTGGAGATGGAGAACAAACCTGGAAGGGTTAACAAGAACGCGGTCCTAGTCCTGGAACCTGATTACGATTGGGAACTTGGTTGAATTAACTGGGCAACAGTAAAGACAGGGAGAATGGTGTCGCTTAAGTACTAGTTGCGTTAGACAAAGACGAAGAACTTGGACTAACAAATATTGGCTGGGATCTTAGTATGAATTTGACTTTACTATCCAGCAAATTGCACATAAAGCAGAGGGCTTAAATACCCGTCACACGGTCATTAGGAAACAGCTAACGAGATTCAGACAGATGGGGGAGAGGCACATACACCTAATGGAGTTGCTGAATTGCGAAGAGACTCACAAGGGAACCACACGAGGGTTGTTACAGTAACAAGGAGAAAACTGTAACTGGGTCTAATACTAAGATTAATCTGGTATTCCTTTGTGCACCCCCAGCTTTCGTCATGTTAGTAGTTTTATATCGCTCCAGTGAAAATATGGCAGTTGCATAAATAAAGAAACGTTGCTTTTTAAAGTGAAAGACAACTTTCGCCTCAAGTGAACTGCAAACGAAAGAATTTCCCCTTAGGTGTTACAGATAGTTGTTTTGATAATTTTAAGACAAAGCTGAATTGAAAAATAAATGCCTAAACATCTGGATCGTGGAATCCGCTACTTTAGCATTTGCTGCCAGCTTTATTGCTGTCAAATGTCCTATAGCTTTTAAACCTGCATGAGGTATTAAAAACAAAAAAACCCATATTGAAGATCTGAAGTCTCTGCTTTCCTGTGAGTGTTCTGACACCAATAAGTCAAACACGCTGGCAATTTAACAATATATGAAGAATTGTATCCACCATTAAAACAAATGTTCTGCTATGTATATCCAAAGAAACACAATTGCTGGGTTTTTAAAACACTACAAAAACAAATCTTTGTTGATACTGCAGAGATAAGTCAACGTGGCACAGTGGATCATGAATGTGTTCATAATTGTCTATTCTGGGAGTTTAGGGGTTAGCTGAAATGTCCATCTACTGTACGGTCCACCGACAAGAAGCAGGCCGGAGACAGTTCACTCTTCTATGTATCGCTTCAGTAGGGATGCATAGTCACCTGAATGAAGTGATATAAATAGGCAAGTATTTGTGATTTTCCTGAAGGAAGAAATGAGAAAAGGTATAGCTATATAATGCCACCCAGACACTTGCACGATTTTTGTCCCCGCAATGCCGCGCAATGCGTCGTGGCAAGGCGTGCCATTTCAGTAGTATGCAGCGGAGCCTTGTTTGCGCCCTGTTCGCGCACTGTACACGCATAAGTTACGCACTGTCTACGCAATGCGTGGCCAAAAATTTGAACTATGCGAGAACAATGCGTGAACACTTCGTGAGAAGTTCCGGTCATGTGCGAATGGTTCATGACGAGCGCGAACTATACGTGAGCTGGGCGTGCCATGATCACGTGAACAACTTGTGACAACATCCTAACACGGCGCGCATTGACACGCACCGTCGGCAGTGTTCGCGCCGAGTTCGCGCAGTGTTCACGCATGGTTCACGCAAGTGGTACACACGGCACGAACATTGCGTGCCGAATGCATGCCGAATTTTTGAACATTTCAAAATTCTCTCTACGACATGGCACGCACCCCCGCCCCCTTCACACGCTCCTCACGTTCGTTCCCAAAGACTTAAATCATTCCCACGACGCATTGCATGGCCTTGCGGGAACAAAAATTGTGCAAGTGTCAGGGTGGCATATGTAAACTATAGCACATGTATAATAATCTAACATTGATGCCAGCTAGGGTTACCACATAAGCTAAAACATTGAATCAGTTCGCTAAACACTCTAACATTGTGTGAAGGGCAAATTTGCGATGCATTTCCCAGATCCCAGAACTACATAAGGACCAACATTCTCATTGTAGTAAAGGTAACATCTACAGTAATGTAAATATGTCCTTAATATAATGAATACATAAGACAAGTCATGTTTCATCACACGTACTTTGCCGAAAAGAAACTAACAATGAGACAGAAAAAAGAGGGCTTTAACAAAGCTACATTGCTAGACAATTAACACAGAAAGGGAGGGGGAGTACTCGTGCCGGCATTAACCAATTTGAGCTTAAAAAAACAAAAAACAAAAACAAACTCAGACTTTCCGACTTGCTCTGACCAGCTCCGCCCCCCTTAGTTACTGTTTCTATGGGCCCTATGCAACGCAGCTTAGTTCCACATTATCAGCACAGCAGAAGTTTGAGAATCACTCTCTCACACATATTCCCAAAAATATTGCAGTTTGTTTCTTAATGAATGTATCCAACTTGTCCGGAAAGGTTGTCCAGAGAGGTCTTAACTATTTTACGCAAGGATGTATCCATGAAATCAAAATTTTGAACGGAATGGGTGGAGATAAACCAGTCACAGCGAAGTGCTGGCAATCGATGCCGAAAAGCCAAGCACCCCGTAAACGGCACATTGAGATCAAACCAGACAACATAGTGGAATCGTACTGCGCTTGTAAAGCAGGGTAAGTAGTTTTCATAGGTTTGTTGCTATCACTGAGCTAAAAATAACACTGGGTCCAGTATGCTGTCTAACGTCACTTGGCCATGAGTCAGACTATACGCTTGCTAGACTTTGTAATAAATCATATTACGCAATGCAGCAAACCTTTAAACTAGCTACAGTAGACATAATCAAGTTATTAATCTAACATTAGTTATATTGGCGTTTTCCTCCAAACTAATTTCGGTGACAAGCTAACTTTACTCGTTCCGGCTAAACAACTGACATCCTGAATCCGATTGTAGCAAGTTTGCTGGCTAGCTACCTAGCCAACTAAAGTTTCTAAGCAGATTACATCATGCCATTACAAAATCCTTCACCATCTGCCTAAATGTTTTATATTATGTACTGTTGCGAATGCCTGTGCTGGGTGGCATGAAGGAATCGTGGTCTCCGCAGAATAGCTACTGGTTTGTTTGGTATTGTTTGGTACATTTGGTATTGCATGCGGAAGTTCACTGGGGAAAAACAATACTATGTTAACGTTGATCAATGATGCCGTTGGTGCAATTCTGTCTTCTCAGCAAAACATATGCATAGATTGTTGGTCACTCACTAGTGATGGCGAAAGGGCAAAAAATTTCATTGGCTTACCTTCGAGCAAACAGCCTCGTGTTGCTGTTCTTGTTGTTCAATACTAATGACTGCATTGAATGTGGGACAGTATGGCGGTGCTGTCAGAGTTGGTAGGACCGTAGTAAGATAAGGCAACCTGATTGGTAGTTATTCTACACTTAACTGACAGGTTGGAGAGATCCATTTGGCACAAGATGAGATAAGCTATGATCATTCGACGTCTCTGTCACGTGACTGCCAAAGCGTTCCTTGGCTTCTCATTGGCTTAACCTTTTCATAATGGAAAGATGGCAACCTTAATTTTTTTTAAATTCTTGGTTGTAGTATCATTATTAGAGGCATTGCACAACTTAACAAAAAGAAAAAAAATATAATCCAAATCATAATATCTGAACCTCATATGAGTAATTTTTTTAAATTTTACATTGGTTTTGTGCGAAAGTTGTTTTTTTTTTCACTTTTAATTATGATAGCAAATGTCAGTTGATTAAATGAGGTCAATGTGTATTGCAAATAGTCACTTAAAATTAATGTCCTTGGATTATAAACTGGATCTTTAGCAACCTAGCTCGTTAGAAAGCTGCATCATTATTGTAATACAAATTTTGAATTCTTAATATCAAAAATAATACCTTAATATCAAAGTATTAGTTCAGTTTTAATTTATTATAAATTAATGATATCAGTCTGAATTCATCTCATTAATTTTGAATATAGGTTACCCTTGTTTTACATGATAAACTCTGGTAAATTAAAGCTTGATCTCTCATTTGAAGTTTTACTTCAATTATAAACTTTTTACATCTGAGATGAGGAAATATTATTGTTAAATAACTTGAAGTGTCCAAATACATCCTTTGCATTAATTAATGTAACAAATTAAAAAAAAAATCTATGGCCATATGGAAAATACTATCTTTATTAAAATTCACAAGTGGAATTGAGCTTAACAGGTAAAATTGCAACTCAGATCAGACTTGAGAAAAATAATGTAAAGCCCTCACTAATGCAAAAGTATTTTTGACATTAATGTTTCGCTTGTGGCATTAGCAACCTTCTGAGCATAATTTCTAAAGAAGCGGTTGGTAGAGCTGACAGGAATTTATTCAGGTCACTTTCATTTCTTGTTTCAAATCATATCATCATTTGATGATCGTAATTACAGGAGAAGAAAATTTTGTTCAGCACATTTTTAGCTCTGAACCTTGGCTGAACCAGGACTGTCATCTGTTATGAAAATAGAAGTGGTTAAAACGGGACAGGAACAGAAAGCTGAAACCAGTCATTTGGTTTTCTTCTGAATTTCGAATAGAATCAGTCCGATGTTAACTATATAAGTCTCTCTTTCCTGAAGTTTCATAATTATTATTCAAGAAAGGGAAGCAAAGTTAATGCGTTGCAATTTGTTGTTCAATTCCATTAACAGTAAAAGGCCAGCCTTTTTGGTACAAACTGTGCTACATAATTGATAACCTATATTCTTTGTGAGGCATTCTTGGATTCTTGTGAAAAATCCATCAGGTCTTACTAAAGTCAGACAGACAGCCAGACAGACAGATGTATGAACTGACAGAAAATAAGATGACTTATACAAACAGGCCCTGGAGTTTGGCAACCCAAAAACAGCCAGGTGATATGCCTTTTGCGAGAAGACTGAGAGAGGACAGCTGTGTTTGCTGTGGTATTTTTAAACGTTTGCGCTGCCCCAATCCCTGCACCCCTGCCTGACCTATTTTTGGCTGGGATTGGCCATTGTTCTATTTATGTCACCTGCGGGCCATGCTGTTGTTGATTCACATGCAAATGAGCTTGAGCCTCTCGCTGTCCGATGACTGGCAGGAGGTCTGACTGGAGACTGTGACTTTTCATAGCCGCTGAAAACAACACTCAGTCATCGAGGCACTTTAAATATTCTCTCTCTCATTTAGGAGGAAGGGGAGACTGGTGACATAGGAAAAAGAAAGCTTTAGAAAAGGAACGGAGGAGGGTGAAGGTGCAAAATAAATTAGAGCTAGATGTTCTCTGGCTGGCTGCGGTTTAGAGACAGAAGAGTGTTTTGGTCCTCCTGCCAGCTGCTATTCTGTGGGGATCCAGTGGTCTATAAATACCCTGGCAAAACACTCCCTGAACACGCTCACCATTGTGATTTCCTTCTCCTGCACACAGAGGAAAAGAGACGGAAGGAGAAGAAGAACATAAAAGTGGTGAGGGTGTAGTTTGTCTGTCAAAACGGGATTAGAAAGGAACTGGAGTCGCGTCGAGTCCTCCAAGCCTACTGGCCCTCTGAAGACTGGGGTGGTTGCCTGCTATGACTGGGTGCAAAAAGGCTACCATGTCTTTGACAGCTTCGATAAACCAGCACTGAGTGGAGTTATGTTATGATTTGAAGTGTTTACGAGGGCGAGTCTCACTACCCATGTTCATGGACACTGGCGATTCCTGGATCAACTAGAAATGTGCAGTCCTAATGGCTCAGGTGACCAAGCAGTCAAGGCTTTTAGCTTCCCCCTGTATCCCTCCCTCTGCTCTGCACTTCATCTGTTTCTTTCTCTTGATCCCTCATCCTCCGTACCTTATACTTTCCTTCTTTCCTCTTGCCAGCTCGTTATCTCTCTCTCTCTCTGCCCCTTGCCCTGTCTCTCTCTCCCCCTCCCTAACTCTCTAGCTCTCTCTTCTGCTTCTCTCTCTCTCTCTCTCTCTCTCTCCCTCACTCTCTTAGGGAGGGGGAGCAGGTCTGTGGGAGGTGGCTCAAAACTTCTCACAACACTAGGGCAGCGTGATTAGTCTCTGTTTACTGTTTCAAAGCAATTTTTTAGCTTGTAGACTTCGCCGGACTGGGCTGACGTGGATCTTCGCGCGCGTGTGTGTTGTTGTAGTCTGTGCACTCTGGATTGTGACTTTCATTCGAGCTGCCTCCAGGGATCACTGTAGTGAGTATGAAATTGAGTCCCTGCTCATGTGGTTGTGTACTTCGATAATGATCAGCGAGGACCACAATGAGTGCTGTGCTACAATGCAGTATATTGGTGCCAGGCTTCTTTACCTTGTTTATGGACCTTCGGCTAGACTCAAATGTGATGTTATTATTGAAAAATACCATATACCGTGCATCATGTGTCCTGCTAGTTTCCTCTTTTTACAGTGCTTTCAATTGCTGTGACTGGGACATACAGTGAGCAGGAGGTGGAGTGCATTTGGGACATTTTTAGCAGGTTTTGATTGTTCTATGTGTGGCGTGAGGCTTTAAGTTGATGTTGCCGTAACACTGTGTACGGACGCTCTTGTCACTGAGCAACGCTGATGTGAAGGGTGCAAAAAAATAGCACAGTGAGAGATAATGTAAAAGGAGGCCAATGCTAGCCCCTAAATAATAGAGACTTGGCCTCAACAATGTGTGTCTTTTCTCAAATCGCAGCTTTGGGAAAGAGAGCAGTGCATGAATACATGCCTTTCATGCAGAGCACAAAATTGACATCACCATGAGCGACACTTATTAGCTGTATTGCAAGAGCATGACTCACTGGGGCTCTTTCTTTCCAGTCCAAGTTTACTGTTATTCATAAAAATAGAGCTTACATCCTCTCGGCAGTTAGTTGAAATGTCATGAAATGAAGTGGGCTGTAGGTGTTTTTTCTGTGTTAAGTCTGAATCTGCTTCCTCCTCATGGGTGGAGGAAGCTCAGAGACTCTTACTCACTGACTATTTTTAACGTTGTTTTATAGTCTTGCTTAAGGGGCTGCAAACATCGCGACAATTCATTTCGATTGTCTCCATGCCAAAGGGGAGACAGCCTGCCAGACAGCATGTAGGTTGAACTGCAACTGTTTATCGGCCTCAGCACAAGCAAGCTTGGGAACACTGTTCATTAGAAGTCGCAGTCTTCTCCTCATTAAAAAGACAGAGTTAGTGCATAGAAGCAATATTTTTATGTGTACATGCTTACTTGTTTATGAGCTTCTGGTTTTTACTTCAGGCATTGAACGGACAATCTAGGCTCCTTGCGTATTCTGTGGGTCAGCTATTCTTAGACATGTTATTTCCAGCTTATGGCATTAGGGCGCTAAGATTAGGCAGCTAGGCGTTATCATTCCATCTGAGCTAGATCCCAGTATAACTGTACACCGGAACAGTTATTTATAGAGCATTTTGTCATTTTCACTTTTATTTATGGCAGTTTAAATTAAGTCAGACAGCTATCCTCTGAAACCGCAAGTTGTACCCACATGCATGGATGGTTTGATAGCTCAATACCAGAAAACAAGCTTAATGGTGGGAAAACAGCCGCTCTGTGGAAACGTTAACAGTTTGTCTCAGGTCTTGTTAGGGCACTGCCGTAGCCAAATGCGAGCTAATTTGTTCATAATTGTATGGTGCTTCAGTAAATATCTGAGGTATTGGAATGAAATGGTTACTGGAAACCATATACAGTGAACAAACTAATGCCAGGCCATTAAAGTGTGTTGTATTTTTAAAATCATCATTTTAATGGCAAGATGTTAGTCAGGTTATATGTGTTGTGGGGGTAACGGTGCACAGTGTTTATATATGAGCTTGCATTGTAACATTGCATACATCTTTCTGCTGAACGGAGTCTACTCATAATAGCACAGTTAGTGTAATTCAAACAGGGGTTTTCTGGAAGGGGAAACAGTGCAGAGGAGCCATATGATGTGCAACATCATGTCTCTCTTCTCGGCAGAAGTTGCATTACTGGGAAATGTTACTTTTACTGATAGCCTGCTGCTGGTGCTCCTGCTTGATGGAAAATCAAGATGACTAACATCAATGTCAAGCACACATGTATAATGTACTTAGGACAAGTTATAGTATCGAGGCTGTGGTAATTCAGTGACATTTCAGCCGCTGAAAAATGTAAGAATCACAAATACTCTTTCTCGAAATACACTTTACCCTGAAAACATAGCTTAAACTTGCATTTGCCTGGAACATTTTCCATCAAAAAAAGCACTGCATTCCTTGATGAAAGATTGAAATTTGAAAACTGATATTTCTGACTCTTCTCTTCTTTCCCTATCCTCTATTCTCTTGCCCTAAAAGACCCTCTCTTGTTCTATTTTGTCTTGATTGCTTAAATAATGAAGACCATCAAAACATGGCAATCATGCGAAATCAAGATGCATTATTAGTAATTTGCTCTGACAGTAAGGCAATACAAATTACCACTGTAGCATTTGTTTCAATTTTTAATGATGATAATAATGATAATAATAATAATAATACAACCCCATTTCCAAGAAAAAAAAAAAAAAGGACAAAGACAACATATGATCAGATGCAGAATCCGAGAAATGTTATAATGTTTTTGTGAAATATATGCTCATTTTAAATTTAATGCCAGCAACAGGTTTCAGAACAGTTGGAATGGGGTATGTTTCTCGCTGTTTTGCATCACCTTTTCTTTTAATAGAATTCTAAGCATTTGAGAACTGAGAGACCAACCGCTGTAGTTTTGAAATCAAAATGTTTCCCCTTCCTTGCTTGATGTAGGACTTCAGCTGCTCAACACTTTGCGGCCTCCTTTGACAAATTTATTTGGTTCATAATGCACAAAATATTTTCTTTTGGTGACAAGTCTGGTCTGCAATCAGGCCAGCCAAGCACCCAGACTCATTTACTGTGGACCTATGTTGTAGTAATACGTGCTGAACGTGGTGTTTCACATTTCAGTGCTGAAATAAGCAAGGCTTTCCTTAAAAAGACATCTTGACGGTAGCATATTTTGCTCCAAAACCTGTATATTGTTCAGCAGTAATCATGTCTTCGCAGATGTGCAAGTTATCCATGCCATGTGCACCCCCATATTACCATAGATGCTGGCATTTAAACTGTGCACTGATAGCAAGCAGGATGCTCCCTCTCCTCATTAGCCCAGAGGATGCGGCGTCCATGATTTCCAAAAAGAATTTCACATTTTGATTGGTCAGACCACAAGACAGTTTTCCACTTTGTCTTCCATCTTAAATAAGCTCGGGCCCAGAGAAGGCGGCAGCATTTCTGGTTCTTGTTTGCATATGGTTTAATCTATACATGGCGGTGTTTTATCTCTTGCATTTGTGGATGCCGTAATGAACTGTCCACTGACAATGGTTTACAGTGAGGCCATGCAGTGTTTTCCATGACAGAATCCTGTCTGTTTTTAATGCAGTTCTTTGAATTCAATTTTGGCCTTGACCCTTGTATACAGAGATTTCTCTGGATTCTTTGAATCTTTTAATTATATTATGTTCAATAGAATATGAAATCCCCAAATTCTTTGCAGTATGTTGAGAACCGTTATTCTCAAATTGTGGAACCGTTTGCCCATGCAGTCTTTCACAGAGTGGTGAAGCCCTTGCCATCTTCACTTCTGAAAGATTCAGCCTCTCAGAGATGCTCTTTTTTTTTTAAAGATTATTTTTGGGAATTTTCCTTTATTTGACAGTTATAGTGTAGAGAGACAGGAAGGTTGGGGAGAATAATGGGGGAAGACATGCAGCAAATGACCTGAGCCGGAATCGAACCCAGGTCGCTGCGGGAAGGACACAGCCTTTACGGTACGCGCGCTCAGACCGATGAGCCACCGGGGCGCCCCAGAGATGCTCTTTTTATATCCAATCATGTTACTGACTTGTTGCCAATTAACCTAATCAGCTGTGAGATATTCAACTAGGTGTATTTTTTTAGTATCATACAAATTTTCCAGTCTTTTGTTGCCTGTCCCAACCATTTTGAAACTTGCTGCTGCCATGTAATTCAAAATGAGCTGATATTTTTCAGAAAACTAAAAAAAAGTCAATTTTTTACATCTGATACGTTTTCTTTGTACTATTTTCAATTAAATATAAGGTTTTAGTGATTGCATTCTGGTCTTATTTACATTTTACACAGTGTCCCAACTTTTTGTGGAAACTGGGTTGTAATAATAATAATAAGAAATAATAATAATAATAATAATAATAATAATAACCACCAGGGGTATTCCATCAACGTAGCTAAGAACATCCAGACTAAGGCGTAATCTTGAGGCTTGAATTAGCACCAATTCCCTATCTAGCCTCGACCCATTCCATCAAGAGAAATAAACTAGCTCCAACTGATGCTAATTCGAGCCTCATCTGCTAAGCCGCACTTCTTGCACGTGCTCAGAGAAAATAAAAAGCCCACACTAGCCGAGTGCCAAAAATGTCGCAAAATGACTCAAAGCTAGGGAAAGGAACGAGCGGAGGCATGCTCCTCTTCTTCTTTTTGGTTTTTTCAGGTGTGTAAAGCAGCGTGAAGATGCATTACCGCCACACATTATGGTGACGTAAGGTCTAGAGTGACTATCTTCAATATATATATATATATATATATATATATATATAAAAAAAAACTAATCCACAGTTCTCTTTTTCAACATTTTTTTTATATTTCCCTAGCGCCTAACTTCCTCGAAACATGACTGTAGCCTACACAACTAATTAATTTGCATTTGGCTCTCGCCAAAACCTTTTTTCTAAAATTTCTTGGATTTTTCCCTTCACTTCCATAATTCCAAGAAATTCCCTACCTGCTTGGACCACCATCCTAATCCTTTCCGTCTTTGATTCAATTTCTTTTGCGCAATTAATGACCATTGCAATGAAAGCAAAAAATGTAGGCCTACCTTAATGTGTTTGCCCTACAAACTGCGGCAACATTCTTGGCACCAGAAGCAACATAGTGGCACCCTCTCATAAGCCCTCACCATATTACTCACGTAGTTCAAAAATATTCTGTCCGGTAACTTTTTCGAATTGAAGCAATACCACCATGCTGTCTTGCTCCTTCCCATCTCGATATGCGCCGAACTGCACAAAGTCCCTCTACTTCCAAAGAAGAATCAACTTTAACAGAATAAGGGACCTCCAATAACACCCTTTTTAGTTGGCCACTGATACATTTTAAGACATGTAATTTGACAAAGATCAAATTATTTTAAGTGCTTTTCCCTTGTTTCGTCGTCCTACATTAAATTATCACAATTCCACTTTTACATACCCTGCCATCCTTTACGTCCCCAGTTCCATTTTTGACAAACTTCCTGACAAAATGATTATCAATGCATACACGATTGTTTTCCCATCTATTTCCTACTACCTTCATCCCTACAACAAACGGCCCTTCATCTGTTTCATTGCCGCTTCCTTTAGCCTATTCCTTTTCTTTTTACCCCCTTCCACCGCATCACTCTCCACTTGTTCGAGATTCAAAATTTTAAGCAAAAGACAACTATCTAATAATCAAATAAAACTCTTTACTTTCGAAATTCGCGCCTTCCACTGTATACCCGCGCACCCCGTCTCTGCGCTCTCCTCAGCAGAGCAAACCCTTGGGGGTTTATGAGGATTATCGTGAAATTATCTCAAGGAAAGGGAACACTGCTGCTATCAACAGGGCGAGGGAGGTGGCTTGGCAGAACATCGCTGACAGGCTAAATGCATAACTGACACAATGATCATTCAATAGGTTGTATTATATAGGCCTAATAAAAATATCCCGCATGAAAGGGACAAATTGAATGGAGACAGACTTACTGAAATTTATACATTTATTTTCGAAAGTGATACCACATTTATCAACTGATTGCTGCGAAAATTTTAGATAATTTGCCAGCCAATTGGAATTTTATAAATTTTTTTAAAGTTTGATTTTGTCCTTATTGGAATGATCTTATTTATATTTGAATAGTTAATGTTTTTAATGAATTATATTTATGTTTCACATATTATTATCATTACATGACAGTTGTGAGTGTGAAAATGCACTGGCAGAACTGTCTTTTGGGTGTCTGTTCCAGTCTATTGGACATTCTTTGAACATAGATGAAGCTAATCCTCACCTTAAACCAGCTACAGGGCAGGATTGCCCTGCAGCTTAAATCACCATGGTTACAAGGCTGGAATTCACATTAACCACCTTGATGGAACAGAGATGTGGCTCAGGTTGATGGAACAGAAATCTGAGTTTAGCTGGATGTATCAGGCTTAGCCAGAACCATAGTTTCCATGGTTACCGATGTGGGGCTAATCTCAGCCACTTTGATGGAACTGAACTCTCGCTATTATTAGACAGACTTGGCCATTTAAGTCTGGATTTTCCTTTATCCTGCTTGATGGAATACCCCCCAGGTCTCATGAGTTTTACTATTCACCTGGAGAGGTCAAATTGGTCGACTGTTGACTGGAAGAAGGTTATATTACTTAGAAGTTATGTTCAGACATCCATATTTCATGCTTTAAACCATTGCATAAACCATTTGATAGAGGTATCTTTTCATGTTCATACATGACTGTGCTGTCATTT
This sequence comes from Gymnothorax javanicus, assembly GCA_029692085.1. Taxonomy (NCBI): domain Eukaryota; kingdom Metazoa; phylum Chordata; class Actinopteri; order Anguilliformes; family Muraenidae; genus Gymnothorax; species Gymnothorax javanicus. The sequence continues at coordinate 149,215,396 of CM056193.1, forward strand.
TGCAGAAAGTAATACACATTGGATTCACAAATTCACAGGCGTTTGCAGCTTTTCTCCTCTTTTGTGTTTTTCTCACAGCCTATTAATCAGCCTCCCTTATCCATAATTTTGGCAATTCATTATTCCTTGGATTAAACTGAACATCTTGGAAATGCTGAGGATTCAAATCGTTCATAGTTCAGAGAAAGTAACAAATTGAAAGGCATTGTAAACATGGACCTTTTTTTTTTTTTACCTCTATGGCTCTACATGGAGCTTCCCCAATGGATAGGCTGAAGGTTAAAGGCCATAAACTTCCATCAAAAAGTGAAAAGTTCATAATTCTGATGGTTTAGGCACAACGGTCACATACTCTAAAAACAGGAAAGAACTGTCCTCACACTAAAACAAATAGCAATTAATACAGTAAGAACTAGCTGTTCTAGTGATAAAGGTAATGCTATAGGTACACAACAAAAAATACAACATTCGTAGTAGATAATGGGAAATAATGTTTTGAATGGTATTTGTGCACAAATGATTATTTACAGATTACCATGTGATGATTATAGTCTGTAGCCTGAAGCCCAGGAGTATGGCTGATAGTGGTTTGTGGTTTGGAGCTATTTGTGACCTGAGCCATCAAGCTGGGGGCCTCGTTCAGTGACAGTGGCGATCCAGGGACTTAAAAATAAAGGCCTGTTTCCTGCTTTAGACATGCCAGCTGCCCAGAATATCTTGACCCTTAATGAGAGAAGCAGCATATCATAGGCAGGCGCATCCATCCACTTTTGTAATTATAAATAGACCTCTGAACCCTTAGCATCTATTAATACAGCTAAAGGGAGAGAAATGGCACATTATAATGGGCCTTGGGTTGTTTCTGGATGCAGAAGTAACTCTTTAAAAGTTGTTGTGACCTTTAAACATATCCAGCCAGTGCATGGGCTTCATTTAAAGTGATGAGATTAGTCTGTTTGTTGGCAGTGACAAGACAGCACCAGACAGTCTGACTCCAAACTTCTTATACTCACGTATCACATATGCACTCATGACCATTTTATGAGGTGCAACTGCACATTAACACAAATAGCCTTCCTTTCCAAATAGCAAATCTTGTTGCTGCAACTCAATGTATAAAGCATGCTGACACAGTGAGAACAAATTTCTTTGTCTTTCTAAATATTATTATGGGCAGTATGAGCAATCAAAGCGAACTTGACCATGGTATGATTTCTGGTGTCAGACCTGGTGGTTCCAGCATCGAAGAATCAGCTGTCTTTTATGGATTTTCATCCACTATTGCCTCTGAAATTAAAAGAGAATGATGCAGTTCTGCTGCTGAAACACCTTGCGAATGATGGTCAGTGAAGAATAGGCAGCATGAGCATCAGCTTTTTTGCTGACCAAATATATCTCTTTGTAACCACAGTCTGACCTTTGTCAAGATAATGCATCATATATTACTGAGCACGCATCACCTCAGTCAGGGTCTACAAACATCATGGTGACTTGGCTGTAAGGGGTGGTAGCAACTTGATTGTAAATTTGCTTTTGCTATTGGTCAGATTCATTTAACTCACAAACAATTCCAGTTTTATGCAGCTTGCATTTATCTAACGACCATGTTCAAGCACCCGCTCTGTAAAAAATAAAAAGTTGACTGAACTTAAAAAGGTGAGGCAAACAACTGCAAAGCTCTTTTGAATTGGCTCTACTTCAAGTTCTGAGTTCTTTCAAAAATTAGTTTGTGCAAACTCAAAAACTCGGGTTAAGCAAACTCAAAAATGCTGTGCTGCTGGTTGCCTTACTTTTTAAGTTTTATTTTTTACGGTTTATTGAATGCAAGTCTGGTAGGCAATGAACTGCTATTGTTACCAAATACAGGGAGGACACTCAGTGTTTGGCAAATATATTGTAATTTTGTCAAATGCCCTGTTTGAACATTGCTTCCCGATAGACTATTTATACTACTTGGTCGGGAAATGTTTAGGCAGTGTTTGTCTTTTGATAATATTAACATTAATGAAGTTAAGCACCTGTAAATTTCCCCTATTATTGACATGCAAGGACAACACAATCTGCTGAACAGAAGTCATGTAACATCCTAGACAATGTCAGCATCAAGTTTTGTTGTCATGTTATACTTTGTAGCTAAACCAATCATTTCTGTGCAATGTGACAGAAGAGGTATGAAATAAATCACTTGCTAGTTTTTGAGTAGACAGGTGTGAATGTAATTCCTTTTGATTGCAAAACTCACCCAATAGTGGGTAGAAAAATTTTATCATGGAAAAAAATGACCATGACTGGACTGTTTGAAGTCGGCTTGACATGAAACATGGGACTGAGCAAAGCCAACCAAAGACAACTTATTCTACGAAATATTTCAAACAACAGCTACAAATAAACAAAAAATTCTTAGACCATGCGATGACTTCTTGTTCCAATTTGCTCACATTTCAATTTCACTTGCTCACATTCACAGGTGACAAGAGATAGGTAAATAACAAATGGACAACACAAGAAAAAACCTTGAAAGCTTTGTGTTAATCCATGTCTTCTCATCGATTTTGGAGTATGAGTTTAAAGGCGTTGGTGCTTTGTCATTTGACGTGAATGGTGAGAAATGTAAATAAACATCCCTTCTGATTTTTATCACTCACTTTATTTTTACTTTCTACTGCTGCCAAAGTAATTATTTACATTTTTTCAATTAAAATTTAATTATGTAATGCTGGCTTGAAGCTCATAATTAGATCCTAGATAGTACCTTGCATAGTTTTAGAACATAATTATGTTTGTGAACCAGTAGTCCTCTTAACTTGTCACTCAAAATGTTATTCAATGTATAATCAAGCAAACCACATAACGTTGCATGTTGGGGACACTTGGCCTAAGACTCTGGTGATGTCATGAGGATGAAAAGTTTGTCACTTAGATCTGTTTATCTGCCAACGAGTTCAAAGGGAATCTGTTGATATAAAATTTTATAAACATCATCATTATAAATTCTATCATCAGGGCTGATAAACAGGCAAGAAGATGGAAGAGTTGCTTATGAATGTCCTTGTCCCTTTTGACAGCCTGCAGGCAGAATCATTTGCGCACATTTAAGGGTTCTTGTCGCACCTGTGCGAAAAACAAACTTGGTTGGACCTGTCATTCATAAATTTCCCACTTACCATTCACTGACACATCCAGCTTCTCTTTACCAGTAAGGAATGGAATAGTCCTCCCCCCACATCCCCAAAGGAACGCCCAGTATTTCAATCTATACTCTAAGGCAACCAGACAGAAACGGTTATTTTCAGCATTTTTAGGTTACTTTGTTTTATTCACATATGCATTGGCCTCTGAAGCACTGCGTGGAAGTTATATAAATGCATCTGTGTTATTTCTTGTTTTCTGCCAGTTTAAAAATAGTCCGATGGCTTATTGAATGTGACACCCTTTCACAGATTGTCTCTGGAAAAGAACATTGCTCAAAAAGCCTGTAAATTTAGTCATGGTTAATGGCTATTCTGAATGTTCAGCTTTAAATGGAATCATTGGTATATAAATATCAGATTTCAGTTTCATGCACTAGTTGGATTTCTGATCCTTTTTCATGTAGTCTTAGATGCCCTAAATGCATTGAAAAGAGGAATATTTACAGATGAATGAATACTCAAAATCAACGTAAATTTAACTATTGAAAATAATTCTCATTTTCCATTGGCTTCATTTTGAGTATTGAGAGAACAGCTGGGAAAATTTATGATATTTTGGCTATAGAGAATGAATTCACCTAGACTGACTGCAGGTATAATATAAGCTGATCTTAGGGCATGTCAATAATATACCTGGATTACAGACTAAATTGCTGCAAAGAAGTATTTGCTCTCAACTACTTTCTTCTTTTTCCACACATTTGAGGCGCTTAATTGTTTCAGATCAATGAAGCACTCAGACTTAATCACTTTCATCCCTGTTGAATCTAAACATCACTTGAATGGACTTTTCCAACACTGTGAAGTAGACTGCTAACCAAGGGGAACATCAAGACACGTCTCACATTCGTAAAAGATACCTTGATAAACACAAGCCTTTTGGGATACTGATCTGTGAAGTAATTAGTCAAAAGAGGAACTTTCTGGAGACAAGGGTCCTGTAACATCTGGTAGAATTTGAACACCACGATAAGAACAACTTGTCTGCAGTCAAGCATGTTGGTGGTGGGGTGATAGTGTGGGGATTCTTTGCTCAATCTGGACATGGGCTACTTGCCATAATTGATGGAACTACTCTTTGCCCGACAACCCAGATGGAGAATATCTGGTCACCATTCCTTGCTCTGAAGCTCGAGCACAAGTGCGATATGCAGCAAGTGTTACGGGGAGTGGCAGGATCCTAATGCAACACAATCAACACGAGTGTAGTTTTACTGGTTTTTAATGATCTCTGAACAGGGGTAAACAGAATGCAGAGCAGGGTAGCTTGGTGCAAATCAGAATCAGGAACTCGTGGATTGTGAGTGGAGCTCTGCCGGGGACTCGAGGGAGCAGGCGCCGATGGCGGAATTCGAACCCGGGTCATCTACGCGGCAGGCGGGAGAGTTACCACCGGGCCACTGGGGCAGGCTGGCTTGAGGCTCGGCAGACAGGACCGTGTCCACTCAGGCAGGCAGCGGAGCGGCAAGACGGGTGGCTTGGACAGGGGCTTGGAAGATGGCAGACAGGAACCAGGAAACACAGAGGCAGAGCTCAGAGTCAGAGGCAGAAGGCTTTCAGGTTTACTGTGGCAGGAATGAGAGGACGTCGTCAGAGGCAGGCAGAGTCAATTCCAGGAAGTCAGACCGAAGACAAAGGCTGGAGAATAGTACATGCTGCAACGACAATCTGGCAATGAGTTAGTGAAACAGGGCTGCTTATATGCTGGCTGGGTAATGAGAGTCAGCTGAGAACAATTGCAGTGGAAGGGGTGCGGCCCGGCAGAGGGAGAGACGGCAGCAGCAGGGCAGACGGTGACAGCTAAAGAATGATCCCAAGCACAAGAGCAAGCCCACCTTTGGATGGCTCTAGATATTAAAAATGAAAACTCAATCAGACAACTCACACGTTAACAGTTAATTGAGCAATGGCAGTTTGGCATCTCGGCTCTGACCCTTGACATACCCTGCAGCCAACTGAGCTTGAGTGTTGTAAAACATGATAGCCTCATTAATTTAGGTGAACTAATTTCTTCTCTTCAATTCCAATTGTCAAGGCAAGTTTTTTGAGCTCAAGTTTATAAGTTTTCAAAAGTTTAACTTAAAGTTATCCATTGTCTTGACTAACTGTGAGTTGAAACAAAGCTCGTGTGCAAGTTGAGTTAACTCAAATGTAGTTGAGTTTACTCACATTTTTAAGGCGGCCAGGGAGCTTTCGTTTTTACGCTTTTGTACAGTTCAGACTGTTTTAACAAAAGTTCAACAGCTGCCTTTAAAATGTGAGTTGACTCAGCAAACTTCTGCGATGACATACATGGTTAATAGAAAATATAAAACAGGCTCTTGTAATGTGGCTCAGGCACAAAGAGAATGAAATATAAAATTGTGCTACAAAATCCTATTGGTAAAACGGATTTGAATTTCACTGATCTGAAATGGAAGCTGAATCTCTGTCCTATCTGGCCATACTGGCAAATCAATTCCAAATTCAATGAAAATATGACATAATTGACAAAAAAACAATATGACAAAATTGTCCATTTTCTATGTATTTCAATGAGGCTTCAGTGAACACCCCACGCTCTTGGCTTTGTGGTTTGAGTTGAAGTGTAAGTAAACACAACCAGAAGTCACATGCTAAGAAGGAAATCATTGAATTTCATTTCCATGGACTTCAACACATTGATCGGGGTCTTTGAGGTCTTTACTGGTTTATGTCCTGGGTGTGGCAAAGTGGCTTCACCACAATAGAAAAAGAGTTTCTCTGTTTTTATTTCTTTAGTGCAAGGACAAACATGATGTCAAAAGGGAGAGCAAGAGATTTAATCAGGCACCGTTAAACATTCACAAATACTGCATTATCATAATTTTTATTTTGATGTTCTTGTCATGGCAAAAATTAGAACCTAAGATATTGCTCATTTAAGCTTTCTGGCATAAAGTGCAGCCTCTCCTGTTTTCTTTAAAGCTTTCATTTCAATCAGTTCTCCTGATTAAAGTCTGTGGCTTTGATGACTGTTTCTAGAGCACTTGAAACATGGAATAAATGGGAGATCACAGCAACAAATTCTCTGAAGCAGTAGGTGTTTTTGAGGCTATATTTAGCTTCATTAGAGCGGTGGCGCAGTGCTCTCTGACTCCACATGAGGCTTTCATTGGCCAGGTCTGCGGGTGCTCTTGGATCACAGCCTGTCTGCTGTTAAATAGCCCTTTGTCAGGTCCTTGACAATTAAGATTAATATTCATACTTATTTGAATAAGGTCGTTGGCTACAGGTTGCCCCCCTATTGTGAAGCGCGCCTTTCTGTTTAATTGCTGCTATTTTTTGCTGGGGCTGAAAGTGCTAACACAGTCCTTGTTCCATAAGAAAGAAAAGCCTGTTTATTTTAAATGTAATTCGAATAAACAGACATTCACAAGCCTTGTTTATGGCTAATGCTATTTATGAATTGTTTATGACCCCGTGCCAATGTTCTATTTTAACTGTGTCCGTCTTGCATGGAGGATGTCGTATCCTTGGTCTCAGAGAAATGACAGAATGTTGTGAGACTCCATAAAGGCAGGAAGTGGAGACATTATTATGTCCACACGGTTGCCATGACAGTGTGCAGGAAGGGGGCGATTTTCATAGCCTCAGATTGTTGCATTTTGCCGTAGTGTTTTTTGCTCAGGATTGTAACTGATGCAGAGGTGCAAAAATTCTCAACAGAGGAAAAGATTTTGCACCCGCTTCCTCTAGTGTGCACATTGGGCTTGTTGTTGTTTTCAGGATGACTTGTACAAATCCCACTGCTTTTTAGGCGAATAATTGTGGGATAATATTTTACCATTTTTGAGCACTCGAGGATTATCCGACCTCAATTTATGGGTCATCTTAGTAAAAGCTTATTCGATATTAGGTGGTTTGCGGGCATAATTTTTATGTTGCTCCCAAAAAAAGCCAATTCTCCAGTGATTGGAACAGAGCAATTTGAGACAAGAAGTGATTGTTTGCTCAGACCCATTTACAGTGTTGGGGCTGATTGGCAGAGGAAATAATGTGAAATTTAACACAACTACTAAAAAAAAAAAAGCAAGAAGTAAATGTTATTACTGCATGCATGCATGTAGAAAGATTTTGAGAATTGTTAATTCCTGTGAGAGCCACAAGATGGCTATGGATCAAGAGGGCAGAGCCGTGGGCAAACGCTGTTGGGTCACCAGCTGCGGTCTGATCAACCCCGGTCGGGTCACCTGCGTGAGGGTGTCTTATGTTGAAAGACCCGAAACACCCAATGACCCCAGCTTACATCACTGATGATGTGTCCCAGCGCATCCGTAGGATGTATCTTTCGTCCTGTGTACTTATTTCTCAAACAATATGAATGGTTAAAGAGTTGCATGCAACTCAATCAACTGCACAGTACTATTATTATTATTATTATTATTATTATTATTATTATTATTATTCTGTATTTTGGGAAATCGCATGATTGTATTTGTCAGTGTGAGCACTGAAACCTGAGGTTTCTTGAATATCTGAATGGCTTACTTGAGTAACTTGAAGTATGGAACACAAAGTATGTTAGCTCTTACTGTGTTTTTTGAACTTTGAAGGGGTAATTTACTAATTACATATTAACTGTTTATTCCACTTCATGCTAAAATGGACAATATTCGCAGACATCTTGTAGTAGCAGTATGATGCCTGGCATTAGTTCCAGCAGTTCACAGGACTTGCGCTCAATTCAATTTCATTAAATACCTATTAACGAATTCTGGACCACTCCCAAAGCAGAGGAGAGTATTGGGTAGGATTGCCGCTTGGAGATCGGGTGGATAGGAGATCGGGGCGGATGTGGTGTTGGACTTGGTCTGTGATTGTGCGGACGTTGGGTGCCCCCCAGGTGGCGAGACTCAGGGTGGGGCTCACATCTCTTGTCGGAGTCCGTGTGGCTCCCAAGCCCCCCGGGGTCCCAGGTGATGGCTGATTCCTGCTTCCTTCTTGGAGAGGGGAAAGGTGGGAGAGACCTAGAAACGAGACAAGCGGGGATTGTGGGAATGTAGGAGGTATATATAGGTGTAAGGATGAATAGGAAGGCGCATTGGGAGTGGCCCTGTTCATTAACCTACGTTATCGGGAACTCCCTTTAAATTATTACGCCAAAAAAGAAGCCTCAAAAAATGCTGGACTATGTGCTTCCTTCTTGGCGCAGTTAGTTGTTCCCCAGTGGTGTGGGTTGTTTATGCCACAATTAGTCAGAATGAAACCATGGAAGTTGTGTCACATGTGACCGCCCTTCTCTACTTTGACGGTTGATTCGCTGCACTGAGCAGTGGGAAACCCCCCGGAGGGAAGGGAGACTCATTCACAGCAGAGCGTACCGGTAATTCATTGTGAAAATTGGTCTATATTTTATGAAATAAAATGACGTACAACTGTTAAAGTTATAAAAAAAAAAAACATTTTCAATTGATAGATCGAAAATGTTTGTTTTCCTTTTATAATTTTAACATTTGTATGTCTTTATATTGAATAACAGTCCATATTTCGTCTGGAAAATTTGATTTTGCAACATAGGTTAGGACACTGTTTCTCACAAGGTCCCAAATGCCCACCACCTTCCATTTTGCTTTGTGTCCCTACCTCTCCACAATAGCCCAGAGCTTTTCAAGACCGACAAAGGCCATGCTCTGCCCTGCCAAAGATGTTTCCATCTCTTTTGAAGGAGTGAGACCACTGGTAAATTTAAACTAGAGATAAAATCGCTGGATCCTCAAACAGATGGAGGGGGTCATTTTGCGACCTGACATTGATGTTTATTTCTTCTTAATTTCGAAGGGAAATAAGGAACGTTGGCAGTGCACAGGCTTTGTAGTCCCAGAGAGGGGAAAAAAAAGGCCGGTAATTGCTGCGGGTTATTTATGTGATTAAGAACGGTTATGATTTGTCAGTAAATAGTGCTGTGCCCCTCCATGCTTCAAATGAACATTTCAAGCATTCGTGTTTGGCTGCCATCAAATCTCAGCCCTGTTTGTTTTGGTTTCATTCCGGACATCTCTGACTAAGAACGGATATGAGCATGTGTTTGTTTATAGCAATTATGTTATAATTGACTGTTTCCTAGGATCACATAAGCAAGCCAGGAAGAGGCAGACTCGTGTTTTGTTCTCCTGTCTTTTTTTTCTTTATTCCTTTGTTCTTTTTTCTGACTCCCCCTCTCCAGTAAGTTGAGTGCTTGTCAAAATGGGGCTAAACCAAATGCAGTGCCTATTGAATGTGATCACATGTCCAGCATTTACACATCACCTGTAGGTCTCTACTTAACAAAGATGGCAGCATAACATGTCTTATCCGATCGGATTTAAGGGAGTAAATAGTTCTCTCTTGACAAAATGGTGCTAAACCAAATGCAGTGCCTGTTGAATGCGATTACATGTCCAGCCTTTACACATCACCTGTGGGTCTCCACTTAAAGGTGCTCTAAGTCTTGTTACACGGTTTCTAAGCTAGAACATTTTTTGTCACATACAGCAAACATCTCACGATCCGCTAGCTGCCTGTCCCCTGAATACGCTGTAAAAAACGTGACCCCTGTGGACAGCCCTGGCTCCAAAAACTGCAACAAAAACAGCCTGGACCATTCAGCCAATCACCAACAAGAGGGATGGGGGGGGTGGGGTTTGGGTTTTTTTTTTTTTTTGACAGTTTCAGGAAGCATGGGAGTGGGAGAGGCGGAGGGAGGGGCGAGCTAGCTCTCTGTTTTGTTTGATAATACTTCAAATGTCAACAGAAGTGATGTCGCACAACCGTGCTTAGAGCACCTTTAACAAAGATGGCAACATAACCTGTCTTATCCGATTGGATTTAAGGGAGTAAATGGTTCTCTCTCTCTCTCTCTCTCTCTCTCAGTGGAAATTAAACCCGAGGTTCAGACGGTTACCGAGCCTGTTTCGCCCCTGGACTTGCGCACTGACGTGAGGATGCTGGGCCCGGGGACAGACGCCAGCGTGTGGGAGAAGCAGCTGCAGCAGGAGCTGATCCTGATCCAGAAGCAGCAGCAGATCCAGAAGCAGCTTCTCATCACCGAGTTCCAGAAACAGCACGAGAACCTGACCCGCCAGCACCAGGCCCAGCTGCAGGAGCACCTCAAGGTGAGGGGGAGGGGCGCTCCCGTCCCACTATTTATGTCCCCGCATTCTGCCTGTAATCCACGTGGCCCGGGTCTGTGCCTCAAGGAAAATAATTGTCAATAACAAATAATTCCGCCTCAAAACCGGACTGGGGTCCTCTGGGTATAGGTCGTTTGGACCCCGTACCATTTGGATCCAAACCAGTTGGACCCCTGACCATACCCAGTTGGACCCCATGCTGTTTGGACCCCAGACCCTAACCCTAACCCAACTGGTCAGGAGTCCCACTGGTTTAGGGTCTAACCGGTCTTGGGTCCAACTTGCCTGGGGTCCAAATGGTATGGGGTCCAAACGGTTGGGGTCAGGGGTCCAACTGGTCAGGGTCCAGCTTGTATGGGTCCAACAGGTACAGGGTCCAAATGACCCCTTCCCGGGTCTTTCTGCTTGGAGTTTGCATGTTCTCCCCATATTCACGCGGGTTTCCACCAGGTGCTCCAGTTTTCTCCCACAGTCCAAAGATACGTGCACAAGGCTAACTGGCGACTCTAAATTGCCCATAGATATGAGTTTGAGTGTATGTGCACCCTGCGATGGATTGGCGAGCTGTCCAGGGTGGGTCCCTGCCTTTAGCCTATAGTCAGCTGGGATAGGCTCCAGCTCCCCTGCGACCCTAGTGAGGAAGAAGTGGTATAGATAATGGATGGATGGATAGATAGATGGATAACTTCAAATGCATCATTGTCTTCAGCAGTTTTGCATTGGTTTGATTTGCTGTGACAGGGTCAGCTGTGCAGTGTAAGCCTGACTGTGTCTCAGGGCGTGGCTGACGAGCTGGAACCGATACAGACAGAAAATTTAAATCGTTGCTGGTGAGGGGGTCAAGGCTGCCTCAGATGACATCACCATGATATCATCGCCCTGGAGAACTCCCTGGCCCAGCTGTGCGCATTAAGCGCACAGGCACACACGCGCGCACACACGCGCACACGCGCTCACTCTCAGGTTGTCCGGCGAAGTAAGTGAGACGCCCTTAAGTGACGCGGCTGCCTCTTGTGGCTCAGCTTCAGCAGGAGCTGCTGGCCATGAAGCAGAAGCAGGAGCTGCTGGAGAAGGAGCGGAGGCTGGAGCAGCAGAGCCAGGAGCAGGAGCTGGAGAGACACCGCAGGGAGCAGCACATGCTCATCCTGAGGAGCAAGGAGCGCACCCGAGAAAGTAGGGGCTCGCCTCCTTAAACTCCAACTTTCCACTTAAGTTTTCCCTTAAACCCCTTTGTGCAGATATAGACGCCGGCCTCCGTAAATTCTGAAATTTAATTCCTAAACAATTCTGTAATTGAATTTTCAAATGTCTTGCTTCACTGGAATAATTTTCCAGAGTCTCACTGACTCAAACACTGAGTTATAAAGCCTAAATAGGCTCATGCACAACAGGAAAAATTGGCATTATTTGTATTCTGCGCTAAGGGGTTAAGTAGGTTCAAAGTCAGAAAAGGCATTTTTTTTCTATATTGCAGGACAATGTCACATATCTACTCTGTATCTGCTGGTGGCAGCACTTCACTGAAACCATTCAATATTACTGGGACGCCCCCATCTTATTCCATGTTGACTTACCATTTTAAGGTGGCCAAATTCCTGACTGAGATGGCAAAATTTTGTTAACTTGAGCACCATTTTGTGAGAAATTTTATGTATCCTGATGTCTGCTGCTCATGGAATCAAACTGTTTGCTGGAAATATGAAAAAAATCCAATTTTAGGTGCTTGTATTGTGCTTGTGTCATGGCAAATCTTTTGATCCACTTAACGTAACACATGGGACATAAAGAGAGTAACTGATTGCACAAAACCACATATTCATTTCTCACATTTTTCTTTCTATACAAATACCATTAGTATTTAATTTCCCACATTTGCAGAGCAAAATCTTGAACCAGAAAGTGTTTGTAAACATGGGATAAAATAGGGGTGTTGCAATAATATTGAACCCTAGTGTACATCACGCTTATACGAAGTGAGATATTCAAACCCAGGACGCCATGTTTTTACGGCCTCGGCATTACATCAAATGAAAAACATGTAGATCTTGTATATCAGTTTTTACACATGTCCCTGTAATTCAGCAGGACATATCTGGTATAGTTGGAAACCTTGGAATCACCACTAGAATTTAAAATAGGCCCGAAGTTCCACATTTTGAATGCGACAGCTACATTTGAGGGACCTCTATATGCATCCTGGAGGTTCTTTGGTGTTAACTCAGAGCAAACTGCATGCAATACACAGAGCACCCTCCACCCTACTCCTTCAACACAGAATGTTAAGTTTTCTGTGAATCAGTAACACTGGAAAGTACATATATTCAACTCTCATGCATTAGAAGCCCACATATTACAGTCCCTCTGCTTACTGCATATCACACGCGATGTCCACAATTAGCAGCACGCTAAACATGCTGACAATCTGTCCTCATGGCAACTGAAGTCATAACAGATGGCTCAAATTGTGCAGTTCATGCAAATATCCAACCTAATGTACACAGCCATTTGTAATGTGGTTAGTTGCAATAATTTATGAGTAAAAAAATCTTTTTTATGATGTATGTATGTATGTATGTATGCAGCTGCCTACCACACAGTGTCTCACGCTCAGCATTATTGAGACACAAATTTATTGAGAACGTTATAGTGATTTGTATGCGCGTGAAGCAAGGTAAATACAGTTTAATGAGTCAATCATGATGACAGTTTGTTGTACATAAAAGTGATAAGCAGTCATTGATGGCTTAGTTATCAGCTTCATGTAGGTGCGAGCCTCACCTTCATCCTGCTTTGAAATGGACTCCTGCTGAACGTCCACTAGGGGGAGATATTCCTTCATAAGTAATTCAGTCCAGGGATGGGTTAAAAGTGCAATCTTTTCTCCAGTTATTCTGCTGTACTGAATGTTATTTGTTGCACTGAAATGCTAGATGTGATTACTTCACATTCTCGTGCTGTTGGCAGTGGTAGCTGGATCTTGGCAGTTTGTCAGGCGGTTTGGTGTGTCAGGATAATCCCAGCTCTCTATCTGAACACTGCTTTCACAGGTGCAGTGGCCAGCACTGAGGTCAAGCAGAAACTCCAGGAGTTTTTACTGAGTAAATCTACCAAGGACCCTGGCGCCAACGGTGTCAGTCATCCCCTGGGCCACCACCCCAAACTGTGGTACACGTAAGTAACATTCCAGGAACATTCCTGAAATATTTCAGAACTTTCTGTTTTTCTGTCCTCTATGTTCTGACAGAGTATATTAAACATGGTTTAAAATTAATCTTATTTGTACATTTAGAGCACAGTTCTCTGGCTGTATTTCATGAGATTGCTCGCAGAAGCTATTGCAGAACACATTATGGGCCTGATTCACTGGGACCTTTTGGAAGCGCAAAATCATTTAGCTCATGCTAAACCAGTAACATCACCAGTGACTGGTGCAAAACAAATACCTTGGCCAGTCACTGGCTATTTTATTGGTTTTGCAATGACATAAAGCTTTTGCACATGGAAGGCCCCATTTAAAAAAAAAAAAAAAAAAAAAAGTTTATCATCCCCGCCTGCATTGAAAGATCGTGGCCACATCACTTTTTTTTTTTAGTGTATATAGTATCAAAAAAAGGGCAATTGGTGTAATTGTCCTTTGTGACTAGCACGAATGTGACACTTAAGCTGTTTACTTGGAAAAGTTATGATCCTGTGTTGTTCTCAGTGGAAAACTGCACAATAAACAGGTGTAGAAACCTAGTAAAACATGACACGAATGCTACGTAAATCCTGTATAAACATAAATTTACTAAAAATTATTCTAAAAATCTGCCCACCCGCATCACGTTTTTCAGATTAAAAGGACGATAAACGATATATTTTTTTTATGGGTTCTAAAAGGTCTTTGCTAATGTGGCCCAATGAGTTCCGTGCAGCAGAGCATTAGTGAGCAGAATGCATTTATGAATAAAGTCATATGGGTAACAGTGTAGATTTGGACAGCACTTGTAAACTCCCCACTCTAAACCAGAGTAAAAATATGACCCTTATTATCATTACATTCTGTGTTTCCTCAGAGCTGCTCATCACACCTCCCTCGACCAGAGTTCACCTCCCCTCGGCGGGACGTCTCCCACCTACAAGTACACCCTCCCTTCTTCTCTGGATGCGAAGAATGACTTTCCTCTCAGAAAGACAGGTATGTTAAATCCAAACATTTTCACTTGATTCACAGTGCTGATTCCTACTCATAGACGCTCTGTGTGGCTTATGTACAGGAAAGGATTAGTGTAGTGTTTGAGGTTGTGGTTAGCATCCCCCCCCCAAAAAAAAACTGTGGAAATATTACACAGGATCCAAGGACATTATATAAATCCAAATAAGTTGATGAGTAAACGGTTAATCGGATGCTTTTAGTCCCGCGCCATTTGTAACAAAGGTGGTATGCGCATCATATTGATGTGTTTCCCACCAATCTTGACAAATCTCTGCTTTTGGTGGAGATGAATGTCCACCCAGTAGCACTGACTGCCTAAATGTTTGCAGATGGGTCTGGGTGATATTAATCACTGCGGTATGAGGTCAATGGTGCGTGTCACATAACTGACATCCTCAAGTGGTGGATAATATGGGCTGTGAGTGTTCCTGTTTACATTTCAGGTCAACCCTTTTCAGAAAGAGCGTTTGCCTGTGGCTGCTACTCCAGAGGTTAATGCAAGCTCTTGCAAATTATCTAGAAGGGAGCCAAAGGGGGGGGCAGGGGGGGACTGGTTTGAAATAGGTTAATGTTTTGTATTCTCCTATCAGTTTGGAGGTGGCTATATTGTCACTTACTGGGGTCACCATTGGGCCCGTGGCCATGGGGCACTCCCTGAGGATAGTCACCTCTGGTCACATGACCTCTGACACTTGCCAAATGGTCTTCCTTGCCCAACGGCGCTCTCTGACACTGATAGGACTTCTCGTCGCTCAAGTGGTTCTTCAGCTAGCAGAGGTTATTACTCTCAAAAGGTGTTGTTTTTGTCTGTGCCACTTTTGCAGACATAAAATGAATTTTACGTTGTACAACTAGTACAAAGTAAATGATGCAGGAAATCATGTGCATTCAGCTTGCTGTTTGCTGATATTTTTTTATGGGTAGTTATTAAATGCTATGCGAAGATTAGCCGGAGGGGAAGGTCGAGTGATGGTATTTTTCATCCCCTTGGAAGACCCACAGTATTTGAGGATGAAAAAACACGAAGTTCCCTGTTTTGTGGGCTGCATAAATGCCAATAAACTTCATTATCATCTGAAGAACCTGTGGGATCCATAGCATGATATGGCTTCATGGTTTTACTTTACTTGAATTAACTACAGCCCTGCTGCTTTATTATGCTCCAATTATTGAAGGGTTAGCAATGTTTTTTTATGTTAACATATTTTTATTGAATATGTATCTATAAATTTAAGAATACTATCTTCTACAAAACACACTGATTATACAATAATGCTTTTCTTAATTTCCAACTCTGGATGGAAAGTACCTGAGTGGTCAGGCTGAACTGGGAGAGTTGATTACCTTGTAGTGAAGTATAATCACCACAAGCAGCAAGTTTTATGGCTCAAAGCATTTTAGATCTCACAGATTTGATGAAAACCTACTGCTATTTTCAACGGCCTATTGGGCAAGCAGTGTGTTGAGTCATATCATTGAGCAGGAGATATTTAGTCGGAGAATCCCTTGTGTCTGGTTGGTTGTTAAGATGCAATAATGCTGCTTCATTAAGATTGCTATTATAAAGTCGTGCCTGCAAGGGGAATAAAAAGAGCTGAACCAAAAGATGAATGATGGAATGGTGCTCAATTTTTGCTGACTTATGAGCCACACTAATTGTTTTAAAAATAATGCCGGACTTTTCTTCGGAAAGCGCTTACGTTTTTGGTTTAAGTTGGGGGGAAATCCCATTGGAGCTCTATATAAATAAGAAATACACCTCCCGCTTGGTTTCAGTGCTTGCAAATTCCTGACCAGCCAAAACAGTACATAATTTTCCTGTGAAGTCTAGGAAATTGCATTACATTCCTTTCCCTCTTTGTGTCTCAATGAATTATGGTGGTAAACAATCATACCTGTTCAAATGACTTCACCATCAGGGCTGGCACACTGTTTATCCAAGCAATTAAGTCTTCAAGTTGTGGCATTTTAGACTATGCTTTGTAGCTTGTCGGCAATCTATAAACTCCTTTCAGTCAGTTTTGAAAGCTGCTTTGTTTAAAAGAATACTTCAGAGGACCATGAAAGTTGCTGGAGTTTTTTTTTGTGCCATTTTGGAGTCCTTGGAACGATTCCTTTTGTATGGTTAGTTCTGTACCTGAGTGTATCTGGGTTTTTTTTGGTCATGATAGTAAGTAAGAATATAGAGGATGGATCTAAACATATAATGCACAATTTCTGATTTAGCAGTATTTTTATTAAAAATTGTCCATACTACCCATTTCACATTTAATGTGTTCTTTTTCCCTCAGACAAATACAGACATAAAAGGCCAAGCCTAAAATGGCAAAATATGAAACTTTTAATGGTCTTAACAGGAAATCACTGGTCAGGAAATTATCGGAAGTTAAACCAGTGAAGTGTGTTAGCATGGGATAGCTTTTACCCTTGATTCTGTTAAATGTTTCTGTCTTGTGGGTAAACCTGAGAACAGCATATTAGCAGAAAGAAGAGTTGAAAAATATCATCTGATGATTCCTCTTTACCACTTTTCATTTGTGGACGGCAATTATCTCCGCAGTATTCTCAGGCACTCAAAAGTATTAATTGGCTTTTCCCAGTGAAACAGCTCAGCTTCACTGTGAAGCTTTTTCTACCTTAAACAGCTCACTACCACAACGGTAGTCCAGAGGGTCTTCAAAGTGCATTTATTTAATCCTTGCTAATTTTCTGACTATTGCTTTGTTGTTAAGAACATTAAAAGCTTAATGTTTTGCCATTTTAGGCGTGGCAGATTTATTTATTTATTTATTGCTCAAGTGTTCACCTTTATTAGCATTTCTGTCAAGTTCATTCACTCACTTGCTATTTTGCTATCTTACTATTTGTTAGTATTTACTGTTATCATGGCTGTTATATTCTTAACTGCTCTGTTCAAAATGGAATTTAAGCACCTTAATAGATCTTCTTGTAGGGACACCCCACACACCACTTCCTGTTGCAAGGATTTCAGTTTTTAGATGTGGTAATTTCTGCCCGCACTTCCTGTCCATCCTCATTAAATCCCACTCATAAATTGGCACGCAAGGGGAATTAACAAAGGTATCATTTGTTCTTTAGCCCAGCACTGGCCATGGTTTGTTGATTGGCATCTGCCACTAGTGTGTAAGACAGAGGCATGCATAATCATGTGTGACAGGACTGTTTTCTTTCGAAAGGATAGCTGTTTGAAACCAAAGCAGGGACCAGTGGGGGGGAAATCGCTCAGGTTTCAAACCGAGCTTCATGGTTGTGAATTGAGTTCAGGAAGAGGGAGCCATTTTCCACAGCATCAGGCTAGGAATGGGTTAATCTGGTGGGCAATAGTGCTAAACAGCATAGCAATATACTTGCTCAGCTATCATACAACAAGTTGCCATGAGAGAAAAAGCCCTGACACTGTAAACCCAGATAGTGTGGTGTACTCAATTGTTTTGTGGAAAATGATGACCTCAAAAACATTGTGCAAGTTAACTTGCGACAACACTATCTGGGTTTACTGAGTGTAAATAACTGGTTGAATAATGATCTCTAATGCTCAAGAAAAATGTTTTTTTTTTTTTTAACCATTCATTGTTGTTTTAGTTTTAAAAATAATGGCTTATGAAGTCATTTAAGGCCCGCCTCTTCAAACCAGACTGAGAAAACATGGTTTTGTGCTTCTCAAAATATCACCTTCACAGTCAATTATTGTTAGTTTGATTTTACATTCCCTGTGTCCTGACATGGTGGATCTGACCCGTCGTGTTATGACCTCAAGATAATCAAGACATGGGCTCAATTAGCATATTAATATTGTCGAATAATGTGCGTGCCTTTGGATGAACTTCCCAATGTCCATACGCCTATAAAAGATTTTAAGGTCAAGTTTGACAGTATTTCCTGGTGGAGCAGAATTAGTCAAGACCAAGAAATCAGAGAGGGTCCACTGCAGTGCATGTCACTGAGAGCATGTTAGGCCCATATGGTTGCCCTCGCTCAAATTGCAGGTTGTGTTTGTTTAAGTGGTAAGGAGACTGGACGCTCTCAACCACAGCGTGTGCAACTGCGCAGTACAAGCGCTTGCCATCGAGGTGCTTTACGCATACAGGAGAGGTTACCCCTGTGTTTTTCTTTTGAATTATAAATGTTAAAACCTTCCAGCTAATTGTTGAGCAAATATTATTACGGTATTTTTCTAATAGCTTGTATTCATCATGTGCGAGGAAGATTAAATAACAATATTTTGTCAAGACATGAAATTAACATCACTAATTTCTGCTGAAACTGAAAGCATCCTTTTTTCTTTGTTTGTCAGTTAAATTCTCTGTTTTGATACATAAATTAACAACAATTATACTCCTTTCTTTGAAGTAGAACAGTCTGTTGTCCTGCAGTCAGTCTAGCTGTGATGCTCTATTCAAAAATTTCAGTGACTGTGTTTGTTTACAAGGTCTTTAGTATTCTGGTTTCGATTGGGTTTTTTAAGTATCCCGTTTTTGTGTTTGTGCATGTAAACACCATATCCCGAATTCAGAAACCGGGTTATGCCCTTATCCTGGTTTCAAGAAACCCAGTTTTGCCACCTGGAGTACTCCAACAGAAGCCGGGATACTGGAGCATGTATACGCCTTATCCCGGTCTCTGTAAAAGACGTAACACACGCCTGCGCAGGTAGGATGCAGTGATCAGAAAACAGGTTACTGGTATTTATCATGTATACAGGGATATGAATAACCGGGTTTCTCTGTTTCTCTGTTTTCTCTGTGTTCCATGTAAACATCATATCCCGGATATGCTCAAAGCCGGGATAAGCCTCAAAACCGGGATACTAAACACAGTCAGTGATAAATCTGAGGGAGCTTTGCAATCTTTTGGTTTCTTACCTAGCACTATATATTCACTGTTGGTTCCACTGAACTCAGGATATTATATACAACACAAAAAAGTGCAATAAATTCAACTTAACCCTTTAACTTCCTCACTGAGAAAAAAAGCTGTGGAAAAGCATTGGTTTGCTTGACCAAACGGTTGAGCAGGAAGTTTGAACATGCTGTAAACAAATGCTCAGGTCTAAAGTGAGACTCATGAGAGAGGCATCTAACTATAACAGGAGAGCCCATTCTCATCCTGACGCCTCACATAGTGACGTTACTTGACCAAGCGTCGATATATAATGGAAAAGGTGGCTTTTGGCGTCTTCATTTGATGCCAGTTTAAAACGAACACTACCCCCTAACCCCTAACCCTTAACCTGAACCCTAACCCTAAATGTCAAACAAGGAGGCCAAAAGCCTCCTTTTTCATCTTATATCGACACTTGGTCAGGTAGCGTCATTATATGATGAGTCGAGATGAAAATGTGTTGAAATGGAAGGAGTCTCTGTGTGTATCTCTATTATTGGATTTTCTCGACAACCTTTCATCCGATTGATTTCAAACTTGGCGGATGTATTGCTCATGATCCATGGATGAGCGGTGAGGAGTGTGAAGTTGTTGGGCTGAGTGGTTCTGGAGAAAAGTGCAAGCCGTGATACCAGTGGCCCAGTCTGAACCACAGGCTCGTATTGAATGGGCACTGAACTTATAAGTGTCAATGATGAAGAGATGTTTCACCTGAAAGCATGATGTTTTTACTTGTTTCCTGTTTTTCTACCTTGTAACCTTTCTAATGTGTTTTGTAGCTTCAGGTGGCATTTTACATTTGGAAAATTATGCTTGGGTGTTTCATGGTGACTTTGAAATCTTGACAAATCATTAATAGGTGGGTTGTTGGATGTGGGTGGAAGGCTCTGTTAAGCTTTGAGGTGGCAAGCACAGTAACTGCTTTTGGATATTTGGATAATAACTGTAATAAATCCCATACTCGCATCCAAAATTTGGATTTTCTCCTGAATCTGCGTATGTAATCCTCTTTACTACTGGACATTTATGCTCTAAATCCCTGGTTTGGTATTAGAGTATGTTTGAGGAAGCACACACAATCCACTGAGGGGAAAGAATAGCCCAGCTTACTATAAGCAGTGAAGAGAAACAGCTCATTTTGGTCCTGACCCAAATTTGTGCCCCAAAAATGTGGCTTAAACTTTGAGGAAATTATTTGAAAGGCATGGGACCATTTATTTTTTAGGGCAGTTAATGCCTTCTTTCAAACTATCATCTTGTCTGCTGTTTCTTGAAATAATGGCTCTATCATATCACTGATACTTGGAGCTCACAAATGCACAAGATGGCTGAACCCCATTTGTCAGTGCTACTGCTGCATCTTTGAGATATTCAATGAACATTATGCTGTTTTGTTTGAAGGGGAACCCCTCTCTTCTGGAAAAAAAAAAAAAAAAAAGGACGAGATTCGGCCAAACAGGAAGTAATAGAAAGGAGGTCGGTTGAAGAGTGGGTATAGGATTGGACGGCGTCCTCTCTGAGGGCTGTTGTTTTTTTGTTTTTTTTTTTTTTTGTGGCTTGGAAATCGTGCCAGATCAAGAGCACAGCTGTGCGAGCAGCAGGTTTGTTTATTCTGGGCGAAGTTGAAGAGGCCCCGTTTCAGCCAAGTCTGTCCTCATGTAGCACGCGAGAGCGAGATTGCATTACCCCTTTTGCACCACAGATTCCCTTCTCTCCTCCTATTTGCAGAATGCATAAGTATCCTTCATTCATACAGCTCGATTTTTCTCTGGAGGCTTACCTTCAGTGCTCAGGCATAACACGCAAGGGACTGCTGCTTTAAGGTTATGTGCCTGTGACGAGTCTGTTTTTCTGAATGCTGCTCCGCACTGCCACGCCCCAGATCATATCAGAAATGCTCGACTAGAACTTGACAGAAACTAGGTGATCATTTGCTGTATGTATGATCGAGCTAGAGTTATATAACGCATCATAACAGAAAAGAATAACCTTATGTGCCTCCTCAGTCATTCCTCTTCATTATGGGGGTGATCTATTGACGTATTACACCTTGGGTGGGGGGCCGGTTATGATTCAGTCTGATAGAAATCTCTTGGCAGAGAGCTAATGATGATAATAAGTTCAGTTTTTTTGCATTTTTTTCCATCTGCATGGGCAGTGTGACTTGCGTTAGTAGATTTAAGGGGCAGGCGCAAATTCTCGAGCCTGAGAGGAAGAAAACAGGCTTTTTTTTTTAAAAAACAGACCTCACTCTCTCTCTCCCCCTTTTGAAATCGGCTCTGTCACGGCTCCCCGTCGTGTCGCTCGAGCAGCGCGGAGACCGTGGAGAGAAACGGCCGCCTCCCGGGCCTCTCCATCTGCGTTACCGTGGTGACCGATTCGGATGCGGAGCGTGGTGGCGGTGCGGTAAAAATAGAAAGCAATCAGGGTGGCGGGGCGCGGAGCGGATTGGAGCAAGGAGAGGAGCTTTCCTTCCTGCACCCGCGGGGTCTGCATCCTGCTAACGCTTCGCTCCATCAGGGGACTGTCTGCTGCAGCTGACAGGGATGGAAATAGAATCGTCTGTGTGTGCTGGACCAGACGTTAGCCAAAAAATTGTAGAAATACACTCGTGCACTCAAAGATACACACCCTATACATGCATAGAAATAAACTCTCACAGTCTTGTAGTTTTCCTCGATTGTTCACAGCAGCTTGTGCTTCGAAAAATTGCCGTCAAGGATTACTTAGCTAATTGAAATGCGCTGCCATGCATTATGCAGCTGAAAAGCAGTATTATGCAACTTTGAAATTGTATACCTCTATCCAGCATCCGTAATGCTTGTTTGGCAAGCAGCTCCCCAAGCTGAGAGACTCTTCAGGATAGATTCTCTGTTTTCAGGCAGCTAGTCATGCATATTGTATCTGAATGCAAAGTGCTGTGTTTCACTGTGGGAGAGTGGCAGAGTAGTTTCTTAAGCCCTCATTGAGTTTGATTGGGAATGCCCTGTTGAACTCAAAAGAGCTCTCGGACACAGTGCCCCCTTCTGACTCAAAGCGGAATTACCTGGCAAACGAAGACAGTTTCAATCTCTCATTAACCACTCACAGTTAACAAATCAAGTGTGATAGCCTCTGTTTACCCAACAGACTTGTCAAATTTATGCATGTTAATCGATGAAAATCATTAGGGCTCCCCGTTGTTCACAATGAATTCATTATTGACTGTGGGTATAATATAATTGGTAAGGTTTAAAACATTTCTGCTCAATATTTTGAATAACCTGCTGCAGATAAAATGCATATTGGGCTCACTTTGATGGATGTATTTTCTATGTCCTCATGCATCATCCTGTTGGCAAATTATCGTCTGAATGACCCACTTTGCTGCTTTTTTAAAATAACAATGTTTTCCTAATCTATTTGTGTATGTCAATAATATCGTCAAAGAATTAATTTAATACTGTCATCACGCAAATCTGAATCCCGTTATGAAATGACATTCAATGTGCGAGTGAAAGATGCGAAAAACAGCCACGCGATTATTCAGCGATTATTTCACATTAATTGCAACACATCCTACTCACGTCTGTCAAGGAATACTTTTGAGTTGCTTTTAAGCAGAGATGGCTCTCTGTCTCCGGTAATGCAATAATCCCGAAAAGCTTTGATCTTATTTTTAAATGCAGAAGCAGATCACAGAATTTTTGCTTTGAATGGGACTGGATTAGTTTAGCCTCAAACGCAACCCTTGAGATAGACTGTGGTAGGAGCCCACGTCTCTGGTTTCCATTAAGAAGTTTGAGGGGGCAGGCAGTGGAGCTGTGTTTTACTCAGCCTACCCAAATGTCCTCTGTGTTTTTGTGTTGGTTTAAGCACTGCTACTGTATCGGGCTGCGGCCATCAGGGCGGCAGGTAGCGGACTCTTTCACTTAGAGGCTCCGTGTTGTTTGACCTAATTTATTCCAGATGACAGAGGACCAGTCCCAACCCTGACTCATTTATTAAATCTCAAGTCTAACCCCAGTATCCCTACTTTCCTGTATTTTCAACTGCAACAAATACGCCAGAGATTTTCAATGTACACAAATTCTTTCTCATATGTTTATCTCATTTGTTAGCGTGAAGGAAATGCTCCGTTGGCTACGATCCGGTACTTTTCGTTGATTTGGCAGGAGGATAGAGGCAGGGTGGTCAGGGTTGGGTGTATAGCAGCCTCGCTGTTTCACTGTGAGTATGAGCTGAAGCATGCGGTGAATCATCTGATCCCTGCTAATGAGGTGTCTCTCTCCCCCGCAGCCTCTGAACCCAACCTGAAGGTGCGGTCGCGGTTGAAACAGAAGGTGGCGGAGAGGAGGAGCAGTCCTCTGATGAGAAGGAAAGATGGCGGCGTCATCACACCCTTCAAAAAGAGGACTCTCGAATTCATAGGTACACGAATGTTGCTAGGCGCAATTGAGGAATTCTGTTGGACTGAGGAATATACTATGAACTCGAGCATTACCGCTCAAATCACTTGTCATTTACACAGAGTTTCTATGGTAGTAAACTGTATGAAACCTACTTCAAAATGCATTTTGAGATGTTTTATTTAGTATTTCCAGTGTTTGGTGTAAAAAAAAAAAAGATTTCTAATGAAAAATAACACCACTTGGCTATTTTAGTGCTTACGCATCAAAGTATCCACTGAGTGACTCCGGCATTCTCAAAAATTTCCTCATGGACTGCAATATTTTCCATAGGCGTGTCTTTGAAGATGGGCGCCACTCACAGACTTAATATCGAGGTGATCCCATACCAGCGCTTGGAGTTTAAATCAAGTTATTTAGCTCGCTACTCAGTTAGTTGTTTTTCCATCTCAAGAAGCCCCTGTAGAGTTTGGAGGTCAATTTCCTAGCTGTTTTGCTCTAACACTAAGTTTCTTCCATGTAATCCATGAAAATCATTTGCGATTCCATACTTTTGAGCGGTTGTGCACATGCAAGCAGCCATATTGCATACATATGTGCATTTGTACATAGACCCTCTTTACCCTATATAAATGACCTACTAGCGGTGTAATTGAAATCCAATACTATATATTTGAATGCAAGAAAGGTGAGCAATGATTTTTATAGTTAGTCTGAGATTAGAAAGACTAACCGACATCATCCCTACAACCTTGATATTCATTGTTTGACTGATTGACCATAGTGGTATGTCTGTCTTCCATATTACGCAGTCTGTGTAAAAAAAGAAAACATCACCAGTTTATCGATCGGCCTAGTCTGAAGGCCCGTATGTGTGATGGATTTAGGTTTTTAGTGAGCCTAAATCATTACTGCACACTGCTGAGGCCCTCATTTCTGATGTTTTACTCCTGTGTAGTTCTGCTGGGTGAATATGTTTTCCACTGTTGGTCAGATAATGGCTTGCACATCAGACAGCAGCAGTACCTAGCTTGCCTGATCACTGAAGAATCCCTGAACATGCCTAGATGCGTGGATAAATCCGAACAACCATAACAGTCAATTATAGTCAATTATAATCACAGGGATTCTCCACAGTGCCTCTGGGTACACACACTCTGCACTGCGCTTCAGAATTGCACATGGGTGATTTATCATTGACTATAATGTTGCCTGAGGTGGAAGTGTTTTACAACCAAAAAAAGTAGGGATGCTATGTAAAATGTAAATTAAAGCAGAATCCAATGCTTTTCAAATCATTTAAACTCTACATTTAATACAGACAATATATCAGATGTTGAAGCAGAACAATTTTACTGTTTTTTGAAAAATATCTCCTCGTTTAAAATTTGATGCCATTGATGCGTTTCAAAAAACAAAAAAGTTGGGATGGGGCCAAAAAAAGATTGGAAAAGTTGTAGGATGCTAAAAAAAAATACAGCAGGTAGAACATCTGACAGCTAATTAGGTGAATTGGCAGCAGGTCAGTAACATAATCGGATATAAAAAGAGCATCCCAGAGTGTCTGAGCCTTTCAGAAGTAAAGCTGGTGAGGGCTTCGCCACTCTGTGAAAAACTGTGAATAACAATTCGTAATAATGTTTCTCAATGTCGAATTGCAAAGAATTTGGGTATTTTATGATCTCCGGCACATAATGTCATTAAAAGATTCAGAGAATCAGGAAAAATCTCTGGCACTGTTTAAAAGCCAGCATCCACGATAGTATGGGGGTGCATTAGAGCACATGGCATGGCTATCTTGCACATCTGTAAAGACACCATTAATGCTGAACAAAGATACGGTATATGGGTTTTGGAGCAATGTGTACTGCCATCCAGAAATTGTTTTCAGGGAAGGCCTTGCTTATTTCAGCAAGCAAATGCCAAAAACTACATTCTTCATGCATTTCAACAATATATCTCCATAGTAAAGGAGGCTGGGTGCTAAACCGGCCTGCCTGCAGTCCAAAGCCTCCACCCACTGAAAGTATATGGCGCATTATGAAATGAAAAATGTGACAAAGGAGGCCACAAAGTTTTAAGCTGGGGAAATCCTTCATCAAGCAAGAATGGGAAATAACTTCAACATCGTTTTTGTTGTCTTTGTACTATTTTCAATGAATGTAGAGCTTAAACTATTTTCAAAACATTGAATTCTGTTTTTATTTATATTTTACACAGCATCCCAAATTTTTTGGAAATGGAGTTGTAGTATCTCAGGTATTTTCACAAATAAATATTTTTGATCTGAAATCTGTTTGTACCAGCTGTGATGGGACGGATCGACTGTTGTGAATGTGCAGGCTATATTGAAAAAATAGAATTGAACATTAAAAAAGTGAATAATATTTTCCGGCTTAGTGTTGTGAGTTATCAGATGATTTCTCAGGACAGCATGTTCTCTTACAAGGTATATGATGAGCAAAAACAAAGAGAAATGTGGTTATATATAGAGCGTGTTTATATTTAGAGAGCCTGTTGAGTGCCCGAGTTGAGTTACACCCCTTTTCCCTCTCCCCAATCTCATCTCCAGACTCCACAGTCAGTAGCAGTGCCCCAGGATCGGGTCCTAGCTCTCCGAATGGGGCATCAAGTGCCCTGGGAGCTGAAAACGGACCCTCTTCCCTGCCTACAACCACTCAAACTGAGGTATGTCTCCCACCAATCTCCACCTTCCCACCTCCCCAAGCATTTCATGGTGGTCTCAGAAGAGAGGCCTTTCTTTTCAGTGTGGAAAAAAAAAAGTCAGCCGTGCTATTATTAGGCCTAAGAACATTCCACCGGTGAAACTCAACCCTCTCATGCTTCCTATAATATCAGGAACACTTACTTTTAAAATCAGATCAACCCTTTCTATATGGCTTTGTGAGCCAGACTGCAGATTACCACACATCCACTTAACTGTGCCTTGTACAGTACAAATGCCTGGCAGGTCGTAAAACAATGCTGTAACAGTTTTTTTGTAACTCACAAATTTACTTTGCGTGTGTTTAGCTATTGAAGACTTGGCCATCTCCACTGGCAGCAAAGACAACGCAGTCACCCATAATGCTCCACGCTTCCCTTCTTCACAGTTCATTGAAAAGGTCTTTCCATGCTGACCGTAGATAGATTGATAGTATGTCTGAAAATCTGCCTCATTGTATGGGTGCTTTGATTCTTATGTGACCGTTCATAAAAATAAAAGATCACTTCACAATATCACACTTGTCACATACAGTATCTTTAAATGTTAAAAAAAAAAAGTTTTATAAAAATGGATTTGCAAGGTTTTTATTTAGACATACACAGCAGAGCACTCTAAAAGATTTTGACCCTTTTCTTTTATTTAAACTGCTCCCTTCTCTTGTGCTTGTGGCAGAGGGACAGATATCAGTGAATGTGACTAAACTTAAATAAACATTGTACTCATCCTCAAGGAGGTGATAAACTTGAAGGGCCTTCTACTTTTGCTTCCAACACGCAAGCGTCTGTTCTTTCTAAAAACGAAAGCTGCGAAAAACAGCATCGATATAAATAGTGGTGTTGCTCAGGAGAATGGATTGCTGTAAACCCAATCTGGCACTCATGAAAATAGGCTTCCTGTGACAGGAAGCAGAAAATGATACTTTGAAATGATCTGGGATTCATTTTTTTCCCCTCTTTTTTTGCCTGTTCCCGAGAAAAATGACTCAAAAATTGACAAAACCAATGCTGTGTTACAAAAGCTTTAAACTTGCTCACCCAGCATTATGAGTTTCTGAAAAACTGTTTCAATGCCATTTTGAATCGTCTGTGTGTTAATAGGAAGCATTTCAAAAACAATGGGAAAACAAAAATGTTCTGGTAATTGTTTTGTCTCATTGTGAGATGGCATTTTTCACATTGAAATATTATTCATTATTCTGGAAAAATTTACGTGAAATAAGTCTAAGGATAATGTATGAAAACTTTGAGGTCATATTTTAACATCATTACACCACTCAATCCTGCATCATTGTTTAGAATTGCCAGATTCTGCAAAACTTTCTGTGTAGTTAACTGAACAGTAAATCAAATTTCAGATTATATAAATGTTAATTTCATTTGTTTAAACATTTCCATTGTGTTAAATTTTATTTTCTACGGGGACCTAAGAAACTGAGCACATTTACTCAGTTTGGTTCACAAAATGGAATTGTTCACATGGTTCACAAAAAAAAAAGAAGAAATTGTTGGCTGGACCTTTTGTATTATCTGGTGTGTATGACTGCGTGGCTGCGAGTGGTTGGCCATGTTTTTGGCTCATGATAATGCTTTTTTCTGTGTGAGAGACCACTCTGGCTCAGACCCTAGCTGCTGGCTTCTCAGACTTCTCCAGGGCATTTCTGTTCTGATTCATGGCTCAGTTACCTGGTGTACCTCCCCCAGGTCTTCAGCCACAATAGAGTGTATTATTTGGGGATGGCTGATATGACACAACTTCAAGAAGCCTTCATAGCCCAGCTGAGTAATTATACAACTTCACTGTTTTCTCCACTATGATCCTCCAGTCAGATCAATAGGACACGATGGTTAAGGCATGCTGATTGAGAGTGGGAGTTTGAGGGAGTAAGGGCTTAATCGATATCCCAGGCACCAGTAGCCAAGGTCCATTGTTCAATAAACAACGTGAACTCGCTGGACACCTCACATTTTGACACGAGCATGGAAAAACCCTCCCAAATGAGCCACCCCTGCACTTCCTGCTTGTTTCACAAACAATTAATGTTTTTGAATTGTAACATTTGATGCCCCTTTTCGTGGACAAAGGGTCCCTGGAGGCCATTTTGGGCAGATGTCCCATTCGCAGGTCATTGTGTAATAGCCTCTCGGGGCAGCAAGGATAAACATAGTCCCCCAAGACCACATGCTGGACGGCAGTTGTGCTGGGCACAGGAAGCGTGCCCCAGTGACTTTTCTCCCTGGTGGGAGGCTAGTATTACTATACCAGCACTATACCATTGATGTTATGTGACATTTCCTGAATCAGTTACACAGGGTATTGTTTGTTATAAAGATGTTGTATTTCCATTATGCTGATGCCTCTCACTGTGACTTTGTCATAGCGCTGGCCCACACATCAGGGAATACTGAAGTCTGAAGACTCCATGACCCTGCTGAGTCTTTACACGTCTCCTTCCTTGCCTAATATCACCTTGGGCCTCCCAGCTGTGTCCAGCCCCATAAACGTGAGTTTCCATGCCTCTGCAGTTACTTTGCATTATTCCTGCCACTCGTCTTTTTAACTGCAGTCTATAAACAAACGAAATGCTAGCAAGCTAAATACTTTGTATGGAATATTACTTGTTATGGTTTGCTTGATTCCAAGTACAGTAAATGATAGTGTGGTCGAGATGAATATGATTACGAGTGTTTTCCTTGAAAATAAAGTACAGCAGTGCAGGTGCTGAAATCAGGGAAAGTTATTGTTTGCGTTTCAGAAAGGAGAATGGTGTTAGGTTAGGCTTGGAGGTTAGTGCTCCATGTTACCTGTTGAAAGACATGCCAATCGGCTTCCCTGTGGATTAATACATTGCTTAGAGGCACTGACCTTTGACCCCCAGGGGTTTTTATAATACATGCTAAATTGCGTATTTCTGGTTTGGAGTTGGATGCACTCTTATCATTCTCTATCACCTCATTCATCACCGCTGTTTAAAAAGCTAAAGCAATTGTTTGCCTAAGTGAAGTTCAGATAGCAATTCGAGGTCATGAATCATGTGTGGTGTTTTCCTGACTTGTTG
Organism: Gymnothorax javanicus; assembly: GCA_029692085.1. NCBI lineage: Eukaryota > Metazoa > Chordata > Actinopteri > Anguilliformes > Muraenidae > Gymnothorax > Gymnothorax javanicus. The sequence goes on from CM056193.1 coordinate 149,244,985, forward strand.
AGGAATTTGGGAGTTTTTCTTCTGGTTGCTGTTGAATTTGAGCATTTGCGTCATCTCCCACCACTGAACAGTTCAGAAGAAAAAAACACAGTGGATTGCAAAGGAGATCTCTGTCCCCCATACATATCTAACTCCACTGCAGTTTTGTTAGTTTTTCTGTTTGTACGGTACTACTTATTCTAAAGCTGAGCTTGAACAATCACTGAGGGTCTTCCTCTTACATAATCATCCATGCAGTAATGTATTCTTCCAGGGAACTGCTAATATCCTTGTTCTCCATGGTAATGACTTTATAGAACAAACTACAGATAATTATGGTAATAAATGAATCACCAAAGGCAACTGAGCATAAAAAAACACTTCTGACATTTTAAGAATTTATTTAGCAGATGGTACTATTCAGTGAGACATGTCTGTTGCGTAAGAAGACTACTTAAATATATAGCTAGATTTTCAGTCCAGTAATGGGTGCATTAGTGTTGCACTTGGAGTGCCAGCACACAGCAGAGTTAGTTTAATTTATGGTTAGCGCATCTTTGATAGTATCAGCCTACAGACATTGCACACGACTCAGATTTTCTAGTCTGCATGGTCCCTGTGGACTGTCTGGGCACTACCAAGATTTTGTGTCTGCAAGGACCTGTTCATGTCAAGTGCGTATCTTTTAAAGCTGCAGTCGGCAAGATTGCTCGACCGAGAGGACTTAGTCAGATTTTTGAACGAGTACAACTTTCAACCCCCTCCCCAATTTGCGCTGAGATCCAAACCAGTCCCTCCCTTGATTTTTTGTGCACATCCGAAGGCGCGTGCTAATGATCTGATTGGTTAGTTGAGCCAGGAGCGGTAGAATTTCGCAGATAGCATTACAGGCGGTGGGTGGAGATAAAGTCGCGGATTTTTTTCTAAAATCACCTGATTCATATTTGCATGTCTAAGCATAGTGACAGTTTCAGTAAATACAACCAAAAAAATCTTACCGACTTCAGCTTTAACCTAGTTTTCAAATAGGTAGGACGGGCTATCACTATAGAATCCTAGCATGCTTGCGTATAGACGCATCCGCACAGCATTGTGCAGAAATTAAACGTGCCTGTGCCTCTCTCACTATCCTGGGCAGAGACTTTGAAACAGCACCTCTCGCTACCCAGCAAAAGTCATCAAAAATAAACTATTAATAAACATTCTAATGTGTGGTTATGGTTCGAGTCAGGGTTAGGCTATTATGAATAACGTAATTTGCAAATTAGTTATATTAATAAATAGTCTATTTTGACAACCTGGGAAGCTAGTTGCTTGTGGTGGAATTTTGAAGTCTCCGCCCTTGATAGTAAGAGAAGCATGACCAGTTTTGATTTTTTCAGAAAAAAAAAAAAAATTATAAATTGAAGGGATTAGTTGGTGGGCTATATTTCACAGACAGCAAACCATAAATTAGTCTTTCAGATCACAGTGATAGTGGGAGCAGTCTCAACTGACTGCAGGGATTGAAACTCATGGGGTCAAAAAGAAAAAGGACCCACCATGTTTTTCTCACCATGATTTCAGCCTGCTGATTTAATAGACCTGGCTGAATAAATTATTCTGTCTAGAAAATCAGGTGATTGGAGTAGAATTCTCTGCTGAAAATTTCAGCGAAAATCAGTGTAAACTGGTCAAACTAATTTAAGCTGTGTTTTGGACACTGAAGGCTAGTCCACTGGCAGGCCAGTCTGTACAGTCAGCTGATCCACCTGTTTGACCACTAGCTTACTCTATCAGTTAAACCTACTTACCCTGCCTTGCCCAGCAAGAGACCAGCTTTGACCTCCAACAGACCAGGTATGACCATCTAGAAGTGTCCTAAACACAGCTTGAACCATAAACCAGGATGAGACCCCATCTGGTTGTAGCTGGAATTTTTTTGGTGGAAAGGCTGGTGATTGCTTTTGCTCTTTGGATTTGGGTTTTTTGCTTGGCTTTTCTTTGTCTGACTCTCTGTTTCTTGCCTGTCTGTTTCATCATTATGTCCCGTTCCTCTTTGCGACTCTCAGTCTTACCCATTTCTCAATCTATTACTGGCTCTCTCTGTCTCACCCTACTCTCTTTCTCTTATTTTTTCTTTCTCTATCTGTCCATCTGTCTCACCTCTTTCTCTGTCTTTGAAAATCTCGCTTCATATGGATTGTCTTTGTTTCTCTCTCCCACATTCTTGTTTTCTTATCCCGCTTTCCTCGAGTAGTGTTCTATCTGATAAATTAGCTCCCCTGTGTCTCTCTCTGTAGGCTGCTATGGCACTGAAAGAGAAGCAGGGAGATGGGACCAGCGTCGCGGCTGCAAGGCCGGCTCTACCTGGTCAGTACCTGGGCACCGTGCCCCTGCAACCTGGCCTTGCCCCTGTCTCCCTGGAGACCAAGGTCAACAGCAGCCACAAGGCTCTCCTGCAACACCTCCTCTTGAAGGAGCAGATGAGGCAGCAGAAGATTCTCTCTTCCGGTATGTTCCCCAGTCACTCCAGCAGTGTGCTTTATAGTCCCTAGTGATCCCAGTAATCTGGAGACTGTGCTGGAGAATAACAAAGGAGCTCAATAGCTATGCTGGGTTACAATCTTATGAGACATTAAGGACAGTTCCTCTTGAGTGCAGTTCATATTTCACAGTTCAAATAATTTCCCCATGTTCATTCAATACCTTGATAAGCTGGTAAAATGTCTGTCCCAACAAGTCTCGAAATGAGGGCAGGTCCTACTTTTAAGCCAGAAATTTTAGCTTGTTTTAAGTGACTGTTTGCTGAGCCAGTGAACTTCTCTTACTTTTTGATGAATATTGAAGTGAGACAAACTGTATGATCTCCTTTGTAATATTTTTTGGCTTATTTAGCAAAATAGTAACAGATCAAAGACTTTATGTTTAAACATTTAGACATGCTTGTTGAGAATGGTACATTTATTGCTTTTGAATATAGTTAAGCAGTAGGTGACTTTCAGGATGGTGTGTGTAGCCATAACCCCTAAAAGTTTGAAGAGTGAGATTTCTAACCATGTGAGTGTGTCTTGAGGAGTGTTGAAAGGAAACTCGCTGATGTTTTTACCCTCTTCCCTGATTCGGTGCAGGCCCCGGCAGCGCCTCAGTCCTTCCGCAGTCCCCGCTAGCCATGAAGGACCGGCCGGCCGCAAGCGTGCGGCACAAGCTGCCGCGTCATCGGCCCCTGAACCGGACACAGTCGGCCCCGCTCCCCCAGAGCACTCTGGCACAGCTGGTCATCCAGCAGCAGCACCAGCACTTCCTGGAGAAGCAGAAACAGTACCAGCAGCAGGTCCACATCAACAAGGTACCAGTCTTTCAACACAAAAACCCCTCAGAGTGCTTTTATATAACTCTTTACCTCTTTGCGCAGAATGCAAATAACGCCAATTTTTCCTGTCGTGCATGAGCTTATTTAAGGCTTTATAACTCAGTATTTGTGTCACAGAGACTGTAGAAAATTATTCCAGTGAAGCAAGACATTTGGAAATTCAGTCACAGAATTATTTAGCAATTAAAATTTTGGAATTTACAGTGCCGCCTTCTAAATCTGTGCAGAGGGGTTAATGAAAGTTACCTGGGCACAGCTGAAGGCCTGCGTGCAACAAGTACCTAAGTCACAAAATAGCCTTTTGAGATTTTGTGGGTCGAAGTTTTCGAAATGCAGTATGATCTTTTATGACGGTAGCATGCTTGGGAGCTTATTGCTAGAGAGCTGACAAACACTTTTTTTGTGGGAAAATACTTATGTATTACAAAGTAAATAAGAAAATGAGTCTTGTGCTCAAGTACTTTTTCCTGCTAAATACCTGGACTTAAGTACATTTTACCACTAAATGGCTGGACTTGAGTACTTTTAACAGATGAAGCCAACTGTCCAGCCTCCATGGTTGCCATTTTGATTGGACAGTCATGAACTTTGATACTTCTTGCTCAAACATTATGGACTTGGGTATTTCTTGGACTACAGTTAAGTGAATTCGACAGTGGCAAAACACCAATACACGGGACTTGAGACCTTCCTCTGAGAAATCTTTGGCATCAGATGATGCTCTGGCCATTCTGGCTTTTAATACTGTTGTCAGCTCATTTTTTGCAAAATGTGACTTAAGTACTTCTTGCCTGCAGCTCTTCAGTTGAAATTCATCATTCATTCTGTCTGAGCATTTTTTTCTTCCTGTCTTGTGTATGTAAACTAGCCCATAGTACCATTTATGGTAACATCTTTGTTGGCCAAAGTTTTGTGGTCAGAATTAGGGACTCGAAGCAATATTGTTTTATTAGGATATCTTTTTTCTTTTTCATGATTTTTTTTTTGAGAGTGCTTTTATTTTTAATATTATTTAAATGTTTTTCTATCTTATCCATGGAGTGCACAAGAAAATGATGTGTGTACTCAACAGGGATAAAGCATCGAATGAATATTTAAAATGACAGTGCAGCCTATTTCAAATGCAAAACAACACTGCGCTAAGGTATGGCGCCGGAAGTTGGCCTCATGCGGATTGGTGGCGACATTTGAGTCCAAAAGTCGCACTTTTCCCTAAACATTAAGAGAAATCTGGCCTAGCTTCAAACGTTTTGAAAACGCTGCCCTCGCGCTAATTCTGTTATCATAGATGGAGGCCTCGCTAGCATTGGCATACCAGCCCCATGTAATCGCATTCACTCAAGTTCAAACGAGAGAGAAGGAGCACAGAATGCATGCCTTTGTTCTTCTGGGGTAATATTTGTGTTTCTGTCCGCCGGCAGCCTTGACCTCGTGGTCCAACCGGCGTGTTGACCGTAATTATTCAGTTCTGAGCGTGCGAGGCCCGTATTGGACAGGGCGGAAGTGGTGAAAGGCCACATTGTGCGACCGCAGCAGAGGCTCGGTCCCAATGCACTGACGCAGGATGAGACGCCAGAAACACAATCCCCTCCAGCTCTCCGATAGAAACTTCAAATGCGTTCCGGCGAGAGCAACATCAGGCTGCCTCAGGACTGGGGTGGATCACAGTTCCAGTTCCTGGTTTATTTTTAGGCATAATTCAGTCACGCACTAACCCCTCCCACACCCTCTCTACCCTCTCACCCTGACCTTTTCTTAAACTCGCCTGGCTTATTATTATAAAACCTTCTAGTTCTTTGTATGTAGTATGAATAATGCGGAACGAAAGGGATCATATTTCATTCAGTGATTGTCCTTCAAACCGTATTTAGTTCCGGCTGTATGCTGCAGTAGGTGTGTTGAATATGTTTAAGTGATTCACCTACTATACATGGGTATAGTTTTTACAAATAAATGTATCTGAAAAATATATTTGTTGACACTGCCAAAAAAAAAAAAAAAAAAAGGTATTCTCGCAATCTTAAGTCAGCAAAGTTAAGTTTTCAGTGGGTTTAATGTGCTTATTTTAAACACTGAAAACAGCTCTTGTTGTTGTGCAGGTGGAAGCTATTTTCAGTTGCATTAACCTAATTGTCCACAAGGAGCCAATCTCTAATACAGCTGAGCCCTGCATTGAGTGCTGTTACCACGGGCAACAGCTGAACATGCCTGTGAAGGTGTGTTATAAATGTCTGCTAATCAGGGATTAGCTTCCTCTGCTCACCAGCAGGAATCTCTGAATCATTACCCCAATTAATTTTGAGCCTGAGCATTAACGAGAGCACTGGTGCATTTAGAAATGTCTTACCTGCGGTGTCAGGAGAAGATAATGGAACTTTACCGAAGCTTATAGGGTACAAATGGAGTTATAAAAAGCATGTACTAATGCTGGGAGATATAAGGTACAGTAATTCTGTACTGCATTTTGGGGGAAAAGCGTTTCCTTGTTACCCCTCCTGCTGAGCCAGACAGGTACAGGCTGCTTTCATGTGCCCAACAGCTACACTGTGACTTGATTTAATGCATTTCCTGTCCCAGCACACACTCAAAGCTGGAGCTCCAGTAATTTCTGAACACTTTCATTTCCTGGAAGTGTAGAAAAGTGCAGCGCCCTATCATTCCTGTCTTCTCTCGTTTTTTTCTTTTTTTATGCAAGGAAAGAGGTGCGGTTTTTAAGAGGTGCTATTATTTTACAGTTTTACTAGCACAAAACCCCCTGCCTCACAGCCAAAGGGCTTTTAAATTGCCCCCTTGAAATCATTAAGTTTGCCTTAATTAGAGCTTATTTAACTCTTAAATCCTGACCTTATGGAGAATGCTAAAATGTGTTTTATTAAAAAAGGCATGTTTAAAGTTTTTTTTTTTTTTTTTTTAGAATTTATCTGAGATACATATGTTATTGTGGTGTGGGAACATTTCCAGAATCATTCCATAGGAGATTATTTCAACTACTGCAGGGAAACGTGCTTTGGGTTACATCATCACATATAACACGCGATTAACAGATCATGCTTTCAAGAATATATCGATCTATTAGCAGTGTTACACTGTTTTTTATGTGTTGTTTATTTATTTATTTTCTGTAGATTTTGTCGAAATCCATTGAGCAGCTGCGCCAGCCCAATGCTCACCCACAAGAGTCTGAGGAAGAGGACACTAAGGAACAGCCTATGCAGGAGGACAGGGTTCCCCCTAGTGGTGTCATCCGAAATGGCAGCCAGACCAACAGCAACAGCAGCAGCAGCAGCAGTAGCAGCTCTGATGGGGAACTCCCAGGGTCACAACTGGGGGTCATCAAGGTCAAAGAGGAACCACCTGACAGTGAAGACGAGAGCCTGGCCAATCAGAGCCAAGCTGCCGCGCAGAACACCTACCTGCACCAGGTAAAGGGGAAAGATTTCGCCCAGCGATTGGTAATTAGGGCCATCATGTGAAAGGCAGCTAACAGGTCCTACATCCTGACACTCAGACACAAAAACAGCAGACACACAGGGAAAGTTTAATCCCCCTTACCCTGAATTATGGGATTATACAGCGCACAAAATCCATGACTTTGTTAAAACCCCTTCCTGACTCGTGGACACCTTTTCTTTGTGATATTGTGTTGTGATCTCTGTGCCGTTGATTCAATGTTCTGTATATATTGTGAAAAGGCAAGGATGTGCAGTACCCCCTTCATTTTTGCTAAAGTTTTGACTGATATAGTTATTCTGACAGAAATCTTTGTATTGAAATTAGCATCATGCAGGATAAGTAAATTCATAACAATGCATTCTTCACCTGTGCATTTATCCCTCTTTATATTTCCCAGAGATTTAATTTTGTATGGTTTTATTGCAAATACTGAGTTTGTTGTACGCTTCTGTGTTGAAAATAACAGTCTGCACTGTGGTTAAAAATATTCTTGAGCTGTGTTCTCAAATGCCATGAATCTCTCAAATGTTCAATAATGACTGATCCTTTTAAATAGAAGTATATACAGAAGAGGCAAGAGCTGTCTAACTGAATTATTTACTACTGGTCTTATTTATTTTAATCTATGTTGTGGAAATCGTCAGATACAGGTCATTATCATTACATATTTTAAAGCTAATACGCTCATTTTTGGGGAAGTATGAAATCCAAAATAAAAGTCATATGTTTTCAAGTATATGGTTGTGTATGCAATATGCACATCTGCTGTTTAAATATTATAAATGAAAAGTAAATATTATACAGAATATGAATTATTTAATATTTAATGAGGCAGTGGCAATGAGCGAGGCGATTCTCGTAATCTATTTTGGATTGAATATGCATTTGAAAGCTATTGGAAGTATGTTGCTTTAGTATGTTTTATTCTAAAGCGTGGTTGCACAAAAAGTGAGCAGTTAGGACAGTGGAGCCCCTCGTGGGCGTTAGGAAACAGGTCAAACTCCAGCGGCAGACCTGAGGCTCCGAGCTCTGCTAGCTCCTCTCGGGCCTAAATCAAAGCGGAGACTGGAGCGCGCCTCGCTTCCAGCAGAGAAGTGGCAGGGAGCGGCTGGGCAGGAAATGCCTTTTGGAAGCACGGAGTCGCAATGATTCATGTGTGTAGGAATGCAGGAGAGGAGTAGAGGAGGGCGAGGGTTTTTTTTGGGGGGCTGCGACTTGAGAATTGATTTACCGTCAGAGCGAATAACAAAGCGAGCAGGGAAATGGTTAAGGGAGCTGTCAGTGGAAACATTTCCTTCGGTATAATCCCCCCCCCACCGCCACGCCGTTGCCCTCGCGAGTCGCGCCACACTCGGGGCCCTCGAACGTAACGCGGTGCCATAGGCCTCCTCAGTGAGGTAGCGCTGTTCTCTGTCAAAGTGAGAGTGTTTCACACGGCATGTTGTCGTGCCTCAACTGGTCAGTCATACTCTGTGTTCTATCTGTGATCTGTTTTTAATTTTCCCTGTTGCTGCATTGTCATTGTAAAACACAAAAGAAGGGGGCGGGGCGGGGGGGTGGGGTTTGGGAAGGAATTGTGTGTTTGCGAATTTGTAAAAGACTTCAAGAAAACAGGCAATTTTTTTTTTGTTTAATGTATCCAGTGGAGCTGTAGATGGCTTTAAGTCCGAACCAGCACAAATGGGGCTATGTCAGTCTTGTTCTTGTGTTTCTTTGATTTTGTTGTAAGGGGACCCTACCACTGACAGTGGGGGGTCTAGCTTTCTGTTCCTTGCTGTTTGTATTTGTTCCCTCTTCTGCCTTCTGTTACAAATCTTTCTTTTTTTAATAAAGTTCATTCCTTCCTGTGCACTATTCTGGTCTGTTTATTTTCTTTACGTTTCTTTTTTTCACGTGGCGTTTCACAAAAAAATCACTCACCTCATTCGTCACTGAGTGTGTGCGTGTGTGTATGTTTGTGTGGATAGTTTCGTGTGGTATCTGATATGTTCCTCATGAAATTCATCTAAATGTATGTATCAGGAGCAGCACATGAACATTATCCAATGAGCGTCGAAAGTGCCTTGCAGCACTGGCTGATCTGTGCTTCCTATGCTTAATGGGTAATGTTAAATACTGGGCTCTTGCAGAAACTTTGCATGAACACCATGTAATCTGTGTGGTGCCGTTACTGTTTTTCCTTTTTGATGTCAAGCACAAAGACTGCACACTTTCCAGTAACTCAGAATCACCATTAAGGAATCTAAGAAACGCCCAGTTGTAAACCCTGCAGCGTACAGCACACGGGTTGTCATGGTTTTACATTCATTTTTTAGGCTGAATTGAATCACTGCAAGCACATTTGAGGTAGAGGAACATTCAGCCCTGTCATATTTCGATCTGAACTAGTATCCATTGTTTGTTTCAGTGCTTGAATCTGTTGTTGATGTCTTGAGAAGTGAATGTATTTTGCTGGACTCTCCAAGCACACACCACACTCAATGGCCCTAGCAACGCTGATTTATGAGTGTGTTCTACTTCCAAGCAAGTACTTTCTCTGAGTTATATTTTCTCAGTCAACCATCCCAGTTGCCTTTAGAAAACATTGCTAAATACAGATTTAGTGGTGGGCTACGTAGAGACTATTCCATCAGGCTTTTGAATCCACAGTCCTCTGGTCTTAAACACAGCTCTCAGGCCACTGGTGTGTTTTGCTGCAAACTTTCCCACACTCTGCACTGTCTCAACTTTTCATGTGTGGAGATGAAGGTAACCCTTAATGCAGGGGTTTAAAGGCTCAGATAGCACTCCTTTGATGTGAGTTGGGCAGTTCAGTCAAGAAATGGCTTAAGAGAGATATAAGTTAATATTACTCGCACTGGCATTACTGTTACCTTTTCACCATGGTTTAAAATGTACGGCACAGTTTCTCTGACCATATTGGGTGAGTGTTGGGAAAACTTGTTTTCTGGATATTTGATTATACTATGAATTTCTCTTTTGCTGTTCATTGCCTTTTGTCCTTTAGGAGAACGGATCATTTGGATGCTATACCTGTTGGACCCATACAAGTTGGACCCTGTCCAGTTAAACCCCTGACACCTAACTGTTTGGCCCCTAACCATTTGGACCCCAGGCAAGTTGGACCCTAGACCAGTTGAACCCCAGACCAGTTGGGTTAGGGTTAGGTTAATGTTAGGGTTAAGGTCTGGGGTCCAAACAGCATGGGGTCCAACGGGGTAGGGTCTGAGGTCCAACCGGTACCAAGTTCATTCAGTCAGGGTCCAGCTGGTATTGGGTCCAAATGACCTATACCTGTCAGTTAGATAAGTTGCAGTTTTACGCAATATCTAAGCAGGAAATTTGATTAAACAGTAAAAAAAAAAACTACCTTCTGACAAACATGCTCAAATAATGAATTAAAGGAACATCACACTGGTTAAATCAAAACTATGACTGCTCATATGAAGCATTTTTATTGACAAGGGAGAAGCTCCAGATAGATGTTCACCTTAGTAGCTGCAGTACTCTGCCTAGTCCGTATTTGAGCCAAATTACACCCAAAAGATGGTAGCATGATAACACAGGTCAGCGTGCATCCAATCAGCACTGCATTTGTGTTTTCTGTATTTTCTGTCTGTATATATGTAATGATTAGCATTGTGTTCTTTCCATTCTGTTATCAGAATAATCCAGTCCCAACATCATCTACGTGAATTCTGCTTAATTGACCATAATTACTAACCGTGATATTTAGTGCACATTCCAAAGAAGTACTTTCACTACATGCCTGCATGAGTATTGGTGTTGTGCCCTTGTATGAGTAATTGTGTGAGTCTGTTCAGTATTTTGGTTAATGACAGTGCATTTGAGTGGTTGAAACTCAAATATAAGAATGCTCAGAGACAGACCATTTGGAATACTTAAGTGCTTTTAACTTCAAAAGCAATTAGAGATGCAAAAATGTAAAAAATACATTAAATTAAGGAACCCTTTAATTATAATTGCCACCCACTGATTGGAGCTCTATCCGATGTTCAGACAAAAAGTAATCTGGGTCTGATTAGAAGCATGAAAGGTCATTTTTGTGAATGCCATTATGTGAATGACCAGTCAACTTTTGTTTCAGAACCTACCTGCATGCTGTCGCGTCCTCACGAGCACCCTGCTAACACCCTTTTTTGTCTCACACACAATTTCCCCGCTTTATTTTGCTTCAGATCATTGTCTTATTGTCTCCGAGTGATAGTTTTATTATTATTGATTTGTTATTGACACAGTGACTAAAAAGATGCCTACTAAGAACTTTGTTGTGTTTAAAACTTCCATCAAACTTCATAATCCTCCTCTCGAGTGAACAGTCGGTCAGTAGCCCTGAGGTGTGAATCTCTGACTGTCTCCTGCATTGAGCCTAAATTCGGGACTTTACTGCAAGAGGCATTCCTGTTCAAAATATTCAGGTTTTGCTTTGGTTTAAAAATACAAGAATTAGATTAAATTTTCAATAAGGTATTGTGTTCATCAGATATACTGTATTTTTGAAAACTGGGCCTGATTAGGTGTGCAGCTAGAATCCTTTATAATACTGCACAAACCCCAAAGACAAAGAATTCGGAAGTGCTTGAAATGAGTTGCTGTTCCGACTGAAATTAGACAGTGTCTCTTATTTTGCCTCTCGCCATCCGTCTTGAGGCCTTGTGATTTTAAATGAGCTGTTACAAAGGCAGAAAAAATAAAGGAGCCCCTGTCTCAGGCTCACCCCTGGGCCACCTGCACAAACCCACCCCCGGCTGCCCACTGCAGCAGTTATAAAAGCAAACAAGCAGCCTGAGAGAGCATCCGACTGCACTAATAAGTGAGGAAACACTCCGCTCACTGAGTGCTATGGGCAAGCCTTTGTGAGCTTTGTGTCTTATATGTTTCCAAAGTTACATTTTTTTGAGCTGAAATGATACTGTGTCCAATTATGTATATATAGTTTGTGTACACTACAGGCCAGAAGTTTGGAAGCAAGTCCAATACAGGTCAAAAATTTGGAAGCAACTTCAAGTTTCTGTTCAAAATGCCTTTCTTAAAAACCAGTATGAAATCTATGGATTTTGGGATGTATTTACTGCATGATTAGACTTTTCTTTCATTGATATGCACCATTTCCCTCCATTTACCTTTAGGTACTGTATACATTGATGTTACCAGACCATTGCTGAATAAATGTTAACTTAAGAAAGGAGGGGCTTTGTTTTTGGGATGAAAAGATTTGCAAGAGTCACAACTTCAGCGAAAAAGTAAAAAACAAATCACATTTTGCATTATTCACTTATGTTATGGTTTACAGCCCACCGGATGCCAACGGCAATCCGGCTGGCACTAGGACCATGGGCCTAGTAATATGGGCCTGATAATTTGAGTAAAAATGTATTCTGATAAGTGACTCTTTATATAATAATCATGTTTATTTTGTTGCAAAGTATGCCAATGAAACTGTGATCTTTTTTTTGTTCAAATTTGATCTTGCTTTCCAAACTTTTGGCCTGCAGTGTATGTGTCGACGTGTATAAGCACGTGAGTGCATGTCACTGTTTATGTATCTGTGAACGTGTGTGTGAATGTGTGTTTATGTGTGAGCGCGCTTGTGTGTGTACAATGTGTGTGTGTGTGTGTATGTGCGTGTGTGCATGCGTGTGTGTGTGTGTGTGTGTGTGTGAGAATGTGTGTGGCCCAACTGAGAGAAAAAAGATATTTCCTGTCATTTTAGTTAATTGGTCTTTCACATGCTAACCAGGGCATGCTTCTTAAAACACACAAAGAGGCATCAGCCCATACCCACATGGGTACCCTGGGTTTCTCACCAAACAATGGTATTTATGGGGCATATTAAAAGTTTATATGTGATGAAATATATTTGTGCTTGGCTTGGGGAAAATCTGGGGGAGGAAAAAAATAACTATTTGCTTCTCTTTTGACAAAATAAAGCTGCCACGGTACATCCTTACTTTTCAAGCGTCATTAGTCCCTTCTAAAAAAGTATATAATCTAATTTTCCATACCCCTTCAGTTGTGTTCATTCTGTGTAGCTGTGCATTAGTGTAATGGGGCTGGATAGGAGTATCAAGCACATTTTTTGTGAATAATGAGCAGGGAAGGTTGCCCTAATGAGCGCTACCCTATGCCTTCAGGTGCAGGATGTGGGCCGCCTGCATTTTCAATGGTGCACTCTGGGTCAGGGGCTGATTTGATGGCCTGGGGTTTGATCAGAGAGGACTGTGGGAGGTGGGAGGTGGGGAGAGTTTGGCACTGCTCTGCTATCTAAAACCAGTGCTGTGTTATTGTAGCCTGTATAAAATAAATATGCTGCAGGCTACTCCAGATTACAGAGCACACCTACACAACTCTTACAGAAATTACAGTTGACCTAAAGGTAATTATATTTTACAAGGGTATATCATGCAACTATGTTTGATAGCATCTGAAATGGCCCACACCCATAATCCCTCACTCCCCACCCAAAATTTAGTCAATAAATAAAGACAAAATGGAAATCGCTGCTATGCTGGGATTTTTCTGAATGATACTTAGAGACGCGATACTGCAGCGGACTTACATCTCTTCTCAAACATCAACTTTTCCAGGTGAAAATCACAACTTATGTTCTATGGGTAAGCCCCTTTCAAAACCTGTAAGGTTCAGTGGTTTAAAATATTGCTGACACAATTGAATCATTGAGTTTCCAAAGGGCCCAACTCCAATGAATTAGGGGTCTCCATATCTTATAACAAAAAGGGGAACTTTCTTGTAATTTCAGCCAAAAATATCCCAATGACACCCTCTTGTAAAGAAATAAACTAAAGATATATGGATTGTCACATATGGGCAAAAAAAAAATAAAATCAATTTTTCCCTTTCTTGCAAAAGAGAGTTCCTTGGAGTTGAGCCCTTTGGAAACCCAAGGATTCAATTTTTTTGTGCTCAACTTCATTAATTTCACTTACACTTTTAAATATTAAAATGTAAATATATATATATCCAAGTATTCAAGGCTGTCCCAGCTTTACCTACCTATTTAGCATTAAATCAGAAGATATATCTGTCCCTGGCTAAGGCAGCAAGCCAGAACAGCAGTGCTTAACATTGGACCAGGGAGAATGTATCAAAACGTATTATGCAAGGTTCTTTTATGTTGGTTTTGTAATAATATTAGTCTTAAAATTGGTAATCAGACATTATATTCTAAAATAATTATAATTTGATAACATCAGAGGAGCAGGATAGCAACCATCTTCTGGCACAAGTAGAATAATAAACAATCTGATTAAAACTTGCTCCTGCATTTGGAAATCTGGCTTTTCCAAACACTTCTCAAAAACTCCTCTAGACGGGAAAATATGGAGTATTAATTTTTAAATAAAACGTTAGAGAGATGGCATCCTATTCCACGGGTTGAGCCAAGTATAGTGGAGGAATTTGATCTGTTCTGAGCCAGTGCAGCCTTTGGGTGGGAATCTCGGCACTAGCTACAGTCTTTAGATAGCTGCCACATCACGTTCAGTCTGAGGTCTGCAGCTCAGCTGTTTGACTGAACTATACAAAACAGATATGACTCCATTTTGTATTTGATATAATAAGATACTTTACTGTACCAAACTAACCCGTTTTAACCTCTTCAATTCTGCCATCTCTTATGTGGCTTTGTCAAATGCAGTCGCTTTAATGCAGACTTCAGACATATTTTAAATTCTAGTGGAGATCCCATGGTTTTGTAAAGATCCCAAATATGTCTTGCTGAATTGCAGGGAAATGTGTTTAAAATGATGGACAAGATCTAAATATTTTCTATTTGATGTAATACTGCACTCATAAAAACATGGCGTCCTGGTTTTGAATATTAGTGTGATGTAGCTTCAGTGAAATGCTGCAACCAGCAGATGCAGAATATGTATGTGACATGGTTCAACAAAATAGAAAAAAAATGCTTTTTCCAATTTTTCTAACTGAATCTACTTGAGGGGAAGTTAAATCGAAAATCAGAGTTTAAGAAGTTAAAAAGAGTTATAACAGCATACCACCATGTAAACTGCACTAAAAGTTGTAAATATTGTGAGAGTTTTTCCAAATAGTATAGACTGAATTTTAATCCAAGAGAGCGATTACGTCTTAAAACTCTCAGGAGGTCAAAAAATTTACATTTTCCGTTATGTGCAGCAGGATTGAGCAGGTTCTAGAGCAGGAACTAGGCTGATTTAAGCAGCAGTGGTGACTTAATGTAAAAGTAATTTGAGAGGGGTCGCAGGCGAGAACAGCTTTTTTGCAGTTGAATGAAGCTTTAAAGAAGTTTTTTCTATGAATTGCACATCCAAGCCAAAGGCAGTGTACATACAAACATAGATTGCTTCAGTGGATGTAACGGATTCTGCCACACTGTGTTTCATGGATGGCATCAATCATTTTTCTGTGCATGGGTTGTAAATAGGTTGTCTGCAAGCTGCAGTAAATGTTTATTAGCTTAGTAAAAAAAATACAGTCCAGCCACCTTACAATTTGTCCCTATGTTACCCAGACAGGGAAACAGAGTGTGTGTCAAGAGGGAATCATTTCTCCTTAGCTGGACCCAATATTTTTCGTTTATGGATCGATTTTACGTGGGTAGCAAAGCAAACTTCCTTTCAGTAATGATATAAATATGATTGATACATTGCGTGTGATATATATTGTGATGATATAGACATGTAGGCAGGTCATAATCATGCGCAAACATACTGCACTCACACAGACTCTCAAAATGTTTACAACATTCATAAGAGCTAAACCATAACTCTGCTTGCACTCAAAGGAGGGCTTTTCTGTGTGGTGAATTTCATTCCATTTCAACCTCTGTGATATTTTAAAGCCACTCTTGAAGTCAGTGCTTGTGTGGCTGAATTGAGTGAGGCTGTAAAAAAAAAAAAAAAAAAAAAAAATCATGGGACGCAGTGTGGAGTTTGCCAGTTGTTGGCCACCAAGCAGGAAGAATAATGTAACATGGTGTTTTTCTTTCCATGTGGTCTTACTGAAGTAAAATACGGAGAAGTATTTCTGAGTGACTGTGAGAGCCAAATAAATGGCTGTCCTTTAGAAGTCTTGTTGGCTATAGGCATGTGTGTATCTTGTATGTGTGTATGAGAGTGTGCGAGAGCATGCGTGTGTGTGTGTGTGTGCATGAGCGTTGATATGCACATATATTAAAGGACCACCTCAAACTAGAAAACAGCACCCTGGCAGGGTAATCACTTCAGCAGAGCCATTTATTTCTATGCCTTGTTCTTTGCTATTCTCTCTAGGGTTGGGCTTGGTGTTATTTTCACAGACTGTCAGGCCAAATGCACACACAGTGCCGGCCACTGGTTCCAAGTTGGCTGAAGACGGACTGACCATAAAACGAAGCACTGCGTAGTGAAGGGGTTCAGGGCAATAACACTTATGGAGAAAATGCTCTGCATGTCTCTGGATGATGTCATCCTCTTACTGAGTCATTGCGTGATGCCTGAGTGATCAAAACACTCAGTGTAGGAACTTACATTTATTTTGGAATGCATGTACACTGTTATAAACTGACTGAATTTAAGTTAAATTAATGCATTCTCTCCTTGTTATTTTCACTTTAAGTAGTGTCCTGCGCGCATTTAACTGTGGTTTACAGTGAACATACATGTAACCTCTGTTATAAACTGATAGAAACATTACAGTTGAAATAACTGGCAAAAAAGGTGCCAGTTAAAATACTTGGCAAAAAAAGGCGCCAGTTTATAACAGTGTAAACTGCTTCGATATAAGTAGACTTTAGTTCTTGACCTTCAATAATAAGACAGAACATGAATAAAACAGAGCGTACATGATTGTTAATTTCACATCAACATATTACTAATTGAAATATAAATAATTGACGAATAAATAGAAATTAAGTGCACTACACAGCTTGTAGTATGCCAAATTGGCAATTCCCTGTTACATTACAGTCTGACTCACGTTGAATACCTGATGAGGCCTCCGCTTCCCATCGATGGCCCTTCCCACGGCAGCTGTATACTTTCTAACACATGAGAGGGAAGGAATTCTGGTAGCCCCTTCCTCAGCTGAGATGAAGCAGGCAGGCCTGTTCTGATAAAGAGGCTGTCGTTTATATACCTGCCAATCTCTGTGACCGGTGTCATCCGTATTGTTATCTTAGACTTTGCAGGATTAATATTGCTTTTCAAGTTTAATGAGATAAAAGGCCCAGGGGAGGCGTGCCCTGGAGTGTTCAAAGGCTGCCTGGCCCTCAGAAAGAGCCTTATCTGAAGGCTCTGATTGGCCTGGTTGATAGGTGATCCTAACAGACGAGGTCTGCAGCTCTACAGGGGGGTGAATGACTTGAACATCCTCGCCATTGCATGTCTTTGATTTCGGGGGGCAAGACCTGCTTCCTAGCTGTCCTCAACACTGCCGCACTCCCGTAAACCAAATCCGCTCCTTGGTAGCTACTTTGGAAGGGACAACGTATTCGCGAGAGCTGGTTGAACGAGCCACCTTCATACCTCCGCCAAAGAACCATTCTCCACATTCTCCACATCGGGCTGGCTGGCGCTCGACTTCTCAGTGGCTGCAGTCAAAGCTCATGATAATGGCTTCCTTGGGACACCCAGGCTAGGATGCTCCATCCAAGTTAGCCTGACTAATTAATCCCAGGACCAGCGCAGTGGAGTGTATATATATCAGACACGGACGTGAACCGCTACACTCGTGGGAGGGTTCTGTACTTGGGGCGAGTTGTGTGTCACCAGCACAGTCCAGTATTTCATTGAGAAATCTCGAAGGAGAACATCTGTTCGAGGGCTAGCGAGGCACGTGGTGGAGTGGCTGTACACGGCACCATTCAAAGCAATGGGAAATAAAGGGCTCCAATGACCATTAATGTCACTCAGGACAGGTTTAATACATCTGTGTAGATCTCAGATAACTCCATCACTCAAAAACACTGGCCAGGCTTAGCAGTGCTGTTTGATATCATCATGTGATGTGCCCCCATAGGGCCTGACCTAAACACAGATAAGTGAAATGCAAATAGAGAGGTAATAAATTCACTGAGCTATCAGCCTAATAGCAGCAGAATTTGCAACGGGGACCTGAGTTTTTGGGTTGATGGATTATAATGACATCAAGATATTCTAGTACTGATCCTGGAATTTACCTCTGAAAAATAAAAAAGAAATTAAAAAAAGAACAAACTGACTAAGTCTATTAAAAATAGTCTATGCACTTACTTAACTTTGACTATGTTGTGCTAGATTACAAGAGCGTACCTACCTGTGGTTTACAGAAATGATTGTTAAAAATGACATCATAACAGAAATGAATGGAAAGGAGGTTTTAAACAGGAAGTCTGTGTAGATCTCATATATTTTTAAAATAGGAGATATATCTTGTTTCAGGCTTCTGATGAAATGATGTCTCAGATTCGCAAAAACAAAATAAACAAAGATGTAACTTTTTTTCAACTTTCAGAGAAATCAAATTATGCCATTTATCTATTTCAGTCAATCTTGTGGCTCCAGAATAATGTTTACTTTTCCTGTAAAGAAAATGTCCACATCAAAACAGATTTTCTGGAATGCTTAAGCTAAAAAGGTTACGCTTAACTCAATATCTAACACAAATAGCTTCAGGCATGGTGTTGTCTATTTTTCCACATCGCTGTAATAAAAGCGGCGGCCATTTTGGCTGGGGAAGTTAGGGACATATAGCTGAGGTAGCATGCCTGTAGTAGTCACTGATGTTTATATGGCTCTCAGAGCTCAGTCAGGATTTTTAGGATACGGGTCCCGGGCTCAGGTCTGGCCTGTCTCTGCCCACTCCTGTGGAGAGCAGTTCATTTTTTGCTCTCCTCATGAGACTTCCGTCTCTTGACAGCTGTGAAGAATTAGTGCACGCGCTGTTCGTTTGTCCTTTGGTCACTCTGTGGGCCACCGGTCTGCCCAAAGGTCACGGTGGTCAGAAAGTGCTGGCCGTTGGGACTTTGCTTCAGGGAATTCATCGCATTTTTGGACCGGGGAGGTCAAATCCTGTTTCCTTTGGGTTTAAATTAAATATTGAAACATTGTAAGATGGTTTTCTTGACGGAGAGGCACAAGAATGGGCAGAATTGCCAAAAGTCTTTGTAAATATCAGATTAAAAAAATATCTTTTATGACATTTAAGGTGTTTGTCATCTGAAGCCTAATATTGAGTGCTTTCATACACTTTATTAAGAGGATAATGTCAGCATGAGAAAACAGAAATTTCTTGAGGACTTCCTTCACTTGGAATCCCTTTGCCATTGCCCTATAATGAAGAAACAATGCAGGCTGCTCTGAGGAGCTTTATAAAGAGCATTGGCTTGGATGCCCTGCCATTTTTGGGCCAGAAATAACCGTAAAAACCTTAAATAGTGATAAAACAGTCACAGCTGCTAGCCCTCTGGAATATTCTGGATGTGAGAGGTGGAGTAGGTGAAGAAGCTGATGAACAGCTGGAGAAATGTTTATGAGGTAAAGCAGCACAGGTGAAAATGACTGTCGAGGTCACCATAGTGATGGTCTGTGCATTTTCACACAGAGAATTCTACACACATGAAATCACGTCCTGGAGCATGGTCAATTCTGCACACACATGCCTGCCCACACTCGCACATTAAAATGCATGCTCATGTGCACACGTGAACACACACGCGCACAAGCACACACACACACACACACACACACAAATGCATGTAAACAAATAAATGCTGCCGGGACCACTATATTCAAAGTGTTGTTGGCAACATTCACGTTAAACGCGTGCACATGAACATTAATTCTCCATAATAGGTAGGATAATATTGTCTCAATATAATGACGCGTATTAATTCATAATATATGTAGCATCTAAGTACATTCACTATTAAATATTATGAAAATACTTGAGCCCTTTCAGTTCCAGCTATTCTATTTGCTGGGAGAATATGATTTCTTAGGAGAAACCCTAAGGGCCTCAAGAACTTAAATCATCTATTCTTCTATATATTTTTAATTTTTTGGACCTTAGGGGAATACAGTGAATATAAACACAGTATTAGATGGCTACATTACCTGAATAGATAATGAATAGATACAAATTTATAGCTTTTTCTTTCCCAGTGGCTATATTTAAATTGGGTATGAATCTTTCATCCCAGGGCGATGTCATGTCATACTGGAGTAATCTACCTAAATTCTATGATTAGCAATTAACCACACACAGAGTTAATACAAATCACCCCTTCTTCCTAAAACATTTATTTTGGCTATGCCCATACTATCCACTAGAAAGTTTTGATGAGTCTATACAACTACATTTTTACGCATTTTATCAATAGGAAGTGAAATCTATCTTTTCTTGCAGTGTCATAAACAGAATTAACTCACTGATTTATAGCGTAATTTGCACCAAGCCACTCTCTTGCTCGGCAATGCCATCACCCCCTACAGGTCCATTTTGAAAATATTTTAGGGACATGTTTCGACTGCTGAATTAAAAATATCCACCACAGGTGGTAATGTTTGAATAAACTGTCACTGACTTATGACCAAATTTCAGCCAGGTCCATGCATGTGTTTGGATCGGATAGTGTTCGCAGTGTCAACCTGAGCCAAGGAATCAAATGTAAAAAGAATTTTGGTTCTAAGCCACACAGTCTTGGAATTATGGGCCAAAACATAAATTTGCTCACCAGAGTGCCCCCATCAGGTATATTGGGGTCTTATTTCTTGGGCAGCACTTGCACACAACTTCAAATCAATGGGAAAAATCTCATCTTATGTCTCCACCATTTATCATCCCACAAGAATTTAACCTCCAAATTGAATATCAATTTTAACAATTGAATCTTTGTTCCATGGGACTTAATGTTTGAAAATGAGATGTATACGATTCTATGCAAACTGTTCCATGTACAATTCATATCTGATCGCAGTCATTTACCTACTCTCCTTTAGGAGATATTGAGCCCTAAAAATATTTTTTTCAGAGGACTAAACTGGATGGCCATAACTTCAAACCTAAACATGATTTTTGTATTTTGATTTAAAAATGAGAGTTATCTGTGATGTAATTGTGTAAAAATTAAAACATTGATTGTAATATTAGTTAAAATATGACCCGAGGAAAAGTTTTGACACAAAAAAATGGCCACCTCAAAACTAATGTCAGAAATTTCACTTCACCCTCTGCACTAGATATGTTGAATTATCTTTAATCAACTTCATCAAAAGATTTAGCTTTGGTACCCATCAATGGGTTTTGTTTGTTCAACACGCCTATCTTCAAATACCTGTACCACCCCAATAATCCTCAACTAGAAGAATCATTTCCCATTATCTGTTTAGCGATTGTGGACCAGTACATTGAGGACCCCTCAAAACAGGGTTTATTGAGTGTTCACCAAATGTTATCACAGTAATCTGCCCTTTTCCTTTTCGCAATGAGTAAATTATATTGAGATGGCTCTCATTACAATTCGAATAATGCAAAACTACAGTATGCTCACCTTTGGAGATGTGACAACTAAATTGGCCTTTGAAAGCAAAAAGTGCATTATAGGGCCAAAATAATTCCAAAAGGAAAGTAGATAACTTGTTTTCTGCAGCCAACTGTGAATCTCATTGAGAAAAAAAAATGCTCAATAATGCACACTTTTGGCAGAAATTTGGCTTTCCCTGACAAAAATATGGGCCTCTAAGATTCATATTTAAAGTACAGAACTTTAAATGGCTCTGCTGGCAAAATGAAGCAGAGTATTAAGCTCAGTTTGCTAGGGAATTTTATATTTCATCGATGTCTACGAACAAACATAAAAGGAATCCAAGAGGGGCTGTGGTGCGTACTCCTGGAGTTGACATGGAGTGGCCTGAATATGTTTAAATTTGGCAAACAGCTAGCAGATTAGAAGTAGCATTATCATTCGAACTAGAGTCAGGTCTATCTCATTTTACATAAACAAGCACGAAAATGCTAAATAGGTTTCCTCATGAAATTTATACAACATATAATAATATGTTTGACTGCACGCACCTCACTATTCTGAGACTGTTATCTTAGGCATTGTGTGATGTTATGCTCAGGTTCGGAATGCATGGAATTTGCTGCTGCAGATTCTCCAGGAGGGTAGCAATTTCATAAGCGCCATGTTTAGTTTAGCCAGAAACTCTATCTTAGCTGCAATCAGTATATTGATTTGCCACCGTATTTAAGCTTAAGCTCAACTGCTGCTTTTTCAAAGAATTAGCCATTTTTAGAATCTCCTCTCTAATCAAGGGACATGATGAATATTTAAGCATTTCAGTTCCTTTTTGTAATGCTCTTTGATAATGCTCAAGAGGAATGGTGCAATTTTGTGTGCCAGTCAGCATCTGCTTGAGAGCTGCGTTATTCGGTTTCAGTTTCTGAAAAGTGGGGATTAGTTTACGTTTCTCTTGAGATTTAAATGACAGCACATACTTGGAGATCATTTACAGCATACATATCTTCATTTGATTTTAAAAAAGTCTTTTGATACTCAGTAGTACAATATTGTGGCCAGATGTCTCATTGACCTCTAAATCTATTATGTGTTGGACACGCAGAAAGTGACCCCAAATGCCTACATCACCTCTAGACCCATGAGTTCCTTCTGTTGTCATTAGTGTATTAATTTTAATGAAAAAATATATTTAGATTTACTTTTCAAATAAACATATTATTGAGGTTTCGATAAAATAATTCAAAATACAATATTTATTTAGTCGCATGCATACTCATCACGAGAGTAATTCAGATCAAGTACGTGCAAAGAGAGAGAAGGAGAGAGGAAGGAAAATGTAAAAGGCGAAGAGATCTATGGGGACCGAAACTAGGTAAGAAAAACAGGTTAATTAAGTCTGGAGTATTTAACAGAAATCTGATCCCAGTGGAGGACCCTTGGAATCCAGCTGCAAAGGAGCCAGCGGAAAAAATCTATCATGATGAAGACAGATTTTATCCCTGACCGAGGCAAGAAAGTGACTTGCAATCTCAGAGCCGCTCCTATGCTACCTGATCCTGAATTTAGTTCAGCAAAAGAAGAATTCTAGAAACATCTGGAGGACGTTGATTAGATTGCTTATTGGGGAACCTATACTGAGCTAGCTTTTGGAGTGATTGAGAAATATTGAGGTGGAGGAGTTCATGTTGATGAGAGTGTGAATGTGTTTGTGTACAGAGGTGGGGTAGGTAATATATAATCTTTATTTTCTTAAATGATAAAAATTGAAACCTGCAGCTTTAAAGCACTTTCTCACAAACTCCATGAATACCAGTCCATTGTTGAATTGTTACAATAATGTATCTTGTACTTTGTGATGTTTTCATTTTTTTTTGTACTGAATGTGTTTTCATTGTAGTTTGTTTCTGTACTAGTCTTTTGTACTATTCTTCTATGGCTGACGTGCCTATTGTATAGTTTATGTACTTGTTCATGACTGAGCTGTTTGATGTTCTGTATGAGCTGTAGCTTGTCTGATCTGTTGTGTGGCTGTTTCAGTTAGCTTAATTTATACACGTATTGTGCGCAGCTTTGGATAAATGTCTACAAAATAAAAGTAGTGTAATACAATGTTATGATGAGTCAATTTGGTGCAAACTAGATTGGAAACTCACACTTAGTTTCTCAATTAGGTGTTCGCTCTACCTTTTTACTTCCCTCGTTTCCACAGGGACCACAGTTTATAATATGTGAAAACAATTCACAATCATTCCACTCTTTCAAATACATCATTGTAATATAGGATTGAAAAACAGAGCTATTATTGCTGCAGCCCTGATTACGTCCTTTTCTATTTCTCTCTCTATTCCTAAGGATCATGCGTAGGATTACTTTAATTTTGTATTGTGCTAAATATTCTTGAAGTTGGATATGAAAAAATACATATTTGAGGGGAAAAAAAAAGTATTCAAACATTTTCGGTCCATATTTCTATTCCAGGTTCACACGTTAAGCAGCCAATAAAGAGCATGATGGATGTTTCTTACTTGGAGCAGGGATCACCAAGCTATTTTATTAGTGTGGTAATTTATCAAGCGAGATTCATGCGTGGAGGCTTTCTGAGAAAATAATTTCTTTTGCAGCACACCCCACTAATCAGCCAAAACATTTTTACGTGTTTACACAATTGAAGCTGCATAGACTGAAGCAGCATTTTAAATGTGCTGTGCTTGTGAAATCAACAGAGGACCAGTAAAGGAATATTCTCTCACTTACTTGATGATACTGGCCTTTTTGCTTTTTCTTGCAGCCACACACTTTTTATTTGTCCTCAAAAAGCGGGCTTGCAAATAAAGCAATGTTATGTCCAGCTATGCACAAATCTGCTTTCCGATCTTTGTATTTTGTGCACTAGGGGTATCAGACTAGTTAATGTCACAGTGAGTATCGCTTGGAGTATATCTGCTGAAAATATGAACAGGCCTGACCAAACAATTTCTTTCTCTGAATATTTACTCTACTACTGAGCCTATCAAACTGTAATTGTTGACAGTTGTAGCCTTGAATCTGTCAGTTCTCATAATATTCACTTCTTTTTTTCTCCCACCTCTAAACCCAACCTCTCTCTACATCTCTAATGACAGAAACTCCAGGAACCAGTGACCCTTCAGCAGTTCCGATGGTACCAGGCTCAGTTGGTAACCTCCATGGCTAACAAAGTCGAGACGAAACCTCTGCCAGGTGGACTGCTGGACTCACCCCCTCAGCAGCAGGCATTACTCAACCAGGCTGGCACGCCTGCCCACTCCACTGGTGAGTGTCCCCGTGGGACAGGATCTTAACAGCTTGGGAAAAGGCCTTGCATGAGTGGGGATCATCTGATTTAAATGTGCAGGATGCCACAGATTGCGGCGAGTTAGCGTTAACATTAGCTTTATTTATGTTTTGAAGTACAGCTGGCACAGCCACCTCGCACACCCCAGTGTTAATCCTCCCTGAATAATCGCACATTATGCGTGGGGGGTTGGGGGTTTGGGGGAGTTGCTGAGGGGTTGTGGTGGTGTCTATTGAACAGGTGCCTCCTTCCCCTTCCCTCACTACTAGGGCCCGAGGATCGTCTCAGGGCTGGCTTAGCATCCCACGCGTTCAGCTACACACATTCTTCAGATTCATGCCTGTTCCATTTTCCTAAAATGGCAGAAGCATTAGATTACACATTATTTTGCTGCTGACTTTGGATGTGGTCTTTTTTTTAATGCTAACATATTTAGCATTGCATAGTTCAGGTCAGCTGTTGTAATGGCGGGATAAGAAACATACAAATTCATGAAATGAAACGGACTGTATTTTTGCCTTAAGCACAAAGAAATGCTTGAATTCTGAAGGGACATTTTCTCATACAAAAATGAGTCATTTTTTAAAAATCATTTTTGATGTATATTTAGTATAGCTGATCTGCTATTATTGATGGTATAAATGTACTGCTAGGTTCAGGAAAATTTGTTGAGGGTTATAAAATGTCAGTCGTTAAGCCTCTTGGGGACAGGAGGGGAGGCGTAGGCCTACATGATTTTTCACACTAAACCATGTCTCTGATACTGGAAAAGGCTCAGTCCAATTTTGAAACATTCACATAGTGAATGTTTAGAATTAAATTTACTTTATTGTTATCTCCACTAAGGAGGTTATGTGATTGGTTGCATTTATTTGTTTGTTTTATTGTTGGTTAGTTAGCAGGATTATACAAAAACTAATTGGCGGATTTGCATTAGAATTTCGCCAGAGGCGGATCTTGGCCCAATTTAGAGATGATGACATTTTTGAAGTGATCCAGATCTGGATCCAAGATATTTTAAGGATTCTTAACCACTGCAGAACCTGATATCTGGAGTCAAATCCTCAAATGTACATAACATAAATTAGGGGGCATTATCTAAATGATGTTTAAAAAAAAATTTATTTATATATATATATATATATATATATATATATATATCAGAAACTGATCTGGATTCTAGATCTGATATCTTTCTACATCCAGGGACCTAATTAGGGGTGCACACACATATGTCGCTATTGAAAAAGTAACTAATACAGACTTCCAACCACCACTAAATTATTTTTGAGATGATTTAAATTCCTGCTTCATAAAAAAAAAAAAAAAAAGCATGCAGAGAATTTTATGCAGCGGGAGGGATTCTTCGTCCTTTGGGATTATTCAGCCTTGGTGGAGGTATTGCTCTTGTTATAAGAGGAATCCTCACAAGAGAAGATTCATCTTATGTATCGGGAGAGTTTCTGAAAAATAGATACGCTGCGCTGTTGAACAGATCATTGGTGGGTGACTATATTTGTTGCCGTCTACAGGCCTGGTGTATGACGTTGGAATGTTAAAGCACCAATGTGTTTGTGATAACTACGCTAATCATCTGGAACACGCAGGCCGAGTTCAGAGTATCTGGGCCCGGTTGCAGGACTGTGGCCTGGTGGACTGCTGTGAGGTATGGAGCCTCTATCCAGCTACATGTCTATTTTTCCTGTTTTATGAGGGAGTGAACTGTCTATGACTCATTTGGCTGAAGGACAGTGGCTTGGAATCATTCTTACCACAATGTGAGCTCCTTCTAACATTCTGTGATGAGAATTTAAGAGACTTTCCCTTTTTCTGTTGCTTGAACTGCAGAATCCTGTGAAGTCATTTCAGTAATGGTTGTTGAGATAATAGCATAATAATGGCCAAAACCAACAACATATTTTGGTTGTATTAATTGACATAATGCTTTCACTTATGTAAATGCACTAATGACATTTCAGCTGGTTTTAAGTATTTGTGTGCAAACTGAGCAAGAGATTGTCTTAATATTTTTTTTCAACATTGAAAAATTACATGGCTTTGCCACTAGAAAGACATTTAAGATATAATAATGAACAGGGCAGGTGTAATGTTCGACCAAGGGATTTTCTAACAAGTAATAATAGCCATGATGTTTTAATGTGTATGGTGGGTATTGTGCTGACATACATGCATATATTCCTTCATTTCCAGCGCATTACTGGTCGCAAAGCCAGTCTGGAGGAAATTCGATTGGTCCATTCTGAGCACCACTCCCTCCTGTATGGAACAAACCCATTAAACAGACAGAAACTCGACCCAAAGAAGTTGCTCGGTTTGTCTGGGAACAATGGGGTCATGCCCCAGCACTTTTACACACAAAACCCATTTGAGCTGCACATAGGTCTTCTCATACAGGACTTCAGATAGCACTATGCAGCGTCAGGTGTATGCAGTAGCCTATATGTTTCTTTCATTAATATGTATTTCAGTTAGTAGTTTGATGCCCTCTTGTGCACAGCAATTATTGAGATCTCCAAATTTTGTCTAGCTATACTCTTGCTGGTTAGATTTAAGTGTACTAAAACTCACCCCTTCTGTGCACCAGCAAACATTAAGTTTTCATATAGGGGAGACTGGGGTCCAATGAGCCATTTAGATGTCAGAGCTGCTTAAAATCGGTATAAGTGTGACACGGCTCATGGGGACCAATGGCTCATCGGACCAGGTCTCTCCTACTACTGAACGCGGCAATAATTACAACAACTATTTGATTATTAGAGCATCCCCAAAGTAGACTGATTCAATGCTAATTCAGGCTAAGAAATAGAAAATAAAGCTTTGAGTTCTGTAGCCATGTGTAACAAATGTAAGTTTCACTGCTTTCAAAAATAAAAGTCTACAGACTTCGTAGCTTATATGGCTATTCAGTTGCAAAGAATATTGAAAATGTTCAAACTCTTTGGTATGCAAATGTGAAATATATTGGTAAAAATATTACTCCTCGTGATCCAAAAGGGTCTTTGGCAGAAAATGGCCAAAATATTTACAGGCATTGAAGATTTCTGAAAATGAAGGCAGATCAAAGTTGGCACGAAATGGTCACAGGTCCCAAATAACCCCTGGTAACTGAAAAGGATTGTATTTTGGCCTCAAATATCTAAATTGTTTCTGAAAATAAAAAAAAAATTATGAAAGTGGGACTGGATCGAAGTTGGCCCGAAATGAGCCCTGGTGACGCAAATGGGTTGTAGTTTGACCCAAAACACCCAAAATGTTGATCAAAATTGAAAATTTGTGAAAGTGGACCTGGTTCAAAGTTGGCCGGAAATGCTCCTACATCATTTGGTGACCCAAAATGTTTGTATTTTGGCACAAAACACCCCAAAAGTTGACTGAAATTAAAAAATTGTGAATGTTGAGCTGGACTGTTGCCAGCCCAAAATGGTGCCAGATGACCCCTGGTGACCCCAAAGGTCACATTTTGGCCCAAAACACCCAAAAAGTTGACCAAAAAAAAAAAAAAAAGTATGACAGTTGAGTCTGGTTGAAGTTGGCCTGAAATGGTGCCAAATGACCACTGGCGACCCAAAATGGTGATATTTTGGCCCAGAATACCCTAAAAGTTGACCAATATGGAAAAATAGTGGGAGTGAAGTCCAATCTAAGTTGGCCCAAAATGGTCCCAAATGAAGCCTGGTGAGCCAAAAGGGTCTATTATACACCACAACACTGCAAAAGTTTATCAAAATCAAAAGATTCAACACAAAATCCACTTGTTTTAAACAAAGCGACAAGGTTAATAGACCGTTTCGGAGTAAGCACAAGATTTTTTATGCGTCTGTGTAAGACGAAGTTTGTATGGCAAGAAGAAGTGTCATAGCGTCTGACAAAACCTATGTTAGTGAGCAATAAGCAATTTCATGGGTTTAAGTGCAAGAATTATGGCAGATGTGCAAGGATTTGAGCATAAACCGTGTGGGAATGAAAAAGGCTGAACTTATTGAAGCGATTGTTGATAAACAGAGCCTCACGAAAGAAAATACAGGCCCCACGACTGAGACTATAAGTGCTACCGCAGCCTTCGAGGAGGTCGGATATATCGCCAACTCGACCACTGATTTAATACCCCCAATTAAATTTCTTCATGTGCATGATCACATTGTGGAGAAGAGTGGCAGAAACAACAAGTGTTTAGACCAGGGTATTAAACACTTTGATGAAGATGACATCCAGGAATGGTGCTACTAACAGGTAGGCATCACTAGCTGTCATTGGACATGTTGGATAGTAGTGATAATTATATGTATACAGTTACAGCCTGCTGGCTGTTAAACCCTTTTGAGTAGATACAGACGTCTGCGGAAACGGAGGTGTTCTATTTATGCACGCAGTTAGAAAATGAGCCAGGTTGATAGCACCTCATGCACCAAATAAGTAATTAACCTTACTGCGGCATGCAGTAATCATGAAACTGGACAGATGTATTTAGCTCTCCTGTGATCTGGA
Source organism: Gymnothorax javanicus (assembly GCA_029692085.1). Taxonomy (NCBI): domain Eukaryota; kingdom Metazoa; phylum Chordata; class Actinopteri; order Anguilliformes; family Muraenidae; genus Gymnothorax; species Gymnothorax javanicus. The sequence goes on from CM056193.1 coordinate 149,274,091, forward strand.
AAAACCTAGTATGTGCGTCACTTTTGGTAGAAACTGAGTTTAACCTTCATTTGCAGTAATTAAAAGTGGTAAAAATCTTAAAACACCAGCTGTAAGTGTCATTTGAACTTTCAAAATCAAGTTTCTATCATTTTTTTCTGTTAGGAAAAGTCCAGAACCTATAAGTTTTTGTTCAATTGCGAGATCTTTGCCACTGATAAAGTTACTAGGTTTTTCCAAATCACAGGAGAGCTGTGCTTCAACAAATCATTGTTGCAGGATTTGCTTCTTCAAACGTCTGAAATTATCTACAACAAAAATAAGAACTAAACTAATATATATAAAATTTCCACACATTAACAAATCATATCTTGTTCACTTTATAAACAACAAATCATAATTACAAGAACTGCAGCAGTAAAGAGTAATTTTTTAATTGTAAAGAGTAACCAACAAACGTTGGCTTTTAACGCTACAACAACAGCACGCGCTCATGATGTATAGCAACACAGGATTACATTTTGAACTGCAGCTCGATTCTGTGTCACTTCTAACAAAATCCAACAGTTACACTAATGGATATCTTGCCTCACTTGTCAATCTCGTGATGTTGGACGGGAGTTACTCTATTTTCTTTGTAAGAAAAGGCCGATGGCGCGATGTCGACATCTTTCGGGTCTGTGTAATCAGGCCAGCCACTAACAAAATGTGCACTGCAAACCCTTGAATGGTCCTTCAGTGCAAAATCTTTTCGGTTGATTGCACGTATCCATGCTCTTCGCTGTCTCTTACCGCATTGGAAGCGGAAAAACTTAACTGAATCTCCCTTTTTAAACTGGTTAGTGCACACCACAATACAACATGAAACCACCAATTTTTTTAATTTTTTTTTTCCCGTACTAGTTATAAACATCGGGGATCGCCGGTGTTCTGTCAATGTTTGCTACCTATCAAAATATGCAACCTCGCGGTTCTGCGCTTGCGCAAACCTAAAATCTTGGGCTCTATTTCTTCGCTCACATCTCAAGTATCTTCAAATATTATAAATATACGTCTTTTTTCGGTGCGCCTTTCGACCTTGTATATATGTTTATTCTTTGCCTCAACCGGATCGTTGAATATTTTTACTTGCCCTAGAATAGATAGTGCACATGGAGCCTAGCCGGGTAGCGCAGCGAGTGCCGAACCTCCTTCTCCCGCAAGCGCTGTAGCACGTCGCGGAAAATCCCCCGCTGCTCCATCACCTCTGCGGTGTAGTGAGGGAAGATTAGGATGCGATGACCTCCGTAATCCAGCGAACGCTAGCCCCCTCTCTTTTTCCTGTGCAAGATACACTCGTGCCATTATCGTGCAAGATCTGAAGCCATCCGGCGTTTTGGGCTGTTCAAGACGATGTGCCCTATCGATTACAGCGGGCTTAGTAAAGTTGTCTGCCCCCACCAGCCTGGAAATCAACCTGGAGACGAATCCATGCTAGCTTGGTCATGGCTAGCAATAGCACATGCTGGTGGGCGAGCAGCTCCCTTTCCGCCTCGTGCAGCTTTACTTGGCCTATCGACTTGACACTTTTAGCGGCATAAACGTAAAGCAAATAGGAAAGGTTTAATCGTAAAAATTAAAGAGTTTGATAATCAAAAAGGCAGTTCTTAAACAATAAAACCGTGATCCACGAGGCACTTGAAAAAACCAGTCTACTCTTCAATCGACTCACTAGCGCCCCCCTATGCATTATTTCAGAACAATCCGTCCAGTGGTTTCGGAGACTTAGGCAAATGAAATTCCATAATCTTGAATTTGACCTTTCATGGTCATCTGAGCTCGAAAGTCAGGGTGCCAAATCGAAGTCCATATATGACTTCCTATTTAAGGTTAATAGTAAGTATGACTTTATCTCTTACCGTTTCAAAGATATAGCCCATCAAAAATTTCCCTTCCATAGGGCTCCATTGTAACAAAAATTTCAATAATTTCTCAAAAATTCAACTTTAAAAATTTTCAAAAGCCTTAAACAAACTTTAGTCCCATACTGATATGGAACGTCCACACAAAATTTCTGAACAATCCGTCCAGCAGTTTCGGAGAAGAAGGCCAAAAAACCAAAGTTTACATACAACAAACGACGGACTATGCCGGACGCAAACCCATTACAATAGCTTATCAGCCATGTAAGCTAATTATATGACCTTCAGCCATGTAAGCTAAAAATGACACACTGAGTTTTCATGCTAAGCTGTGGTAGTGACAAGATTTGGGAACAGTGGATATACTGGTAATCACTGTTTATGTAATTAATGTTGCTACCAAATTCATTATTAATCGCAGAATTTGAATTTCATTGAGCAATAAAAGATATACGGCTGCCTGGGTTTAAAAGATCCAATTTTGCATAACAATAAAAAATAATGGAAAAGTCAGCAAATAGTAGATTATAAGGAAATACTTACACAGTATTGTAAATTCATTTAAATTAAATTAATTCACCTAGTTACTGCATAGAAAAGAATGCTTATTATGGACGTGTTCATTCACGAGCAATTTTTGATCTTACTTCAATGCCTTTAATATATTTTAAAAGCATGATGGTGTATCAAGCAATTATGGATTATAGACGTCCTGTAATGGTGTGTGATGCAATAATATGTAGAACATACAGCACATTTTAATAGATGCTATTACTGCTCTGTGTCTCGTTAGGCTCCACCCCTCAGGACAACTTTACTGTGCTGCCTTGCGGTGGATATGGGGTGAGTAAAAAGACATATGTGTAAAGTTTGGGGTCATTGAAAAGCAGTTTGGTGCCAGAAAAACAATATAAATCAGACATCATTATGCAGATTTAACAAAAAAATCCAAAGACATTTTCATGCGATCCGGAAAATTTATTTATGATGTGTGCCGAAAGTGCCAAAAATTGGCTAGCCCACCCTTTTGTTTAATTTAGTCCAGTGCAAAAAAAAAAAAAAACTTAAAAAGTTGAAAATGAAAATAACAGCACATTCAGAGGAAAAATATGGCAAAGGAACTGCTGCTCTGTGTATCACAGAGGGAAACAGCGTAGCAGTAGCATACTGTAGTTCACAATGATTTAGATAACTGTTTTCCATATCTGTTTGCACAGCTGGGTATGTACTCAAAGTATCTCAGGTTACTCAAATAGCTAAAGGTTTTCATGGCAGTGCCCATTTACTGCCTAATTCTTGAGGATTCTGATAACAAACTATAATACTCAACCAGAACACCACACTGGACAAATTAACTTAAATATTAATTTTTTCACCCCGTCTTAGCAGCCAAAATATTTGAAGTTTGTGCTATAATTATTATTCTTTTATTATTTTTTTCTCTCTTCCTCTCAGACAATGTATTGCTCTTCATGCTCTCCAACACACTGTTACAACACTGCACTACTGATGTAGGCATTGCATTATTATGTCATTTCATTTGATCCTTTATGAAATAATGAGGCTCTGAGATGTTGCATTTTCTGACCATTGTTTCTGACAGCCAGTGCGCTCACATTCACTGTCAGTGAAGTTCTCGCTTGAGTTCTGTTTTGCAAAATGAATTCAGTCAACTTTACATTGAATCGAATTCCATCAAATGATGCTGTCAGTTATTATTCCACTGTCTCTTTCAGAGCCCATCTGAGCGCTATAGAAAATGCTGAACTAAATTTAGAAGACTTTGATTCACACATGACCCTTATCTAGGGTGAGGGGGGAAAAAAAAGGGGGGGAAAAATGCCTTGAAATAATTTTTCCAGTCGTTTAAGTCCCTGTTGGTAGGCTGTGAAAACCACTAAATCAGGGACGGGTTATTTTTTATGATGGTGACGCAACTGCGCCTTCAAAGAGCCTCCTCTGCCTTTGTTGTCATTTATATCTTGGATGGGATGGGCTGAGAGATTCCCTGGACGAGTGTTAGAAAATTGATAACAGACTGTTTGCGCATCTCTCTGGCACGGGATAGTGGAGGCTTGAATCACACTGTCATTGGCAGCGGTTGAGTTTTTAAACTTTTTTTTCTCTCTTTTTAAAAAGACATATTTGCAAGAAGGGCTGTGATGATGTTTGTTTCAGTGTGGAGTGGGTTTTTGTGTAGTATTCTTTCGTCGGGAGTAAGCAGGGACAACTGAGGGGAAGATTATTTTTACAAACAGGATATGCCTTCATAACATGTTTGAGTTCCACTCTGAAGTTGTGCAGAGAGCATTAACCCACAGTTTGATGAGCAGAACCCAGCCATCCCACACTGTGGGGGGATGGGCTCTCTCTGTCCTGTTTTCTCAGACTTGAAAATAGTTTGGAGGAAAAATTTTGGGGTAAAGTCTTTGGAGCTCATACTGACAGTGGTTCTTCTAAGATGGTCCAGAGAATGAGAAGGGGGGGGACTAGCCAGTGCAAGATTTGGCCTGGGATGAAAAAGAAAAGAGAAAAAAAAGAGAAGTCTGCTTTCCATAAATTCTTGGCCTCTTCTACCATCCATAAATCCCTGGTTTGAGGTGTTTAAAAAAGGGATTTTTTAAAAAATGTTACCAATGCACAATGGACAATATGGGGGCGGTGTTAAGGGGGATCAATGCAATAAATGTTTATTTCTCTGAAAAGTAATGAAAGAGACACACATTTCAACGTATTATGCTCGATATTGAAATAGGTGCACAATGAATTATCGGTCTAAATATAAGGTTTTAGAGAAAGATTGATATCCTCAGATTAAAATTGAGGTGCCCACTGTTACTAATGGAAGAGTAAACAGTAATTTTGCACTGGGGCATTATTATTATTATTAAAAGCACATTCAGCTTTGAAGTCTGCTCTGGTTTTTGCAGTTTTCACTGACATTTGACTTATAATATAAGCACAGTGCTTTCCTCTTATAGTCCTGAAGTTTTCGATGGTCTTCTGTCTAACTGAAATAATCGCTGATGGAAATTCCTCGCAAAACCTCAGAAAGGCTTAATGCTATAAACTAGGGGTGAGGTCGACGCCAAATATTTCATTCATGAATGCGAGATTATTGACTTCAGGACGAATGAGGAGTGTTTACAAATAAAATGTTTTTTATAATTTAGTTAAACCCACAGTCCATCTGAGAGTAATTCATCATCCATATTTGATCTAAGATTACAGCTCCCTTCTAATTCAGTCATGACACAAGGAACCACCAGAGGGAATCCCATTCTCTCCAGGGGCTCACCAGTCGGTGAGCAACAGGTCATGGCAGGCTCTCCCCTGACTGCTGCAAAGCCATGCTACACCCTTCATTCCTCAGGGATGCAAAGAATGAAATAATGTTATTTCTTCCAGCCTCGTTAGCTTAGTGTAGCTTTTACAGCTGCAGCCAACAATGTGCTGGACTCTGGTCATGTCAGGCTAATAAGCATAACAATATAATGTATCGACAACTCAGCAACTACCAAACAAGTCTTCAACACACCGCCACTGTGACCACTGCAACTGCTATCCCAACAAAAATTGCAGTATTCTGTTCCAAAAAACATATTCAAAAATGTACGTAGTCTACGAAGATATCATTATCTAAGAGTAAACTGGAAGCAAAATTAAATGAAACTCAACCTTCGGCCCTGTAAATTGAAGAGGTGCAAGGCTTCTGGATTTATTTATTTATTTATTTATTTATTTTTATTTGGTATCTCCAATCCCACCTGAATCTGGAATGCCCAATCCGAGAACTATGTACAAGGCTTGCTCGTATGCAACCCTCTGTTGCCAGCTCAGGAGAGAGAGACAGTTCCCAGCTCTCCTCCGAAGCACGCGCATGCCAGCCCCTGCATCTTTACACTCATTGGTCGAAACCATCGCAAGTTCTGAACGAGGGCAGAGGATACCCGAACATGAGCATGCTCAGAATCTCACTGACGAGCGCTCGGCTGGCCAACAGGAGGCGCTTGAGCAACGAACAAGGCAATCATTTTAATTTTCCTTCCCAGCAGTCCCTTCCCAATTTGCATTCCCACAGCGCTTTAGCCAATCATGCGCTGTTCTGAAAAAGCTGCAGACCACTGCTGGTTGGTACGACTGGGGATCAAACCCGCGCCGTAGTAGTCACTACTGCTCTGCAAATGCAGCGCCTTAACCAAGTGAGCTAACCTGGCAGCTAAGGCTTCTGGATTTAAATGTAGCTTAGATAGACCGATGGAGAGACAGACAGACAGACAGACGGACAGACAGACAGACATATATGGATAGGTTTAGAGCTTGGGTGTTATTATGTACAGTCAGTGAAAAAACAGAGTAAACCTGCAAACCTATAGCACTGAATCATTAGGCTTGAGTGCGACCAGTGTACCGATATCAATCACAATAATATCACACATAGACTGCGTATCTAATGCACAAAAGGGATATTAAATGGATTAGCACAAACATTTGCAAATTTAGTCTTGTTCTTTTTCCATTTAGCAGTTTTTCATCTTTTCTCTCTGGCTCTTTAATACAACCTGACAAGGCTCTTAATCGCCTAGCAGTTTGCTTGTAAATCACATATTGCAATTAGTCTTTCCAGGCTAAGGCGTTTTTTTTTTTTTTTGCATAACAGCCTTGGGTTTTTCTTGCGCACCAGGACACCCTTTCTGTCAACATTATTTAAAGAATGGCCTTAGCTAGACAAGTACGTTTTTTTCACGGTTAACTTGAATTTCCCAAAAATGTGATTTAAGTACCTTTAGTTTGCTGATCTCCAACTGCAGTTGAACGCAATCCAACAATGGCCAGCCAAATTGACATTTTCACAAGTAAATGTACACACACACACACACACACACACACACAAATATAGTATGAAACAGTACCAAAAGCTCATCTTTAGCTTGTAATTATAGGAGAACCTGTCTTGATGACATCCATTTTAAAAAGGAGCTACGTACTGTGCAGTGCTGTGAAAAAGTATTTGCCCCCTACCTGATTTCTTTTTTTTTTTTTTTTATTTGTCACACTTAAATGTTTCAGATCATGAAACAACTTTCAATATTAGACAAAGATAACCCGGGTAAATACAAAATGCAGTTTTGAAATGATGATTTCATTTATTTAGGGAAAAAGCTCTCCAAACCTACCTGGCCCTATGTGAAAAAGTAATTGCCCCCTAAACCTAATAATCACCCTTGGTGACAACAACTGCAATCAAGCATTTTAGATAACTGGCAATGAGTCTTTCACATCACTGTGGAGGAATTTTGGCCCACTCTTCTTTGCAGAATTGTTTTAATTCAGCCACATCGGAGGGTTTTCGAGCATGAACGGCCTGTTTAAGGTCATGCCACAGCATCTCAATCGGATTTAAGTTTGGACTTTGACTTGGCCACTCCAAAACCTTCATGTTGTTTTTTTAAGCCATTCAGAGGTGGAGTTGCTGGTGTGTTTCAGATCATTGACCTGCTGCATAACCCAAGTGCGCTTTAACTGAGGCAAGTGAGGCCTGCAGTTCTTTAGAGGTTGTTCTGGGTTCTTTTGTGACCTCCTGGATGAGTCGTCGATGCGCTCTTGGAGTAATTTTGGTAGGCTGGCCACTCCTGGAAAGGTTCACCAGTGTTCCAAGTTTTATCCATTTTTGGATAGTGGCTCTCACCATGGTTCGCTGGAGTCCCAAAGCCTTAGAAATGGCTTTGTAACCCTTTCCAGACTGATAGATGTCAATGACTTTGTTTCTCATCCGTTCTTGAATTTCTTTAGATTGCGGCATGATGTGTTGCTTTTTGAGATCTTTTAGCCTGCTTCACTTTGTCAGACAGGTTCTATTAAGTGATTTTTTGATTCAACAGGTCTGGCAGTAGTCAGGCCTGGGTGTGGCTAATGAAATTGAACTCAAAAAATGTGGTTAATCACAGTTAAATCATGATTTAACAAGCGGGGGCAATTACTTTTTCACAAAGGGCCAGGTAGATTTGGATAGCTTTTTTCCCTTGATAAATGAAATCATCATTTAAAAACTGCATTTTGTATTTACTCAGGTTATCTTTTTCAAATATAAAAATTTATTTGATGATCTGAAACATTTAAGTGAGACAAAATGCAAAAAAATAAGAAATTAGGAAGGGGGCAAATACTTTTTCACAGCACTGAATATAGTACGTTTGTCAAATGCCATGTGGAACCATCTGAGGTGTCATTTTGCTCTATATTGCTCAAACAAAATGGCGTAAACAGAAATAGAATTTGCTGGACTAACTGCTTTTGAGTTTGCACAGGTCCTAAATGATGACAGGCAGGTTATTATGTCCTCTGAGTGGCGAACTGGAATATAACTGTTCATAGGCTATGTTAATGTAGTGTTTTATTTTTTCCCCAGTAAACTAAACAAAACTAAGCTGAAGAACCACCTATAGAGAACCTTTCAAGAACTATACAGGACCTAAAAGGTTATCAACTGGTTCTTGAACTTAGTTTTGTTTAGTTTGCAGGGTTAAGAACCAGTAGATGACCTCTGAGGAACCATAAAGGTACTGAAAAAGTTCTTTGTGTGGCAGCACTGAAATATAGCACCTCAACCCCCACCAAAGAACTGCTGAGGAACCAACATTTTTCTGCGTGTAGGACCAGCTAGCTCAGGAAGAACTACCTATAGTGACTTTGTTGTCTTAACTTTTACTTCGTCCGAAAATGGAAGATTCAAAACACTTCACTGAATAGGCTTTGAGCACAATGAAGTGTAAAAAGTACAATCAAAGGTACTAGACAACACCCCAGCAAGGAAAGACAAACTAAGAAATGAATTACATGTAACAACAATTAACCATGGGAAACATTTGATTGCAGGAGCACAAAAGGAAGGGTGAGGCACAAGACATTAAATAATTCAATAATGCGAACCAATTAGGGATACTGAAAGAGAAACAGACAAGGAGGGCTGGATTGTGGAGGAAACCAATAAAGAAAGATTCAAGATGTAACATGCAAAATGAGGAAGATATATAAATGGTAAAGGAAAGTCCAAGGATCACTGTTGGAGAATTGGAATGTTGACATTAATGAGGTCTTGGGTCAGAAAATCTCTAAAACTAAAATCAGATATGATCTGCTCAACTACAACATGTTTTGGAGAGTTACCAGCAGAGAAAAGCCTCTGTTGTCATTAAAAAAAAAAGTAACACACCAACTGTTTGCTAAATGGTACTAGAACTTCAGGATGTCAAAAGAATGTTAATTAGTGACATCACTAATTAACACAGCTGCCATGCATGACTGTCAAGTGTGAAGGCAAAAAGTCACAATTTGAACCAATTCTGAGCCGCGTTTGTAGACACTTCCTTGTGGACGCTCAACAGTCTGTAATTTTTGACCGCTTACTTTCATATTTGATGTGGACCTGTTGTACTAAAGTTATGACACCTATCGATTTTGGTTACCATGGAGACAGTGTTGACGGAATAATGCGCAAATTTGTGCTGAAACATAGACACGTCCTTGTGGACGCTGTACAGGCTGCAATTTTGCCCGATTACTTTCATATTTGGTATGGACGTGTGTTATACTTCACTTATTATGACACCTATCTATTTTGGTTGCCATGGCAACGTTATTGGCCACAAAACGCATAAATTTGTGCTGAAACATAGACACTTCCTTTTGGACGCTGCACAGGCTGTAATTTTTGACCGATCACTTTCATATTTGGTATGTGTTATAGTTTACTTATGATACCTATCGATTTTGGTTGCCACGGCGACAGTATTGGCCAAATAATGCACAAATTTGTGTTGAAACATCGACACTTCCTTGTGGACGCTGTACAGGCTGTAATTTTTGACCGATTACTTTCATATTTGGTCTGGACATGTGTTATACTTCATTTATCATACCTATCGATTTTGGCTGCCATGGCGACAGTATTGGCCGAAAAATGCGGAAATTTGTGTTGAAACATAAAGATTTCCTTGAGGACGCAGCACAGGCTGGAGAAGCGGGCTTTCGGGGGCTACACTCATGCGGTTGCGGGTGACCGGACTGTCTAGTTGGGTATGTGTTTGGATAAGTATTGCGCTTTCAGGCGAGGTGAGAGGCGGCAAGTCCTGAGTGGAAGAGGTTAAACATTTGATGTGAAAATTTCTGGGACTATTTGTGTGCACTATGGATTTATAACTGATATTTAGGGATGATTTCAGAACCATAGAAGAGCTCGCAGTATTTTCACAGCTAATGTGGGCAACCGGCTATTTTGCAGTTTATTTGAATAGAGAAAGCACTTTGCACTATTGACGCTATCAATGAAATTACGAGTCTTAAAACGTTTAAATGTATTGTTGGTTGCTCCGCAACAGCGAGCCAGCCTGTGAATGTCCGTGACTCATTCAGTAGCTGAATGATGGTGTTAGCTAAATGCCAATACATAATGGGAATTATCATTAAGGCGCGAACGGAAATAAGAATTGCAATCGGTCAAGATAGGTTTTGACCCATTTTGTTTAAATATTTATTCTTCTCGTAAACGTGGTACTGCAAGCTGCCATTAAGAATAGATTTAACTGCGTTGTACTCAGCCAAAACCCATTTTAATTCATGAATGTGAAGGAATTCCTAAATTTAAACATTTAATACATTGTCTTTGTACTAATTTCAATTAAATATATATGGATTAAATAGTTTTAAAATTATTGCATTTTGTTATTGTTTACATTTTACACAGCGTCCCTACTTTTCTGGAAAAGGTGTTCTAATTTACATAGCTCTGTGCTGGGAGCTCCCTGCAGGGAGTGGTGCATGTACCCCTCAATGGATAGAACAGAGTTATGTGACAATGACATTGATGTTATGAGATATTAATGTTATAGTACAAAAAGACAGGTCAAACAGTTTTTACTTTCAGTGATGGAGTAAAAGCAAGTCGTTACTGAACAAAGTACGGCAATGAAACCGAGGTGGAGCCGTAATGGTGGTGGGGTTGCAGTAAAAGTGCTGAGGCGCAATGATGTGTGGCATTTGAAGCTCAATTACATTGAGTAATGTGGCTATGAACAAATTATTCTGAATTTTGGCTAGCATAATCAGCAGAGCAGTCAGCTACGTACTGACTGGCTGGGAGTCAGCGTCTTGGCACAATTGACTCCTAGTCCTGTCAGAACTACGGCTGCTGCACTAGCGCCACTCCTTTAAGAACCTCATCAGAACTGTGAAGTAGTGTGGTAGATCTTTGATTTTTTTTTTCTTTCTCCAAAGGCCCCAAATAATTTGTTACAATCCACAGTGTCATGGATTGCAATAAGTACCCGGAACCACATTACTGTCTTTGCCAGAAAGGGTAAACTGGGCTGTGATTGGGTTGTCCAACAGGACATCGATTCAATGCATGTCATTGATTTCAGAACAGAGCCATGTGCAGAACACAAGTTACACTAAAGTTGGCCTTTATTAACAAAACAGAACTTGAACCAAAAGAGCATTCAGAGCAGATTGTCCATGGCCTGGCAGAAGCAGCCAGGAATTAGAGAACTGATTGCTAGACGATGTCGAAAGGGCTTGTCTGGGGTCAGTACCTGGATGGCAAGCTGGAAGGACTTGGGCACATGGGCCGGTGCACACTTTCGAACAGGAGAGAAGACAAAACTGGAAGACCCCACTTGCTAAGACCCCAGAATCTGGGAGGATTTCCCCTGATGAATAGATATTTTGTATATACCAAAGACGGAGGACACAAGACAACAATCCAGCAAAGGGAAGTCGGAGACTGGAAACTTGAATACACCAGATGGCAATGAATGAAATGGATTATGTCTGTGAGGGTATGGATTGTGGAACAAGGAGAGAGAAGACTGGAACAAGACAATAATTAAATAATGAGAATCAATGGACAAAACAAATCAGAAACTAATGAGGACAGCTGAATTGCGGGGAACACCAATTACAACTCCAATTCTGAAATAGTTGGGACAAAGTGTAAATTGTGAATAAAATCAAAACACAATGACTTTCAAATCACACCAGCCAGTATTTTATTCACAATAGAGCAGAGATAACATAGCAAATGTTGAAACTGAGACATTTTTCAATTTTATCCACAAAATGAGCTCATTTCAAATTTGATGGCTGCTACAGGTCTCAAAAAAGGTGAGACAGTGGCCTGTTTACCATGGTGTAGCATCCCCTCCTCTTTTTAACACAGAGTGGAGGCGTCTGGGCATTGAGGAGACAAGTTTCTTGAGTTTAGCCATTGGAATTTGATCCCACTCTTGTTTAGTACAGGCTTCCAGCTGCTGGATAATTTTGGGTCTCCTTTGACAGTTTAATGGTCTGTCAAAGGTCTCCTTTGGGTCTCCTTTTTCGTTTAATTATGTGCCAAATGTTCTCAATTGGTGAAACATCAGGACTGCAGGCAGGCCAGTTCAGCACACGGACTCCCTGGAATAGATGTCGTCTGGAGGGGAGCATATGTTGCTCTAAAACCTTAATATACCTTTCAGCATTCATGGTGCTTTTTAAAACATGCAAGTGTCCCACACCATATGCACTAATGCATCCCCATATCATCAGAAATGCTGGCTTTTGAACTGAAAGCTGATAACAGGAGTGGTGGTCTTTCTCCTCTTTAGCCCCAAGGACACGATGCCCATGATTTCCAGCAAGAATGTCAAATTTGGACTCGTCTGACTACAGGACACTTTGCTAAAGTCCATTTTAAATGAGCCTTGGCCCACAGAACACGGCGGCACTTCTGGATCATGCTCAACAATGGCTTCCTTTTTGCATGATGGAGTTTTAGGTGTTATCTGTGGATGGCACGGCGGACTGTGTTTATAGACAGCGGTTTCTTGAAGTATTCCTGGGCCCATTTAGTAATGTCAATGACAGAATCATGCCGGTGAGTGATGCAGTGGCGTCTGAGGGCCAGAAGATCACGGGCATCCAGTAAAGGTCTTTGGCCTTGTCCCTTACGTAAAAAGATTTTTCCAGTTTCTTTGAATCTTTTGATGATGTTATGCACTGTCGATGATGAGACCTTCAAAGCCTTTGCAATTTGACATTGAGGAACATTGTTTTTAAAGAATTCCACAATTTTTTTATGCAAGCCTTCACAGGTTGGAGACCCTCTGGTAGGGATGTCCCGATCAAGTTTTTTGCCCCCGAGTCCGAGTCATTTGATTTTGAGTATCTGCCGATACCGAGTCCCAATCCGATACTTCTACAATACATTAAGAGAAGGAAGAAGAGCGAAGAAAAAGATCCAGGATATCCCTTATTTTTTATTTTATTTTCACCAAACAATACAAATCTTCCCTTATGGCTCTTATTTTAACATTTTAACACTTAGTGCAGCATTTGTCTAACAGAACAAACAAATAAAATATATTCAAACTTCTTGTCTTAGCAAATATTGTGCATGTAGTGCAGTGTATTGTAAACTGAGCACTTCTATGAGGTAGCTTAAACAACAATCAAGAAATGACAATAAATAAAATAAATTCTTCACATTAGAACTTAGTGCAGCATTATAGACTAAATAGTCTAGAATTAAAATGAATAGCAGCTTAACTTAAAATACCAAACAGGCATTAAAATATCAAATGTAAACAATTAAAACAAATAAAAGTGTCAGGTTTGTTGTGTTGAATGTAGCGTTTTCCTTTCCACCTCTTGAAATCCCAACTTTGCAGATATTCCACACGGAAAGAACCTATATAAACATATAGGTTTTAATATAGGGTCACATATAGGTTTCGCATATATGCGACATATATAAAATTGGCCGTTTTCATATATAATAGGTACATGTAGGTACATATATGTACCTATATGCACCTATATGTACATATATGTACCTATAATATATGAAAACGGCCAATTGAAACTTCAAGGTTTTTTTTTTTTTTTTAATTTATTTGGCATTTCCTATCCCACCCGAATCTGGGATATCCAATTAGGGAACTACATACAACTTCTTAGTCTTACTCGCATATGCGGCCCCCTGTTGACAAGTCAGTGGAGTGTACACAACCCACATTTGTTAGCAATTGCTTTTTTTACGTTTACTGGTCTAAACTTTGCAAGATCAGAACAAGGGCGGAGGATAGTCAGATGACTATTTGGTCAGAATCTTATTTATAAGCGCCCGCCAACAAGACGCGACAAGGGGAACTCTAATCTACATAACCCTCCCAGCAGGCCCTTCGCAATTTGCATCCCTGTAGCGCATTGGCCAATTGCACGCTACTTCTGAAAAGAGCTGCCGACCACTCCTGGTTGATACAAGGTGGGGATTAAAACCTATATGTTTATATAGGTTTTTTCCGTGTGGGAATTTAAGAATCCTTGTTATTTCATCCCTGTAGGAAAAAGTCTGGGACCTTTAGTTGCTACACAAGCATCTCAGATAAAAGACAAGTGTCTGTTCATTAAAACTGTGAACAGAAATGTAGACTTTGTCTTCAAATTCATTAACCACAGTGAAATGCTCAAATAGATGTGGGGATGAAAATGACTTTTGAAAGGCATGTTTACTTGAATGTATGTTCTTCTGTGTACTTTTATTTTGTTATCTTTGTTTTATTTTGCTGCATTTAGACTAAGGACCTCTAAGCCATTTTCATCTAGAAACTGCATTACAGACAAGATAGAAAACATTGCATTTGGTGGATGTAACAGTGTAGTGTATAACCTTTCAGTGGATGTGTATGAGCTGTAATGACGTGTATCCAATTTTATCTAATGTGGTGAATCTGGCAGTGACTTAAACTTGAAAAAATGCTTAATTGATGAAATAAACATAATCAAACCATTTTGTTTTTATACATTTCCTTCTCTTCCACAATACACAACTCAATCTTCATAGAATGGAAATAAGTATGGTCAAGAAAGAATTGATGACCTTGTTATTGTTAATGTTTCAGGAAAAAAATGTAACAAATAGTAGTAGAAATTTGTGTTGATATCATAGCTTTTTGTCTCCTTTCACTTGCCATAGTTAATAATGACTGGTTTACACATTACATGCCGTTGTCACATGTCAACATGTATTTAGGATCAAATGTGATGCCAATTAATACGTGTTCACATCCAATTAATAAGTTATTGCGTGAAAGTCTTGTTATTTCTGTAAGGGACTTTGGACTAATATGCAGATATTACCCTGAGAATAAAAATATGAGCTAGGCATCATGTATGACAGTTGCAAAAGTGAGATATGAGCTATACAATAGGTATGACAAACAGAACCTGCCAGTGGGTATATGAGCTATATAGGAGACCTATATGCCCTCTATAAGCACATATATGTACCTGAATTTGGCCTATATGCGGCATATATGCTGCATATATGCAGTATATAGGTTGCATATATGCGCATATATGTTCATATAGATTCTTTCCATGTGGGATCACAGATTGCATTCACATTGTTTTGGCCGTCCACCTTAAAATACTTCCACACCGCAGACATATTCGCGCCCCAGCTTCAAGCTGCTGTGCTTCTGCATGCTTTCCCCCTGCCGTATTCCGCTTCATTTTACAGCAATTCAACTGCAGCAAAGTGATGTCATGCGTTGTTTCTGTGTGGCTGACGTCTGTGCAACACTAACAGTGGTCGTTAGTAACTAAGCTGTTATTTTTCCCATTTGTTTTGTAACATTTATGGCCTATATATTATAAATCTGATAAAAATAATAATGATATATATCTGATCCCTGATCGGGATATAACTTTCGATCTCGGATCTTTTGAAAATCACGTGATCGGCGCCGATTTCCGATCGCGTAATCGGATCAGGACATCTGTGACCTCTGGCCATCTTTACTTCTGAGAGACTCAGCCTCTCTAAGACATCCCTTTTATAGCCAATCATGTTACACACCTGATGCCAGTTAACTTAATTACTTGCTAAATGTTCTTTCAGCTGATTCTCTGATATATTAATTGCTTTTTCAGCCCTTTTTTGCCTGTGTCCCAACTTTTTTGAGATCTGTTGCAGCCAGAAAATGTGAAATAAGCTCA
Organism: Gymnothorax javanicus; assembly: GCA_029692085.1. Classification (NCBI taxonomy): domain Eukaryota; kingdom Metazoa; phylum Chordata; class Actinopteri; order Anguilliformes; family Muraenidae; genus Gymnothorax; species Gymnothorax javanicus. The sequence continues at coordinate 149,290,008 of CM056193.1, forward strand.
TTTTGTGGATAAAAATGTAAAATGTCTCAGTTTCAACATTTGAAATGTTATCTATGTCCTATTGTAAATAACATATTGGCTCATGTGATCTGAAAGTCATTGCATTTTGATTTTATTCACAATTTACACTTTGTCCCAACTATTTCGGAATTGGAGCTGTACAAAATTACTCAGGATGTGACAATGTATGCATCAAAACTCAACACAAAAATGGTTACCCAAGCACATAATCAAGGTTTTGCCAAGGCAGCACTTCTTTTGAAATAAAGAACACTTTGTTATTTGTGTTGAAAGGTTTGCCACTTTCAATGAGGATAGCCTGTTCAAACCATCTGTTCCATCTAAGAGCTACTATTCCTGAAACATGTTGGTCTGACATTACTGAAAATTACTGTCAAATTAATATTAACTCTGGTGGCTGCACTGTCAGCTCCCACAATGTGTTGGTGATGGCATAAATATTTCACATTGGAACAATCACAACTCTACCCCGAGAATATTATTTGTCATTGTAGAGCAGCTGGAGAACACATAACGGATTGCACGAAAAGGCATTGATTCAGAGGAATTTAATGCCATATTCCTCTGCCTGATTGGAGCGCATGTTACAAGAAAAATAACAGGCAGCTTTTACACAGAGAGAAACTGAAGCCACTTACAAGCTACAAAAATGGTGAAGGAGTGTTCAAAAATACAAACAACAATTTGGCATTGTTGCTCGTTGTGGTACAGACGGTATCGAGAACTGAACTTGGACGCTGTAAATTGATGTGGGCTGGGTTGTAATGTGACCCAAGCCCCACCAAAAAGGCACTTGATGCCTGTATTGGAGTCTGTTGGTCCGTCCCTGTGTGCGGCAACCATTTTTTGATGTTGCAATACTGATGATTCATTGAATTCATATTCAAGTCAAGCATGCAGTTGGGGTCTCCCTGTCCTAGAGTTGTGGCTGGAGTTCTTTGCACACAGGGCATATCCAGCCCATGCGTGTAATGTTGTTTGTAATGAGAAGTCTAAACAGGGAATGGCAGTGAGGCATGACCGGAATGTGTTTCCATTGGAGAGAGCTCTGTGCAAGTAAAAAGAGGAAAAAAGCACAAAAAAGAAGAAAAAAAAAAGCAGGAGTAAAGTTGAGGCCGAGCTGCGTCCAGAAGGAACTCAGGGCTAGGCCAAGACGGAAGACTAATGTTATTGTACATTGGCTGTCACCCTGCCAGCCCTCCCTCACCAATTGGTCTCTTGCTCTCTTCCCCCCCCCTTCCCTCCTTCTCTCCTTCCCCGCCTTGCTGCTCACCCCTGTGTTTGCTCAGGTGGACAGTGACACAGTTTGGAATGAGCTGCACTCATCCACGTCGGCACGCACGGCTGTGGGCTGTGTCATCGAGCTGGCGTCCAGAGTAGCCTCGGGAGAGCTAGAGGTGAGGTTTGAACCCGAGCGCGCCGTGTGTGGGAACCAGGCAGGAAGTGGAGTGCAGCTCGATGAAATGAAAGTGAGAGGGGATGACGAGAAAGAAAGAGAGAGAGATAAACAGACCACCAGTTCAGAAAAATGTATAGTGGGGGGAGGGGGACAGAGCCGGTGGGGTGGGGTGGGGTGGGGAATTGCTGGATGGTTTGTTGATTTTAAAGTTTATTGCCCACAAAATTTGTCTGGAAACAGTGCAGCTCTGGGGTTTATTTTATCATGCCATGCTGTCCTTGCATTTCTGTCAGGAATTCCCATTTTGCAAAGACCAATCACAGTCTAAACATTGCGTTCAGGTCAATCGGCAGCACTGCAGGGTTTTTTTGTTTTGGCCCCAAACATTGATGACATCTGTCTCATGATATTTTGTTAAAAAGGCTTTTCCCAAGTGTATTTATTTTACTGAGCAAAAAATTTTGGCACACCCAGAAAGAACATGACATGCAATTAATCTAGCAACAAATAAATTAAAATACATACATGCATCTGGACCATAGTATATATTGCTTTGGGGAGTTAACATTTATATTCTGATCATTCTGTTAAAAAATTACTATTTTCTTAAAAAAAATATTAATTCAGAATTACAACTGTATAGAACTCACGTAGTTCATTTATTGCGATAAAAATTCTTGGATTTAGGTAGAACTAAATATTCAGGGTTCATTGCATGCTTTATCACCACGATTCAGATATGAAAAACTATGGGCCATTACCATAATTCTTCACATTTCAAAAACGTTTTTCAATACTTAATAAAATGCGTGCTAGAGATAATCCAAGCCAAGGAAATGTATTTTTCATTTGGAATATACTTTTATTTATTGTTCAATAAATAAATGATTTGTTGAGTATGATTGTTTCCTTTTGGCAAAATCAGCACAGGCATTGTTACTGAAATCATGATAGATCACTTGTAGTTCCATACTGTCTTCTCTGTCTCATATTTGTGATGTATTGTTATTGGCTTATTGTGGTACCTTTGACTCTTTCAGAATGGCTTTGCTGTTGTGAGGCCTCCAGGCCACCATGCAGAGGAATCTACGGCCATGTGAGTTCTTCAGGACCTCAGTTTTAGTAGTTCATCGGGTTTAAAGTGCAGGCCTGAACCTCAGTTTTGGTTGTTCATCAGGCTTATAGTGAAGGCCCAAACCTCAGTTATGGTTTTGGTAGTTCATCAGGTTTATTGTAGAGGCCTAAACTGGAGATGGTAGTTCATCAGGTTTATAGTTGTGTTTTTGATCTTCATCAGGTTTATTGTAGTCGAATGATCAGAAACTTTTGATTCCACTCTAACAAGAATGAGTTCAAATAGATTTTTATGCCCCTGTAATATATGCCTGAGGGCATGTAGGGTTACAGTTGTCTGTCAGTTCGTACGTATAGGGTTGATTGTTAATTGTTTCTGAATATCTAAAATTTTTATGATTTTTCAGGTGTTTGAACTTCGATACATTCTTTCGAGTTTCCCTCCCCAATCGCTATCAACTTCTCAAAAACCGCTCATTATAAATAATTCAGCTTAAACGTGCTTTTTAGGGACCCAAAAGGTGTGCATCTCATACCATTTTTTGAAATTCTAAGATTTTTATGATTTTTCATGTTTAAACTTAGGTAAATTTTGTCCAGTTTTCCTTCACTTTGCTGCTATAGGGGGTGTAGTCTATCCACTTCTTAATCCACTCAACATATTTCGCAAACTTCTTCCAGTTTTTGCGTATATTGACTTTATTCTTTATGCTGTGAAATCTTTATCAGGTTCTCTCTTTAGAGGGGGCATCTGTGTCCCATGGACACTCATTTTCTAGTTAATTTGGCTCTGAAGGAGTTGATTGAACTCTGAACATTTTAGTGTTTACAAATGAAAAGAAAAAAAGGGTGTTATGGATCATGTGTTATGATCCAGGCAAGAAATCAAGTGCGGAGGCAAAGTACAATCCAATGGTAGGGTTTATTAATAGGAATATGATGAACAGTGGGACGTAGCCTAGAGTAGAATAGCACAGTTCAGCTTGGATGCTATAGGTGTAGCAGTGTAGGCATTGCCAATATCTGGCCAGTGGATTTCTGGGATGACTGCCAGGTGGAATGCACACTTGACCAGAGGTGAACTGTCAAAAGGCCAGGAGGAGTAGCTCAGGAGGAGCGCAGTTCCAATCCTAATGACTGTAGAAAGATGTGCTTTTTGTTCCTAATAAACTGGACAGAGCAACAGACTAAGAAAGGATTAACAGGAATGTGGTCCCAATCCTGGAGACTAAGAGAAAGGCTTTGGAGCTTGTTCCTATTAACTAGACAAGGACAGAAACTTTCGTAAATCACTATTATTGAAGATTATGTTTTACTTTCAAAAGATGAAGAGTTTCACTAGTAAATGCTGACTGGTTCTAAGTGCTTGTAGCAAATTACAATCTAGCTACTTGCAACTCGAAAGAGGGAGTATAAATACGTCAAACACACAACAGGTGGGGTCACTATGAAATCAGACACAGCCGGGGATTATGGGATCATGGAAGACGCAATGGAGGCAATACTTCTAATAGACATGCAAGTTGCTGAATGGGAGGAGACTCAGAGGGTGCTCACATGAGGGTTGTGAGAATGTGCTTCTCATTCTTAAAAACTTTCTGTGGGTATTTTTGACAGATGTGTAAGACGGAAAGTGGTTTTCTAATCCTTTCTACTACGGAATTCCATAAAATCTGTGCTCTGATCATGAAAATTTTCCAAAATAATTTTGAATTATGATAATAGATTTATCGTCAAACTTAAACTAAAGTGCTGTTGCTTTTTCTTGGAAGAAGTGTCCAATCAGCTTGGTACGCCTAAGGAAGCGTTTTTAAAATTGCGGTTTTGCTGACTCAGGTTTGCATGTTAAGTTTGCTTATGTAAAAATAAAACTCCAGTGACTACAACCAGTGACATTACCGTAATGCAGGTTAACTTTCAAACTATTTCCAATTAAGAATATGAAAGTTAATTGAATCAATTTTACTGAACAAATCAGCAACCAATAAGCTGTATTGCCATTAATGATTAAAACATATTGCTTTGCGTCAAAGAGAAAGGCTACAATATGAGATTGCATGGACGACAATTTACTGAAATTGTTAGCAAGCAACATTTTTAGTCAATATGAGCGTCCCTTTGACAATTTGTGCGCCTTTGTTGCTCAAAATTAACTTTAAGATGACAAAAATCAGCCTAATTCTGAAAAGTGCAGGGTGTTTGAAATATTTTGGCCTGTGGTTTACTGTATATTGGTCTTGGTCATTTAATTAATAAATCACATGATTATTAATCAATGATCTTAAACAGGAACAGCTTGAAAGCAATAATGTGTTCAAGGGTCAGAGGCCCACCGCATGCCACTGAAAATCCCGTAACACCGGCGTTAATACTACAGTGATATTGCAGTTTAGGATGTTAATCATTGACCTTTTTGTAGAAATACTGGATTACCCATCTCCTCTTAATGTGAATCGGTTGTTAAATTTGGAGGGCTCAGACCAAAAGCAAATATGCTTCAAAAGGGATTTTTAGTCTCATTAATTTTAATGAACAGAAGAAGCGTGCAAAATTCCATCAGACTTTAAAGGAGTCGTTTTTGGATGTTCCGTTTCCTTAATTTTGTTGTGGTTTTTTGTGAATGCAAAATGTCAGTAAAGTTACAAATCCCAATGTCCACACCATAAGGAGTTATTCTGTCCGACGGAAAAAACAGCTCCTCTACTGCCTGATACACATTGCGTGTAGTATGGTCTTTTCTTTCGTAACACGTCTACCTTGCAGTGTAACATGTTTGCATAATGCCTGACTGCTGGCTAATTTTATATGCCTTCGAACAAACTAGTTAGAGCGGCAGCCAGAAAAAATTTGGTTAAAGTGTATCAAAATGTTGAGAAGAGGCTGTTTTCTTCAGTAAGAAAGCAGATTCCCTTTGTATGAATTTCCAGTGAGAGACCAAGTGAAGAATCAGTGGTTAAAATACAACCATAACCTTTTATATTGTGTTCCCTTAATTTTACTGGGCACTGCTTCCTCGTGGTTGGCCAATCACAACAGTGTGGTCTTGAAAGGGGAGGCCTGAAACAGACAGTAGCCAAAACAGCCTGTTTCAGACTGAGTGAGTCTAAAGTGCTGCACACACCGCACTGTAAACAAGATATTGTGATGTACTCAATTGTTTTGTGGAAACCAATCAGTTCAAAAAATTTATCTGAGCCAACTTAATGATCTTGTGTTCACATCAGTTAAAAACATGGTAATATAACCTTTCAATCACTCTGGCTGTCCTGTAATTTTGCCAGTAAGTGGAAAGTATGTGAAATATATGCTTATATTAGACTAAAAAGTGTTACATAACCTCCCTAAGGGTTTATGTTTTTACCTCCAGAATTGACAGTTCATCCTCACACAGATCCCTTTGTCAACAATAGGTCTTTCATCTGTTTGGGGATGTAGTCAAATACAACCCCATTTCCAAAAAGTTGGGACATTGTGTAAAATGTAACTAAGGACAGAATGCAATGATTTGCAAATCACTTAAACCCTATATTCACTTGAAAATACTGTAGTACATGGGCAGCATATCAAAAGTTGAAACTGAAAAGTTTTTTGGTTTTTGAAAAATATCTGCTCATTTTCAATTTGATGCCAGCAACATGTTTCAAAGAAGTTAGGACAGGTTCAACGAAAGGCTGGAAAGGTTGAATGATACTTTAAAAAAATACACCTGGTGGAACATCTCAGAACCATTTAGGTTAATTGGCAACAGGTGAGTGGCATGAATGGCAATAACAAGTCTTTCAGCAGAAAAGATGGCGAGGGCTTCATATCTCTGTGAAAGACTGCATCAAGAAATTGTTGCTACAATTTAAGAATAATGTTCCTCAAAGTAAAATAGCAAAGAATTTGGGGATTTCATCCGTACAGTACATAATATCATTAAAAGACACAGAGAAACTGAAAAAATCTCTATGCAAGGGACAAGGCCAAAAAACAATATTCAATTGTCATGATCATCAGGCCCTCATGCGGTACTGCATTGAAAGCAGACAGGATTCAGTAGTTGAAATCACTGCGGTGGCTCAGGAACACCTCTATGAACAATTATCAGTGAACACAGTTTGCTGTTGGATTCACAAATGCAAGTTAAAACTCTGTCATGCGAAGATTAAACCATATTTAAACAAGAAACGGAAATGCTGCCATCTTCTCTGGGCCTAAGCTCATTTAAGATGAACTGAGGCAAAGTATAAAACTGTGCTGCGTTCTCATAAATCAAATCATGAAATTCTTAATAGAATTCATGGACAATGCATCCTCCAGGCTAAAGAGGAGAGGGACCATCCGGCTCGTTATCAGCACACAGTTCAAAAGCCAGCATCTATGATAGTATGAGGATGCATTAGTGTGCATGGCATGGGTTAACTCACACATCCATGAAGACAACATTGATGCAGTATATACAGTATATACAGATTTTGGGCAAAATATACTGCCATCCAGATGTTTTTTTTTTCCAGGGAAAGTCTTGCTTATTTCAGCAAGACAATGCCAAACACCACATCCTGCATTTATTACAACATGGGTCCATAGTAAGAGAGTCTGGGTGCTAAACTGGCCTGCCTGCAGTCCAAATGAATCACCAAATTAAAATATTTGCCAGGTTATAAACAAAAAATATGACAAAGGAGGCCATGATGTGTTAAGCAGCTGAAATTCAACATTAACCAAAATTGGAAAACATTTTGCTTTCAAAACTGCAGCAGTTGCTCTACTCAGTTCCCAAACACTTACTGAGTGTTGTTAAAATAGAAGGTGATGCAACAAAGTGGTAAACATGCCCCTGTTCCAACTTTTTAAAAACATTTTGATTGCATCAAATTTGAAATCAGCATATTCCTTTCAATAATCAATAAAATTTCTCAGTTTGAACATTCTGATACAGTACCAGTCAAAAGTTGGGACATACCCATATTTTTCTTACAATATATGTTAAATAAAGAAATAAGCAGACTTTATTTTGCAAATAAAAAAGATCTAATTCTTAAATCCATCAAACTATCTGCCATTTCTTGTCATATTTGCAGAGCATTCTCAATTTTTTTTTTTTTTTTAACAGGGGCAGTCATATGACTATAATGACTTTGCTGCGCACAGCTGTTTAACTTCCCAAAGACGTGCTGCACTTGAGGTGGCTTTTCATCAACCTTTTTGGCCAATAAGTCCCAAAACCGCCTGACTTTAATTCGGCTGTTGGAAAATAGAAGGAGCTTATTTGTATGTTTACTTTGCAAAACATGGCTTCTTTGAGAATTCCAAAATTTTGGACACTATTCAAACAAGTTAATTATTCTCTTTTTCTGACTGTTTACCTTTTACAAAATTCCATTTGAGATTATACAGAGAAGTAAAGCTGTTTAAATTTCACTAAAAACAGAGCGCTGTGACATTAGCGAAGTGTGTCCAAACTTTTGACTAGTACTGTATGTTGTCTTTGTACTATTTTCAAATAAATGAAGAGTTGGAATGCAAAACCCACAAAGTCCACTCAACCTCTTTTGTTTTAAATTGAGTTTAAATTGGAACTACACTGAGTTAATTCCTTACTGCATGAAACAGACTGACCACTCAGGAATTATTTTAAAATTAAAATTTGGAAAAACACAAATATGGAGTTAGACCACTTTTGTTCTCAGGTGCTCGTATATCAAAAAATAAAGAAAGCATCACAACACAGATAATTTGGTGATTCAAGCTCACTGCAAGACCAAGATTTCATGCAGAGACCTCTTCATCTATAAGCAGACCAACAATCACCTGCGCTTTCCAGACCAAGCATGTGTACCGGCACCAGGCTCACCAGCTCTCACCTGCGCTGTATGCACCCCGCTTAATTATGTGCAGATGGTGAGTGGGGCGAGAGGGGAATTCTCTCAGGGCAGCCCCGCAGTCATAACCTCTCAGATCATTTAGCTTGGAAAATAAATCTGTTACTGCGGTGCCATTTCCACAAAATATGTTTATTTAAATTACTTTTCTTCTCTCTGTCTTAGGGGGTTTTGCTTCTTTAACTCAGTCGCGATTGCTGCAAAGTACCTGAGACAGAAGTTGAACGTCTCCCGGATATTAATTGTTGACTGGGTAGGTGTTCTTAAATATTTTGTGGCTTTGTCAGTGTTAGGATCATTTATACATTTCTTGATTCCATGTCAGCCCAGAAGCATTAAGCATGACTATTTTTCTCTTGCAGTAAATGTAAGGGTAACGTGAAATTAGATTCATATGAAGAGTAAATGAATTTCAACACGAGGGGACTCTTTTGCCCTTTGTGCCGAATCCAGGGTACCTGATGGTTACATTACCCTATACGTAATTATGTCTTGTCGCTTGTACTCATTCCGGTGCAACTGATTTTACAATTAATCATGATATTCATAAACCCCATAAAACCTACAGACCCATATACAGGTCTGTCAAATGCAGCTGCTACGTTCAAACCTGTGGAATCCCAAATATGTCCTGATGAATCAGAGGGAAATGTGTATAAAATGTAGATATTTTCCATGTGATGTAATACTGTGGCCTTTATGCTGAGCTATTAAGTGCTGGGTTTGTACAATCCTGTAAATAAAAGTGTGATGTAGCTTCAGTGAAGCGCTGCAACCAGTAGATACCCAATATGTACCCTGATCAGCCACAAGATTAAAACTACCTTGCTGGTAAACTGAAGGTCTCCCTTGTGCAGCCAAAACAGCACAATCAAACTGAACAAAATTCCCAAAATTAGGGAGTCCCGACAGAACATCCACGAGAGTATCACACTCCCAGAACCAGCTTATCTTCTTCCCCCAGTGCATCCTGATGCCATCTCTTCCCAGGTAGATGATGCACACATACCCAGCTGAAGCATGTGATGTAAAAGAAAATGAGATTCACTGGACCAGGTGACCTTCTTCAACTGCTCTGAAGTTCAGGTGCCCACTGGGGGTGCTTTTAGAGGTGGACCGGGGCTAGAGTGGGCACTTGGACTGGTCTACAAGCTAAAAATCGCAATATGTGTTATGACCCATTCCTTGTGTAAATATTATTGAAATTCTCAGCGACTTGTGCCATAGTCACCCATCTGTCGGTTTGGACCAGATTGGATAGCCTTCTTAAACCCCGTGTATCTATGAGCCTTGGGCACCCAAAGCCCTGTCGCTGGTTCATGGTTTTGTCTCTGCTTGGGCCACTGTCAGTAGGTACTCACGTCTGCGACAGGGAGCACCCAAAAAGTCTAGCATCTTCAGAGATGCTCTGACCCACTCGTTAGGCCATAATGATTTGGCCTTTGCCTAAGTCGTTCAGTTCCCATAATTCCCACATCCAACACGTTGAATACAAGAAAATGACTGTTTGCTTACCGTCTAAGATCTGTCTGCAGACCTTGACATGTGCTGTTGTTTTGAGATTATCAACATTATTCGTTGCATCTGCGTTTTGGCTCATTGGTCTACGTAACATTGCTCTTTCTTACTTTGAACCTACTATAGGGAAAACGCAAGAGAGTTCAAGGGATTGATTATTAAAATTTGACTACTTGAACCTGCAATAATATGGCAATATTTGTTATTATCAACCACCCCCATTGAAATGATTACTGACGTGATACCATGCTCCCTGCCTTAAAGTGTAAGAACATTAAAGGACAAACAACCAGTGGGGAGAATATTGCTATTCATCTGAAAAGTTGCTCAGCAGACAGATCTGTCTATAAATCAGCGAGGTCTAATAGAATAAATAAACCTTGACTGAACATAGCCTTTCTTGCATATGTGAATGTATGTTTGTGTGCTCTTAGCAGTGAGACAAGCATCGACTGAGATGGCTCAAAGACACACACACAGGCTGTGAATGTAATTTCATAGAAGGAAGTGTATCTCCCACTAAACAAGATCTGCTCTTAATCGTGGAGACCTTTCTAACGCCGGCACCTGAAGAAACTCGCGTGTTGATTTACAGGCCGGCCTTTTATTTTACTAGCTGTTCCCCAGGAGGTGTAATAGGGTGTCGGACAAAGCTGAAGCAGGAAACGAACCCTGGCATTCAGCTCAAATCAGTCACATCTGGAAGCAATTACTTATTGTCATTTTTGGGCAAGTGATAAAAGATTTAGGCACAAGAGTGATAGAATGCCTCGAGGAAAAATAAGAATCCAATAAAAGCTTTAATCAAGTCAGAGCCCTTTGGTCCACGTCTTACAGCCAGTAGGGCAGCAAGTAAACAAGCATGACGCTTGTTCATTATTCCGAAACCAATGCAAACATGCTAAAGGAGCCTGCTCAACGCGAAGTAATGCTGTTTGGAATGTCCTAATGCCTTGGTGTTTTTAAACATTTTTTAGAGGTTTTAGAGAGTGGTATGAGCTTGATGTAGTTGCTTTATTAGTCATCTTATAGTTTGTGTGCTGTACAAAGCTTGTAAATAAACTTCTTATGTTAGACATATGGGCAATTACATTTGTGAATGCATCAAGTAAAAACTGACTTTTTTATGACACTTGGACTTTTTTGACTTTTTGCTATAGTTTGTTGTGTGTGACTATGAAGAATTTGATGTCAAAAATTAGAGTGACTCACCTATTAGTTTCAATTTAACTGCGCAAGAAGTAAACCGCTATCGCAGATCCAGTAAAAAGTGTCCAACTTTAGCAGCCTTTATCTCAAAATCACAAAGTGTCATGAAATGTTATTTTTTTACTTGATGTGTTCACATATGTTGCTGAAATACTTGTATATTATCATTACAAACTTATTAGATACATCCCTAAAAGTAAAACGTGGCCCTCTCTTTCCCTCTTGATCACCTGCTGTGTATATGATGGCGGTGATGGTGGCAGGCTACATTGACTATAGCGTGTTTTTGTAAGAATTACTCTATTTTATTTTTGCCCCGCAGTTAATGAAACATAGCATTTCTTCCATTTGCACACTCTGAATTTGACACGAATCATTTAGCAGAGCTGTTCCAGTAGGGGCCTGGGCTCGCGTCAATCTAATACGCCAGGGTTTCATTTCATCTTTGTTTAGCAGCCGTATATCATTCCTTTTCATGTCCAATGTTCTGTTTTTAACAGTTTTGAAATGCTCTCAGATCTGTCACAATTTTAAGATGTGGCAGCATTCTGATCCAAAAACTTTAAGAAAGCTTTAAGACCATTTTATTGATTTTTTTTTTTTTATGGCTTAGTGAAATCGACTAGATCGAACAGGCATACGCACACCCTCTTGATGGGTCATGTGATCATGTGTGAGCTCCTGAGAAAAATAGACACATACTGTATGTAAATGTAGAAGGGAGCAGATAAAGGCTCACAAAACAATCTTTGGATGCACTGGACTTTTTTCTATGTAATCTTGCAATCATGAATTCTTCAGTTTCTAAAATTGCTTATGTTGCACTTTATTGAGATGTTTATGAATTTATGCAATGAGGAATAAATTAGAGTAAACCCATCTTCATAAAGAAAATGTTTTAATGCCGGGAAAACAGATGCATACTGTTTTCCTTGCCTGTACATTATTCCAGGCAGCGCACTGCGTTTATGAGGTGATAGATGTTTATAGCGTTTATGGTCATTATTTTTCATCATTGTCACATCTTCAAGTTCCTTACAACTGACTCCGATTCGAAAGCGTTCAAGTCTTTCCCCCTTGATTTTGTCCAAATGAAATATTTGCATTTCCTTTAAAGCCACATTCAGCCTGTGGATTATGAACTGTTGGCACTTTGTATGCCATAAATTTTCTCTGTAGAGGAGGATGCTGGACTCTGTCTGCGGGATACTCAGAGCAGAGATGCTGTTTTGAAATATTTAACTGAGAACAAGAGGACTGCGGTTTCTCACTGACAGCCTGCCCGTGTCTCCAGGGTATGCCTATAGTGATTTCGGAAGAACTGAGTGCATTAAGGAGCAATAGACCCAGGAAAAACATTCATGAAAGGTTTGGTCTGAGTGCATGTATGTGGGAGTGTGTGTGTGTGTGTGTGTGTGTGTGTGTATGTGAATGAGTGCACTTTCCTCTAGGCGTGCATGTGTAAGTGTGTGTGTGTGTGTGTGTGTGTGTGTTCATGTGTGTGTATGACTTCGTGTGAGCGTATATATATCTGCTTGTGTGTATGTGTGTGTACGACTGTATGTGTGTGTGTCGCTTGAGTGCTTGTGTGTATGTGTGTACTGTGTGTGTTTGTCTGTGTACTTGTGCATATGTGTGTGTATGACTATGTGTGTTTGTGTGCTTGGGTATATGTTTCTGTATGATTGTGTGTATGTCTTCCGTGCATGCTTGCATGCATGTGTGTGTATGAATTCACGTGTATGTGTATGTCTGCTTGTGTTTTCATGTTGATGACTGTGTGTGTATGTAGGCTTGTGCACTTGTGTGCATGTGTGTGGTTGACTTTGTGCATGTGTGGGTATATGCGCTTGTGTACTTGTGTGTATATGACTGTGTGTGTATGTCTCCTTTTGTGCGGGTATGTGTGTGTATGACTCTATGTCCGTGTATGTCCGCTTGTGCGTGTATGTCTGCTGGAATGCTTGCGTGTGTGTTTGTGTGTCTGTGCATGTGTGTGTGTGTGTGTGTGTCTGCTCGTGCTCTTGCATGTATGCGTGTGTATGACTCCGTGTGTGTATGACTGCATGTGTGTGTCTGCTTGTGTGCTTGTGCACATATGCATGTACTATGTGTGTGTGTGTGTGTGTGTCTGCTTGTGTGTTTGTGTGTATGTGTGAGTATGACTCCACGTGTGGGTGTATGTCTGCTTGTGTGCTTGCGTGTGTGTCTATGAATGAATGTGTGTAAGTCTGTTTGTGGGCTTCTGTGTGTTAGTGGACTGTGTCTGTATGTGGATGTCTGTTTGCATGCTTGTGTGTATGCATGTATGACTCCGTGTGTGTGTGTGTGTGTGTGTGTGTATGGGCTTGCGTGTGTGTTTATGACTGAGTGTATGTCTGCTTGTGTATTGCGTCTATGCATGTGTATGTTTGCGTACTTAGGGTATGTGTGTATTGTGTTTGTGTGTGTGTGCTCGTGTGCTTGTGTGTGTGTGTGTGTGTGTGTGTATGACTGTGTGAGTATGTCTGTTTACGTGTATGACTCCGTGTGTGTGTATGTATGTCTGTGTGTGCTTGTGCACTTGCATGTGTGTGTATGACCGTGTATGTCTGTCTGTTTGCGTGTTTGTGTGTATGCATGTATGACTGTGTGTGTGTGTGTGTGTGTGTGTGTGTGTGTGTTTATGTGCTTGTGCGCTTGCGTCTGGGGAGTGGGGAGGTGAAGAAGGGGCATGCGGAGGGGAAGTGACTCTTGTGATCACACTAAACATTATTGCTCTTGTCATTTGTTTTCTTTGGCCTTCAGGATGTTCACCATGGCAACGGCACACAGCAGGCCTTCTACGCTGACCCTGCTGTGCTTTACGTCTCCCTGCACCGCTATGATGAAGGGAACTTCTTCCCTGGGAGTGGAGCTCCTGATGAGGTGGGTTCTCAATTTCAGCAAAAGGTCTGGGACGCCTGAGACCCCCACCTTTTCCCAAACCCCTTCCCCATCCCCCTCCCCGAGCAGCACTGCCTTGTCTGTGAAATGGCACCCCGCATGATTAGCCCCCTATTTTCTCAGTCTTGCCACAGAGCAGCCAAATTGTACCCGATTACTTAAATTGCCCTGCGGGACCCCACTTCCCTCCTGCCCGCCTGCCCCAACCTCCACCGCCACCCCCCCCCTTGGTACTCTCCCCAGAACAAGTGCAGGGCCCGTCTCGGACCCCGTCAGGCACCCCGGCTCGCGGGCCGCTTGACGTTTTGTTTGATGACGGTTGCCAGAAAGCGTGACCGCTTGATGTTATTTCTGTTCTGGTGTTTCCCTGTCTCGCAGCGTGGAAGCGGCCTTGGCGAAGGCTATAATGTAAATATTGCTTGGACAGGTGGCCTGGATCCACCCATGGGAGACGTGGAGTACCTCACCGCCTTCAGGTTGGTATGCTCCAATCTGGCCTCAACGAATAAGATAAATTATAGCGAGGCATTTTCCGCAGCTAATGTGCTGAGACAGTGTTTGGATCAACTCGGTCATCGGATGGAACGTTCCAAATAGTCGTGTACACACAAAATTAAATTGATGTGGTACATTGTGTCACCTCCTTTAAAGTTAGAATTGGTGAAAAAGGCTCAGTATTCCCTTCTCGGTAATAATAATATAGATAATACAGCATTTGAAGTGATGAAGAGACCTGTGTAACTACAGAAAATCTGACCATGATGACGTTTGCAGCTGATTGCCAAATTTTGATTACTATCACTGATCAAAACACATATCTGATCTGAAGCATTATGTGCACATTGGCAAATGTTATTGTCTCATAATGTTGAGGCTGTTTGTCTCGGGAAAAGTAAAATGAGAATAAATGCTATTGAAACTGACATTACAATTTTAAGGGAGAAGTCAGTAAAAGTACTTCAGGATTCTGTTCTGTAAATACTGCCAAACCTGATTAATATCCAATATCTCACTTGCTATTTCTCAAATGTTTATATGACATGAACTTGCTTCAAGCATACAAAACATATGCTTACTTTTTCGGATCTCCCTACATTTTATACCCTTCTCTAAGCTAGGAAATGTAAATATTTAAGATACATTTCCCACAGGTGTTTCAATGAAAGAATAGAAGGCGTTCATAAGGCAGATACTCTACAACTTTGTTTGCGATATATGTTCTTTCTGCAGTCTGTTCTAAGAACAAGAGATGCTACATTTTCTACCTACTATTTTCGTGGTGACACAAGCATTCATGGTGATGTATATCTTTCTGTTACTAATGCACCTGAATATATTATTATACATCGTAAATTTACAGCTTAAAACCCGTGAATATGCAAATGCAGAATTGGAATGAGACACATTGTTGCAGCATCTCATGTTGACCAAATGCTGTATACAGAAGTGAAAATGAAATAAAATTGTGAATAAAATCAAATGCAATGACTTTCACATCACATGAGCCAATATGTTATTTACAATAGAACATAGATAACATGTCAAATGTTGAAACTGAGACATTTTACATTTTTATCCACAAAATGAGCTCATTTCAAATTTTCTGGCTACGACAGGACTCAAAAAAGTTGGGTCACAGGCAAGAAAGGGCTGAAAAAGCAATTAATATACAAGATAGGCATGGGCAACGCTCTGTATAAACTCTAATGCAATGCGTAACAGCTGAACTGGGGCGGTAAACAAAGAAAAAATGATGTAAATACTATTTTCATACAAAAAGAACACCATGGTTTGATTAAAAGCAACCTTTTCAATAGGACACCCGCATTTCATACATGAACTCTGCGTATTACGGCCAAAAACACGATTTGAACAGAGCTATTGTTCGCCCGTTGGATGAATGTGTGACCTCAATTTGCGCCGTGTTTACAAATTTTCAAGTGCACGGCGTGGCAAAAATATCCATTTAGGAGGTAGATTTCAATAGCCCGCGCCGACGTGATATCTCAGCTATGGCCCCAATTGGCTTACAGCCATCTAATTTGAGAAATTACGAGTCTGTTCGTCCAGGCTAGACCTCCAGGGGATGTGAAATAAATTCGACAGAAGTTGGTGAAGTTCGTCGCGAGTTCGCCGTGATTTCTTCTCAACAATAGCAAGAAAGGTGGGCGTATTTTTACTCGACCCTACATAGTTTGTTGACAGAATATCCAGTGACCCTATTTGTGAAGTTTCAGTAAAATATACCAAGGAATAAACTGGCGCCAGGCGTTTGAAGCCCA
This sequence comes from Gymnothorax javanicus, assembly GCA_029692085.1. Lineage (NCBI taxonomy): Eukaryota > Metazoa > Chordata > Actinopteri > Anguilliformes > Muraenidae > Gymnothorax > Gymnothorax javanicus. The sequence continues at coordinate 149,306,303 of CM056193.1, forward strand.
CTGGTCGCAATTCGTGCCATCTCCACTTCAACTGACTGGTTGCCAGAGCTGTGATGCTCGACCAGATTTCGTCAGTGTGTGAAATGAATTGTCTTACCAGTGCCGTGCGGTCGGAGGTTAGGTTGGTGAGGCAGAATCCTTCCCTTTGCTTGATTAGCAATCAGACGATTAACTAGTTTAGTAAGACTATTCGGCAGAATGACGGGCCAGTTTGTTTCCGCGGCATTATTTCTCAGTACATCGAACCTGAAATGCTCGCTAGACAGCAGATTTGCGCGTACTTGCTTTCAGGAAGCCAAAGCAATGTCATCAGCAAATATTAAAACAGTTCGACTTATGCAGAGTTCAATGCTTAATCAATACACAATGTATTCTCCTTTAAATATGTGCTTTTACACGCAAAAAAAAAAGCAGGCGCTTATTTTCAGTCTTCTCTCATAATCCGATTAGCAATGTTTAAACGATATACGGAATTACCGAGAGCCGAGAATTTTTCCTAATCGATTATTCAGATTTCCATCCTTGCAGTCTCGAATTGAAGCGTGAATTAATATTTTTGTCATTATCTCCTCTATCAGTATACGGGCTTCCTATAGGCTTCGCCTTAATTGTTTTGATTGTCAATCAGGAATAGTACGAGGGAACAGGTTCACAAAATCCTGTGATAAAAGTTTGGGTGACTGCCTTACCTCACTGCACGTCTCTGGCTTCCTGTAAGAAAGTACTCGCAAATCTGCAGTTTCGTGAGAATTTCAAGTTCGATGTACTGAGTAATAACGCCCTGAAACTTAAACTGGCCCGTCATTCTGCGAATAGTCTTACTAAACTAGTTAATCGCTGATTGCTAATCAAGCAAAGGGGAGGTTTCTGCCTCACCAGACTAACCTCCGACTGCACGTCACTGTGTTTTACTGTGAATTATTCACAGTAGCTCATTGAAACTATCATGGGAGAAAGATATATGGACATAGTGAAAAACAGTGCAAAGTTTTTTGTTTAAAATCACCACGGGTTATTGAAGGGGGAACGTTTGATTCATTTCGTAGCAGTGGGAGGGCAAACAACTGCCGGCATCAGCAACTTCACTGCATTTTATATAGTAATAGGCGAGTAGCGTTAACGTTTGCCCTCCCACCGATAATTTTGACATTTTTGCAGGCCATTGATCAAAAAAAAAAATTCACAGGCAACCCATTCATACCATTTTTTAATATCAATGCAAAACCTAATGTTTGTTGAACATAATTGGGTGAAATTCAATGCATTTTCCATTAAAAAGGGCCTAGGGAGCGCTGCTGTACTTCAGAAAAGGGGTAGATGACTTTAGCATCAATTATTTCTGTTAGGGAACCCTAATGGATAATTTGGCCTGGTTTATTTCTGAATAGACTGTATTTTCGAAAATGCCCTCAGGCTTCACCCCCCAATTTTCACAATGGGTTTTGTTGAAATATGCCGAAATCAGCCATTTTTGGGACCCTGTGGCTCTGAGACCCTTTCTTGTAAAGGCGTTGGACTTGTGGCAAACTCTTTGTCTGTGCCTTCTGTACTTACCTGCAAAAAATCATTAGAAAATAATAAAAACTTTGTTCTCAGCAACTCAAGAAATGTTGTCATTTTATTCATTTGTATTGCCCATGCCTATACAAGAGAATCAACTGAAAGAACATTTAGCAAGTAATTAAGTTAATTGGCATCAGGTGTGTAACATGATTGGCTATAAAAGGGATGTCTTAGAGAGGCTGAGTTTCTCAGAAGTAAAGATGGCCGGAGGCTCTCCAACCTGTGAAGGCTTGCGTAAAAAACTTGTGGAATACTTTAAAAACAATGTTCCTCAATGTCCAGTTGCAAAGGCTTTGAAGGTCTCATCATCGACAGAGCATAACATCATCACAAGATTCAGAGAAACTGGAAAAATCTCTGTGCGTAAGGGACTACGCTGAAGACCTTTACTGGATGTCCATGATCTTCTGGCCCTCAGACGCCACTCCATCACTCACCGGCATGATTCTGTCCTTGACATTACTAAATGGACCCAGGAATACTTCAAGAAACCACTGTCTGGAAACAAAGTCCGCCGTGCCATCCACAGATGCCACCTAAAACTCTGTCATGCAAAAAGGAAGCCATTGTTGAGCATGATTCAGAAGCGCCGCCATGTTCTGTGGGCCAAGGCTCATTTAACTCTTAAATGCCCAACTATAGTAAAAGTTGAAAGAAAAATCTATGTATTCTGTTAATATGTCCTAGGGAGGGGCTAATAACCACCCAATAGCAATTTTTATTATTCCCAGACGACACAACTATTTTTTGCTCAGGTGTCGATCTCAAACAATTGGTAAAATTGGCTAATAACGAAATGTCTAAACTTCACACGTGGTTTAATGTAAACAAATTATCACTAAATCTTATAAAGACCAAATTTATGATATTTGGGAAAAAAGGCCTAAAGGACGACATAGACTTAAAGGTAAATGGTACCAGCATTGAAAGGGTAAACGAATATAAAGTCATGGGAGTTATGTTAGATAATCTCTTAACCCTTTCGCAGGCAAATTTTGGCCCAGATGCATACCCCCACGGACGGATTAATTTTGGGTTTTTACCAAAATATGATTGTTATTCAAAATAACAATAAAATAACACCAAATCTCATAATAAGTTTCCCATAACTGATGTTTTTATGTTTTAATCCTCTCCAGAATCGCTAAAATCGTTTGGATCCAAGTCACTCCCGCTCTCTGGATATTCAAACTCATCGTCAGAGTCATTCAATAAAGCAAAAACTTCATCCACGTTGTATTTACGTTTAGAAACACGGCTAGAATGCCGGCTATTTGTACTCGTCGATGCCATGTTCACATGTCCCACAATTTGACCGGGAAGTAGTCTCGTATTTAGCGTTTTTAGCAAATCCCATCCCTCGTTCACGGCTAAAAATACAGTGCTGGGTGACCTGAGAGACAGCCAATGGTAATGAGTGTAACTAACAAGGGAATTCCCGCAATCGGGGAATTTAAAGAAGACTTTATAAAACACGTTGGTTAAAACGACAAAAATGGCGCTGTGCCTGCGAAAGGGTTAAGCTGGAAACCACATGTAAATTTGGTTCAAAGAAAGTTAGCTAAAAGCGTGTCTATTCTTTGGAAAATGCAGAAATTATTAAAACACAAATCTCTTAAAATAATCTATTCAGCACTCATAGCACCCCACTTACATTACTGCGCTGAAGTATGGGGACACACTTATAATAATACAATAGAATCATTGTTTAAACTCCAAAAAAAGGCCCTTAGAATTATTCATTACGTTCCTTATGGAACTCATACAAACGATTTGTTTATAAAGGCAAAGTTTCTTAAATTACAGGATATAATAAAATTCAACTGCTTGCAAATTGTATATTTAGGATACCACAAAGAATTGCCTAGAAATATGCAATGCCTATTTCTTCAACGTGAATGTATCCACGACCTCAGAGGCAGAATGTTGTTGAAAACGAGAAGGGTCAAATCGACTCGGAGTGAGCACTCCTTATCTGTGGCTGGAGTCAGTGCATGGAACATACTTGAAGACAATATTAGAATGGCAGACGATCTGAAGGTCTTTAAGTATCTACTGAAATGTGCATGTTTGAATAACTATAAACTTATCCAACAAAATGGCATTGGATAAATTAAACGGAACCATAACGGGCATAAACAATAGGGGTTGTTTAGACTAAATATGTGGACTGCTATTGTTAAATCAGTACCATTGCATCTACTGGACACACCAGGCCATCTGTCTGAAAGACAACTTTCACAGCACATTACTACAGACAGCTGTAACCAACATGGACCTTATAAACTGGTCGTTAAATGCAATTGACAAAATTATTTCCACGAGGCGGACAGGTTCTGGAGAACCGACATGCCCGGATGGGACATTCCCGGCTGGTTACACCATGGATGCATGGGGAAAGTGGCGTTCGCTGTGTTTGGCAGTCCTGGACATCGAGGATGTAGAGGACGTCTATCTAATTGGATTTATGATAGCGGGCCTGCTATCATTGGGGCTTGGTCTGTTATTGATCGACCATAGGATAAAGAAAACTTTGAAAAGCATGGTTATCCTCGACAGAAAGCTCAATAAAATTGGATTCGACGTCAAGGAAGGCAATGATGGACTAAACATACTGCGAGAAGTCATTAAATCTGATAAGGCAAGGGTGAACCAAGTCGACGGAAATGATGACTAATTAAGAGATCCATGCAAAGATCTGGCATTATTGTACCTTTCCACTACTCCAAATCACTAGGAACAAATCAAATGATGAAGAAAGGAGTCCAGGTTTTTCTGGACCAAGTCTAAATGGATTAAATCAAGAGTGACATTCAAATCTAAACTTATATAGACACTCAGCTATATTGTGATTATAATTCTTCATGATGTTCATAATTCTTTATGATCTTATGTTGTGATGCTTAAATCGTAGTGTAAATGGACACTCAGCTCTGTTGTGATTTATAAATCTTTATGATATCTTAACCATAATCAAACTGTTTTTCTGGGAGTTGGGGGCGGGACTTTGACAAGCGATCTCGCTTCTCCCGCGACCCTTTCGGTCATGATACATGTTGTGTTGAAATTGTCATGAAACGACTATACAATCATGCCGAAATAAAAACAAAATAAATAAATAAATAGCAATTTTTAATTTTTGGTGACCTTTGACTCTCATTTTAGTTTTGTGACATATATGTCACAATGGACATTTTGGGGAACTTATTGCTAAAATGACTTGAATGATAAAACAGTTGACATATAGCTGAAGTATTAGGCATAGCTTATTTTTCATTAGCTTACCTGTTTATCTACTTTATCCAGTGATGAATGGGTGCTGATCTATCGTGTGGATTCCACCATGGGGGCGGCCATATTGGAAAGGTTAGCTGGTGCAGCCAGTGTAGTGTCAGTTCCACTTTTATGCATCAGATGGCAGCACTGATGGTCTAAATATGACACTATGGGCATTAGGTTGCAAAATTTATGTGGGGTCAGTGGTTTTGACAACCCCCAAAATCGTGTGAAAATTTGTCACAGGGGGCATTTAAGGGGTGATCTGGGGTTAAATGGGCAAAATTTGATTATTTTTCCAAAAATGTTTTTTTGAATAAAAATATTCTATAATAACCCACCTTTAATAATCACTAATTGCTACAAGGATTAAAAACTGAAGTACACTTTTCAATGCGGTCTAATGCATTTTTCATTAATTTCCTAAGGTATTACTTTTTCCACGTTTCTCATGTTTGTGGCTGCCATAACTTTTTTATTTATCTTTGAAAATCAATGAAATTTGGGCTGCAGGTACTTTACTTCATTAGAAATGCAATGACATAGGGAAATTTAGCCTATCTGTTATATACTTTGAATATTTTGAGTATTCGTCAGATTTTGCGCAAAATAATTTCAAAATTTCAGTAAAATGCCCCAAAATCACAAAACTGATAAATTGGGCAAAGAGTGGCTATGTCATTGCATTTGGATAAGCAATGGCTTTTAAATGATGAAAGAAAAACTGAATTCTATCATAGAGTTAAAGAGGAATTGGTGCCAGAAGTTTTCTGCATATTTAATGAGCTTGCTTGGTTACTATGGCAACCGCATAAACAGAAAAATGCCAACTTGTATCTTTTTTGGTGGTTATTACATATACCTCTTTAGATTAATTCTGAGTTTTTTCCTGGTGTCATTTTTCATTTAACCCCAGATCACCCCTTAAGGGTTAAAATGGACTGTAGCAAAGTGGCAAAGTGTCCTGTGGTCGGACGAGTCCAAATTTGACATTCTTGTTGGAAATCATGGGCGTTGTGTCCTCCAGGCTAAAGAGGAGAAAGACCACCCCTCCTTTTATCAGCGATCAGTTCAAAAGCCAGCATCTCTGATGGTATGGGGATACATTAGTGCATATGGTGTGGGACACTTGCATGTTTTAAAAAGCACCATGAATGCTGAAAGGCATATAAAGGTTTAAGAGCAACATATGCTCCCCTCCAGACAACATCTATTCCAGGGAAGGCCTTGTGTATTTCAGCAGGACAATGCAAAACCACATACTGCAGCTATTACAAGAGCATGGCTTCATAGCAGAAGAGTCTGTGTGCTGAACTGGCCTGCCTGCAGTCCTGATCTTTCACCGATTGAGAACATTTGGCGCATAATTAAACGAAAAGTCCGTCAAAGGAGACCCAAAACTCTCTAGCAACTGGAAGCCTGTATTAAACAAGAGTGGGATCAAATTCCAATGGCTAAACTCAAGAAACTTGTCTCCTCAATGCCCAGAGGCCTCCACTCTGTGTTAAAAAGAAGAGGGGATGCTGCACCATGGTAAACAGGCCCCTGTCCCAACTTTTTTGAGACCTGTAGCAGCCATCAAATTTGAAATGAGCTCATTTTGTGGATAAAATTGTAAAATTTCTCAGTTTCAACATTTGTTATATTATTTCTGTTCTATTGTGAATAAAATACTGGCTGGTGTGATTTGAAAGTCATTGCGTTTTGATTTTATTCACAATTTACACTTTGTCCCAACTATTTCGGAATTAGGGTTGTCAATAAATTGTAAGGTCTTTGTAAGTGGTTAAATATTTGTCGACAACCAAGCTCAATTCTGGGGGATGCAAGCATGCAGGGTTTACTCTTCAAAAAGTTGTCAAAAAAGTCATCTTTGATAACCTTAAAACCCTAGTCACACTAGAGGCGGAATGAGCCAGATTGCCGTCGGAATGAAAATTCTTTGTATATTCCTGGATATTTGAAGTGCGTTCTAAAAATTCTGACTGCATTTTGAGTGCATTCCAAATATGCGGGCCCATTCTTGTGGCCGGCCCAAATGTTTTGCTCATGCTCAAAACTTTCCAGGTGCATTCGAAGTGGAGAAATATCGAACGGCATTCGAAGTGTGTTCTAACTGTGCTCTGACTGCATTATAAATATTCTTATGGCATTCCAACAGCATTCAAAACATTCTGATTGCATTCGAGGGAGAATCGAAATGGCAAGCCACTCAAATCCTGCCAGAATGCACCTCGAATGTGTCATGGTTTGTGAGGTGTGCGTGTTGTTTGGAGCTTTCTTTGCGGCTCTCGTCCGAAGGACGATATCGAATTCCTGGGCCATCGAATTCCTTACCCATCTGGTTGATTGAGCTGGGGCGGCGCTTCCCCAGAATCTATATAAGCAGGATGTCCGGCACGCCTCCTTCGCAAGAGTGTCTGTGTTTAGATTCGCACTATAGCCGAAGATATCTTTAGTCAGGTTTGGTATGACTTTCTATCTTCTTATTGTTGGAGTTTCTTCTCTCTCGCTTTGCTTCCGTGGTTCGGACTATTATACGTCCTTTGGAAGCGCAAGTACTTGCATTTGGTCTATATTATTCTCCGTGTTTGTACTGTGCTCGTGCTACTCTCTTTCTCTCTGTCGTTGCGCTTGGCCTCTGTATACTACCGGCCATTACAGAATGAGCCAGAATGCACCTCGAATGCATCTCGATTGCTGCCTGAATCTATTCCGATATTAAAACAATTCACCTTAAAAATGAGCCCCTAAGAACCATACCGGGCCATCCCGCACTTTTGGCGAAATTGAGTTGAGGTAGTCAGCATGTGCAGAAAACTGAGATCTACATTTCCTAAATGAGCCAACCCAATCTACCCACATGGATTGCTCATATAAGCAAACGTCCTCTCTGCCACTGTAAATATGCAATGCGCTACCTTAGCCATAGTGGACCATCCCACAACTTTTCCATAATTCAATGTAAACATGGCGGCTAGGTATCGCACTGATGAGGAATTGCTTGCTATGATTGATGATGATGGTGAAGTGGAAGATAATGGAGACCCAGAGTTTGACCCAAATGAATCAGAAGATGATGGTTCCTCTTCAGAAGGAGGTAGGTTTCACTTTAAATGAAACAGAAGGGCATCCAAAACCTGCATAAGAAGTGCACTACGTAACTGTACATATCTTGAGTTTTTAACAGAAGCAGTGTTTCTAGTTCCCAGATACTCTAAATGACGCAGGAAGCTGGCAACTTTGAGTCCCATTTTCTCAAAAGTTCCCCAACATGGGTTGGCCCAGTATGGCTCTTAGGGGCTCAAATAATCCCTTAAAAATAATGATTGGTCATGACCTGTTTTCAATCGTTCATTTAAATTACCATTACAGAAACTGTGAAAACTCTCAACATTATCAGGTGTGGCCGGTTTTCATTAATAACGCATACCTGATAACTCTCACGCATTTGGCGTCAGTTTTAGTGGCATATTTATGTTCCCCTGCTGTAGTCAGCAATTACTCAATCAACGCATATGGGACACTCGTGTTACATTCTAAGTGCATTCTGAGCATTCGAGCTGCATTCTGTTTGAGATCTTGGACATTCCAACCATATTCGGTGGCCATTCCAGGAGCGTTCTGACTGCATTCGAGGTGAATTCGAACAGCATACGAGGCACCTTCCAACCAGACTTCGGGTGGTGTTCAGGCAGCAATTGAACCGCACTCGTACGGCATTCAAAGTATATTCTAAATATTCTGACTGCATTCTAACTGCATTCTAAATATCCCTACTGTGTTCCAACTACATTCAAGCTGCATTTGAGAGCGAATACACCCAGAATGAGCAAGAATCATTTGAGGCAGGTTCAAAGCACATTCTAAGTATTCGAACGGCATTCTTTCAAAGCTGTAAGAATTTTGGTCAATTTGAAATTCCTGCCCGAATGTTGCACAAAATCTTCATTCCGGCTGGTTCTGCTGGATTCCTGCTGATTTTGAATAAGTGCGATGGGGGCATTAACAACAAATTCTTCACTTAAGAATCTGAAAATAATTAAATTAGGACATTGTGTACTGTATGCCGCCAGAACTAGTCTAAATATTGCATGCAAATAACCAAAATCAGGACCTTCATCATTCACATTCCTCCAGGCTCTTCACATGGTTAGAAGAATGAAGTTTTTTTTTTTTTTGCATATGCAAATATTGCAAATATTTACACTCAGTCCAACCCCTCATACATGTCTGTCAGAATGAAATCAGAGGAATATACTGTGTATTTGACAAAAAAATGCCTGCATTAATGACACATAATGCTCAAATTTTCTTAAGACTTGTTCATTATCCATAGCTGATAATGACCCGTGAATTTAAGTGAATGTATGTGACTGTTGCAAAAAAATGGAAGGTAATTTACCGCAGGATAAAAACTTGAAAATCCTGAATTTGTGATATTTTCTTCTTTGTGATTGGAAAGTCTTTGCTGAACTGAAATGGACAAAAGACGCAGTATGCACACATGCACTCCTCATTTTCAATGTTTAAGTTTAGTGTATTTTCAGTCATTTGAGATGTCCCTGCCAAAAAACATCTTTGAGGAAACTTGTGATACCAATGAACCAGTTGAGGAAGCTAATTAAGGTCCATTGTTTTGCTTTTTTGCCCTGTAATGCTGTTTGCGGCTTTTTAATGATTTACTATCTGGCCGCCGAAAAAGCCTCCCGTAAGACAAAAAATAGATAATGAAGGATGTGAATGCTTGTAATTTTAGGTTCATGGTCAGCTAGATACCTATTTAGCAAAAGCCATTTGTGTTGACTGGTAGCTTCCATGTTTCCTGCTGTTTTCAAACCTAGTGATGGACTTCAAGAAGTGGCTGTATTGACATAGCAAACATCAGCTAACAATTTTGACAATAATTTAATGGTGTACTCTCCTTTAACTTTAATGTATAGCATTCTATATTATACATACTGTTAAAGTTTGCGTCATATACAATTAAATGTTATCAAGCAAGCAAGTGTTCTGGCGGTAAATCAAACAATGCAACTAAAAAAATAAGCAATGCAGGTGACACAATATCAAAATTATGGCCTGAAACTGTTTTCATGATATACAATGGTCTGAAAGGGATGTTGTGGTAGGTGCGTGCATTACCTGTGGGTCTCATATTATACAGAATGAAATACAGCGCTTTGGGAGGCATTTTTATATCTCTGAAAATATTGGGCAATAGGTTTGCGTGGATGTGATGCAATGCCCCCACATCTAATCCAAAAAACGCATGTCAGTTTGGGCAAGAATAAATGTGTACAAATGTAATATCTGTGGTTCATGGCATGTTTGCAGCTTTGTCTGGCTACACTACTGTATTTCACTGTCCTAACGAGTATTAATGTACTTAACGTACATGACTTTATAACCCTTTTTCCGTTCCCGTTCCGTCCTGTAGGTTTTCATTCCAACTCCAACAAAGTACCCCTCATTCAACGGCAAAAAATCTTGTTGAGTTGCTTGGTTGTGAAACCAGGTGAATAAAATTAAAGTTGAAATGAAAATGAGAGGTAATGGGATGATAGATTTTCAGTTACAGGGTTGGGCAACCCTGCTGAGCAACAGCAACAGCGATTGAACAAGGTGATCAGCCAAACTGAGCATGTGTTGACAAACCACTTGCTGGCTTCCAAACACTTAACTGTGTACAACAACATCTACTACTGCTCAAAAGTTTGGAATTACGTGTCCTTTAAGTAGTTATTCTGATTTTACTCAATAAAAGTGCTTGTATGATAGTAAACTACATGGAGGAAAAAAAACTGTAAGATATTTTATTTTGAAAATGAAGTATTTGGGGGAACAAAAAGTTTTCAAATGTTGAATAATTACATTATTTATGAAAAATAATATTTTGTGAAAAAGTATTTGCCCCCTTCCCAGTTTATTCTATTATTGCTTATTTGCCCGAGGTAGATGTTTCAGATCATGCAACTAATTTAACATAAGATGAAGAAATGGAGAGTTTAAACGATCATTTCATTTATTGAAGGTAAGGAGTTATTCAGAACCTATATCTCCAATGTGAAAAAAAACTTGCCCCCCTAAACCTGATAAAAGGTTGTGCCACTCTTGATGGCAACAACTGCATTCAAATGTTTTAATAATTGGCAATGAGTTTATTTGTCTTCCCTTGGAAGAGTGGGGAAACATATTGTTTTTGGGGTCAGCAGGTTGTTTGGAGTGGAATTTTCGTTTCTGGAGCATAACTCTAGAACCATTTCGTACATTTCCATGAAACTTGACGCACACATTGAGCTTGTAGGTGTGCCTTTTCAGATTTTGAATTTTTCTACGATGATACTTTTGTGCTACTGTATCACAGAAAACTGTATATAAAGATGGATCCCCGAAAATAAGGCCAAGACAGCTCGATTACCGTCTAATGGCTGCCTACAGTATAGGTTATCAGCCCACCTCCTCCAACACACAACAGGAAGTATCTGTGCCCTCCATGTTACTGGATCAGACATGGACCTCACAGAAAACAAAAGTATGTGTCAAGTATTTTTTTTTTTTGCAAATGGTTTCTCTCATAACCCATAATTATTTTGGAAGTCTTACGAACATTGAAAGTTGGAGGTTTTTGCGCTGAACATAGTGTCATGCGCTGTTAACAGCGGTACTACTGCTGAAAAATAAAATTAAGTGGATATTTAGCCATCAATTGGTTCAATAATATAAGCGCTGTTTGGCTGGCACTTACATTTTTGACATGTGCAAGGTTGGGGTTAGACTACGGGTTAGGTTCAGGTTGCGTTTAGGGTTTGGGTTAGGAGTATGGTTAACCCCTCTACGCAAATCTAGATGCAAGCGGACGTGGAGCCGCTTTATTTATGCAAGCAGTTACACTATTCTATTGCTAGATAGCACACCTGGATCAGTTATTGAATATTCACTAGCAAGCCGAGCATGAACACGGTTTAGAATATAGACGAAATCAGTCCCATCCCTGTTTCCCAGGAGTTGCATGAACTCCTCAGCTAACCCTGATGTGCAAACTATTCAATATACTTCCCCATAGCATCTATTCACAAGTTAAAAAAAATGATCTCTTGTGATAGAAAAAATTGTTGTCTTTTGTAGCAACCACTTCAGCTAATAGTGAGTCAACGGTATCCCAATTAAGCAGTTCAGAAAAATCAGTTTTCTTTTTTTTTTCAATATTTTATTTATAAATTTTCATTTTACAAACTAAAATATGCAAAGACAAAAGTATCAATTATAAAAAAGAAATCAAAAAGATCAAAAAAACTGACAGTCATTAAAATAATATATAGTATATGCGGGAAAAATCAGTTTTCTGACGCAAAAATTTGACATGGTATTGACACTATGTCATTCCACTATCAATTATAGTCATCACATATCAAAAACACGTAATTCTCTACCATGGATTTACGCGTAAATTCCTCCATCGACGAATTCAGTGCTCCTTCATATTGTCCTAAGTACTCTCATTTTTAAGCCACTCAATTGCTAACTAAGGCACATCTGCGTAATGCACAATTATAGTTCACACCCTTGTGAAATTTCCCCGGCAATGATCTATTGATCGACAACTGTCTTATCCAATTCCAGAGAGTATAAAATTCCACAGTAATTGAAAGACATTGATTGAACTATCAGAAAAGTATTTAAACCTTTGTGTAACAGCAGTTGGTAGTATTCTCTTAATGTTGCGCAACGGAAATGATGCAATTGCACGGAAAAAAAGACTTCCAAAACCAGCCTATAGTGCTCACTTACATTTATGGGATATAAAAGAGATAAGGACTTGGTCAATGGAAATTATTCAGAATTAAATAGGACTGGAGGGTTCCTTCTCCTGAAAAGATCTCTGTCTCTGCAGGAATTCGATGAAGAAAGGTTTTTGTTCATTTAATGAGTAAGTGCAATTTTATATATTTTTTTACTTATGGCTAGCTGGCTAGCTGTTTTTTTATCCTCAGTTTACCATAGTCATGATGATCACAGAGCTTGTTAGCCACTTTGGTTAGTAAGAGTAACCCTTAGTCTTTGCTAATAATACTGCCTGTTTTTTCATGATAGTAGATTAAGTTATAATATATAGTTATAATAAGGTATATTTCAGATATTGCTGAGTTTGCGAGTTATACTTGTTCCTTATAAGGTGTGGAAAGTATTTATATAAGGTTGTGAGCTCGGAAGGGTGAACTGCTAGCTTATAATTTCAGGATGAATGTTCTGTCCGTTAAATAAGCAGCTCCTTTAATGAGTATGTGTGCTGGCTTGTGGGACTTTGAAGAAAAATTGACAAAATTCTAAACTTTGGAGAGGTTGGAGGGTTTGGAGAGGTTACTAGTGACCATTGTTGACCAACTGCACCTATATTGATAAACTCATGCTAAATTCGACCAGAAAATCATTAATTCATATTGAATTTCATGAGCCAAAGTTGATCTGTGTTAAATATATGATTATTCCACGATTTGAAAGTGTGCCATTTTGAGGGATCTAAGAGTTTGGGAAGCCACCTGGAGAGCTGTCTTATTTTGCCCATAAAGAGTTGATCATTTAGAATTTCATGCTTGGTTGAAGAATACCTGTGGTCAAGAAGTTTATGATCCCAGAAATGTTTTAACCCCAGCCATTTTTCAATTCCCAGCATTATTTTTTTTATTTCAATGCTGAACTTTTATGAAGATTTTTTTATGTTTGCCGCCCTTTTTCTCTACCAAAATCATCAAAATAAACTGAAATACAATGTAATTCTAAATGCTACAAGTGTCTTGACTCAGTTGAGCCATTCCTTTCCACTTTGAAGCTCCAATCTTGAATTATAAAGCCTTAAATAAAACATAAATAGCCAGATTTTGCTTCTGCGCAAAGGGGTAAGGTTGGGTTTAGGATTTGGACTGGGGTTAGCACTGGATGTAAAAATACAACAAATACCGAGGTAAGAACTGGCACAGCGGTAAGAACCACAGACTAGCAAGCGAAAAGGTGCAGTTTTGATCCCTGCTAGCAATGTTTTTCTCACATTTATACCCATTTGGTCAGGTACAGTTGGTTTAGTACTTAAGTCTAGGAGGATGCCTTTGGCATCAAAACTGTCGCGAAAGAAATTATTTCTCTTATCAATACTGACGCCCAGGGCATTTGCCCAATGGTCATTTTATGGCACTTAAAGCATGAGATTGAAATACCCCCTGTATCTCTAGGATGCTGGCTATGGATATGGCTCCATACCTTTAGCCCAAGTAACAACAAAATTTTTTCCCCAACTGCCAACATTTTGAAGACGAGACTTCATTCCTTCACAAAACTTGTGAAATACCTTAAGCTACAACGTGCATGTCAAAACGGAAGAGCCGATCAACTTATATTACTGAACTGTCTGCGGATTATCCATTAGCACCACAGTTTTCAACTGTTGGTAGGATGTTCTATTTATGGAATGCTGTGCTACCTTTATGCCAGATGAAATGGAACCCATGTCTCCAAGAAAGTTTGACTTTTGACTCATTAGTCCTCAGAATGTTATCCCAAAAGTCTTTTGGGTTATCAGGATGTTTTTTTGGCAAATGTGAGATGAGCTTTTGTGTCCTTTTTGGTCACCAGTGTTTTTCCCCTTGCAGCTTTCCCATGGATGCCATTTTCTCCCCATCTTTTTCTTATTTTGGAATTCAGAACACTGACCTTAACTGGGACAAGTGAGGCCAGCAATTCTTTAGAGATTAGTGTGGGGTTTTTGTGACCTCCAGGATGAGTTGTCAGTGCGCTCTTGGAGAAATTTGGTAGGGCAGCCACTCCTGGGAAGGTTATCCACTGTTCCAAGTTTTCTCCATTTGTAGATAATGTCTCTCACCTTGGTTTGCTGGGTGCCAATGCCTTAAAAATGGCTTTGTAACCCTTTCCAGAGAGAGGCTAAGGACCTTGTTACTCATCTATTCTATTTTTTTTTCCTTTTTTTTATTACATTGTGGCATCATGTGCGACATTTTGCCTATTTTGCATTACCAGAGAGGTTCTATTAAAGCAATCTTTAGATTCAACAGGGCTGGCACTAATTATGTCTAGATGTGTCTTGTGAAATTAAACCCAGTTTTCCATTAAATTTGTTTGATTTAACAACTAAGGAAGCAATTGTTTTTTAACAAAGGGCCAGGTAGGGTTGGATACCTTTTTACCATCAATAAACAAAATCATCATTTAAAAACTGCACTTTGTGTTTACTCAGGTAATTTTTGTCTCACGTTAAAATTATTTTGATGATCTGGGACATTTAATTGTGGCAAATATGCAAAAATAGAAGAAATCGAGAAGGTGGAACATGCTTTTTCACAGCACTGTATATTATTATATAATTTTTGTGAATTCACATCAAAGTATCTACTGATTTAGTCTCTGCTTGGCAAATTGTAGGCATTCACAATGAAAACTGAACTAAGGAGTCCCTCCCAACGGATTTTGATGTGGACTGTGATATTTCCCCACTGCATGTCCTCGAAGATGGATGGACTCATGATCCTTTAACAGGTTTACAGGGTTTAATCTTAGCCATTTGCATCATATTTTGTCATTTTACATTGAATTTTTGTAAAAAATTACCAAAGATTCCAAACTTTTGAGCACCAGTATACTGACATAGGAGGAGAGTTGAGTCAGAGACATCATGGCATAATTTTCATGATATTGTTTGAACTGCGTGACAGAATCTGCACACATTATATGCGGAGAGCAGTCATACTTTGGTTTCTTAAATATTAAGCACCTGAAAAATAAGTCAATCTCTCCTTTCAGTGAATTGATTTCATAGCCTGGTATAATTTCAGGCGTTTCTTCAAAAGAGCTTTGTCATTGATTCGATCATTGTGATAATTCTAAAGTGTAATGCATTATAATTGTGTTGATATGTTATTTTTCTGGACCACACCCAATTTGTTCTATCTAACTAATCATTGCTTATATGGACTTCAGTGACAAATATAATTTCAACTGAATAACTGGTTAAAAAAAAAAAAAGGGGGGTTTAAAATGTTTCATTGCTCAACTTGCCCAATTTAGTGATGGTGAGCAATCCATTACAGCTCAAACTGAAAAGCGAATTGTTCTTTGTTGTTTTATTTTTTAGGAGTTGAAAGGAGCACCAGAAGCTTTGTCAAGGGGAAAAAAGACCAGTATCTATGACAAACAAAATAATGTGCATGTTTATCAGACCTCTCAGCCCCAGGGCAAAGTATGGAAAAATTATTTACTAAAGCATGAAAATATTCAATCACTAGAGGCAGGGGGCAAGAGTGTTTAAATGACCTAGTCCACAGGCCTTCGGCTAACTGCCGGCTCTTTCAAATGGCCATGGACCCTGCCACACTGACTGCCAGCCCTTGGGTCATGAGCGAGATGAAACAGATAAGATAATTGAGTCTAATGAAATCCAGGAGACGGGGTCCTGGCCAGCTTTTTTTCTTTTTGTCTTCTTATTCTTGTTCAGCTTGAATTTGAAGAGTGCGTGTGGAAGTGGAGGTTTAATTCAAACCAGGGCTGCTCTGCCGGGCCTAGTAGTCCACCACTTTGATATTGTTTGAAGTTCCGAAAGTGTTCACTGCCCCACCGGCCCGCTGGGCTCAGTTGCTGTGGTTACCTTAATTACCACGCTTTACTGCCGACTTTACAGCACAGGAAAGGAGCCATTATATGTTCTGTCGACATTCGCCTCTTTTTGGGCCAAGGGTTAAAGGTCATGTGAGGAAAACCGAAATAATTTACTTTGAGAGAGGAAAAAAAATCTCTGCATGAGGGAGAATAAAAATGCCAAACGACTTGAAAATGTCTGACGTCTTAAGCCATGATTAGTGTTGCAGATTTTGAAAACAACAACAAAAGCAATGCTTTCAAAACAGGAAAAATGCCATTCTGTGTTTTCTTATAGGCCCTTGTGTAGACTTGCCGTGTACTACGGTGATCTTTCTTTAGTTACGTGGAAAAACTGTGATCTGTTTCTGACGGATTTATCCAATCAGTGGAGACGTTCAGCAAATGCGAATTGGCATGATTTACATTTATAATGGATTGGTGAAAGAAAGACGGCTCACTGAAGAAAAATTTCCAAAATTGCCTCAAAAAGTTCCCTGTGCAGCTGAACAAATCATCGCTCCACAGTTATCTTGCTGTGTTACGCTCACTAAAGTTACAGCTGCCTCCTCATTTTGCATCCAAATTAGTTGCATTAAATTACCTCCCACAAAATTTCACAGCAACTTAAATTCTCAAAGACGTTTATCTTACTGCTTTGGAGACAAAAGGAAAACTGCTCTGATGGGAATTGTGGGGAAAGGGATAAACAAACAAAGCAATTATCTCAGGAAGGATACACTCTGAGAAAACTCTGGGAGTATCTGCCTCTCTGTGATTACATTAAAACAGAGTATTTTTAATAATATTTTGTTTGTAATTGGGTTCATTTCAGTATTACCTCTTGTACTCAATGAAAGAAAAAACAAGATTTTTGTGGACTTATTTTTGTGTGTTTTCCTACACCCTTGCAATCTCAGAGGAAAATTATGATTAGAATTTGTTCCTGTGATGCATATTATTTCCCTAAGAGTCCGTAAACAATAAAATGGCATGCAGCAGTGACATCAGAAGCTGTTTGCTACAAACTGGCCGACTTTTAATTAATTGCTTTTTTTAATGGTTTTCCTTGTTGATGGATGACATGCAATGTGCTCTGATGTGCTTAAAGGACAGCTGTATTTCCCACAGTGCAGCTCATATCTACATAGCTATAGCCCACAGCCATAGATGAGAGTTAATGTGGTGTAGCACAGGAAAAAAATGCTCTCATTATCTGACCACTCCGTTGTAATGACCCCTTCATGCTGCAGCACTAAATGCCTAATTGCAAGGGTTTTGGCTCAGACTACACTTGCACAAGTGTCCAAGTTTACCCTACAGACCACTTGACCAAATCTCCAGCATTAGACTGTTGGATGCAAAAGCAGTGTGACACTTGGTCATGATGAAGTCATGGTATTAACCTAACTAAAGCGGGGTTTCATGTGGTCCTTTATAACAGTCATACGGGATGCCATGTAGTATTGGATGAAAACAAAGGTGATGAAAGATAACTGTGGGACTAACAGACTTCTCTATCATCAGCAGTGCCTTCTTTATCATTAATTATCTGTCCTGTGGGGTGTATTAAAAAAAAAAAAGCTTAGTGTGATGAAAGGAATGCTAAAGGTTATCAAAAAACACTGAAGTTTCCTAAAACATGACTACTGCTGTTTTTTTTTTAATTATTATTATTCCCAGGACAATAATCATCCCTCTTGCCCATGAGTTTGATCCTGAAGTGGTGCTGGTATCTGCTGGGTTTGATGCGATGGAAGGTCATGAACCACCTCTGGGCGGATACAAAGTCACAGCCAAATGTATGTGCTCTTTATTTTTGGTGTTCAACTGTAATCTGTGGCTATGTCGTGAGCAGAATGACATAGCTGTGGGTTTTGTGGGTTTACAATGTTTAGGGGGAACATTCTCTGAACAAAGTATTTAGCAGAAAGGCTTTTAGCAAATATCCTGTGACATAATTTCATTGCAGTGAAAATATAAACAGAATACTGTAATTACGGTATGTTTAGCAGGCAGATTATTGAAAAGAAAATAAAACAAACTCCTGATAATGCTATGTTAGCGAGAAGGTTTAAGATTGAACATTTGTTGCATTGGTGCTCAAGCATTTTGATGCAAATACAGAACAGCTGCCGATATGCAGGAACACATTTAGAGCCGGCCTGTAAATTGAGGGATTAATAGAAAAATGGCAGTGTTCTCAGTACATTTGCTTGTTTGAAGTCCGGCTGATGTCACTCGCAAAGCCCTGTTTTTCACAACAGCTAAACACTGAGATAATGTTATTTATTTGAAATGGGAATTTTAAAACATTTTAGTCTTAGGCTCAGAATATGAGAAGCCCCCAATGTTTCACAATTTTTTGATACAGTACCACATGTGCCCTGGGTTATATCCAGCTATTTTGATAAATACAGAGACAATTGCATTTGTTTGAATGATCTCAGATTACATTTATGCCAGCAAGCCTATTCAATAGAGACATTTACAGAAATGGGCATGACCTAGTTAAAAGAATAAATAAGTTAAGAACTTACAGAACGGAGGAAAGAAATAAAAGGCATACCATGCCAACACTAGTGCACTGGCTACAGCACCTCTTGGATTTATTTTACTTGTTCCATTTGTTGATGGACAATACCATGAAATAAAATTCCTTAAAACTCATACTCCGTTTTGTTTTGCTGGAAATATTCGATGGGTTTTGCAGTGAAAATGTGTCACACCACAAAATTGCTTATTTGTAGATTCAAAACTTTCAAAGAGAAAGCCCGAAGTCTTTTAATGGACAGATGCAGGATTGCTGTTAGTGGAACAAGTCCTCTGTTTTACAAAAACATGCAAGGAAACTCTTCAACTGTTAACAATGAAAACTCAAAAATTTACAGTGAAGTAATTATAATTTTCTCTTATGTTTATGCAAACAATTCAGGTCTAGGATTCTCCTGTAATTCCAGGGTCGAAAAGGCTTAACTCATCCCTCGCTATTGACGAGATTTTCTGTCTCTTATGACTGAATGCTTCCCCCGCCATTGACACGATGTTCCGGCCATCAACGATTTCACTGTTATATGGTGGATTAGATTTTCAGAAGAAAATTGCCATAGAAAGATCAATGGACATATCAAAAATGCTGGCAGTGGCAGGCAACATAAATAAATACATTTGGAAGTGTTAAATATCATTTAATATGTTGGGCCCTATGATTTCCGCAATCATGGAATCACGGACGGAATCGCGGAATTGGCCAATAAAAACGGAATCTATTGATAAACGTGGAATTTTGCGGAAATCGGCATAATTTGACTGAAATGCTGTTCATAAAGCCACGTTTACACCGAACGCTAAACAAAATATTCGCGCGTCCAGATTAGGGGTGTAACGATTCTGAATCCATGTTTTTTTAAAGCTTAGTAACACCACCTGCTACCATGGGGCGAACATCCGAGCTTTCCCTTTTCCTTTATTAACCCCCGTGCTGTCCTGAACGAAAGTGCCAAACATCAGAGGGCATGGGAAATGCTTCTGGAAAAAACTTGACTGACATCAGTATTTTTCGGCTATGTGCTGAGAGGAGCCAAGCAAATGAAAACAAAATCGTCTCCAATTAACCAATTAGGCAAATCTAAGAAAAGTATACCTGTTCCCGTTTACTTTGCTTGATTAGCAATCAAATGGTGGATTCGTTTTCTCTTTAAGTTGAATGAGTAGAGCTGTTTATTAAGACATGTTTGATTGTTACATTTTGAAATTTAAATGGCCATAGAGTAGCACAGATTTGGATGAACACGATTGCCATTTCCACGCCATTTCGTGCAACTATGATAATTTATATCTCACATTCACGTTTCATCCGCTTTTCAGAATGTTTTCCACCTTGTGTATTTTTTAGACGCTTAAACCCCAGGGCGATATTATAACAAATCTGTTTTAAATTAATCTTGAATAATATCCTAAAATGCTACAATGAGGGATGTAATTCAGAGGAAGATTTTTTTCTAATAATTCAAATTGGCATTCTTTCAATCTAACACCGTAGCACAGTTAGGTTTGTCTGCTCTTCACCATCACATCTTAATTGTTATAGGATACTGGCTAAATTTCTTGATTGTTATTTAGGCCAAGTATACACGGGAGCAGATTTAAGGAAGGGTGGAGCACCTGCAATTAGCGAAATCTGAACTCAGCCCCCATTTACACGTACGCGGTTATTTTGACAAACGGAGACATTTCCCTGCGTTTGTGCCCTTCGTTTACACGCAAACAGAGAATTCGCCTCTGAAAACGATTCTTTCTAAAAACTCCGGCCAGAGTGGAGATTTTGGAAAACTTCGGTTGCAAGTTTGCATGTAAACTGAGAAAAACGGAGTTTTAGGCAGCTGACGTCACAGTATGCGCCAGAACTTGCACCTGCGTCAAAAGTGCGACTTATGTTTACATTTTCATTTGGCTGTGGTGATCATGGATGATCGTGGGTGCATCTCAAAGCGTAGGCTGCAGCCTTTCAAGGCCGTATTTTTAGAGGTTGTCGATTACTTCCATCCACCGAACAAACATTTAGGGTTAGAAATAAGATTAAATTTAGGGTTAGAGTTTGGTTTGGTGTTAGAGTTAAGGTTAGGGTTAGGGAAACCAGAGATGACTCGCTTAAACCAAAGCTGTTTAACAGAGATGAAATGACATCATGTCAGTTTGGCGGATGGAACTAGGTGACGACTCCTAAAAATGTAGACTTCAAAGGATGCAGCCTACACTTACGCTTTGAGATGCACCCCGTGATTCGTTTCTGTTGTTGCGATTTTCAGGATTCTGATTGGCTAATGTGGGCTTGAGCTTATCGTTACACTGCCACCTACAGGTTTGATATGCTCTGGACGGCATATACACAGGTAAGTGTAAACGAAAACTTTTCTGAAAACTGATACGTGTGCATGATATTATTTTTGAAAACGGAGACGGTGAAATGTTTGTTTATTAAAACATGTAAACGCAGGGTTCTTCACATTTAAATCGGAGGTGTCAGGGCCTTCTTGTCTCATCACACTTAAAAAAAAAATCCTTGTTCAACATTGCCACATCCCAACTCAGCATTTCATAAATTTTTCTATAATGATAAAATTAAAATAAAGAGATTTATTTTCAGATGCTTTAAAAAAACAAAGCACAACCACACGAAATGGCCAAATCGCTTCAGGTGTGTATGTTTTTCTTAAATTCTGTAGTCAAGAAATTAAGACTGCGTCAATGCCTACACACCCCTGGTGGTCCTCAATGAATCCTTAAAGATTACATTCAAAGTAAAAAATCCTTGTTCAACATTCAATGAGACCACTGATGCATTCATTTGTCATCACTGAGCACACCCCACACGGTTGTCTCATCACACTTAAAAAAAAAATCCTTGTTCAACATTGCCACATCCCAACTCAGCATTTCATCTCTCATTTTAGTATTTTTAGGAGATCTATAATGATAAAATTAAAATAAAGAGATTTATTTTCAGATCGCTCTGGATTTAAAGCGTCTAAAAAATACACAAGGTGGTAACCATTAAAGTGGATGAAACGTGAATGTGAGCTATAAATTATCACAACCACACGAAATGGCCAAATACGCGTTCTTGCAAATCTATGCCCATAACTTTCAGAATGCGGCAATCAAACATGCTGTCTTAATAAACAGCTCTACTCATTCAGCAAAGTAAATAAGCAAATCCCCTGTTTGATTGTTAATTGAGCAAAGTAGGCTAAACAGGGACAGGATTAGAGTAACCTAATTTCTTAAAAGGAGACGATTCTGTAGTCCTTTACTTGGCTACGTGCAACATGTCGCCGAAAAATGTCAGTCAAGTTTTTTTTCCGGAAACATTTCTCATGCCCTTTGATGTTTGGCACTTTCGTTCAAGACTGCGTCGGGTTTAATAAAGGAAAAGGGAAAGCTCGGATGTTTGCCCCATGGTGGTCCTATGCCTTAAAAAACATCAATTCAGAATCGTTACACGCCTAGTCCAGATTACATTCAAAGTCAATGTAAAGACGTGAATGCACGCGAAAATGTGAGCAGCCTTTGTCAAATTCACCTGCCCCGAGTGTTCGAGCAACACATCTCTTCCGTGCTACAGAAGATCTGTGAGAGGAAGTTTTTTGTTGTTGTAGATGAGACCACTGATGCCAGGGATTGCAGGGTCCTAAACATCGTCATTTGTCATCTTAATGTTAGCTTAAAGGGAAAGTTCACCCAAAAATGAAAATTCACTCATAATATACTCACCCCAAGGCTAATTGAAGGGTCGGTTAATTTCTTTTGTGCTCAAAATAGTTTTGGAGTTTTAAGGAAAAACAGCATTGAAGAGAAATCCAAATGAATGGAATCCTATGGTGGCCACTTTTTCAAGCTTAAAAAAGCAACGTTAAAAAACATAAAATTCCTCCATACTGCTCGTGTGACATTTTCGAAGTGTCTGCAAGCCCCGGACGTCATTTTCACTATGTTTTTCGCCTAAATGTCCAATGTAGCCACTTAGCCAGGAGCCATGTTTTTTTTTCCTCGGGAAGAGTGAAGTTCTGTTACTTGGAGGACTCAAAATACGAAGAAGAAGAAGCAGACTTAGAAACACCCGCCATAAAACTAGAAGAAGAAGAGGACCTAGTCTCGAGCTTTGTGTACATGGAAGCAGTGAACTATGCATGCGCGCGATAGGGAGATCTCTGCGGCGCATTACGAATAGTTTACGAAGTGTATATTTTGCCGTGAACCGTTTTTACATTTCAACGACTATTTCGCCATGTCCTCCGGTACACCTGCACAGTTGTATTATTTTTGGATTTGCTCACAGAAATCAATGGATAATAGTGAATAATTATAACTTCGCCATTTAGGCACCTAGCTCGCATATACATACATTAAATATAGCGAGCTAAGTTGGCATAAAGGCTCTCTTTCTAGCTAGCTAACATTATATTTCATGCATTTAAATTTAGTCAATTTAAAATGCGTATAGCCATTATTATGCGAACTAATTTGGCTGGAGATGGACCGCAAGCATTTAGCTTGCTAGCTGGCATTAAAATGCGTCCTCCGAATAAAAGGTTGCCAGCTAAAGTGAATAATTATAACTTTCACACTTTAGGCACCTAGCTCGAATACATACATTAAATATAGCAGATTGGCATAAAGGGCTCTTCAAAGTCAATGCAAAGAATTTAAAAATGCGAATACATGCATTTTGGCTGAGATGGACCGCAAGCATTTAGCTTGTGTACTAAAATGCGTCTTTGCATTGACTTTGAACGTAATCTGTCAATGCAAAGATGTGAAAAAATAGCGCATTGACTTTGAATGTAATCCGTCGTGTGAAAAATTCGCATCTAATCATCGACTAAGAAACCAACACTAGCTTCGTAAACTATAAACGTGATGCGCGCAGATCTCCCTATCGCGTGTGGCATAGTTCACTGCTTGCATGCAGGATTGCCAACTCTGATTGGACAAATTAGCGACCAGCTTCAAAAACAAGCCCAATATAAATTAGACAATACTAAGATGGTGTAGACCTGGGGTGGAATCTCTTTCATTTTGTTCAGCGGGGGGGAGGGAAATTACCTTTCATTTAGTTACTCGAGGGAGGGAGGGAGGGAGGGCGCGTTCTCTCACATTACTCCTGAGGTTGTGAGCAGACTGTCAATCAATGAATCGGGGGAAATAGCAGCCGTAAATGTATAACAATTAGGTCGCTTGTTACACTTCTCTAACAAGCAACCATATTTTTAAAAACAAGCCCAAAAAAAAAAACCGCGACCCATAATTTTTTTCAAGCGACTTCAGGAAAAAAGAAGCCCAAAGTCGCGTATTATAAGCAGACTTGGCAACTCTGCTTGCATGTGAACACAAGCTCGAGGCTATGTTTTCTAGGTCCTCTTCTTCTTCTAGTTTTATGGCGAGTGTTTCTCAGGCACTTCTTCTTCGTATTTTGAGTCTTCCAAGTAGCGGAACTTTCTTCTTCCTGAGGAAACAAAAACATGGCTCCTGGCTAAGTGGCTACATTGGACATTTAGGCGAAAAACATAGTGAAAATGACGTCTTTTCGAGTGTAATCATTTTGTCGGGGCTTGCAGACACTTCGAAAATGTCACACGAGCAGTATGGTGGCATTTTATGTTTTGTAACGTTGCTTTTTTAAGCTTGAAAAAGTGGCCACCATAGGATTCCATTCATTTGGATTTCTCTTCAATGCTGTTTTTCTTTAAAACTCCAAAACTATTTTGAGGACAAAAGAAATTAACCGACCCTTCAATTAGCCTTGGGGTGAGTATATTATGAGTGAATTTTCATTTTTGGGTGAACTTTCCCTTTAACAACTTATATAACCGTTACATAGCCTACAATATTTCTTTTCACAGTCTACTTAGTGAATTGTGTGCATGCAAATTATGACGTAACGTCGTCCCCTAGTGGTGAAATAATAGCTGATGCATCTTTGTGTCAGTTTGTTCATGTTTAATCATTACTGTAGAACATTTTGTCCTAGGATGGAATACACAGTATTGGGATTACTGAACAAAAGTTTCTTAAAAATTAAAAAAATTAATTAAATATAGCTGATGCATCGGAATCAGACAAATGTTGATTCTTGGGGGAAACTGAGTGTCATTACTGCTGCTCTCATACATTCATATATGTACATAACGTATATACAATAAGATTATAAATGATTAAAAAGGAGCAGTCAGAACAATACATGTCAGTACAGCCGTTGTCTGCCTTTTTGAGTGTAGCTTACACTTCCTTTAAAGAGACAATTTTATTTTGTAGAATTATTTTAGGTTAAAAAAAAATTCTTTCATCACAGTGCTATGTTATATTGCGTCATTATGCAGTACTTGTTCTGACTTTAAGTACTGAGGAAAAAGGAGGGTTGCATCAACTAATTTAAAGTTATTTCTATTTAATTAGTGAACATTTTATTAACATAAATAGCACACTGTCTCTGATGGTAAAATTGGTGTAATTGGTAAAAAACGGAATTCCAAAAAATTAAAATGAAAAAAACGGAATTTGAGAAAAAATAAAATGGAATTTGGAAAAAAATAAAACAGATTTCATAGGGCCCTAAATATGGTCGTGAAATCTCAGCACATAGAGGAGGGAAGGAACTTGCAAGAATTAGGGACTCCCTGGTGAAGCCCCAAATGATTTGGATGTCTGCTGTCTTTTTTCTTCTTCTTTTTGAAAACAAACACTTCTTATCTGTCACCGTATTCTAACATGAGCTTTTCACGATCATGGACTTCAAAAAACATGCCACTGGGAGGGGGCCAGAGACCCTGTAACACAGAAAAGGGCCCACTATCAGGCCAAGCTGTGGTCAGAGTAGGACAGGCTTCCATGCTGTTTGTTGATGTCCTTTTAACTGCAGGGGGCGATTAGTGACCATATGTGTTTTAATCTGTTAAACTCTGCTCTGCCCCCCCATGTCACCTGGTGACAGCCCCCTGGGTTGTTGTCAGGGCTGTAATGACAGCCTCAGGATTTCATTATCTTTATCTACCTTTATAGTCCAATTATGTATTTTAATTGCTCGGAATCACTGAAACTGCATATGGTACTTCCTCACTTATTTTTATGCACTGTAGTCTTTGACCTCGTACTGCCTGTAGTTAACCCTTCAAAATTCCTTCAGAAAATTGAAAAATCTATGACTCGATGACTGGACTTTTTTTTGGTTAAAATGTAGTGTATTGCGCTCATATTTCTTATTTCCAACAAAGCAAACAGATTATACTCTTATGTTTAATTAATATGCAAATTTGATATCAATTCATTTTCATTTCAGTAAAATGAAAACAAGACAAATGGACTTTTTTTTAGGGTAAAACGTTTTATTTAAATAGGGAGGTCATTTGCATTAAACATGTTGCTTCTGATGAGATTTGAGATTTTTGCAGGTTTTATTGGTTTTTGCCATTAGTTCTTTGTGGTTTTTACTCATCTAATACTTTGTTTATGAATGGCAACTCAATTATTGTGTATATGAATGATGATACAAGCCAGTATGAAACTCTGGTGACCAATTCTTTGGAATCTTCCAGAAAGTAGCAATATTTCTGTGCAAAATTATAACACTACCCACAATTTACTATCTTGCTTCAGCTGAACTAAAATAAAAAATGAAGACATTTAACCAGATTTGGAACTACTTTGACAACCAATTCAATAAAGAAAAGGACTGACGTTGTTCCACATTATTCTTTGCTACTCAAAATTTGTGAAAGCATCGGTGGCGCTATCAGTAATAGTGCAATTGATTGATTATGGGATTGATCATCATGATGATGTGCACTGTCTCGAGTGGCTGTCAGCCTGTCATTGGTTTTGTTGTGATTAGAGCTCCAAAAGGGAGTCTAGAGGTTGACTAAACACAAAGCACCCTGGGTATTTTATGGCGGGTCCAGTGTAACCCTATATCTCTGGGCAAGCAGCAGTCTGCTTTGAACTTGATTTAGCACTATGGTTGCAAACGACGAGGTTTTGCATCCTGTTAGACGGTGCCAGCACCCTGGTGATGTGCCGATTGGGACTAAGATAAGTCAACCTTTAAGTGTTCTCAAGTCTAAGCAAGGTGAGACACATGGATTCTTAGCATTTTCCTGGAGAGATCGGAGTACGAAAGGGCACAGGACACTGTGGTATTAAGGGCTCACATCGCAAAGTGTTCTACTAAGTGATCACTCACTTTCACCTCAAACCCCTCTTGACCTCATGCCTTTAAACGAGAAAATTCCTGTTTCTTTTTCCAAACACTAAGGTCATTCATGGCAGTATCACTTTGACAGCAATTTTTGTCATAAAATCAACTACTTCATTTTTTAAGGTAGATAAATAGTTGTTTGACATCCTTCACATGACAATTTTCAGGTGCAAGCGGGAGGGTTTTTATTTTTTATTTTATTATCATGGAAGATCCAAGTATTGTAACAAATCCAAATTCATGTATTAAAGCAGTATTATAAAGCTATCTTACCTTTAGATACCAGCCTCAAAGTCTTTTTTGGTACACTGATTTGCAGTAGAGTAGATCATGTGCAATGTAGCCCATACAAACAATAATTTGTGCTGAATTAAGGTGAGTCTGTCACGTATTCGCCAAAATTATGAACGGTAGTAAGGTTAGTACTATGAATAATTATGATGGCATAGGCTATGCCAATAAACATGTACAGAAAAAGGTATTAGGCGCTCATGGGATGAAAAACTTTCCAAGAAAATGTCAAGCTGGTGCTCTTGGAAGTGTGGGATAAAAGATTAAACCAAAAATAAAGGAATTCCAGGCACTCAGAAAATAATATTACAAAAAGAAGCAATATATATAAAAAGCCTTTATTATAACATGCCTGAACAGTTTAACTCCCTAAAGCCAAACGTCCCCCTGGCGGTAACGCCGGCGTTACGGGATTTTCAAATGACGTGCCGTGAGTCTCTGACCCTTAAACGTGTGATTAAAATCACACAATTTATTTACTGAATAATCAAGACCAGTATATAAGCCTGTGATTTTTAAGAAAGTGTTAAGAAATGACAGATCACTGAAGGGTAACATTGACAACAGACTTTTTTTTGCTGCTTGTGAAACTCTGACAGGGACAGACAGATATTAGGAAAGATTGTTGTTATAATCATATAACCACAGCAATAAAAATCACATCAGAATTATATCAATCCATATATGAACCAGTCCAACAAATAAATGTGAGTTTCATAAAGCTGGTATTTATGGCAATTTTTATGATGATTAATGATTGTAAATTGCAAATCTGTATGATTAATTTATATAAAATTAATGTACATAAAATGTGCATCAAATTCAAAATGAGTGAATATTTCCAAAAAAACAATAAAGTTTATCAGTTTGAACCCTAAGGGCTCTAATTTCTTGGCGCAGTGCAGGGTGGTGCAGCGTGGCACAGCCCACGCAGTGGTAATTTCGTCCGGTGCACCCCGCGCAGTGGTAATTTCGTGCGGTGCAACACCGTGCGCAGCCACTTTGGCAATTTGGTAGACAGACGTGCGCCGAGATGGGTGTGGAGGCGTAGTAGAGGGAGGTGTCACATATTCATCATGACGCAGTGACAATTTCGTGGCAAAAGGCTCCGCCGAGAGTGCGCAGAGAGCTCGCCAGCTCCAACCTGGTTTACTTTCTGTGCAGTGGTATTTTGGCTGACCGCGCGACAGTGCAACACACGCCACCGAAACCTCACAGGCAGGTTTCCAGAATGTCAGGCACATTTCAATGCAATAAATAATTACAGCAACCACTATTTAATGTAACTATCTGAATCAGCACATAAATTATAGTATCTGTATCGATTGTCCTGATGTCAGGTCAAAGGCGGTTGGTACGTGTAATGGAAACTTGACCTGACAGCCCTCAGAGTGTCAGTGCATTCTTTGTGGTATGTTGCGTGCTACACAACATAGCTGTACACCATGGATGTCACTTTGACCTCACGCAGGAGACATTACAGGACTTGAGACAGAGAGAGGCCGAACTGCATGTGCCAGATATCAGCAGGGGAGAACACAGCGCCAAGACAGGAGAGGAGAGACCACCTGGCTGCACAGCTCCGTCCTTAACACTAGAAAACCGCGGCTGCCGCTTTTTATGGGGCACTGATGTTAGTAATGCATGATATTTCATGTCAGTAAAAGATATGAGTCCATCCGTCCATGACTTTTTCTAAATATGTGTTTTCTATGTTATATCAAAGTTTTGAACTTCTGTTATAAAACGTAAGTGAGTATTGATATTAAATTACTTTGAGTGCCGTAGCCACTTTTTTTTGCGGCAGTGGCTTTGATCGCAAATACCCCTGTTTGCAACGTACGAGTGAGAGAGAGAGAGAGATGTGTGTGCATGTGGGCGCGTGAGTGCGTGTGTAGGCTATGGGGATATGTGTCCCTCAGCTGCTTTCACACCGGACGCGAAACGAATTTTTCGCATGACAGATTACATTCAAAGTCAATGCAAAGACGCGAATACACATTTTACGCATGTATTCGCGTCTTCGCATTGACTTTGAATGTAATCTATCGTGCGGAAAATTAGTTTCGCGTCCAGTGTGAACGCGGCTTTAGAAACACAGCCTGATCTGGGCTACATTTATCTAAACATTATTATTATTATTACTTTTATTGTTGTGTACTATTAGCCTACTAAAGGGAGTCTATAGGCTTACACAGCTGTCAAGTGCACCCCTTGTCGGATTCATTCTGGTTGCAGTAGGGCTACGCAATTGGGAAAATGTTGACTCAAGTTGCTGTTTACTCATATAACGTGTTTGTCAGCATAATTAATTATTGAACGTAATAAATTCACATATATTTATTGGCAATTTTTTATTTCATTCGTTCAAAAACAATATATTGTTGATTCCCTCTTTATAATCGCACAATATTATGAAATGGCCTCACATTTGCACTGCCGTGAAAAAAAGCGGCAGCCGCAGTTCTAGTGGGGTTTAGAATTCCGCAGCCGCTTTTGCATCATCAGCTCGTGGAGGTCTGTTTGCCTGACCATATATTCGGCCACTGCAAGCTTGAACCTCCCGGACGAGAACATCAGCTTCCTCCTGGCTGAAGTTTGGCCGTCTGCTGTTGCTGCTGTGTACTACTTCATCCATGTTGAACAAAATTTGCAATGCGCCTCGCCCACGACGCTTTTAAAGGTGAGGAGAGGAGCTCATTTGATTGGTGTAGATTTGACTCGGCTGTGTTAAACCCACTCACGCCTTCTCTCCTCCCTCTTTGCCACTTGCACTGGCAGGAGGGACGGAGGTGGGACAGAGGAGTACTTGCGCCGGGCTGCGCCGGGCACGAAATTGCAAAATGCGCCTGGTTACACCCTGCTGACGTGCGCTCCCCCCATTCGTTGCGCCTGCGCCTGGTCAACGAATTTAGAGCCCTAAATATCTAGTCTTTGTTGTGTACTCAATTGAATATAGGTTGAAAAGGATTTGCAAATCATTGTATTGTTTTTATTCATGTTTTACTCAACGTCCCAACTTCATTAGAACTGGGGTTTGTACATATAGAATAAAGCGGTAAACACATTCCTAAAAATAGGGAATGTGAAACCTAGGGGATGCAAAGCAATTATAACAGAGAAATATGAGGAGAAATAATAACAAATATCGCTGTCAACAAAGCTACTATATGCTGAGCAATGAATTGAAATGAAAAGGTACGGTATATCAGTGCGTTCCTAAGATTTGCTACCCATGCAAGGATGAACAGTATTATGACAGTTTTAAATGCATACATGGGTAAATGTGAAATGAAGGCGGTCTCAAAATGGCAGAGGCAATGCAGCATACAATATTTCCAAATTCCAAATGTACATTTCTAAATGTTCACCCTCCAGGTGTTTGACTAGCTGAATTATCTCTCTCCTTGGACCTTCGTCTGTTCTGTGAAAAGAACTTGCACAATACATTAATACACTCTCAGGTGTGTGCAGTTGGATGAGACAATGACCTGTCAGGGTAGATTGAGTGGTGATGTGGTGGTGGATTATTTCAGGGGACATGTTGAGGATAGTGCTTGATAAAGTTCTCCTATCCAAGCAGTTTAGGCTTTCGTATCCTGCACTGGTTCAACACAGATGCCAAAACAGTGGTGGTGGTGGTGGGGGGGGGTTGGGGAATTAATTATTTTTGGGAGGATAACCACTCACTACTTGCATTAATACAATTGGCTTTGACCTGCCACCAGGTCCATTTGTGGCTTTTGTCCACAAATTCCATTTCCTGGAAAGTCATTAAACTTTAACATAATTGCTAGCATAGATTAACGTGTCAATATGATGACATCATCAGGAATAAAGCAAGACCAAGTTTTAGGCACTTAACAATACTTAGAAAATTGTCAAATTTAATGTGCCACTTTTAAAGGAGCTGTGTCACGACTACTGCACATGCTCACATCTTTGAACGAAGTAAATCCACACTACTGCAAGTCAAAATCTAGAGGGTTTTTTTCTTCTATGATTATTGTCAATGGCAGCCAGCCAGTGGCATGTCCGGACTTTTTTGACTGGGGTAGCCCAAGTATTGCACCAATTTCAGCATGGGTGGCATGAACTACAAGCATGCACCATCTACCTACTGTACACACACATGCGTGCACGCATTGGAATAGCATTAATTTACCATTTTGTCTCAACTACCTATATCTAATTACCAACAGTATAGTTTGTTACATTCCTGTGTTTAAAGTACTGTAACTTAAAAAATAAATAGATGCACAAATCACAACACAACAGAGTGGCACCATTCAAATGTAGTATAAAGCTTCCATGGCTATTTATTTGAATAAAGTGTTCTTCCAAACGTAGGCTGCATACAAAAGAAAAAAAAATATTTGCATTCAAATATGATATAAAGCGCCAACAAAATTGAAATGAATAAGCCCATGTGGTCAAAATTGTGCGAGATGGAGAGACCTGAACCCATTCTAACTTAATTGACAAAAAAGACCTGTACATCCCTACCAGTGTCAAGCTGGTTGTCACTTTCTGACTGACTGTCTTGCTCTGCTGGTTTGGATTTCTTCCAGTACATTTGAAGAAATCCTGAATTTTCTCATTTCTTTTCATACTGCAATAGTCACATGATAAATATGTACGCACAAATGATTTGCTACATCCAAAACTTACTCAAGCCTACAAAGTTACACAAGACAGATGAACATGGCTAAAATTAGCAACATTGATAAACAATGATGACAGGTTTGCTAGCAAGCCAACATGATGACCTGCGCCACATCATCATGAAAATCAAAAAAATGGGGGAAACTTTTTTCAGCTTACTACGACTAAAATGTTTTTTAACCACTGGTGCAGTATCTATGTGTATCAAAAAGTCCACTCACATCTTTCAAGAGGTGGAGGTTTTTTGGCATTCGCAGGAAGGAGGGGGGTTACTGTGGATGCTGGGGAAGTTCTTGCACAATTTAATATTTTTCCATTGCTTCCTCTTACCGATATTTGTAGGGAAGGTGTTTCCTTTAAAAATGTTCCAAAGAATAAAGCCTTATCTAAAGTAATTGTTCACTTGCATTTTCAATAAATACTGAGCTGTTGCATGTGAGCAGTCAAAATTGTTGAACATGAGCAGAGTGGCCCAGCTCCTTCCAGCAAATGCTAGAAAACCCCTAGTCTTTCAGGAGCGAGTCAAGAGGACATATAGCCCGGAAGTGAACCTACAATTCCCAAACCACAAACGTAGATATAGGACAAGTTTTGAGGACTCGGATTGGCCACTTCAACACAATCACACCCAAATGACCTCCTTCAACCTTAACAGCTTCTGTTAACTGAAGTATAAGCAGACAGTTTGAGCTGAGACATATTATTCCATGGCTAATTTCAGCTGCATCACACAGCTATGTACGTTATGTTACTCTTCAGATCATATGGCCATCTTGCTAGCTTGCTAATGCTATTTAAGGAAAATC
Organism: Gymnothorax javanicus; assembly: GCA_029692085.1. Taxonomy (NCBI): domain Eukaryota; kingdom Metazoa; phylum Chordata; class Actinopteri; order Anguilliformes; family Muraenidae; genus Gymnothorax; species Gymnothorax javanicus. The sequence goes on from CM056193.1 coordinate 149,339,294, forward strand.
TTTACAAATAATTGCCGTAGTTAAGCTATGTCATTTGGTTTTTGCTCTAACTTCACAAGCTAGCTTGCTGTAACAGTGATAGCTCTTGAGCTAGCTAGCTAGCAAATGCCTAAAAATCTAAAGCTACAGTTCAGACGCACAAAAGTGCTGCAAAACATATCAGAAGTTCATGCCTATTACAGCTAGCTAAGTTAGTGAAGTTAGGGCAAAACCAAATCATATCCCTTAAATATGATGATTATTTACAGAGATTTTCCTTAGTTAATGTTGGGTAGCTAGCTAGAAGGCTATTTCATCTAAAGAGTAACGTAACTTAATAAGCGATCATACGTATAGCAGTATAGCTTAATCCAGCCACCATGACTTAATCATTATGCCTGGCTAGAGAGTGCATGCCCTCCCAAGAAACTGATTGGCTGTTATGCTAATGAGGAACATCGTTTTTCAGCCAATCAGTCATCAAAACTTGTTCCAAAGCTATGTGGCTTGGGAATCTCAAGTTTGCAGCCCAGAGACCGCAGAGAGTTCTCCCAACTGATATTTGTTTGATTAAGAAATTGAAACCGAAACTTGAACTTCTACTTCGTCTCAGTTCAAACTCAGTCACGCCTCTGACTGGGCAGACAGCCGATCAGAGTTTAGGATAATGGGGCGGCACCTTGAGTGGCCAATCAGATATCAAGGGTGGCCCATTGCCACCCAAGGCCACTCCATAGCCATGCCCCTGCAACCAGCTTCCATTCTTCGTATCCCTTGGCTAAAGCTTAAAATAGTGTCTTGAATCCTTAAATTTTCATAGAAAGCTCCTTAATATCAAAAGTATGATGCAGGAGTTAATAAAATATATAAATACAATGCAAAACAAAAATGGATTGGCAAGGATGGAATCAAATAATGTCTTGCACTCAAGCTGATTCACTTTCTTGGAATGTAAATTCTGAGTATGTGTAGTAATCATGACACAGCTCCTTTAATTGTAATGAAAAGTCTTCTTACACATTTAAGGCTTCCGTTTACATTTTGGCTTATTTCAAAATGTATGACTATTTTTTAAAATAAGCTTCATAATGAGTTCTTGCAGTTTATATATGACACATACCCTGCCTAATGTTGCCCTAATTTAGTTATCAACACCCCAGAACAAAATAGCAATAAAAAAGTAATAAGAATTCAAAATTCAATTTTAACTTGATTCATTTCAGTGTGTTACGTATTCTTTCAAAATGTATCCCCACCTCGATTTGTGTCTTTTTACCATGAACACCATAATTCATTTTATGGAGACACATTTTTTTTTTTTTTCCGTTGGCTGTCAATCACTGAATCCAAATGAACACTCATTTTACATGCTGAACAGGAAACTGAAGGCATGAAGTCCCCAAAACAGGAAGGAACTGAAAATGCCTGCAGCACAGGACTAGATGAGCATCCCCAGACATCTAGTGATGTCTGTGTGTCTCAGATTTCAAACAATCATTGCATGCAAAGCATATACAAACAACTTTTAAAAAGGAGTACTCAATTCCACATTTTGTTAAATTGTCCAATATTTTTTGATGTGCCCGAAAATGCTAGCGACTATGTTCAAAAGGTGCTTTCATTTCTAACTGGTTCATCCAGTATGGATGAAAACACCCTCAACTGAAAGATGACAGTCTGCACTTCTACCACATTGTCATTGTACCTATTCAAACTCAAAGTGCAGAAGTACAGAACCAAAGGAAAATATACCACTGTCATTGCATTTTGATGCTCACTGTGTATGATGTGTGGTCCTTTTTTGACTTGTTTTTCATCTAAATTGACCTACCAAATCTTAAATCCAGCTATTGAAATTGTGCAAGCCCAAGTTTACAATCAGTGAGAAATTAATGAGATATAAGCAGCTAAAAATTACCGTGGATTATTGAAATTTTTTCATGACACAGGGTGGTGCGATCACAAATATATGAGAATCATGCACCAATCACTAAGCGCAACACCACATTTCAGCTTTACCTACTGCAAAACGTCAGGTTTTTACTTCTTTCCCAGGAGCATACTTGACAGGCGCTACTTTTTTCAAAAATGGCCTCATAGACTGAGTAGGTCTCTATGTTGTGCTTAGGTTCCACTTTTGAGACATAAACACACTTTACTTCAGGCTGAGAGCCACGACACCGCCATCAATTCACACTCCTGCTCTGTCCCTTTGCCTTGTTTAATAGATCCCCTACTGTTTATATTAATTACTGGAGATCAAACTTCTCCAGAATTTTGGGGAGTGTCTTAATATTGTGAGCATTATCCTTTTGTAAACACAACGATTCAGCGGCTTTTAATAACTGGACGGAAAGAACAAGAGGAGTTGCTTTCATGTTCAATACAGTTTGTTATACAAAGGTCAATCAGTGGAATGGACCAGCGCATGGGACTGTTGGAATGCAGATCAACTTATTAAAATAGCGTTGTGGCATGGCTCAACAAGAAGTAACTTGACAAAATGATTCCTCAATCAAACGGTAATGCATGATGAGAAACATATTAATTTGCGGTTGTGTTTATTTCATTTAGTCCGATGCTGTGGTACCATCATCACTCATTGCCCTTATTTACGCATTGTTATATACAATTGTGGATTATTCGGACATGGTTGCAATTATAAGCACAAAAGTATCAGCAACAATGTATTAAATACTTACTGATGAACAATAAATAAAACAATATTAATATATTGCAGATCTGTGAGATTAACATTAACCCATTGTTCAACTGTGCTAGAATTGTTCAGCTGAAGACAAATTATAAACAGTATTTTTTGTGTGAATTAAATCACTGATTAAGAGGCACCATCTGCTGATGGGACATTAGCATCTGTCTTCACAGGACCAAGAAAGGTATAGGAAGAATTAACCATGAATACAAACTTACCTTATATTCATATTATTCATGAAACAGCACTTTGAACTGATGAGTAAACATGGTCAGGCCAATCAGCCTTTAGACCACACCTGCAGTAAGGTCTAGTGTTTCTAAGCCATTAAACCTTCTAAGTTTCAACATTTTTCCGACCTAAATGTCTAACATCTGACAGAGCAATGCTGGGATTCTGTACCAAATGAAGGCTTGGATTTATGAGGACAATTTATTGTAATATCAATTGATTCCATTGATCACATCCTTGATAAACCATTTGACAAACAGTGTTTTACTTCCTCTCAATGAATACAATGATAAAAATACTTGAGGTTCACTTCTTCAAAGGATGTTCAAATTAGAACCGAGGCAAGCGCCGTGATTCATGTCAGACGAATCTGACTTGCTGCACTGCATACTGTTCATGTGTTTCCCTAATGTCTCACACTCCGTGAAAACATCCATAAAGCTTAGATCCACTGAAACCATTATCAGTTTGGACTGGTTTGTATGCATCTGCTTGGTTTTGTCTCTGCTTTTCATTACTCCATTGCTTTGGTCTTGTGACTGCATGTCCCTTGAATATTTATATTCCATATGTTTAAACTATGAGCTTGATCTGGATAAGATTAATTTGCTGATGTGCTTTTGGAAAAATCCATACTTTCCTAGAGCGATAAGTTGATTCCGGGTATGAGTATACCGCAAAAAATTCCTACAGCAACATTCATTCCCATAGAAAGTAGACACGACTGATCAGGGAAACCACTAATATTTCTGGGATATTCATATAGTTATTTATATCAGTGTTATAGATTCTAGGTTTAATTTACAAAAAAAAAAAACAACAATTGTCTATCGTCAATTTACTATTGTAATAATGACAATATTTCTAATCAGCAGATTTTTGAAAATGTAAGAAATTTTAATATCAGTAGCTAAATAGAAAAAAGTGAGCCAAACATTACATTTTATTCTTTCTGAGATGCGCGAATTAAATGAGAATATGGAGGAACTTTCAATATTTTTCAGCCAAACTGATCAGTAATTACTCACCAGATGAAATTAATCTTTTAAGAAACTGTGAAATGTGGAAACAGTTCTTGACTCACACATGGCGTAGAATATGAGACGATTGAGGCAAGAGTTGCGTACAATTGAAATAAACATTAATATAAAATAAGCAGAATTATTTTTGGTGGACTAGAGGTAATCATTGATTCCAGTGAACCAGTCTGACTATTTAATTTTGTCTCCCATTAATGGAGCTCGGTGAAGTAAGTATTTTTAAGATTTCTCTGAAATCTGAGAAAAAAAGCTTTTGCAGGAATATTTTCAATGTGAAATTGAACAAACAATTCTGTCTTTAATATGGTCAACTTATATGTCCCTTAAAATATTTGGAAATTTCAAAAACTGCAAAAAAGGGTAAATATTTCAAGTAACATAATTTAATTGAATTAAAAATCACCAATGTTGGTTATTTTTACAAGAAAAAATGCAAATGAGGTCTCAAGCTGAATTTATCCGATGAAGGTGTGTGAAGTCAAAAGCTTGATCATTTCTACATATGGAATACCAACCTAAAAATTATTTAGCATGACTCACTCATCAAAACAATCAAAACGGGAATAATGTGAGCATAAGATTGTTAACAATATTTTAATGTGACACTGCAGCAGGAAATACACAGTGGCATATATAACCCACTAAACGGTATCAGCACAAATATTGTAAAATGAACATAGCTCAAAAGTGAATGATGATCAAACAGTAAATAAAGAGGGCTGATAAAGCATGTTTCCATTATGAATACATTGTTTATAATAACCAAGTAAACTATAATAATAATAAGAAGAAGAAGAAGAAGAATGCAGTTAATGTGTAGAAACTCTGTGGACTAACTGAAAGCTGCAGAATATTTTAAGGAGAGCTGAACTTTTTAAAGTTTTCTCTGGCAGGATTTGAACCATCAATGTCACAGCTTGTAATGAACATGTGGGTAGTGCAGTAAATGGCTATGCCACTGTCCCATGGGGCAATTGTATGTCATTATATAGATTTGATAAAGAAAAAGATTTATAAAGATGAATAGAATTATTTATGGCCTCCATAAGTTGAACATTCTGAAGTTTGAGAAACATTCCTAGCTGAAAGTTTGTGGATATAGTGAAGTGCCAAAAATGTTGTATATTAATAAAAGAGTAAATAGTGGGAATTAGATGAATTCTTATGCACAATACTACTACTACTACTACGACGACGACAACAAATTAATTATAATAATAATAATACTCTATTCACATTGCTTCTAATGATGTTTTGTTAAAGTTAAAATGTGGACAGATAAACCCAAAAATAAAGATAAACCCTGTTAGAGGCGGTGAAATGTGAACATAACGGTCTCCGGCTGATCTGTTTAGGGCGTGTTCATTGGATAATCTGCCTGTATATCCCCATCCTGAACCATCAGCATTTAACATACGGAAGGACTTGAAAGAATTTATTGTTTGATTATAGTTATTCTCCTGGTCCCCTATAAATTCTGCTAATTATACTTGCATGGAAGATGGATCAGTGTAGACACAGTATCAATGACACAGCTGTCAATGAAAGGATAGCCTTGACTCTACTTTCACAACTAAAAAACCATAGGTAATTACTTTACAATGTGATGCGAAACTCAAATTTCAACTAGATGCACTGATTAGAGGGTTTGAAAAAGAAACAACTTATGGAAACTTCAAAGATTGCACTTTGTTGCAAATGACTAATTGCTAAACTGTATATCTGTTATTTTTAAAATTGAGCTTATACAAACAATGGTAATGACCGTCAGGATATTTTCCCATCCAATAAAATATGTACTGAACACCCAACCCACTCTTATGGGACCTGGACCTTTTCTCCGCAGGTTTTGGTCATCTGACCCGGCAGCTGATGCAAGTGGGCCGGGGGCGAGTGGTCCTGGCTCTGGAGGGAGGACATGACCTGGGCGCCATATGCAATGCGTCAGAGGCGTGCGTCAGAGCGCTGCTGGGAAATGAGGTAGAATGCCATGAGTCACTGCACAAAGCCAGCGAGGGCTCCCGCAATGTAGGCTGAGCGCAACGACGGGAGAGTGACAGTCAGACACTGAGCATGCACACGGGAACACAATATATGCTAAAATATGAAAGCATAACTACGTTGTTGCATCAACACTGTAAAATTGGCTGATACTGGCTGGAATCAACATTTCTACGAAGTTTGTTGGACTATTAAAAGAGTATTTCCCTCTGGAAACACAAATTCAACTATTTAACTTAGCAAAGTCTCTTAATGAGAAAATAAAAATGTGTGATATGTGTCATTTCACTTAAGGGTTTATTTGCAAGCTATTCCAGTGAATTTTTTTGCAGTAGGTCCATCAAGCTGTTCTTGTTTTCAATCTACACATGCAATGGAGTGCCTCTCCTTTGAAACATGAAAAAATGTATTTACCAATCAAGTGTCTTATATTATCTCTTAATTCAGATATTTCCAATAATTACTCAGGCTTGAACCTGTACCTTTTAGTTTCTGCTAGCAAATTCTATTAACAGAAAATGAAACACCTATGCGATTAATAGAGTGGTCTGGCAGAGGGATCATTAATACGCAAGCGAAAACCAAAATTCCAAAAAAAGTTGACAATAATGCAAATAAAATGCAATTTAGGACCAGTAATGATGTGATAAGTTGCAATAATGAGGTGATGTGAAATAGGTGATGATAAACAGGTGAGGCGATCATGTGACGGCATTACAGCATCTCCAGGCCTAGTCCCTGAAGAGCGAAGATGGGTCGAGGCTCACTAATTTACCAACAGATGCTTATTATACATAATTTTGTGAACAACTTTCCCCATTGAGAAAGCAGTAGGATTTTTGGCACCCTCCACCCTTCAGAATTGTTACATCCTGAGTTTTTTTATTGTTTTTCCTGCAATCTAGCTGTCCTTGTCAAGTTTTTCCTTGTGTTTCCCCTTATCAGTTCTTGTTACTCAATTATTGTCTTGTGCATCACCTTCCCCTCTGTGCTCCCGCTCCTACCTGCTCCCAAAAGTTAATTGTTGAGGCGAGTATTTATGTTCCTGCACTACATTTCTTCCCTGCTAGATTGTTTGTCTTCATTGTCTTCTAAGCCGGGTAGGCCTTGAGCTCCTTACCCTCCATCTTCGGTATCTGGCCAGGGTCAAGATAATGAGGCTTTTTTGTGACATTGCACAACATTTGATTTTTAGCATTACTTTGTTTTATATGATAACAAACAGCCATATATATCCAGTAAAGACATATCAATATAAGTATAGACAAACGGCACTCTACTGCTCTTTGAATTTAACATCAATTTTAACAAAAAATGTATACACTCTTGACAATTGTAGTTTGATGCCAGCATCACATTTCAAAAAAAGGTTGGGACAGGGGCTACAAAGGCTGGAAAAGTTGAATGATGCAAAAAAATACACCTGGTGGAAAATCTCACAGCTAATTAGGTCAATTGGCAACAGGTCAGTGACATGATCGGGTATAAAAAGTCTTTCAGACATAAAGCTGACAAAGCCTTCACCACTCAGGGAAAGACAGCATGGGCAAAAACGTCAACAATTTAAAATAGCATTTCTCAATGTAAAATTGCAAAAAAATTGGGGATTTCATCCTCTATGGTACATATTATTATCAAAATATTTAGAGCATCCAGAGAAATCACTGTACGCAAGGGATAAGACTGAAAACCAATATCGAATGGCTATGATCTTTAGGCCCTCAGGCAGCACTGCCTTAAAAACAGACAGGATTCTGAAGTGGAAATCACTGCATTGGCTCAGGAACACTTCTGTAAACCATTGTTAGCGAATACCATTTATCACTGCATCCACAAATGTAAGTTAAAACTCTGCCATGCAGATGTTAAACCAAAATCCAGAAATGCTACGGCCTTCACTGGGCCTGAGCTCATTGAAGATGGACTGAGGCGAAGTGGGAAACTGTCCTGTAGTCTGACCAATCAAAAATGGAGATTTTATCAAATTATCGACGCTGCGTCCTCCAGGCTAAAGAGGAGAGGGACCATCCAGCTTGTTTTCAGTGCACAGTTCAAAAGCCAGCATCAAATATAGTATGGAGCTGCACTATTGCATAGGGTATGGGTAACTTGCACACCTGTGAAGACACCATTAATGCTTAACAATATATACAGGTTTTGGAGTTTCATATACTGCCTTCCAGACGAGCCCATTCTCATTCCGACGCGTCAAATATTGACACTACCTGACCAAGCGTCGATATACGAGGCAAAAGGTCAGTTTTAGCGTCCTTTATCGACGCCAGTGTAAAACGAACCCTACCCCCTAAACCCGAACCCTAACCCTCAAATAATGACGCCAAAAGCTTCCTTCTGCCTCGTATATCGACGTTTGGGCAGGTAGCGTCAAGATATGACGAGTCCGGGATGAGAATGTGTTGTCCAGACATCTTTGACAGGGAAGGCCTAGCTTATTTCAGCAAAACAATGCCAAAGTCAACAATCTGCATGAATTACGACAGCATGACTCTGTAGTGAAAGAGGCTGGGTGCTAAACTGGCCTTCTGCAGGCCAGACCTGTCACCCACTGAAAATATTTGGCGCATTATGAAAAAAAATTATGACAAAGGAGTCTGTGAGGTGTTGATCAGCTGAAAGCCTATATCAAGCAAGAAAAGGAAAACATTTTGCTTCCAAAACTATAGAAGTGTGTCACCTCAGTTTCCAAATGCTTTCAGAGTATTGTTGAAAGTGAAGGTGATGCAGCAGTAAAAAACATTGCCCCGTCCCAACTTTTTTGAAACATGTTGCTGTCATCAAATTTAAAATAGACAAGTATTTTTCAAACAACAATAAAATTTCTCAGTTTCAACATTTGATATGTCTGCACTATTTTCAATTAAATATGAGGTTTAACTGCTTAACTGTCACTGGGCCCTAATTACGGCCGGGCCAAATGTGAGAAAATGCAGGTGACAGTTAAGGGGTTAAATGATTTGCAAATCATTGCATTCTGTTTTTATTTACATTGTACACAGTGGCCCAACTTTTCCGGAAATGGGGTTGTAAAAAAATTAGTGGGTGGCACTGCTGCCTCGCAGCAAGAAGGTCACGGGTTCAAATCCACCCTGGGGCCTTTTTGTGTGAAGTTTGCATGTTTTCCCCATGTTTGCAAAGGTTTCCTCCGGGTACTCCGGTTTCCTCCCACTGTCCAAAGACATACATATCAGACTAATTGGAGACTCTAAATTGCCCATATGCTCAAGTATATGAGTGAATGGTGAGTGAATGGTGTGTGCACCCTGCGATGGATTGGCGAGCGGTTCAGGGTGTGTCCCTGCCTTTCACCCATAGTTAGCTGGGATAAGCTCCAGCTTCCCTGCAACCCAAGTGAGGAAGTAGTGGTATAGATAATGGATGGATTTTCCCTAAGATATAAAGTCTCATTACTTGCTGCTTAATGTAGCTTCTAATGTAGCTACATACACTTAAGTGTCTAATTGAATGTAGCTTTATTATCCACAAAGAAGAACTTTGTTCTACTGCAAGACAATGACCCAACGCATGGATACAGACTCTGCAAGGACTGTTTGGCAAGGAAATTACAAAATATTGGGTGGGCAGCTTGATTCACTGATTCAAACCCCACAGACTATTTTCAAGGACTACCTATGAGAAAGATTGCTGTCCACATAAAATTCTACTGAGAATGATACATTAGCAAAAATTGACATCCTGAATGCCTTGAATTTGTATTTGTAATTTGTAGAACAGTGATTATATATCAATAGGGATACATTGATTAGAAATCACTGAAATAGATTAGTTTGTTGTTCATTATTGTAAAACTTTTTTGCCCCCAAATACAGTACTTGACATAGTGAATAAATCTTAAAATATATTATGCTGTTTGTTTCGTATAGTTTGCTATTTTATCCCATAAATGATTAAAAATTGATGTGATACAACCCATGAGATATAGGTTTGGTATCGCTCACGAGTGATACAGCTTTCTTGCATAGCGATTGGTCAGATTCTGTTAATTGACAAATGTCAACCAATATGTTCGCAGAGGTAACTTTAGCTACCATTTCTGCTGGATATCCTTCACCATCATGGGCGTTAGCTTCTAGTTGACAGTTTATTCAAGTCAATGGGATGAATAATTCGTTAGCTAACATGCTAATGCTTTTGGCCAGTAAAGTAATAAGTTACACATGTAAATGTTGTCATAGATGCTTGAATTTATTAATTTAATGACAAGTAGCGTCAGCATGTTAGCTAGCAAATTATTCATCCGATTGACTTGAATAGACTGCAAACCAGAAGCTACCTTAAACGCTATTTTTCCATTTTCCAAATGATACAACCCTGACATTTATGGGAAAGATAGGATCTCAAATTCGTGAGCCCAAGATATCAACTTTATGAAACTTGAGAGGTAATTTTCATTTATTCCTCATCGAAGGCTCAGAATAAATGAAAATTACCACTCTCGTTGCATAAATTTAATATCTCCGGCTCGCTCATTGGAGATCCTCTACATAGATGCATGTTTATTGAATGAAATAATAATGAATACTTCAACTACAAGTGATTTCAAAACTTTGAGGGGTAGCATGCTTCCAAACAAAACCTCTTCTATGTCATTACAATGCACTACCCCTAGATGGTTAAACTGATACTTTAAACTCACAATTACAATTGATGAACTCATTACTGTAACTTGTCTGTACATTCAGCCCCACTGCTAGAGTGACTAGACCACCTGGTTCACTGGCATGAGCAATTCTCATGACAATAGCATCATCGTGTCACAGTTCAGCCCCCAACCAAAGTTTCCACTGCCCAGTTTCTGATCACTCTCTCCAAGCCTGCCACATCATTTTCCTGATCTTATTTACCTCTTTGCTGGTCACCCTATACATAGCTGCCCAAACAAATTACTTGCATTGTTGCAAACGTGCAAACTTCGTCCAAGCCATTTCTGATTATCTTAATTTATTCCCCGCAAAATTTACAAATTAATTTTTGTGGTTGAGCTTTGATTTAAAATTAGTAGAGATTTACTTTGGCAGCATTGCAAATTTGCATCAAACTCATATTACAAGGTCAAAAAAGTGCTCAGCTGAAGTGCTCTGCACTATGTCAAACTTGCACATGTTTATTCAGATGCAGGAGATTAAAACCCATACACGTTTTTGCAGGTTCCCTCTATGATGTCGCTACTCCTTCATGGTGTTTCATGGCCACTTCTCAGTGAAGTTGTGCCTGCTGACCTGTCCCTATTTGCCATACATTTTGATTAAACTTTTGATAAAGCTTAAATAAAGAGCTCAGTATACATTCTCACTTTTTTGGTCTTTATTTAGCCCAGGAAGTTCCATCTAGAACACAATTTTATTTTTCAAGGAGCAGAAACACTACATAGAAGAGTTTCAAGTAATGACAGATAGACAGTGGGGTAAAGCCCTTGGAGCAGGGTGGAGTTAAGGGCCTTTCTAAAGGGCCCAATGACAGAGTTTGTCCCAAACTCATCTCTTGAGATGCAAGTTAAGATCCGAAGCCCCACCAGGGGCTCTATAGCCCCTCTACAGTTCCACGTCAAAAATAAATAAATAAATAAAAAAACTTCCAGACCTCCTCCCCACCCATATATAAAATTGACTTGAGTTTCTTGGATATAGCCATCACCTTTAAAAATGTAACCACAGCTAAAGCTCTGACTAAGAAATTCACTCATATTGGGGCATCATATCTGCTGTGAGACGAGTACTTTCCCTGAGTTCAAGTAATTTGGATAAGAATCCAACAAGTTCTTTAACCAGATGACCCAGAGCATTTCCCAAGATTCTGGAAATAAACAGAGAATGTTCAAAATTAAATTGGGATCAAATGTGGATAGACCAATTAAGGGACCATTTCCTGTGCCACACAATGGAAATTGGATAAACATCATTTAGCAGTCTTGATCCATCCACAAAGTACTGGCTGCCCTTACTCATGCAACTGGCAACTGCATGGAAAGGACTGAGTGGAATGTGTTTTGATAGGAAACAGAGTTCTGAGTTCTTGTGTTTAAAATGTGCTGCAGTGAGATTTATGTCAGGAAAATATGTTAATAAAATAAATATGCATGGAGAAAGCGTACTTTCGTATGAAGTGAGCTGACTGCAAAAAAAGAACTCAGCTGTGCGCTTTTGTAATATCTTTCATTTTAATATGAATTTGAATTTAACGTTATATTTAATGTAACATTACTTTAAACACGAATCTTCAAATTCACAAATTAATAGTTATAGGTGACTGATTGCAGTTGAGCTGTAACTGCCAATAAATATGCCAGATTTGCTTATCCCTTTCTATAAACCATTACTGTTAATTACCCTCTCTTCTACCCCAGTGGAGCTTCTTCTTGTAATTGTATGTGTATTTTCTTTGCTTCTGTAGTTCAGAAGATTTAAAAAATGAAAAAAAAAACTTTTTTTCAGTGAAGTTCTGAAGCTTCCTGAATCTTGCTAAACTTCTAACCTGACACTGCAGCTCTAGATTAATTGGATGAAACCATTGTATCGGGCTGCTCATAAATGAAACAGTCTCGTTGAAGAGCATAAAAAGAGCAAGCTTGTATGCTTAAGAGGATCATGATCAGTTGCAGTGAATGAATGAGAGTTAATTTCAGATACAGAAAAGCAGGGCTGTAGTGGCCCCTGGGTGCTGAAGATTAGGCAGAATTAGCTGAAATTAAGGCATGAGCGGAAGAAGGGAATGATTGTAATGTCGAGGAACAACACTGTGATTCTGTGTGTGGGTCAGGGGGACAGTGTGGGGCTTTGTGGCACGAGTTCCTGCAGACACAGGTTAATTAAGGCACGGGGCTTAACACCCGGTAAGGGCCCACCCCCTGAGGAGGGCAGGCGGGGGTGTCACTGAAGGCTAATTACCCTCAGGGGGGGAGAGGACAAGGCTAATGTGAGCTAATGTTAGGGCCACACTAGCCATTGTGCTCTGAGAGGAGTTTAAAACAGCCATTCTTATGTAACATTTCGCATAATTGCACTCTAAATTTGTTAGTATTCATTATAGATTGAAATTGTAAGCTTACAGCTATTGATGTTTAATTTTAGTTCTGGTAAATGGATTTTTAAAACAAGGTAGAAGGCCAGTTCACAAAATTCAGAGATATCTCGAAAAAATGAATCATGTAGCGCCGCAATCAACGAAGAAAAAGATTCAGTTATTCTCCACTTTCGCTGACCATTAGGATGAAGGAGAATGAGAAAAAAAAAATCTCAAAACCCCATAATAACAGCTGTAGCCATATCTGCTCCATCCTATTCATCACATTATTCTTTATCCCATTGTACACATGGAGCACAGATGAACTTTATTTACTGTTCTTCCTTTCGATGGCTGGGAGGGCCTCTTTGAATAATCACTATGTTTAGGGGTTATGCGTGTGTGCGCTTACGCCCATGTGAGCACGCATGCTCCACCAGTGTCTTGTTTTTTTTTTTTCAGAACGCCTTTGGGTTTGATCTTGATTTTGAGATCTTGCTATTCTGACTTATATCGCTTTTCAGCTGGAGCAACTTTCTGAGGGTGTTCTCCGTGCAAAGCCGAATGCAAACGCTGTGACCTCCATTACAAAAACCATCCAGTTTCACAGTGAGTCTGCCCTTGCTTCCTTTAAGAGATCTTTCCATGATTACGGTAGAGGTCTTTACAGTGTAAAAATGCAGAATACAGTAAAATCCTGCCATATGTATTGACACTGGCAGTCACAATCACCACTAATAGCTCAGTGTAAGGCAGACTGTAATGTTACCTTACAACATAAAACTGTCTATTAAAAATTCCGCAGACCTTGTTGTATATTGAATGTAGACCATGAATTTATAGGCTACAGTATGGAAATGGGGAGGACTTGGTGTCATCCACGGCTTCTGAGACATCACATATCAAATCAGTGGTATTGTATGTGTTAAATTTGACAAAATAAGACTATATCCACATGACCAGTATCAAGACAATAAATGGTAATGGTAAAAAAATGTTGGATGTAGCCCAAACTTTGGATGTAACCCATCTCCAGCTTGTATTAAAACTCTCCCCAGTCTGTTTTCCAGCATTTTACATGTTAGTTTCAGCTGAGCTGTAATTGTAGGAAAAGTCCTAGAACGGAACTGACAATCACTAGTCTCAGTAAAGGCATGTATATTCTTTCAGGATTAAAATTTGCATGTATATGTTCATTAAGAGAAAGCCTAAAAGTGATCTGTTCTGCCCTGATCTCTCTTAGTATCACATGAGAGCAAGCATGGTTTGTTTCTGTTTATTCTCTTTGTGGTAGTCCTAATGAACATTCACAGTAAAACGTTCAGTGTTAAATCAACACTTAAAGAGTCTATTTGGATCCACGCAGATCCGCGTGGATCCAAATAGACTCTTTAAGTGTTGATTTAACACTGAACATTTTGCTGTGTTGCATCAGACTTTTAGTCCAAACTAAAAATCCTGTCACTGATTCCAAATGGCAACTCTATTATTTGTCACAATATATTGAAGGCATTTAGCTGACGCTGTTATCTGTAACGACCAACACAGCTTGTGCATTTGTATTCATTCATACAGCTGGATATAGTATACTGAGGCAATTCCAGCACTCTCCTCCGGGAAACAATGGCAGTGTCTTACATGCTAGCAGCCGCTGAAATCATTTGGTCACAAGCCCAGTTTACTAAATGTTAAACTACTCTGCCCCATTCCTTCATTCCTTTCGAGTATAATCTTATGATTCATCAGTCCAAACAGCATTCGTAGTAATAGCAGCTGCAGCAGCAATATTATGATGAGAATAGATCTGTATCCTGTGTTTTAGGTAAGCACTGGAAATGTTTGAAAAGATATTCCTCGACAGTCGACCTGTCACTCGCCGAGGCCTTGAGTCAGGAGAAGGATGAGACAGAAGCTGTGAGAGCGATGTCCCTGCTTTCTGTGGATGTGAACCTTTCATCAAAACCAGAGGAAATCAGGTAAGAAATGAAGTTTGTTCTCATCAAGGTTTCTATGGTTTCAATGAATGAAATAGCATGCACTGGGCATTGGGAGGGCAGTCTGACAAAGGTTCACTGTGTCATTTTCCTAAAATACAGTTGAGGAAATATTTAGCTGAAATATGCAGAAGTCCTAAAAGCTGAAGTCAACTCGAATCCAAATACCTGACACCTGAGCAGGCTAGGGCCCAGGTTCCCGCCATTCAGGTCTAGATCCAATCAAGACAGGATGTCTTTAGTCTCTGCATGTGTTCATATGTGAGAGACCGCGTTACAGAATGCCTCCTGTATCACTTACTCTGGACTGCTCTCATTCTCTATTGCTGCTCTGTGCACTTGATTGAATAGTATGTGTTGTAATGTCCATAGTTCAAAATATTTTAACTGAATAGGCATTTTTAACAGACAAAAATGATTACCAATTGATACCTACATATTGAAGACATTTCATGAGCACCTTTAAGGGGGATCGCATAACTTAGTAGCTACACAGCAGGGCATCCTCTCCAAACTTAATTCTGTCATGACTGAATAAAAACTAAGGTTTTTTTACACGTCATCTACACGCTGCAACATACGAACAATTGTGAGCTATTACTTTGGGAATGTATTTAAAATATAATTGGTTTTATTGGGTAAAAAGCAGTTTGATGGTGTGATGAGCATAGACTGACACTGGATTCAGTTTATACTTAACCTAAACATGAAGACAACTTGGTGAACTTCATTTATGGTTATCTGCTGTAAATTATGTTTCTGGGCATTCCAAGTGGTAGATGAATTGATATCACGGCTTAGGTTTTATGAAAAATTGAACTATTGCTAACATGGCGAAATAAATGCGAGAAAATATACTCTTTAGGGGCTACTCTAAACCGTGAATGCCCAGTAAGTGTTATAAATCAGTAATTACATTAGTTTTGTTTAAAAAGGGTAAAAAAAAAAGTTGTGCCCAGTTGATTTTCAGTGTTTTTCATCTAAAGAATGCAAACCAATTTTTAAACAATAGTTTTGAAAGGTCTCATTGCGTTCTTATTTTGGATTTTCTCTTTGCTGTGCATAGTGGCATAAAAGCATTGTAATGTGGAGATTTCCCAGCAGTGTAATGGTCCAGACATGAAGACTGTTCCTTAAATTGCTTGCACAGAATTTACAAAGCTTAATTAAGGGCTTTATTATTTGCAAAAATAAGTTTTTGTCCCCCACCATACATTCAAAGTGCAATTAGAAATCTAAATTTTGAACTTTTCTAGGTCTGGATTTTTTTTTTTTGAAGTATTAAATCACAGCTACTGTACACAGTATGTACACCAGTAAGCCAAAACATCATGACCACTCAGAGATGAAGGACATAACTCAACTCAAACCAACAATTATCTAGAAACAATGGCGCGTGTCATGGTCTGGGATATATTAGACGATGAGCGAATGGTCGGTTCTTACAGTTGTCACATTGAATGTGAGTGAAAAGAGCAGGCATAATGAGGTCAGAGACTTTGACAACAGTGAAAGGACTGGGTTGGAGAATCTCTGAAATGGTGAGGCTTATGGGGTACTTCCGGTCTACAGTGGTGAGTGTCTGCTAACAGGAGGGACGAACCATGAACCAACTGTAGGGTGTCAGGTGCTCAACGTGCAAAGTAGGCCATTCCATCTGGTCCAAACCGGCATAACAGCTACTGTTGCACAAGTCAAGGAAAATTTTAATGACAGATATGGGAAGAATATATCAAAACATACTGCATGGCACCCTGCTAAGTATGGGACAGCATACCTGCCTGCAGACCTCTCAGAGAGCACGTGCTAACCCTGCTCCACTGTCAAAACCTCCAAAAATGGACATGCAAACATCAGACTTGGACCTTTGAGCAATGGAAGAATTGTGCCTGGTCCAATAAGTGAGTTTTCTTTTTCATCTTGTGAACGGCTGGGTACGCACGCACTGTTTACCTGGGGAAGAGATGGTACCAGGACGCACTGTGGGAAGAGGGCAAGCCAGTGGAGGGAGTGTGATGCTATGGCAAATGTTCTGCTGGGGATTGGTAGGGTCCTGGTAGTCAAGAAGATGTCCATTTGACATGTGCCACCTTCCACCTAAACATTGTTGTAGACCAGATACTCCCTGAACAGCAAGTCTGATCTGAAGGTGGCCATATTTTGGCTCACCGGTGAGTACAGCTGCATACATTTCTTTCATATTGTGGTTTCACGTTTATGGAAACGTCCAACTCCTGCTTTTACAATATCACTTAAGTGAAATTGGCCAAAGTCATCTGCAGTATTTTTAAAAGCTAACACTTTCACTAATATATCGAGTGGGTACAACAAACTGAAAATAAAATATCAAATGGCTGCGGAGGTTCATCCAGCTATGGTGTGGCTTCTCATCGAAGGGGTGTTCCACAATGAGAGGCTGAGGTCTCTCACCAATAACACTTGCTCAGAGTCAATACCTGAACAAGAGAGCATCTTTGATTGCCTGCTCCATCATGCAACTCCTAGCTATAGTATTGGTCAAAGAAGTAATGATTCAGTCAACAAGCTCTCAAAAGTAACATCCCCCAAAGAAATCCTAGGTTCAATCAATCTTTGCCATTGAGTCGCAAGCATTGTTTCTTTCATAAACACAATTTGGCAATATAATTTTGATGATATGATTTGGCCAAAATCATGTGCGTGAAACAAACATTTGCATTTATTTGTTCAAATAAAGAACAAATGTTGATTGAATCCAGCTTGGACTCTTGTCCAGCTGGGTGCCTGCAGGATGTCTGTTGCTCAAGAAGGGCAGTGCTCTGGTACAATGGCTGTGCGGCTAAATGTCTCATATAGAGAAAAGCAGTGCTGACTTTCTTAGTGCTAATTTATTTATTAGACATGATGCAAATAGCTTTTTTTATATTGTTAATGAACTGATTTACAATTCGCAAGCAACATCGGTTGACACTATGACAGTCCAGACAAGCAGTTGCAGGATTACAAAGGATTCCAAAAGAAATCTGTGCTTCTGTTCTCTCCGTGTGGCTCTATTGACATGGATTAGCGTAAAATTTATTTTCCAATTTCTATTCATATTCTGGTCCTTAAGTGAAGCTCATGACTTTAATTTAACGTATTATATTTGCAAAAACGTGCTTAAATTGAAATTCGCCATCTCCTCAATTGAGTTCTGCCTTTCCGTGTGCTTAAACTCTGGAAATGTAGACCCTGCTTGCCGTGTTTGGAAAGACACTTTCAAAGTGAGAATGTTCCCTCATTGCGTTCATCCCTAGCATATTTCTATCTATACATGTGTTTAGTGAGCAACACTCATAAGCTACTGTGGTTTTCAGTATATCACATTTCCCTGGCAGAGCTTAAAGCAGAAACTCAGTAAAATATAACAGGGCTATTTTTGGTGCAGCTTAATTCAAAAATGTATAGTTTTCAGCTTTCTTTTGACTAGATATGATTTAAAAATGCATTCCAACCATAGCCACATGTGCAGGAGATGTCTGGCAGGATAACTCAGTATACGATTTCACAGCAAAATGAGCCAAACTTCCATGAAAGTAAAATAGTTTACTTTCTACCAGGATACCCTTTTTTCTCCTCAGAAAATAATCTTTTCTCCTTTCTTTTTCAAACCATAACTTTTTGTTAAATATACAGCTATTCAAACATGCTCAAATGTAAACAGGAACATTTGAAATCATCGCTTTGGATTTAAACTGTTTTTCCACTTGATGTGTGTTTATACTTCCTGCAAAAGGGCCTCTATTTATGGACAACTGGATAACACAAATAAACATCACACAGAAGTGAAAAATCAGCTTTTATTATCCATGAAACTCTACAATGTCATTGTGTACTCTTGCGCCGCGTCCTGATTGCCTGTTTATTTTCACAGGGCTGCCCCTGAGCCAATGGACGAGGAGCCAGTTCTGTGAAGTGCCAAGTCTTCCCAGCCATTTCCTGTCTGTGACATCATTGTGTACCCCAGAAGGCACCCTGATCCGTGTCTTGTCTACTGCCTGGGTGGCGCACATCGCACGGAACGTAAACACGGCACACAGGACTCATTTCACTTGTTCCTTGAGCACATATGAAAGCAGAACTCTGGCACTCGTCATTTTTTGGGATGCTATTTCAAGCACTGAGTCTCTTTCGATTAGAGATGTGTCTGTTGTTGTAGTGAAATGCTGACACGTTATGGCTCCAGATATTTTGTTTCATATGTTTGTTTTCGTACATACACAAAACACCTTTTCAAATTTTCAATCATTATAAATATCATGGAGGCTCTTTCTCTATAGTGTTTTCTTATGAAAGCATTTTGAAGCTGAGTGTTAGCCTTTTGTCACAACAGTGATTGAGATGACGGGCTATTTTTCTAGATACATTTGTATTTGATCAAAATATTTAGCAACGAGGGCCTTCACTGAGCAAGAAATTATATGCCATGCATATAAACGCCAGTGAGGTTTTCAAGATACATACTTGTTAACTCTAGAATATTAACACATGAATCAGTGTATAGTGCCATTTGTTCAGGAACTAAACATGAACAAATCCCCCTAAATGAAGCAATTATGAAATAGAACCACCACTCGTTCCAATGGCTCTAATAACAGAACAATGAAGACAGTTGTTGAATGGCACCGAAATGGTTCTAATTTACAATGTTCCTATGTTTGTTATGCACCCGCCAAGCCCCCCTTCAAACCTCTCCCCACCCCCCAGCAGCTTGAAAGCGGCACGTTAAAATCGAAACAGAGGAGAATCGCCCGCCGTTTCACAAATCTGAAGGGAGCCATAACTAGAACAAGCTTTGCTCAAAGGTTACGATGATATGAAAGATCAAACAATGTGGTTCCAGTTATGGTGAAGAGAGACCGGTAAATCAAAGATGAAAAGATCTCACTGAAATAAAATTATAGATCTCTCTTTTGTCATCTGTGAAGGCAGTATTTTTTTTGGCATTTGGGCACCCTGCAAGGTCAGTTGTTCTCATCTCATAAAGTAAGACTGCTCATGATTGAATAATGAAATGGTAACCAGTAAGCATGGTATTGAGGGTCAAATATGATTATATGTCTTAATGCACTTTTTGGGGAAGGTAACGAGGGTTGGGAATGGCCTTATATATCCAAAGTGAAACATCCAGGTAGATATTTTGAAAAGTTAGATAAATTGCAATAGACCCTATTAAGTACTAGTATAGTATCTACCAAGTGAAATGGAATGAGATGCTAAAACATGACAGTGGCAATAACTAAGGAAGAGGTGAAATTGCACTAATGTTTCTGCAGCCCCTTTTTAAACTGTACTTAAAATTATGGCCCAAATTGACAAATTATGTAAAACCACATTATGAATGTGTTCCTTTTCTATTCAATATTTCCATTCAATTTTGAACAATTTTCACAATGTTACATCACGTAAAAAACAAGCAGTAGATGCATCTCTATTGTGTTACATTAACCCTATCTAGACCAGGCTTTTTGGGGCTTCCTGGGGCTGGGGGGGGGGGCTTATGCACACCCCCCCCACCCCCCACCGATAACTTGTAAACATGGCATATGACCACTAAATTTGCAGGGGATGATGTACACGTAAAACTAAATCACTACAATCATTTTGGTATTATTATGACCTATTATGACATCATTATGACATCATGTTTTGATTTTTATTACACAGAATGCTTTGCTTATTTTATCCCATAGTGCACTAGCTTCGAGAGGCCATAAAATACACAAAATTCTACTTTGTTCTGCGAAAATAGTTTTTCATTTACTCAGAATGTTTTTCTTATAAGTTCAGGTCAGAAAGAAATGAAAGTAAACTTATAAAGGATTACAGGTTTGCGTAAGCAAAACTTGCTCTGTTCTTATCGTCAAGTTCTTTGTGTTTAGTACATTGATTTCAATATAGAGCCCAAAGACCACCTTAATAATGGAAAAAAATGTTTATTTGTTGGTAGTAGAAGCTTTCATCATGGGAAAGTAAAATAAATTCAATGACATCATCAAATTAGCATAAATTAATTTTACTTAACAAAGCTGACATTAAATTATGTAAGATATTGTAAATATAATGGAATATGTTAAAAAGAAAATCTGGAAACTACATTGATGAAACCGAAATAGGCGATTTTTTGTCAGACATACCTGTTAGAAAACCGTTGCCATAGAAACGGCGAAGATGGTGGACTTGACTTATTGGTATAAAATTGTTCTCAGACAAAGTTTTAGGAAAAGTCACCAAGGTAGTGGTCCTAGCTCAAGCCGTTCAGAAATTATACGACGTGAAAATTGGCGCGGGCATAAAAAGCCCCCCGGTCTATATAGGGTTAAAATTCATAATAGGGTGCATAGTAACCCCATGTGTCTTCTTTCTTTTCCCACGGTATTCTCCAGATGTGACCAGGAAATGCAAAATTGCAGTTTGAATGAGCTCTGTTCTGCATTACTTGTCCTGGAGAGTGATTTTTGAGAACACTCTCAAAGACTGAGTCCAGAACACAAAACTGGCAAGTCACGCATTACAATACGTACCGGTTAAAACTGCTGTATCATCTATTCTATACCATGGATTTAGCCTGAGGGCGCGTAATGGTCTCTATGTTGCTATGGCCTAGCTACGGATAGGCTTGGATAGCCTAAGTAGCCTGGCCAAACTCGTAATGGGGCAAGTATGTCTTTTATTTGTATTTCACTTATGTTGTGAATTTAATTTGTTTCCTCTGATTGTCATCATTACAAATGGCATTAATTCCCGTATTAACTCCCGAGGCGGGGTTGGTCTTTTAACAGCACCGCGTGCGAAAAGTTTGTGAGAAGTGGTATTTGCCGGGGGAATTATGTGCGTCATCATTGAATTCAAACTTTGGACATTGTTTTTTCTGAAATGTTGGAACAAACATCTTGATAATGATTCCAGTTTTAGGGAATAAATACATAGTTTTTCGCTTTGTTAACTTTAGATTTTTTACCAGCATTAATTTGGTCGTGCTGAAGGTATCGAATTCGCTTGATGTTACCTAATGATACCATAGTGACGTTAGCCTCCGAATAAGGATTCGTTATGCTTAATAAGGTTGGGTCTTTGGAATTAAGAGTTTAAAGCATGAAAGATGCTGCATGAATGGTGTAGTCTCTGAAGTTGCAGTGCAGTCTTGGGCAATGAGACTGAAAGCGGTTTGGTTATTTGGTTTCTTTACTTTTTACGTCGCTGGTTCTAGTTTTGTTGCATGAGCTCATACATCTGTGCTCTCAGTAGAAGGGCTTACCACAGCATTGCCTGTCAAGTGTGTGCATTGCATAATACCGCTGCTATCAAGTATTTATTTATTTATTTATTTATTTTTCTGCTTCCATAGTTTGGGGGTATAATTGACCTCAAACAAAGGTATTCGCTAAATTTTCCCTTTTTGTAAAACCTGGGTAGAGTTGAGGTATTGTTGAATACATTGCCATCAGGGATAACTTGCAACAGCAGTTGTTAATAATAATACTTAAAAGTGGAGTTCTTGGGATGGGTAAATGGACTTGTGCGTAAAATGCAGACTGCTTGATAACATTGTCCTGGCCTGTCTTCGGTCTCAATTGCCCACCAAAGAAACATTCCTGTCTGCACCTGCTGCGGTGCCAGGTTCAGTACATGACCGTTATTTTCTTATGAAAAATTATTAGTAACACTTTACTATCGAGTAACATTAACTTATATAAACTAATGTTGGTGTTCTAATGATTTAAAATGATTTAAATAAGCTTTAATTTTTTGTTAACAAATACATAAACTAATTAACTAATTTGTTAATTAACCATTACTCATACATTCACAGTGGCATTAGCATATTGCCGATAATGAAATGGACCTTCAGCTGTCCATTAGAATGCACCCTCGTGGTCAAAAGTTTTTATATTCTCTACTGATGGTTACTTTCTACGTTTTAGTGTAACGTTAGCAGCCTAAAGTCATGTTTATAATTAACCTCAAATGGCACAATGCAAGATATAAAATAGAGCAAAGTGAAAAAGAATCTGTTATTTTGCTGGATAGTGACCTAAATTTAAGCCAATAAAAGTTTTTTTCTTCCCATTTTCGATCGATGTATGTAAAATCAACCTAAATTGGTGCAAATTGGACAGGACAATCAAGGAGAAGCAAACCTCAGCGCATCCTGGGAAACTTTCTTTGCAGCGTTAGGTGTACACCAGTGCTCCTCAAATCACGGTCCTCGCGGGCCGAGAACTGCTGGTTTTCCACCCTCTCTTCACCTGGGAGTCAGGTGAGATGACAATCTGGCCAATCAACAGCATTAATTATTCACTTAATTGCCTGGAAGGAAGGAAAACCAGGACTGTATTTGGATTCGAAGGCCGGATTTGGAGAGCCCTGGTGTACACAGTCAGAACCACATGACTTTCATTGCAGGGGAAAACAAAAAAAACAATCTTTGAATCTGCTCAGCATTCAGTCTAAGATTTTGATAATTATTTCTCCATCTCTAGCTGCTTGATAATTCTTGGAATATGAAAACTTTTGATCAGAAGCATACCTTATCGGATTTTGAATGTATGTATTAATTGGTTAATTAAATAATGTGGTGGGTAAATTAATGTGGAAACTATTTTTTTTTTGGTAGTTTGTCATTAACAACCACATTAGATGGTACTCAATCATGTGGACCTTATTTGTAACTTGTTGAGTTTTCATGCAGAATTAGAGTGAGGGTGTTTGGTGTCTCCATTGGTGGTGTTTGATAAACAAGTAAATGGAAAATGCCACCATTTCATATTTTATATGAACTACTACCAACTTCTATCACGTCATCTTGGCAAACAACACTGCTGTTCCATAGTCTGAAAGGCTATGTAATAATCCTATCTGCCTGTACACTTTCTATCTTATTGACTCCAACTGTTGCAGTGTGATGTTGTGGTTGGATACAAACTTGTACCCTGAAATTTGCACATCAGATTTGCATGACAGATTGAATTTCTATGCCTTAAATTCTTGGTTACCAGTTCTGTCACAGTATCTACGAGAATTTAAGTGTTAATGAAACGCTTACTCTTCAAATGCTCAATGGTCCCATCTTCTTTTTAAATGCTGACAAAGTAATGAAAAAACACTCCCTTCCTGAGATATATTTCATGTGAGATGGTAAAGGTAAACATGGATGTAACATGCACGAGCCATTTCTCTCTGACCTTTTTTTAAAACGATGAAGACTCTTTTTTTGAATGGTCTCATGATAAAATTATTCAAATACACATCTAACTGAGGTGTTCCTTATTGTGAGGTCTCTTTTTAGCTACTAGGTTTTTAATCTGAATTGCCTCAGCACAAATCCAGTTAAAGGATGTTGAAGGAGGCCCTGAAGGAGGTTATTAACTGTTGTTACCTTTTAGAGTTATGCTAAAGAAGCATCACAAAAAATAACATGAAGCTTCAACCAGTTTTATCGCTGTATGAGTTCTAGTTCATTTGGCAAATCATCTTTAGTCTTGACTTTTTTTTTTGAGATCACATAATTCTTCCATATACATCATAACTCATTTAGAGGTGGCAGAAATCTTAAGTGGAGGGCAAAGTACCCATTGGACTGAATGCCTGCTTCTATTATTTGATATACAGTGAGATAACATGGATGGAGAATGCATTAAATGACTTAATTTCCCACAAAAAGTCAATCACATTAAATGAGGACATTCTTAAAGGCCTGCCATTGTAAATTCTCAGACAGTTTTTTGGTACAAAGAGATAGTAATTACTGTGACATATAGAGTAATTGTGTCAGACTATCTACCTATCTGTATACAACTTTACCAAAATTGTAATGGATGTAACCGTTTATAGACACTCACCTCGTCTGTTAAACAGTTTTACATCTTTTTTTTTATTTAAATAAATGCTATTATTGTTGTTCTACTGAAAATTTGTGATGTTTTCTGAAGTTGACTTAAGTGTCTGAGTCAAAGAAAGGACGGCAGTTTTAGGTGAGGATATTAGCAGTTTCATCACTGGCTCATTTAAATGGGACCAGCAGGCAATCAAAAATATCACTCTGCGATATCAGTTCCCTTGCTTTTGTTTACTTTCTGAGGAAAACATCCAAGTGCAGCTTTTCAAGGCCACTGCTCCAAATATAAGACATGTGCTCTAAATGTGAGTCACCCAATAGAAAGAATTTATGAATAAGTCATTATTACTTCATATTGCATTGATTTACCTGGCTTGGTAGAAGTGCAAAACTTTGAGAAAGCATTTGTTTCTACCAGTTTGCCAAACAGATTCCATAATATAGATTTGTATTTCAGAGCAATACCTGGTACATTACCTCAGTTATGTTTTCAATGGTGCACGGAATACCATTTATTTCCGTTTATAATGGTTTAGTTCATTCAAATAATGTATTTGTCCTATAAATCAATGAATGCATTACAAACAAAGGAGAGGTATTTGCACTTTGATCACATCACAGAGTTAACCACTAAGGAATGACTGACAATTGTGTGCAAGACATTATCAATCAGTTAATGTTTCAAGCATGATTGAAACTAGGTCAAACAATCCTCAAAGTACATTACAGTTTATAGAGCTCATCTTTAACAGTTATGAAATAATTCTAATGTAGAGGCAATCAACTTGTTAAAAATTACTGTCAATCAAACCAATACACTGTAAACCCTGATAGGTATGGTGAACTCAAATGTTTTGTGGAAACCGATTACCTAAAAATAATTGAGTATGCCAACTCAATTGTGCTGTGAACACAAGATCAACTAATGATCTTGTGTTCACAGCACTTAAAAACATGTAAAAATAACTTTACCTTATTTTCTTTAAGTTCCTGCCACACAATGCAATTAAGTTGGCCTGCGCAATTTTTTTGAGGTAATCGGTTTCCACAAAACATTTGAGTTCGCCACACTATCAGGGTTTACTGTGAAGAATAGTTGAAAGATTAATGATATATATACAACCCCAATTCTGAAATAGTTGGGACAAAGTGTAAATTTTGAATAAAATCAAAACGCAATGACTTTCAAATCACACTGACCAGTATTTTATTCACAACAGAACAGAGATAACAGCAAATCTTGAAACTGAGAGATTTTACAATTTTGTCCACAAAATGAGCTCATTTCAAATTTGATGGCTGCTACAGGTCTCAAAAAAGTTGGGACAGGCGCCTGTTTACCATGGTGTAGCATCCCCTCTTCTTTTTAACATAGAGTGGAGGTGTCTGGGCATTGAGGAGACAAGTTTCTTGAGTTTAGCCTTTGGAATTTGATCCCACTCTTGTTTAATACAGGCTTCCAGCTGCTGGAGAGTTTCGGGTCTTCTTTGATGGACTTTTCGTTTAATTATGCACCAAATGTTCTCAATCGGTGAAAGATCAGGACTGCAGGCAGGCCAATTCAGCACAAGGACTCTTCTACTACGAAGCCATGCTGTTGTAATAGCTGCAGTATGTGGTTTTGCATTGTCCTGCTGAAATACACAAGGCCTTCCCTGGAATAGATGTCATCTGGAGGGGAGCATATGTTGCTCTAAAACCTTTATATACCTTTCAGCATTCATTGTGCTTTTTAAAACAAGCAAGTGTCCCACACTATATGCACTAATGCATCCCCATACCATCAGAGATGCTGGCTTTTGAACTGAACGCTGATAATAGGAGGGGTGGTCTTTCTCCTCTTTAGCCCGGAGGACACGACGCCCATGATTTCCAACAAGAATGTCAAATTTGGACTCGTCTGACCACAGGACACTTTGCCACTTTGCTACAGTCCATTTTAAATGAGCCTTGGCCCACAGAACACAGCGGCACTTCTGGATCATGCTCAACAATGGCTTCCTTTTTGCATGATACAGTTTTAGGTGGCATCTGTGGATGGCACGGCGGACTGTGTTTACAGACAGTGGTTTCTTGAAGTATTCCTGGGCCCATTTAGTAATTTCAATAACAGAATCATACCAGTGAGTGATGCAGTGGCGTCTGAGGGCCAGAAGATCACGGGCATCCAGTAAAGGTCTTCGGCCTTGTCCCTTACGCACAGAGATTTTTCCAGTTTCTCTGAATCTTTTGATGATGTTATGCACTGTCGTTGATGAGCCCTTCAAAGCCTTTGCAATTTGACGTTGAGGAACATTGTTTTTAAAGTATTCCACAATTTTTCTACGCAAGCCTTCACAGGTTGGAGAGCCTCTGGCCATCTTTACTTCTGAGAGACTCAGCCTCTCTAAGACATCCCTTATATAGCCAATCATGTTACACACCTGATGCCACAGTTAACCTAATTACTTGCTAAATGTTCTTTCAGCTGATTCTCTTATATATTAATTGCTTTTTCACCCCTTTTTTGCCTGTGTCCCAACTTTTTTGAGACCTGTTGCAGTCAGAAAATTTGAAATAAGCTCATTTTGTGGATAAAAATGTAAAATGTCTCAGTTTCAACGTTTGAAATGTTATCTATGTTCTATTGTACCATAGAGCTTGCATCAAATCGGAAAAAATCGCGAGAACTCTCACTGTCTTGCCGTCTTTGTATCGCTACTCTACCGCCAGACTAACTCGTTGTTTCGCGAAATTAATGCTGTAAGCCTTTTAACTGCCGACAGTGATCGTGAGGCGGCGCAAGGTAAGAAGATATAGTTCCTGACCACGTGTGGTTTCCTATTCGCTGAGGGGCGAATAGCCACTTCCAAAAACATAACATGCACTTTCAATTTAAAACTTGTGAGAAACCGCATTATAGCGCACGTGAAAGCGCGAAAGAGATTTGCTTTTGAAGACGTGTGTCAACTGTGTGTGTGAGTTCATAATGTAACCAAAATCTTCTCTGGATGTCAGGAGCGCCACAAAGTCCAGCAATCGACAACATAACAGAAACAGTGAAAATTTCTCTAAACTATGACAGCGGATGTGTCCTATACAGTAACATGTATCATTCATTTTCACAGAACGTTAGAGTAAACAACAAAAATAAAGGAATTTTCCTGTCTGCACTGAATAGCATTAAAATATATAGAAAGCTTTATGATTTTTGTCGTAAAGAACCGCTCTTTTTCACTGCTGTACTCCTCATAAACAAACCCCACACATCAAGCCGCGTCATGCAGTATACTTCTGGTTATATCTCATACATCGTTCCTTTACATGTTTACCGATTAAAAACTTGTGATTTTAAAGCTATCTACAACAATACAAATACAACGACAAGCACCTATTTTAAGAAAATAAATATATGAATAGGAAGAAATAATCTTACGTGGTAGTGTGGGGCTGGTAAGTTTTCACCATTTACAGTGACTGCGTGTGAAAGCATTCCCTGCTGGGAGATGCTTACCGGCCGCTCAGCCAACCATGACATTCTTCAGCACACGCTGGACCACCTGTGATGTGTATCCTGGAAGAGTTTCGTGACTGGGTACTATATTTATACAGCCAATGATATTCGCACTTATACGTGTGGCCAATGCTGAATTTTTTTGTTGGCCACACTTCGCACTTATAGCCTACGTGTGGCCCATGCTGAAATTTTCCCTTGGCCACAGCTTAAAAAATAAGTTTGGCCAAGAAAAAAAAATTGGCTTTGGACACACTTAAAATAAGCGTGGACAATGGAGCAGTGTGCATCTTGGCCACATTTTAAGTGCGTCTAACGCGAATTTCGATCAATTTTTGTGCTTGGACGCACTTAAATAAGTGCGATTAGTCACTTCGTATTTATAAATGCTTTGTAGGCTATCCCTGTGCTGCACTTTCTCAGACAACCCACCGCGTTTCCACCCTCATGTTGCTCTGAAGTTACCGTTACCTTCTACCAACCCTACCGCGATAGAATTCCGTTTTGATGTGATCTGTACTGTACATAACATATTGGCTCATTTGATCTGAAAGTCATTGCATTTTGATTTTATTCACAATTTACACTTCGTCCCAACTATTTCGGAATTGGGGTTGTAAATTAAATCTAGATTATCTGGACTAATTAAATGAAGCAAATGCTCAGATAGTCAAGAAACAGTGGCGGATCTAGAACTGGGAATTGCGGGGGCACAGACACGTCCCTTTATGACAACAAATAGTCCTGGCTAGTTCTCAATCATTTTCCTTTATTGACGCGTTTTCCAATTATCGTAATTGGCAACTGAAGACACGGTTTCTCTCCATATGCAATCTAACAGCGATTAAATCATGGGCTATTTTCAGTACAGTGGCGAAGCCACAAAACATCCATTTAAAACAATTATTAGTCCTGACCTGTTCTCAGTCATTTTCATGATTAACAGAAGGTTCACTCCGAGAGCACTCTGCACTTAACAGGGGCTGCTTGTTCTCCCCGATTAGGTAAAACAACAATCATTCATCTGGATGCGTATTTGCTGTATTTAAATCAACTTTATTCAAAATTACATACCTGTCGACTCTCACGCAAATAGCTTGAGCCGCACGCTTTTCATAGCGTATTTAACTGACGAGTGACACTTTTTTTTTTTTAATCAACCCATGCAATACCGAGAGTGAAAGGCGATATTTCATTGGAATGCGGACCAGTTCAATCAACGCGTAGCATTGGCCAATTAATAAGTAAATTATTTTCCTGTACTGAATTTAGCCCATGATTTCATTGCTGTTAGATCGCATATGGAGAGAAATCGTGTCTTCAGTTGCCAATTACGATAATTGGAAAACGCGTCAATAAAGGAAAATGATTGAGAACTAGCCAGGACGAATTGTTGTCATAAAGGGACATGTCTGTGCCCCCCACCCCCGCCCCTGCCCCCCAATTCCCAGTTCTAGATCTGCCACTGTCAAGAGAGGACCCAGAATTCATACATCTGCCTTGACTTGGTGGGATCTTCTGAAGATCTGAGGATGTGGGGCAAAGAGGGCCACCCTTTACTATGTCAGAGGGCTTATTTCTGGATCTGACAGGGAGAGGTCAGTGTCTATGTAACCCCAATGTGCATGGTCAATGTGCTTATCTATGGAGAATATCATTTAAAACGTCTCATAATTCTTCTGTCAAAGTTTGACAAACTTTACGCTTAGATATTTTGTGTTTGATGATCATTGGAATGAATGACTTTTGTGAGAAAATTAGTGAATTGAATGAAACTTGGGCAAAGTTGATTTGTAATATTCAGGCTGTCCCAAGGTATGATCAGACCATTGCTTGCAATAATACAAAAATAAAGAAATTAATTAATAAAATATTCTGATTTCAATCAGCATTATTCCCAACTTAAATTCATTAATATATGCATAATGTATATGGTGTTGATGTTTTCAGGGACGGTTTAGTGAGTCATTCATTTTGACTGTTACTAAATTGAATGGCCATTATCATCTGTAATCAGGGCTGTAGATAAAGGATTAGTCAGGCCCTTATCTACCTACTGGTGACCTATAGGACCATTTCAGAGCCATAGGTATGCAATAGTAGGGCCCTACTCTACCTACTGGTACCCTATAAAAGCATTTACTGTCGCCCCTGGACAAACTTGGGTCGCTACTATGGATTCTTGGCTGTTGTCTCCGCCGCCGCCATGTCTGTAGAGATTTTCGTGAGGATGCTCTACTGGCCACAAATTTCAACCGATTCTTTTGATATTTGGTTTGGTAATAGAATATGGTTAAGTCATGAAACCCATTGATTTTGGTTGCAATGGCAACAGAATTGGCTGTAAAAACCGCAATTTTCTGCTGAGAATGTGCCTGTTTCAGTGTATGGCTTGTGAATGGCCAAGAGGTCAGAGGTTTCAAGATATCACGAGTGGGCACACGAGGTCTACACCCATGCGGTTGAGGGCAACCAGACTCTAGTTATGTTTTAAGATGTCTCAGCACTGCGCTTACAGTCTGGTTAAGGTTAGGGTCAGGGTCAAGCCACAGCAATCATGGTAAATAAAAGATTGTCTTGACTTGCAATTCAAAATGTTGGATTCACGGAAATGGGAATCGACCAACGGTCTCCCTGGCAAAGTCCACTGACCTCCTCCCCACATGGACGTCGTCTACATATCAGGATGTCATCTGGTTTCCTCCTAGTCTGGATCAACACTGTCAGTCAATGATAACTGCCCACTCAGTGTACTAGGAGGTAGACTAGGGCCCTTCTATTTTACACCTATGGCTTTGATGAAAGATGATAACGCCCATTCAGTGGACTGAGAGCAGCCGGATGAGTTAACTACACAGAATTGTGCAGTCCAGTTTTATGGAGATGATAATTCTTGCATAATAGTTCAGAGTCAAAGTTCAAAGATTGAATTTAGGCCAAAATAATTTTTCAAACTATTTGATGGCTTTTTAGACTCCAAGAGTATGTGTAGTATTTATAAACTGAATGGTCCCCCTTTCAGTTATGAAAAGCTGGATGCCTTCAACTGGTAGACAGCAAGAATTCATTAGTTAAAAGCCTCTGTAGTGGAAAAACTTTTTTTCACTTTTCTGTTGTCATTTTTAAAAAGATCGCTCTCTCGCCACGTAATGAGTTAATTATAGCCTACGTATCTGATATGTAAACGTAATTAGAAGCCTGTTTAGAATTATAGGACAAAACCGTGCTATCCCTGTTAACAGTGAGGAGCCGATAAGAATAATAAACTTTTTTTTTGGGTTTTTGGGGGGGGCACTGTTCTCTTTTTATTAACTATATTTGTAAATATGACCCATATTAATATTATAATGAAATGAGGTGTTTGGTTGTAATGAACGCTAATTTGCCTCTTTTTCTGTCTATCTCTGCCTTATATCCGCACTTTTGCCTACACCGTAATAAATCAATTTTTATCAGTGAATATTAATATCAGCTTATAAACTCAATTACCGAGTGTTTTTTTTTTTTTTTTTTCCGGCGTCAGTGGTTTACCTGGTGAAGACTACTTGTAGTCCATCATGGCTGTCAACCAGGGTGTGAGTAAATGATCAAAGAAGACTTCTGAGAAGGAAAAACGACCTATTTTTCGAAGCAGTCATTTCACGTGTATTGCCAAGTAAATTCAAAACATTGTCAGGTATAATACTGAAACTTCCCACAATGCAACTCAAATTCAAATATCCGCGCATTTTGAAATTACCCGTGAAGGTTTCAAAGACGCAGAAATTGGTTCCTGTTAACTTATTTACGAATCATATGAGTATATTGAAAGGAAATACACTCAATAGAAACACTCTTGCGAGTCTTTAAATAATTCTGTTCATGGTAGGATGCTATCCCTTTTTATTAAAGCTAGTATAGCTTAGAATTATAATTCGCGTTATCTGACTGAAATCAACGAACAATGTTTGCAAGTGTTTTCCCTACACTGAAAATAAAGTATTTGCGCGAGTGTTGCAAGGGCTTGAATTTAACCTGAAAGAGTCAGAATACATTTGAGACAGGTGATTTAATCCCAGTGTTATGCATAAACGTGGCTTCAACATGCCAAATGTATAATCAATATTTTGTATTTAATGTTATGTCCAAATAAGTAATGATTTATATGAGTCGCAAGATGCATGTTGACTGCTGGTTGCCATCATTTCAGACATGCTAGGCTACAAGATAAAATAAACATATCTAAAATATAAGTGGAAATAGAGATTAAACAAGTCCATAACGAAAAAGCACCTGTTGGCATGCGTGTAGGATATCCACATACAGTGAACCTGACCCAGTGCTTTTTTGTGCGGCAGAGTTAATAGCTAACCCAACGTATTTTATGTTAGGCACTTCCTATGAAGTTTTTATTTCAACTTCATCCAGACATATCCGTACGAGGCCTAAACTTTGATTTACCACGAAATACTATAGACACTGGGTCCCCTTCAAAGACCACCACAACAACAACAGCAACGACAATGACGACAACAACAACAACAATAATAATAAGTCGAATCAATGCAGGCCATCACTTTAAAATAATAAAAAAAACATTGTAACGTGTGACTCGTAGGCATAGAAAAGGTAATGGTTTTGCATTTGGAGCAGTCTATGTTGGTACTGACTCAGAATTCATTCGGTAATTAATCTTTCTGATGTCACTCTAATTGAATGGCTGCATCGACACCTTTCTTGCGGCCACACTGAACCATGAACGTCACAGACGGATAATTTGAACATGAATTTGCAATAAAATAGCACATGAAAAATAGCGAAAGCTCGGTAGTTGTATAATTGCCTCATTACGTCGTAGCAGTGATATCTCTGGAACAGGGCCATTTTTGAACAGGGCGACTGCACGAGGTTTTGGTTAGAAAAAAAATTCCCCTACAATTTTCCGTCACAAGCACAGCTGCCGACGATGTTACATTCTTTGCTTCAAAACCATGGCATCTCAATCATAGTCATTTTTACATGGGGAGTCTATTCTAGTTCATCACATCCAACTATTTTCAATTATCGTTTTAAATAGCATATATGCATCACTCAAAAGCCCAGAGAATCTATAGACAATAGGCTACACACATTCCGCCGTTATATATCTAAAATTCCAGAGGTTCAAGTTCACATGAAATTAGGATTCCGTTTTCAATGTTTTTCAGAGCAAGTCAAATTAAAAAGCTGTACTAATAGTCTATTAGATGTTGAAACAGCTTGCATTGCGTTCTGATGAGTGCTAACAAACAAATAGAAACCTTTGTGCGTTCGATGAATAATCAAAATACAAAATTCCTCCCTAGGTCATTTCACCAGGAAACAAGTTTAGGCTATTTAGGTAATCAAAGAAATAGTAATGTATAGGGCGTTTTCGACTTCATTTTGTCTCATTTATATTTCATCATTTGACTTCATCTCGTATAAGCACGGCCTACGAGGTACAAACTTGTTTGTCATTCTTTCAGCTTTGTTCTCTTACCTTCATGATTACAGTCTTTCGATATCATATTTTCCCGAAGATCAGGAACACAATCTGAAAATTAAACATGATTTTAATTAATTTATTAAACTGATAATATTACATACGTTTCTACGACAGAAGGACAGGCAGTCAG
The DNA here is from genome assembly GCA_029692085.1 of Gymnothorax javanicus. Taxonomy (NCBI): domain Eukaryota; kingdom Metazoa; phylum Chordata; class Actinopteri; order Anguilliformes; family Muraenidae; genus Gymnothorax; species Gymnothorax javanicus. The sequence continues at coordinate 149,373,275 of CM056193.1, forward strand.
AAACAGACAAACACAAAGGCGCGCGCGCACACACGCACGCACGCACGCACCCACACACACACACACACACACACACACACACACACACACACGCACACAGCCACCATAGTAACATCATCGTTGACTGTTAAACAGTATTATGCTACCATTCAAAACTACACACTTTTAAATGGCAATATTTTACCTCTAATGAAGTTCGATTTCATTTAAATTACGTTCCCGAAACATCTGAAACATCACGTGTTTATCATTCAATCTGCACCCATTGGATATAAATGACTAAGCTGAAGCAATTAGTTATATCAGGATTAACCTGTTACGTCAGTGTCCTTCGATGAGCGCGTTTACGCCGTTGAAGATGACTTACCTTTTGCTTTTTTTGCCCTTAAACATTTTTTCCCAGTTGTAACCAACGAAATGCGTTTGCTTTTTCAAGTGAGAACCGATGATTTCACAGGACGGTTCAGCCAAATCCATATTTAAGGGAATATATTACAATCACCAGTCTTTTGAAGAGCCTTTTGAAGAGTCTAATATAGCGAGTGATTTATATCCAAAAACTTATTTCAAGCTCTTTTCAAGAGGAAAGTTTGAAGGCGTGTCCATACTACTGCTGAACATCTGTTCTTTTCACGTGACGCTTTAGAAAAATACTAACATCTGGTCAAAATAAGTTTCATTCAGGTGCCGCAGTAACTTTTCACATGCCAAAATTCTTAAACTGAGAGGAAGTCATACGTATTGGGCCTGCTTGGTTGCATTGCATTGCCCAATCGCCTGAAAAAAAATGTCTCGTGAGCAAAATAATAATAATAATAATAATAATAATAATACATTATAAATGGTATAATTGTACAACTATATGTTTACCGGAATCAAGATACACTCGGAAATATGGGCCTACCAATTTAATGCGACGTTTAAATTTGTTACTCGAAAAGTTCAGTATAATAAGCCTACAACGGCATTTGGTAAATGTGCATAGCCTACGTTATACTGTTAATTCATTATTTTCCAAAAAACGAACAACAAACTTGTGCATTAGACCCTCGTCTTTCATCCGTGCGCGCGGGCGTGTGTGTGTGTGTGTGTGTGTGTGCGCGCGCGTGCTCGTGTGTGTGTATGAGTACTAGTGTATTTAGATGTGCGTGGCCTGATGTGTCTTTTTGAGAGATGCACAGCATTCACATGTAAGCTACCACATTCTATTCTATTTTTTAATTGCTCAGCTCATAAAAGCTGAGTGATTTTAACCTACCACGCCCTCCAACGACCTGCTTAACGTGCCAACCATTTCAAAGACATCTGTGAATGTCATACATGTCGAAACCCCAATTACACACCTCCTTCAAACGGGCTTGTGCTTTGATTCAAATGGATTTAAGGGGGCAAGACTGTCTAAAACACTTTTCCAGACCCATTTCTGAACCAGTAAATGCATTCAGCAAACACTGGCTTTCATCAATCTCACTCTTGAAAGTAGAGCCAACAGGAATATTTTTATGGAATAGAATTCCGATTTTTTTCAGTCTCAAGACATTTATACAGACATCTAACGGAAATATTTTTGACAAGGCAGCAGGTCCCTTTCATGAAATAGATGCTTAATAAATACTTAAATAAATAAGGTAATGTATATCAACAGGTGATATCGGCATGAGCTATAGACTAACAATTTGTGTTGGAGAGAAATATGGTTAACAAGAGGTTAAAGAGAGGAAGGACGCTCAAAATTTGAATCATTTAACAATTATGATTCCGTTTTGCATTATGTATTGCCTTGGGTACCATTCTTTGCTGACACCCAATCATAATTATAACTGTTTCATGTAAGGATTGGGCTTCGACTATGGCTGATCAGCCGCTCAATATTGGGAAAACAGATTAGATTTTTACGGGACGATAGGCTTAAAAAACTTCATTTTACCACGGCAATGGGGCACCTCTGAAACTAGAACCATACCATACGATTTCTACTACTAGGCCTACTACTACCTCTACGACGACGACGACGACGACGACGACTACGACTACTACTACTACTAATAATAATAATAATAATAATAATAATAACAATAGCAACGTGTTAACACTACTTTCGGGGGAAAATTATTTTTAATGTGGGTTTTGAACACGCTTCCACCAAGGACAACAAATTTTATATCTTTTTTTTTTTCATTTTAATCATAATCTGTATTTAAACAAGTCTCCCCTCGCCAGACAAGAGGAGTAAAATCGACCTAAAAAGCACTGAAAGTAAAACAGAATCACCAGACATTGCGATAGGCCTATTCGTCGCTTTTGGGAGCAGTACTAGTAATGGTACCTATAAAAGTAATAGAATATAGGGCATGAAAAACTGAATTTTGATTGCGCGGTAGGACAACATCTCAACAGACATGTTTTTAAAAATGCAAAGCTGAAAACTGAATGATATCCCCGTTTTCAAGCAATCACGTGATACGAGCCAAAAGGCTCTACATAACAAATTATAGGTCAAATTTCAGATATCCTGGGCAATTCAACAGGCCTGAGATTGCATACGCTGCATGAATCCAAAAAAGTGCGCCATATTCAGGGTTAAAACTCATAATACTTACTTTACATTTACTTCATATTTCCATAAATTCGTGATGTGAAAAAAAACTGTAATTTTGCTTATGGATATGACCGAAAAATGCCCAAGAGGGCCTTCAAAATACCAACACTGATTCGCATCTCTGATAAGTTCTAAATCACGATCAGAGTTGCAATCTTGCCTTGGCCTATACTTCAACTAAACCGGTGTACAGCAATTATAATTATAATGGGTTTCAGGAGGGCAAAATTCCCATTTTGTATCGCCACTGAAACGCCAACTCAGCAATTTCTGCGCCAACGATAAGGATTTCAAAACCCAGCCACAGCAGCTTGCCTGATTTATTCGCATTATAAAAATTCGATAATCTAAACTGAACTTTGGGAAAGAAATCGTTAGTTTAAAAATCATATTTATTTTATTGCAGAAAAATATACAGTTATTTACAAAACAATCATAAAAATAAGAATGCATTTAGACACCGGATCTAATTCTGCATTGTAACAAGTGTCATCAATAAATAAATAAATGTATTTTCAAAACAAATAACCTAAAAAGGTTTGCACAGGTACGACAAATTTCAAACCATTTCATGGCTAAATCAGTCCTTCCTCGTCGGCAGCTTGATTCTGAAACTGAGATGGTAATTTTTGAAGATTTTAACCCGCTACCGATAAAACATCGGCAATACTGGATTAAATGGCATGCATAGTGATTATTGTCTCCAACATTCATCGTCAATCAAAACAAAAAGTTGTATGCATATATCAGAATGTAGCGCGAGCAAGTGATTGCGTAGTCGAGCACGCTGCATCTTGTCCTCGGCCTTTTTGTCTGTAAGTGCTCCCCATGCCCCGTCATCTTTGGTTTCAACATCTTTCATATTTTCCTCAAAAATTCTGTAGCTTTGTACAAATCCAGCATGGGACTCCAGAATTGCCCTTTGGGATAGGTAAGTGGAATCGGTTGACACCTGCGAATTGAAATGTGAATTTGGATTATTCTGATAGGCCGACATTATATTGATTATTATTAGATTTGTTTAAAAATTTAGAAATGGATATTAACAAAATAAAAGATAAAGATAGCTATGACTAGCAGGAGCGCAACTGAAATTTCGATGCTCTTGGTTAGAGCCGAAGAACCGGTAGACAAGGCTAAGTATAGCAAAGGTTGAATAATGTTTTAAAAAACAACAACAACAACAACAACAACATTAGGCATGTGTTTAAAAAAAACAGTCATACAGAAGGATGCAACTGTAAATAACTAATGGCATTTTTACATTTACATTTTATAAAAGTTGACAAAGATAAATAAAATATATGCGTTCACTAAATTGAGATAATATGTTTGAGAACATAGCATACCATGTTGCCCTATGGTTCCACAGACGCTAGTGAGATGCTGACATGGACCACGCGCCCTCCATCCTCCATACAGAGAAGGCATAGCTTAGTCTTTCATGAGCCACATAACTACAACTTGCCATTTTGGAATCCAGTTCATCGCTCTGAAGTACTTGGTAGAGGAAATCGATATACCTGGCAGCAAGTTTGAGGGTCTGAATTTTGCTCAGTTTGTCTGATGGGAGAGTGGGAATAATTTTCCTCAAAGCTGCGAACGCCTCGTTGAGGGACTGCGTCCTCTGTCGCTCGCGCACGTTAGCCATGACTCTCTGCGTCTGAAGTTCTTCGAAAGACTGCGGACTGCTGCTGCTGGACTTTTTTCCTCTTTTCCCAGGGGTAGGGCTATCTGAATCCTCCCCATTTTTCCTGCTCGTTCTCCTCTTCCTCCCACATCTTTTCTGTTGCCTGTCGAGTTCTTCTTCACTGTTGCTAAGACTGTCCGCTGGAGACACTGGGGAGCTGGATTCGTCTTGCATCATTCCGTCAAATGTCAGTAGAAAAAACGCAATATGGGTGTATGAAATAATTGTAACGTACAAAATAATTCCAGTCGTCTGCCTTTTAGCAGATATCCTCCGTAAAAAGGTCCGTACACCGTCTGTTGGGCCGCGGAAGTGTTTCTGTCTTGATGGAAAAGTTGAGAGCTCTTATAGCCTGGATGGCGCAAATTGTTTGTAGAGCGAACCGATTGGTCAAAAAAGCAAACTACGTGATGAGGGGTGGGGGCAGCCAAGGAAATATCAAGAAGTCTCATACCCAAGATACGTTTCTTTGGATTCGTCTAGCGCTTCAGCCAAAATACCACCGACATACAACGACCATTTGAAAGTTGCATCTTTTACGCACTTGACAAAATTCGAATGAGAAGAAGCTTTGATATTTGAAAAACTTATTCAATACTACTCGTGATGTCTTAAAAATTACTAAAATAATAAGAGCTGCTAGGCCTATTAGTTAGCCTAGTTTGATCACCTCGCTTGTTCCGTCCGGACATCGGTTTTCGTAAATTATTATTACATTTAATTATTCGGTAGTTTACTATTTATTTTTAGGATTGGAAACCATTCTGTGTGATAATGCAAGTTTTATTTGGGTTTATCCATACGATCTGAACTACAAACCGTCGTTTTGGGCACTAATTGGCTAAAAAGTCTACGCTACGTGTGATTTTTATAAGTCCAGGAATACAAAACAACTCAGGAATTAACTCCAGTAACTATCGTTTTCGTTCGGATGTGTAGCCTATTTGTCTCCATGACGTAGTTAATACGCTCCGTTCATGACAGAAACCTTCAAGAGATCAGCTTATTGGAGGTCTCTCCACTGTTTCAGGATTCTCACAGCCACGGCTATGCGAATGATTGACCAGAGATATATTTAACGCTAACGGCTGCGGTGACAACAACCAGGATGCCTCCACTACTATTACTACTACTTCTAGTGCTACTGCTACAGCAACTGCAACTGCTGCTGCTGTTGCTACTACTACTACTACTACTAATAATAATACTAATAATAATAATAGGTGTATGGTAATCACGACGACGGCAATGATGATAATGATGATGGAAGAGGAGGAAGAGGAGCAGTAGTAATCTGACGGGAAATAAACTCGTGAGTTTGAGAGATGAGGTTAGGCTCTGGAAGTAGGCTCGTCTGTTTGAACCAATTCGTGAACGTCCGTTCAGATTCAAGAAACATTAAGAAAAAGAGCAATATAAGCTGAAGTTTCTACCTCTACCTCCATAACAGGCCGCCGGTACTGAGATTGGATTAATATCACTTGACGCAGACGGACACGCTCCCAAATGAAGAATATTATCAAAAGCTAACTTCCATCACTATTTTTTTTTTTTCTGGAAGTTCAACGCGTACATGAGTTCAGCAATCTATAATTCGTCTTAAGCAATTTTTGAGCACCTTTTCATTTATGTAAATTACCCAGCCAGCAAATCAAAATAAGCCGTTTCATTCAGGGATAACAGGTTCCTCTTGGCTCAAATTAAGCTGTTAAACCCAGTTTCCCCGTAAGAGACAGGAATCTCTGATCTTACTCGAAAACACTCATTCAATAATGCAGAATCCTATATACTATAAGGGACGATCGATAAAAATATAAAAGTTTCAAAATGAAAAAAAAAAAATAGGCCTATTTGCAGAGTTTTTGTTGCTCACTTCCATTAGGCTATGTAAAAAAAAAAAAGTTTCTATTTATTTATTTAGCTGTGTGACGAAAAAAATAGGTTTAAATATTTAATGCTTGATCACAAAAAAAAAAAAAAAAACTTGTGTTAGACATCTTATTTGCTCATGGAGCCGGTAAAATATCATATGGCCTGTGTCGGGTGCTAATTTTTTGCCTGCTGCTCAAACAAGTGCTGCTCCATCATGCAGCAGAAAAGAAGCAAACATTAGCCCACGTCGAATATCCATGCGTAACTTCAAAATGACTTAAGAGTCTTTTGGAGGCTGCAATTATTTTAAGCTGTGAAAGTCATCTAAAAAAATATGTTAATGTTATTTTAAATGAATTGTAACCTTTTTAATTTTATCGCAATGACACCGTTTTCCAAGGTGGATGAAGACTAACTATACATAACAAGCCAACTAACTGACTTACTAACTTATTCTCTTTATTAACGAGACTGAGTAACTCAATGGACTGAGTCACTGAAAGCAACTGAATCCCGACTAGGTTTTACAGGAATTGAACAGTAAAACATGCATTGTTTTAACATTTTTACAAGAGTTTTACATATCACATAGAAAGCATTCGTGGGTTTAAACCCCTTAAATGCATCCCAGAGGACATTTTGCAGTGAAAAAATTAGTGTAACAGCACCTATTCATGGATAAAAACCCATCCATACTTGGTTGAAAAGAGAAAGATACCAAGCCTAGCTCATGTACCTTGGCAAAACCTCAATTATATGCCATTAGTTTAGTCTCTACAGATTAACATTCCTCTGACTCTTTATTCTTTATTCATGGAGCCGGTAAAATATCATATGGCCTGTGTCGGCAGCTAATTTTTTGCCTGCTCCTCAAATAAATGCTGCTCCATCATGCAGCAGAAAATTGATTTTGGTTGCCATGGCGACAGTATTGGCCGAATGATATGGAAAAATGTAAATCTTTTACATTTTCCTATAATTAATTTGTTCAGAACTGTCACTAACCACCGGAGGGCGGAATTTCTCATTGCAGGCGACGGGAACGCAATCCCGGTGACGTCATTGCAAACAAACAGACGAAGAGTTTGGGGAATCCCTGATGAGTGCAATGACAACAGCGTTGCCCCCTCAGTCAAAGTAAAGGAAAATCAAGCGCTAACATTGTCCTGCTAATGACATTCTGTGGTTTGTGTTCTTATTTGAAAACAAGGCGTTTGCAAAATTCTAATTAAATTAAAATAGAGCACTGTCAGCCGACAGCCGCTTTTGCAATTCAACGTCCAACAATGATATTGCTTGAGGCATCTCGTAAATAAATAAATAAATAAATAAATAAAACATTCATCCCACAAAATATCCGTCGGGCTAACCATACCAATATTGTAATAAAATGTATGTATAATTTCTGTTGTATTGGGAGATCTTATGGGTATTGAAATGTGAATGGTGACATCAACAGTTTGTTTGGTCATGATTTCTAAAACTTTTTAATGGGGGAAGCTCCTATTTATTATTATGTGTTGATTTAAGGAAATAATATCAGTATTTCGAATATGCCCCTCTGCGCATAAAGATTTTGGGCTTGTCACTCAACAAAACCATTGGCAGGATGTTTTAATATTTTCCTAACTTATTACAAAAATCTAAAAAAATATCATACTATACATTTTGGTCTGGTGAACCACTGAAAATGTTCGTTTATTACGCAAAATCAGTGAGGAAGATGAGGAAAGCCTTTTTGGATTTTTGCTTCTCTGATCATTTTTGAAGACAGACAATGCAGATAATTGCTAAATACAGTTGCTGTTAAGATCTACATTTAAGCACGTGAAATAATCTGGATTTGAATATACAGTCAGGTCTAGACATAAATGGACTTTAACAGAGTTATAGCTTTCCATTGCATGTTGGATTTGAAACTAAATAATAAGTATGACCACAAAATGCAGAATTTCAGCATTGAGTATCACAATCAGGTGAATGGTGTCAGAATTTAAATTAATTTTGACAGTGCAGCCTTTTATTAAATCTTTATTGTTTCATTTGAAATCCATTGTGGTAATGCTGATAAAACTTGTGTCACCCTCTAAATGTTTATGGACCTCTCAGTGTCTCCCTTAACTCTGTCCAAGGTGCTAGTTGTGTACTCGCAAGTTTACCAGTGACCAAGAGTCAGAATAAAGAGTCAGAGGAATGTTAATCTGTAGAGACAAAACTAATGGCATATAATTGAGGTTTTGCCCAGATACATGTGCTAGTCTTGGTATGTTTCTCTTTTCAACCAAGTTTGGATGGGTTTTTATCCATGAATAGGTGGTGTTACACTAATTTTTTCACTGCAAAATGTCCTCTGGGATGCATTTAAGGGGTTTAAACCCACAAATGCTTTCTATGTGATATGTAAAATTCTTGTTTCATTCAGGGAGAACTTCATGATGCAGCTTTCACTCACACCAACACAAAGGGCCTGCAGAACATTTCTGCTGGTTAGAGTACATATGGCCACAGGCCACAGTTTTGCTGGGTAAAACTTCTGTTTGTGGGGTCCTGCCTCTCAACTGAAATTCCTAGAGTCATTCTGAACCACAAGTTTCCTGTTCCAACACACTTCTTTCCTTTCTTAATGTGCACATAATCATTAAAATTAGAATACTTCTCTGATTGAAGGTTTCTTGTGATGTGGTGTCATGGGATCTTCAGGCAAGACAGTACTGTGCTGTCCACTTTCTCCGGTACTGTCCGGAGAGTTGAAGTGCAGCAAACCGAGACACTTGTTTGTTCCACACAAATTATCATCACTGTCATTTTATTTTAAAAGCCAGAAATCACTCATGCAGCACTTTGATTATTTCATTAAACACTTCACCATTTTTATGTTGTCTTGTTGGACAATGAGTCACAGGATTCACTGGCACAGAACAAAAATGGCCTGTCCTATGTAAAGCACGCTGCAGCTCAAGGAAGGTGAATAAAGGATTCCCCAGGCAGCAACCACCCACCCTATTCATGTACCCATTCCAACACATAAACTTTAAGTAATTTTGAGCAATTAGCTATAATTGATTAAAACAGTGTGGAAGGTTGCATTATGTTCATTTTTAACAACTTATTAACCCATTTGCACAGGAGCCAAATATGGTTATTTATGCATTACTCTATTGAAGACTTTAAAATTCAAGTTTTGAGCTTCACAGCGAAAAAGAGGGCTTAAATGAAACAAGACATTTGCGTCATTCAGAATTCCATTGTATTTCAGTTTCTTTTCATCTAGTTCAGAGCAAGGGCCACAAACACAAAAAATCTTCATGAAAACTCAGCAATGTATTTGTAAAAAAATACTGAGAATTGAAAAATGGCTGGGAGTTAAAACAATAAATTTTGGGATCATAAACTCCTTGACCATGGGTGAAATATATTTCATCTGACAATGATTTTCAAAATTATCTACTTTTTACGACCCAAATATGATAACTCTCCAAGTGGCTCCCCGTGCTGTCAGAGCCCTCAAAAATCATAAAATAACCAGATGTTTAAAACAAATTAGCTTTTGAATCATGAAGTTCAATCTGAATTAATGATTGTCTTGCGGAATTTAGTATGAGTTTATCAATATAGGCCCGGAAGGACATCTATGGTCACCAGTAACCTCTCCAAACCAAAACCATGCCTTTTCTGCATGATAAAGTTGAGAGTTTTGACCATTTTTCTTCAGAGCCACATTGGCAAGCACACATATTCATTAAAGGAACTGCTTATTTTACGGTCATAACATTCACCCTGCAGCTGACAGCTTGCTATTTGCAGTTCCGATCAAGCAAAACGCAAGCTTGTATAAAATGCTTTTCACACCCTATAAGGAGCAAATATAACTCACTAACACAGTAATATCTGAAATATACCTTATTGAAACAGAAACAACATTCCACTATCAGGAAAAAGCTGGCAATATGATTCTCTAGATTGAACAGAATTGGTGCAACGTCTCTAGATTGAACAGCATCGGTGCAACGAACGTAGCAGGGGATTTAATGGAGTCTTCAAGCTGTTCGCATTTTAAATGAGCGAAAACCTAACGTTAGGCATTCTATTTTGTTTAATGCAGTATAAATTCTAAAACGAATCGCCACATTGAGCAAAATGCAACCATATGCAGTATTTTTTAGCAAAGGCTAACGGTTACTCTTATTAACCAATGCGGCAAACAAGCTTTGTGATCATCATGGCTACGGCAAACTGAAAATTAAAAACAGCTAGCCAGCTAGCCAGCTAGCCATAAGTAATATATACTCCATCACACTTACAAATGGCGAAGAAAAACTCCTCATTATTGATTTCCTCCTCAAAACAGACAGCAGTCCGGTATGAGGAACCCTCCAGTCTTGTTCAATTCGGAAAAACTCCCATTGACCATGTTGGTGTCACATTTAATTCTTGTGAATGTAACCTAAGTACTTCTGGGTTGGTTTTGAAATTCTTTTTTCGATGCATTCACGTCATTCAGGGCAGCACGTGGTGCAGTGGTTAGCATTGCCGCCTCACAGAAAGAAGGTCGTGAGTCTGAATTCGGCCTGGGGCCTTTCTGTGTGGAGTTTGCTTGTTCTCCCCGTGTTCGTGTGGGTTTCCTCTGGGTACTCCAGTTTCCTCCCACAGTCCAAAGACATGCATATCAGGCTAATTGGAGACAATAAATTGCCCATAGGTATGAGTGCGAGAGTGAATGGTGTGTGAATGGTGTGTGCATCCTGCGATGGATTGGCGGGCTGTGCAGGATGGGTCCCTGCCTTTCGCCTGTAGTCAGCTGAGATAGGCTTGAGCTCCCCTTGTTACCCTAGTGAGGAATAAGTGGGTATAGAGAATGGATGGATGGATGGATGGATGGATGGATGGATGGATTCACGCCATTCGGCTGTACACCGGCTGTGCACAGTTGAGAGAATATGATCTAACCTGCTGTTATCCACGTGTTGAAATACTTTTCTGGGGGTCCAATCAATGTCTTTCAATTACTGTGGAAAGTTTGTACTGTCTGGTATTGGATAAAAACATGTGAATCAATAGATAATTACCAGGTCATAGTTCAGTTGGGCGTGAACTTTAACTGTGCTTTATGCAGATAAGCCTGAGCAAGCATTAAAGTGACTGCATTTCAGTGAGAGATCTTATGAGGACATAAGTAAGCGCTGAATTCACTGCGGGACAAATATACAGGTAAATCAATGGTAGGGAATCGCATGTTTTAAATATCTGATGACTATAATTGGTAGTAGAATGGCATAGTATCAATACCATGTTGAATTTTTGCTTCAGAAAACTGATTTTCTTTCACTACTTAATTGGGATACCACTGGCCTATTAAAGCTGAAATGGTTGCAACGAAGGACAACAATTTCTTCTGTTGCAAGAGGTCATTTTTATTTACTGCTGGGGGGATACTATGGGCAAGTACATTTGGCAGTTTGCACATCAGGCTTGGCTGAAGAGTTTAATTCATACAATTCCTGGGAAACAGCGATGGGACTTAACTCGTCCATATACTAAATCATTCAAAGGCATCGCTTCCTTGTGAATATTCAATGACCGTTCCAGGTGTAAGACCAATCGATAGAATAGTGTAACTGCGTGCATAAATAGAGCACCTCCATGTCTGCTGGCGTCTACATCTGCGCGAATGTGTTAAGAAAACATGTTGACAAAATGTATTATTTGAACAGTCTTAGCTACATTGCCAATTAATGAGTTTTTGCTACTCCCTCAAAGCACACATGCTGAATTCCAGTAATAAATCCAGTGATACAAGTTAGTTGTAAAACACAACTACACCAAATATTTACACCAAATATTTAGATAAATAATACACCAAATATTTAGAAAGCAAAAATGGCGAACTGCAATCAAAGATGAAAGTCTAGTTTTTTTTCAAAGTAGTGATTCAAAGCAAACTCAATGTTGCAAATACTGAGGACAAGGATGAAAGCAACAAAAATTTTGACATCAAATATGCAACACAACACAATATGACCCGGGCTGGGCACTTCAGCAGAAACAATAGCTTGCATCTGCAGCCTCAGTGGGGTGCGTCACCCTGGGCAAAAACCAGGCAAAACAACTGCGAGCCAGAAGAGGTCGACGCACCTAGCTGCACTGCAGGTACACAGTAATATTCTTGACTGATTGGATATACCATTTCTCTTTAGAAGCTTTATTAGCAGAATTTTGCAGGACAGTGCCATGTCTGTTGCCCTCTAGTTCCAGGTAATAGACAGGTTTGGATGGAGTGTTTGTTGATTAAGAATTAAAACTGAGTGCGTTAACTTATAAATTATCCTTGACCAGTATTATGTTAAAAAAAATAACTCGGTTGTACATTGTTTATTGTTTCACCATCTTAATTTTATAGATTTTTCAAAATAAACATCTCAATTTTGACTCTTGCAACATATTTTAGTAAAAGTTGGGAAATTAAAGTATTTATCTAAGGTTGCTCCTCCAGCCTTCAGACTCACCGGTCTATTGAGACCCCCACTGCATTTTTCAACTCTGCAATCATCGCGTACACCTGTTATTAATTTGCACTGTATGGTAGTATAGTGCTATTGAAGACCGAGCCTCACACCTAGTCTTTGCGAAGTCTCGTATGCCACATGCTTGTGTTGTATTCCTAGTCTTGTATAGACTTATTCTCCATGTATCGCGTGTATATATTCTAGCTCTTTAACTTGCTGTTTATTGCTGATATCACCACTTTAACTTTATAATTATGGAACCTCATTCCCTATTTCCTTTTTCTATTTTTTGTAATACATTGTTACTGTAGCTAAGCCCAGTGTTTGTATTACTCATAGCATTATTAAGGAACCTTGTTTCCTATTTGTTTTGAATTGCCTCATATGTGTCTCCCTGCTGCACAGAAGGCATAATAAATACAACCAAGTCCATCCTTGCACCTGAGTCCAGTCCTCAATTTCCTGTCCTTCGTGCACATCATCAGTGTGCGAAGCACGACCCTTACAGAAGACTTTGCCTTTCCATGGACTCTTTCCAAGGATTCCTTTGGCCCCAGAGGTTGGAGAGTTCGCTGCCCAGCCCTCTGACCTCTACCATCTGGTGGCAGAATAACAGAGGGAGACTGCACGCCTGGGTGCTGCCCTGGACAAACTAGTTCGCGAACTGGCCATCTCCCACGCTCCATCGCCACCATCCACCTCCGTCTCTCCTGCCAGAATGAAGGCTCCCTCAGCCATTCCCCAGGGGACTCGCCAGTACGCCTGCCAGAGCGCTACGCCAGAAACCCCACGGCGTGCAAAGGCTTCATTCTTCAATGCACCCTCTATTTCACCTACCATCCAGCCCTGAGTGACGCAGAGAAGATTGCTGCAGTGTTGACCCGCCTCTCTGGCAAGGCGCTTGAATGGGCGACAACTCAGTCTTCGATCACCCCGGGAAGAAGGCTGTGGACCAGAACAAGGAAATCCCGAACACGTGGCCGGGGTGCATACTCAAATTTGACTTTTTAGAGAAAGGTTATCTACACCCTTGTGATCAAGACTTCTTTCATTCTGTTGGCTTCTGACTGTAATCCTTTGTTGATTTTGTTTATCTGAGACATCCTTTGATTGTTCTTTCGCAATGTGACGTCTCCAATGTGCTGAACGTCTAAGAGAAATTGGTATGCTTGAAACTGGCAGCCGTCAGTGTGAGGTTGCCAAGTTCTTCAATGTTTGCCAGTCTGTGATTAGCAGATTATGAAGCAGGTATCGGCAAACCCATAATGTTGATGATCAATGCCGTTCAGGGCGTCCACAGTCAACAACAAGAGCCCAGGATAGGTTGATTTGTACCCAGCCTCTGAGAAATCGCACTCAAACAGCAAATCAGATTGCTGTAAACCTTCACTAGGCTACTGGTGTTCGAGTGACAGGTCAGACGATTAGAAATCATTTACACAATGCCCATATTCATGCTAGACGGCCTCGTATAGTGCTGCTGTTGACCAACCGCCACATTGACGTGAATAGTGTACACAACGCAGGAACTGGGGAAATTGTTGGTGGTCGCGTGTAATGTTCTCAGATGAGTCCCGGAACACTTTAGACATCCTTGATTGGCGTAGTCGCATCTGACGACATCGTAACGAACGCCATGCCACTGTTAACCTGAGGCAGCATGACAGATTTGGTGGTGGGTCTGTTATAGTAGGGGGTGGGATCACTATGACTAACCGAATTCCACTTCACATCATGCACGGAAGAGTCAATCAGTCTTATCAGGACAACATACTGACACCCTATGTTGTCCCGTTTGCATGATGTGAGGGGCGGCGTTCTGTCTTTCAGGATGACAACGTCCGTGCTCACCATGCAAGAATAATCAATAACCACCTTAAACAGCTCAATATCCATAGGATGCCCTTACCTTTCCCCCCTTGAAAATGTCCGGGACATCTTGGGCCGAGGTGTGCGTCAACGTGAAAGGCCACCAGCTACGCTAGATGAACTTGGCCAGGCATTGGTGGAAGAATGGGACAGATTGCATCAAATCCCCACAAATAGACTCATACGCACAATGCCTCGACAAATCAATGAGTGTTTGGACAATAACGGGGGCATTATACACCATTGATGCAGAAATGTCAACTTTCAATCTCCGTTTCTTACCCATTCCTTCATGGACCATGACAGCAAGAGAAACTGTTGAGGTAATGAATTATCAGGTGAATTGTTTGCTCAATTCCTTCTTTGTTAAAGGGATAGTTCACTATTTTTGAAGTGGGGTTGTATGAGCTACAAATTGCCACTACGTGCATTAGATGCAGTAGAAAGCTCCCTGCTCTCCCCCAGTTAGCCGCACCAGCGCATTGTGCTGGGCAGAGATTTAGGCGATACACCGTTGTGAACGGTCCCAAATGTCATTGACATTACTAAATGGGCCCAGGAATACTTCGAGAAACCACTGTCTGTAAACACAGGCCCTCCATGCCATCCACAGATGCCACCTAAAACTCTATCATGCAAAAAAGGAAGCCATTGTTGAGCATGATCCAGAAGCACCACCGTATTCTGTGGGCCAAGGCTCATTTAAAATTGACTGTAGCAAAGTGGCAAAGTATCCTGTGGTCAGACGAGTCCAAATTTGACATTCTTGTTGGAAATCATGGGCGTCGTGTCCTCCGGGCTAAAGAGGAGAAAAACCACCCCTCCTATTAGCGTTCAGTTCAAAAGCCAGCATCTCTGATGGTATGGTGATGCATTAGTGCATATGGTGTGGGACACTTGCATGTTTTAAAAAGCACTATGAATGCTGACAGGTGTATATAAAGGTTTTAGAGCAACATGTGCTCCCCTCCAGACGACATCTATTCCAGGGAAGGCCTTGTGTATTTCAGCAGAACAATGCATAACCAAATACTGCAGCTATTACAACAGCATGGCTTCATAGTAGAAGAGTCCGTGTGCTGAACTGGCCTGCCTGCAGTCCTGATCTTTCACCGATTGAGAACATTTGGAGCATAATTAAACGAAAAGTCTGTCAAAAGAGATCCAAAACTCTCCAGCAGCTGGAAGCCTGTATTAAACAAGAGTGGGATCAAATTCCAATGGCTAAACTCAAGAAACTTGTCTCCTCGATGCCCAGACGCCTCCACTCTGTGTTAAAAAGAAGAGGGGATGCTACACCATGGTAAACAGGCCCCTGTCCCAACTTTTTTGAGACCTGTAGCAGCCATCAAATTTGAAATGAGCTCATTTTTTGGATAAAATAGTAAAATTTCTCAGTTTCAACAGTTGCTATGTTATCTCTGTTCTATTGTGAATAAAATACTGGCTGGAGTGATTTGAAAGTCATTGCATTTTGATTTTATTCACAATTTATGCTTTATCCCAACTATTTCGGTTTTACACCACTTTAATTGTACGCTATATTACAAAAATTTACAGCACTTCAGCTGCTCGGAAAAAACAGTTGCTCTTGAACTAACCAACCAACGTATTCCATCAGAGAAAACTGCGCGCTGTAGCGATCAGCTGTTTGGGTCAGACTCTTAGCGGTTTGTGGCAGAGACAGCATTTCAATGGCACAGAATTACATCTCAAATAAAATAAAATTCCCTATTATAACCAGCACAGGAGATACACAGTATGTGGTTGCGTAGGCCCTGTGTGATATCAATTTGTTCTGCAATGTTACATTTGACTTTTTCACAGGTGTTTCACTCTCTTACCTGATGCATGGGTACAGTAGTGCTCTTCAGCGTGCACCGTTGAGATTTCCCTGAATGTGGCCTTACGAAATCCTCTTTGGAAAAATGAATACTGCAAACATGGAGCTCTTAAAGGGATACGGGTGGCGTATCAATATCCATGTTGAGCGTAACTAGCCACAGCTGCCGAAGTCCAATATCCCACAAAGGAATGCGGTGGAAGCTGTAAGTGCACCAGGATACAGCTTTGCTTTCACATCCAGGAAAGCAACACACACGGACCATTTTCGAAATGTTTGCACAAGTTTAACGACCGTCCGACCTCGCAACCGCAGTTACTGTGATTCAAACAGCTGATCGCTACAGCGCACAGTTTACTCCAATGGAATACGTCAGTTGGTTAGTTCAAGAGCAACTGTGTTTTTTCCGAGCCGCTGAAGCGCTGTAAATTTTTTTAATGTAGCGTACAATTAAAGTGGTGTATTATTTTCAGGTAGGATCTCTTTTTGGCCACGAAAATACGCTGTTACTTTGGGACCGTTCACAACAGCATATCGCCTAAATCTCCGCCCAGCACCATGCGCTGGTGCGGCTAACTGGGGGAGAGCAGGGAGCTTTCCACTGCATCTAATGTACGTAGTGGCAATTTGTAGCTCATACAACCCCACTTCAAAAATAGTGAACTATCCCTTTAAGATACAATTAGTTTGGGACCAATTATTCCATATCATTAGATTATAATTGTCCTTGCACGTTCAATATTCCCTGCTTTTTTGAAGAGTATATATAATGTAGGTGGTTAATAATGTTATGACAGATCGGTGTATGTTGCTTCAAAATCTCAGTGTACTTTTCAGTATTAATTTGCCCTCATAGAAATGCAATTTACCCTTACTACGGGCATTGATACAACCCAATACCATGACAGAGCATTGCTTTTGGATTTGCTGCTGGTAACAGTCTGGATTGTCCCTTTCTTTTTGGGCCAAAGCACACAGCATCAATTTCTTCCAAAAAAAAGAAGACCTGAAATATTGATTTGTTTGACCACAATACACGTTTCCACTGTGTGATGGTCAATTGCAGATGTGTCCATGCCCGGAAAAGTCAATTGCGCTTCTGGACACCGTTAACATAAGGCTTCCTTTTCACACAGTAAAGATATAACTGCCATTGGTAGATGTAATTGCATATTGCACTGCCTGACAAAGGTTTGCGATTGTAACCCCAGTGTTTCCCACAGAATTTTTGGAGAATATGGGGGCACATGTGTGGTGGCAGACCGATGTCTGGGGGGCTGGGTTCTAATTTTGACAGTGACAGGTGGATGATTGTCATTTTGTTGAGGGGGGTGGGTAGATGATTGTCATTTGTTTAGATCGGGGGACATTTTCCATACTTAATTTTTGTTGGGGGGGGGCTTATTCTCATTTTGTTTAGCGGGGGGTTCAATTGCAAAAATTTCCTATTTTTCCATTTTTTTTTTTTTTTTGTTTCTTCTGTTTTCAAACATTCACATGTTAGATCAACACGCGGGAATTTCGCTTATTGAGACTATGGCGGGGGAAATTATGGCCGCCATAGTCTCGTCAATGTATGGGAAACACTGTAACCCTGACCCCATGTGGTTATATCACTGATACATAAATGACACTTCTTGACGCAGCACCGTCGGAGTGATTGTAGATCACAGCAGAAGTCGATTACTTCCAGAAGTGTGCAAGGACTCATGAGTGTTGTAGTTGCCTTTGTCCATTAATATCATATCAGGTGAGTTTGGGCGCCTCTCGTGGTGAATCCGGAAACTGTCAGGGGAGGCGATCATGTTCGAACCAAATCGCCACAGCTTCTGTGAATGTATTGCAGGCTGTCAACATACCAGTCCAGCTATAAAGCGCATGGACTCATGGGATTTTTTCTTAAAGTGAATAATTTCATCTACAACCCCAATTCCGAAATAGTTGGGATGAAGTGTAAATTGTGAATAAAATCAAAATGCAATCACTTTCAGATCACATGAGCCAATATGTTATTTACAATAGAACATAGATAACATTTCAGATGTTGAAACTGAGACATTTTACATTTTTATCCACAAAATTAGCTTATTTCAAATTTTCTGGCTGCGACAGGTCTCAAAAAAGTTGGGACACAGGAAAAAAAGGGCTGAAAAAGCAAATAATATAAGAGAACCAGCTGAAAGAACATTTAGCAAGTAATTAAGTTAACTGGCATCAGGTGTGTAACATGATTGGCTATGAAAGGGATGTGTTAGAGAGGCTGAGTCTCTCAGAAGTAAAGATGGCCAGATGCTCTCCAACCTGGGAAGGTTTGCGTAAAAAAATTGTGGAATACTTTAAAAACAATGTTCCTCAATGTCAAATTGCAAAGGCTTTGAAGGTCTCATCATTGACAGTGCATAACATATGACGAATAACACCTAACAAAGTGTGTGGACTTTATTAGATTAAAATATTTGGTAAAATCACTTGTACACAAAACAGGCCATCATACTTATAAAACCAAAGTCCATGTCTCCACACTAATCTGATCCAAGTTTTTAAGCAAACCAGCATAAATTATCTCCCACAATTCAGCGTGTTTTATGTCAATGAAGCCGTTGGGAATTACCGACAATTAATGTATTTCTCCGACAGTGGGCTTCTCTGCACAAAGTGACGGATTTCATGAATTTACCGCTCAGATCATGTGATCAGACATCACATCATATGTTATAATTGGCTGCGGGTCGCCAATGCGGTCTACCCAATCTAAGTTATCGTTGTTCACTTCTAGAAGTAATAGACTTCTGATCACAGGTATTCAGCTTAGGCTTGTGTCCCTGTCCTTTACACGCAGATATTCCTCCAGATTTCTTGAATCTTCCAATTATATAATGTGCAGTAGAGGGTGAAATATCCAAATTCCTTCCTCTCTTGTTTGAGGAACATTGTTTTTTAAACCTTTAAATGATTTTTTCATGCATTTGCAGGCAAACTGGTGATCCTGGGCTAATCTTTGCTCTTGAGGGACTTGACTTTTCCTGGATTCTGCTTCTGTATCAACTTGTGATATAATCACCTGCTGACATCAGCTGTTTCAAATAACATCATTATTCTTTTTTTTACCTCATTGCGAGTCCTATAAACCCCTATACCAACTTTTAATGGAATGTGCTGCAGGCATCAGTGGCATGAATGGATGTAATGGATGTATATTAACCCCTTTGCTTGAAGCCAAATCTGGCTATTTATGTGTTACCTTATTTAAGGCTTTATAATTCAACATTGCAGCTTCACAGAGACAAAGGGGATGAGTCAAGACACTTGAAGCATTTAGAATTCCATCATATTTCAGTTTATTTCCATGATTTTGGAAGAGAAAAAGTGCTGCAAAGATCTTCATGAAAATTCAGCACTGAAGTTGTAAAAAAAAATAATCATAATAATAACACTGAGAATGGAAAAAAATGGCTGGGGGTTAAAACTATGCATTTCTGGGATCATAAACCCGTTGACTACAAGTATAATTCATCTGAGCATTACATTATAAATTACTTACTCTCTAGGAGCCAAATAAGACACCTATCCAGGTGGCTCCCCGAACTCCAAGATCCCTCAAAATGGTGCACTGTCAAATCATAAGATAATCATATATTTAACGCAAATTAACTTTTGACGCATGAAATTCAGTATGAACTAATGATTTTCTGGTTGAATTTAGCATGAGTTTATCAATATTGGTGCAGTTGGACATCAGTGGTCACCAGTAACCTTTCCAAACACAAAATATGCCTTTCTCCATGATAAATTTTAGAATTTTGTCCATTTTTCTTCAAAGTCCCACAAGCCAGCACACATAATCATTAAAGGAACTGCTTATTTAACAGTCAGAACACTCATCCTGCAATCAAAAGCCAGCAGTTCCCACTTCTGAGCTCGCAACCTTATATAAACACTTTCCACACCTTTTACGGAACAAGTTTAACTCACTAACTCAGTATTCTGAAATATACCTTATTATAACATAACAGACATTCCTCTTTCAGGAAAAAATCAGGCAATATTCTACCCTAGATTGAACAGAATGGTGCAATGAACGTACCAGGGGGTCTACCGAAGTCGTTATGCTGTTGGCATAATCAACAAGCTAAAACATCGGCATTCGATTTAGTTGTATACGGTATAAATTCTAAAACAAAAAGCCACATTGAGCAAAATGCAACCACAGTAGCAGTAGCAGTATTTCCTCATTGAATCCCTCCTCCAGAGATAGATGTATCTGGTAGAAGGAACCCTCCAGTCCTGTTTAATTCGGAATAATTCCCATTGACCATGTCCGTACCGCATTTAAATCCTGTAAATGTTACTGAACACTTCAGGCCAGTTTTCGAAGTCTTTTTTTCTTTAAATCGCGTCATTTTCAGCTGCGCAACTATGCCTAACATTAAGAGAATACAATCTACCTTGCTCTTATGCAAAGGCTTGTATACTCGTCTGATTGTCCAATCAGTGTCTTTCAGTTACTGTGGGAAGTTTATATACTCTGGCATTGGATAGGAGACGAGTCAATCAAGACATCATAACGGGGAAGCTTCAAGTGGGCGCGAACTATAAGTGTGCAGTTAGGCAGATGAGCCCAAGTAAACGTGAGTAATTTTCTATCAACATGAGTAAATAGGAGGATATAAAGGAGCACTCAATTTGTTGATGGAGGAATCTACATCCAAATACACGATAGAGAACTACGCGTTCTTGATATGTGATGACGATAATTGATTGTTCAATGACAGTATCAATACCATGTCGAATTTTTGCTTCAGAAAACTGATTTTTCTTAACAACTAATTGGGATACTATTGGCTCACTGTAGTTGAAGTGCTTGCTACAGAGGACAACAGTGATAATTTTTTTGAACTGCTGGAAAGATGCTACGGGCAAGTATACTGAGCAGTTTGCACATCCAGCTTAGCTGAGGAGTTTAATTCATGTAACTCCTGAAAAACAGGGATGGGACTGAACTTGTCCATATTGTAAACTGTGTTTGAGTTCGGCTTGCTTGTGAATATTCAATAACTGATCCGGGTGTGCTATCTAGTGACAGAATATAGTAACTGCGTGCATCAATTTGCAGCTCCATGTCCGCTGGCGGACACATCTGCACAAAGGGGTTAACAAGTAAAATTAAGTTCACAAGACAAAATTTTAAATATCTTGTCTTCATACTGTCTGCAAAGAAACGTCAGTCAAAGTAAATTTAGAAATCACTGCTGTCTGTTGTTATATGCATTCAAACTCTTCAAACTATTTTCACACGTTCCATCAGTGATATGGCCATTGCTGCCCTTTGTGCTACTTCGTGCTATTCAAGGTCAAACTGTGCACGAGGTTAACAACTCACCATTGATGTTAATACTCCTCACCTTCTAAAGATTTGCTAGACACGGACATGCAAGAGATTTATGTGATTCAGATAGTCAAAAATACACAAAGACTGCCTTAATTTCAAATGAAGATAAGGAGTACAACCACAACCAAACTCGATCACATTTGGGAATACTCATTATTTAAAGCAATGTATTTATGAGTCTCTCACTAGCAGAGTTCTCTTAAGTTTCCTCTATTTCCTGTCTGCAAGTGAAACATGATGCATTCATTCCTGCTGTTGTCATAGTGACATTGAGAAAGTGCAGCTCAGCAGCAGAATATGAGTTAACCTCAGGCTCTTGGGACTGCTGGGTAAATACTAACTTTGTATGAGAAATAAACCAAAAGCACCAGAAGAAAATATCTGTGAGAAAAAGAAAGCAAGTGATGATAGGCTATTAGAATGGGACATCAAGATGTATTCGCCATTTGTTCTATGCAATGTCCAGCCCTAACTAGGGAAAAGTTGGGATAGAATGGAATATGCACATTAAAGAAGTGATTTCAAAAGTGACTTGTATCTCATTACAGACAGCATGAAGACAAGATATTTGACTGGTCAACTTCATTTTACTTGTAAACATAGATTCATTCCTGTATTTCAGGTCTGGAACACATTCCAAAAAAGTTAGGACATGGGCTTTAGGACTGGTAATGAGGCAAAATACTGGAGGCAAAATAATGTGATTAAAAACAGCTGATGTTAGTAGGTCATTGTAATGATGATTTGGTACAAAAGCATTGCCCAGGGAAGGCCAAGTCTGTCAGTAGCATAGATGGGATGAGATTTGTACATTTCCCCTCAAGTGCATGAGTAAGTCATTGAAAGATTTTAAAAATAGGACCAGGGGTCCTTTAACTTACCAGCAAGCAATCTTATAGTGATGATACAAGTTATGAAAATTTCATGTGACGTTTGACATTAGAATCATTGAAGGTCAATGTCAAGGTCACTAAATAAAAGTTCACATCCATTTATACTACCTCTTGTAATACAATCCTAAGCTCTGAAGCAGTTTTGGTGATACGAGTCATTGAAAATTCAATATGTCAATTGTGAACTTTAAAGGTCACAGAAGGTAAAGTTAAGGTCAGCAAATAGACTTCATATATGACCTTATAAATGTCTCTATACAAACCTTGGCTCAATCTGTGAACATTTTGGTGATACAAGTTATTGTAATTTCAGTGTCGAGTTTGACCTTCAAAGGTCACTGAATGTCACCAAATGAAAGTTCATATGTGACTTCCTAGATGTCTGTAACAAACCATCTGTGACCTTCGTGGCAATACAAGTCATTCTAATCGTATTATGTTAAGTTTGACCTTCAAAGGTCACCAACTGTCAAGTTGAATGTCACCCAATGAAAGTTCATTAAGTCTGTGATACAAATTTAGGGTCTATCTGTGATCTTTTTAGTGATACAAGTCATTGAATTATCACTAGGTCAGGTTTGACCTTTGAAGGTCAATATGAAGGTCACCAAATGAAAGTTCATTCATGACATCCTATACGTCTCCAATACAAACCTACACTCTATCTGTAACAATTTTGCTGATATAAGTCATTGAAATTTCCCTGTAAAGTTTGGCTGTTGAAGGTTACTGAAGGTCAAGTTCAAGGTCATCAAATGAAACTTCAACCATGACTTCCTATATGCCCGCAATACAAACCTAAGCTCTATCTGTAATAGTTTTGGTGATAGAAGTCAATGAAATTTCACTATGTGATGTTTGACCTTTTAAGATCACCGAAGGTCAAGTTCAAGGCCACCAAATGAAAGTTCATATATGGCTTCATGTTCAATACACTTGTTCCCAATCTTCAATATTTTCAAGCCTAGAAGGCTTTGAAAATTATAACATTTTGCTTGACCTCAAGTTTGACCTTTCAAGGCCATCTGAGGTCAACTTTAACACATCCAAAATATAGGTCATATATGACTTCCTATATGTCGATAATACAAACTTAATCTCTATCTGCAACCATTTGGTCTCCACAGGCCATCTTGCATATTCATAAAGTACAGTGCCCCCACTAGACCCACTTCCGTCGATTCAATCAAAATGGTGCTTGCACTGTACATTGACGGTAAGTTGATTGCCTGATTTAGAAAAAAATGTATTACGCGGTTTTTGAGAAATGATCTTTTAAAATTTCTCAGTCCTATCTTTAACATTGGGGCCAAAATGTCAATGGCCCATAAAACAGACAAAAATGATTCGATCTTGCGCCCCGGTGGCTCATCGGTCTAAGCGCGCGTACCATAAAGGCTTTGTCCTTACCGCAGTGACCTGAAATGTGCTTGTTTTGAAAAATCGAATAAGTGGATGAGATGAAACATCAAGCAATGTGCTGCTATATTGTTTTCAACATAATACAGGTCAAAGACTCTTTATTGCATGTTGTCCAATATTTTGGGCTTAATTTTAATGGGTTTTATGTTGTCTAGGCTCATAGATACCTTGAAAACACATAGTGTACATTTTAATGGAAATTTCCAGTTTAGAATTTCCCCAATTGGTGCCTCTCCAATTAGTCACATGATTTACCACAAACTACCACAATGGCAGTGTGCCATGTAAGGGGTAAGTTGACAAAAGTCAGAAATATTCTTATATTGTCCAAGTTTTATGAAACCTTTTTCCCGCTGGAGGAATGATATACATTATATAGCAGACACTTAAATGCATAAGCTTAGCACTACATGTGTACTCTATTTGTTTGAATAAACCTGATTTTGTGCTCTATCAAAGATATTGGACATTATGCATGCCAGGCAAATAGCTCAAATAAGCCATGTCCAGATTACTGGACATCATGCGTTTCAATGACCAGGTTCCTTTGACCTCACATTATTTCTATCACCCCACGTGCATAATGTCCAAAATACTGGATGGCAGTATGCATCTTACAGATATAATATCCAAAATACTGGATGGCTGTATGCATCTTACAGATATAATATCCAAAATACTGGATGGCTGTATGCATCTTACAGATATAATATCCAAAATACTGGATGGCTGTATGCATCTTACAGATATAATGTCCAAAATATTGGATGGCAGTATGCATCTTACAGATATAATGTCCAAAATACTGGATGGCAGTATGCATCTTACAGATATAATGTCCAAAATATTGGATGGCAGTATGCATCTTACAGATATAATGTCCAAAATACTGGATGGCAGTATGCATCTTACAGATATAATGTCCAAAATACTGGATGGCAGTATGCATCTTACAGATATAATATCCAAAATACAGGATGGCAGTATGCATCTTACAGATATAATATCCAAAATACAGGATGGCAGTATGCATCTTACAGATATAATGTCCAAAATACTGGACAGACTGACCACCCACTAGTACCCTCCCAAACACAAAATTGCACCAAATTTTATCAAATGGTTCCAAAAGAACATTGGATATCAAATTTTTGACATTTTGGAGGCATTTGTTCATACTCCATGCAACAGAGCATTAAATATCACTGCTTTTGGTTTTTAATTTTAAGTTTAATTGCACATGCAGGCCCAACTTTTTCTGATTTGGGGCTGTGTTATTGGTCGACACAGGCAGTATGAAATCCCCAGCTCTCACTGTTCTCCTCATATTGAGGGAAGAGTTGCCTGCAAGTAATGATCATTCAGGAGTAAAGAAATATACTAATAAGTCCTTTACAAAAAGCATTCTTAAGTAGACTAATGGTCAGGAAAACATATCAACATATGAAGGCAATGAGAACCTTTTGTGCATGCTAATATTTGAAAGCACTGTACAACAGTGTCTCCTGGAGCAAGTATGGTGAACATAAATAAGTAAAATACTGATGGCAAAAAAAACAATTTTAGACAAACAACTATCTTGCCCAACTTTTGGGAGTCAGCCAACTCATGGGCATTGGCCCAGGGCTGTTTGGAAGTGTTGGACAGATAAGACTGACTCTCAGCAGAAATATTGCTGTACTCTGTTTCCTCAATTATTCTCGCAAGTCCACAGTAATTTCCTCTGGCTTTGTAGTGAGAGATTTCAGGATAAACTCTCAATGAGACCCATTACCACATCTCAGTAGAATTTACAAACAAACTCACGCAGAACGATTATCTTTAATCTTTCCAAAAAATGAGCAAGACATCATTATAAAATGCCACACTGGAAAGATTTCTAACAACACTTGGGAACTTGGTGAAATTGACGGAGAAAAAAGAAACAGTTCACAGCAGATCAACATACCTTAGAAACGGGTGCAAAAGGTTAACGCAACATAGGCTGTCATCTTATTTGCACAGAACATTTTAAAAAATTAAAGGCTCCTTCTATCATTTAATGTAACAGCCATTCTGGTCTAGTCCTAAAAGGCAATATTTGTTGATATTCCACCTCAAGCATCTCAATATGTAAAAGGTGACTTTTCATGCTTACCAAAAGGGCATTGAGAGACGATCATGGAGCTCAGCTGATGGGCAGTAAAATGAAAATAGTATCCCCCACTAATATTGGCACCCTTAGTAAATAGGAAAAAGTCACAGTGGGGATGAAGTTATTTTTGCTGTAACACTGAACCCTAGTCTGGTGTTTTTTTGCAAAAGAGCTCTATTTTGGTCTCATCTGACTATAAAATGTAGTCCCTTCAGAAATTCCAGTATCGTTCAGAAAACTGTGATGGCATGAGTTTGTTTTTTGATGGTAACGAAGGCCTTTTTCGGCTAACCGTCCCAAACATCTTATAGTTGAGTGTATGGCGAATGATCGTAGTTTTGGGGACTTTATAACACAGTTCATGTCTGCAAATCTCCAATTGTCTAACAGTGATCCTTGGACTTCAATTAAATTACTATATGGTCTTCACAGCGTGTGCATTCATCTCTTCCAGGCAGATTTTTTAATATTTCCATTTTCCTTACACTCTGTAAATATGCTCCTTCATTTGCAATGGGTACTTTCAATTTTTTAGCTATTTTTTTTTTACCCATTCTAACATCTGTAAAACGTTACAACTGTCTGTCATACATCATTGCAATATTCCTTTTTTCTTTACCATGGTGGTGGATAACTAAGGAGAATTTGCCATGTGTCACCGCATATTTACATCCCAGGGAAAAAGGGACGTAATGGTGGACCATTTTTGTCTTCGTGATCATTTTTGGCCAAAATCAAAAGGTAAAATTTGAATGCAGATGGACTCCAATTGTAATTTCCTCATAAAGGTTTCCCAGAGGTCCCAATAATTGTGGCACACATACATTTTTTAGAAAAAAATATATAAAATAAGAACAGTTTTTCCTTAAATAATTTTATTTCAACTCAAGTTTATTTATTTATTTATTTATTTTGATGTTTTCAATAATAGATTATGAGCAGCCACATTTTCCATAGCCTCTTTAGCCAATATTTACCAAGGGTACCAATATCAGCATGAGGCGCTGGATTTGTGTATACTCTATCTTTTATTGGAAAAGAATACCACAATGATGAGATTTCTCACATTATACAGGATATTCCAAGTTTGTGTGAAATAAACAAGTTCAAATGAACTACGTCCTCGGGAGTAGTTAGTGAGTACTTGTGCTGGGTGGACATAGATGCCTCAAATGCCCTTTTTGCAAAATTAGGCTTGTCAAGTTTCATGATGATATGTTTGTTTCTTGGTGTGTCTCTTCCCTTTTCAGCAACTTGCGAGTCTATTAGGTGTATGTGTCCTGTGATTAGTTTACATCTTGTGCATCTTCCCCACCCATCTGAATCTCACTGCATGGTTGTTTCCTAATGACTGTGTGACTGGTATTGAAGCCCTCTGCTTCATGTGCAAGTTGCTGGATTGTAAAGTAGCATTCATACTAAGATCCCAGTCAATATTTATATTAGTAAAAGTTCATCCTCTTTGTCTAATGCTACGAGTACTTTAGTGGCTGCATTCTGTCTAAGTCTCTATTGTAATTTAGTTAATTCGAACAAGCTTCCAATCCTAATCAGGGTCCAGGATTGGGATCAAGTTCAAGTTAACCCTACTCAAGCCCGTTCATCTACTTAGTGATCAAAAACAAGCTTTTAATCCTTATCAGGGTCCAAGACTGGGACCACATTCTTGTTAACCCTTCCAAGTTTATTATCCTTGTCCAGTTTATTAGGAAATGCTTCCAGTCCAAATCAGTGTCCAGGACTGGGACAGCATTCCTCTCAAGAAAACTCCTCATCCTCTGGAACAGTTCAGTGCTGGCGAAGTCTGTGCACCATCTGGTTGCAACCGGAAGCACTGGCCGGCAACCGCCAGCCCAGCCTTGCTGGTTACATCTGTGCTGGACTGTGCTACCCTAGTCTGGGGTCCCGCCCCCACTTCATTATCAGGCATTCTGTACCCAATCTGTACTGTACTGCTGTCAGTAAACTACCAGTTAGATCGTACGCCTGACTACGCACTTGATTCCTAGTTTCGATCAGGACAATGTTAAGTAATAACAGAGGAGTAGCACTCCAAAGTTAGTGTGCACACAAGAAGAAGAAGAAGAAGAAGAAGAACAACAACAACAACAACAACAGCAAGAAACTGAGTGATTTTTTGGTCCCTAGACCCAAGGACAAAAATTTACGTTGTTTTCATGAGTTCAAAAACATTTATTTGCTTAACCATGATTATTGAGACATTATACAATAACTTGCCATCACAGTGATCCGTAAGTCAGTCTAAGCACCTCTGACTAAATGAAAGCATTTGACAATCTGAGAGAAAAGCAGGTTACAGACATATAGTATGTCCACACAAGACAGGAGTTTTATAGCAAACCCTTCTGTATCAGTTCAGTTCAAAGGCTACTCCACACAGGGCTGCTGCAGCTCACAGTTTTGATTTCTCTGAGGCCATTTCCTTTTCCAGAGACAGAATTTAATATCCCCCAAACATCAATAAATATGATACCCAATCCGTCCCTTTGGAGTCTGCATTAAGCAAGACTATTTATAACTATGGTGTACAAATCTTGATGGCCATATTCTTTTGTCCCAAAAGGAATTCTCCATATTCAGTGATTTCACCCCACAAAATTAAATGTTCTTGTTCCATTCTGCATTTCCTACAAGTTTCGAATCACCATAATTGCTGGAAATTGTTTTTGAATATATGCTTTGAGCAACTTTCTCCTTTAAATTCGACTTTAGATACTTTAGTTATGGTTATGAGAATATTTTATTGTATCAGTTTTCATTATTGTTACAATCTTTTTTCACAAAAAGTCAATGACCACAAGAAACGCACAACAAAGCAATAATGTAATGAAAATCAGCAATTTGATAAAAACAACAAAGTAGCAATGAAGAAGCTTTTCTTGTTGATTAATGCACCAAACAAAGAAGATTTCAAAGCTTTTATTTTGTCTGATTGGCTATCTTGAACCAAAAACTCAATCAAATGGAGGTTGAGACTGATAAAGTAATGAAAACAGAGGTCACTGCAGTCTGGGTGACATCACGCCACAAAGAAAGGAAGGCTTTGAGAAACGCTAAATCTATCATGCTATAAGTTAATGTGCTCAATTAATGCAAGCACTGTAACTTGTCAGGCAACCTCAGCATTGAATGTGTGACCTGTGTCAGATTCAAATATAGAATAAAAATGTGTGTGCATGTGCGTCTGTGAGCGAGTGTGTGTGTCTGTGTACGTGTGTGCTTGCGTGCGTGTGTGTGCGTGTGTGTGTGCGCGTGTGTGAATTTTCCATCTGATTATTAATGCTTTTTTTTTTTCAAGCTCTCCTTTGACCTGTAAAATGAGAAAATATAGCAGAAGAAATAAAGCAGTACAATGGAATAGATGAGCAGTAAGTCAAAGCCATCACTTCAAAAAGCAGGCAGCAGATAATACATAGTGTGCGTCCTCGCATTAATGGCGCTGAGAGCGAATGGTATCTCCCTGTGGTTTCAATGCAGTCCCAGTAGTCTCCAAATGTCACATTCCAAGGAGAAAGTCAGACATCATATCTGGGTTTGATAGAGGCTGTCTAGCAGACAAGAGAGAGGATGCTGGTTGAAGATTATGGACAAAGACATGAAACAGCTTCTATTTCACCCACACTAGCTGGACTGTTAATCAGAGCTCATAAAACAAGGCAAGCTTTGATGCTGGATAGATTTGATCAGTGTTTGGCTGCCACATTGCTTTAGTGGTTCGGAAATACTGGTCTTAGGAAAAACTGCAACAAGAATAAAGGTATGAATGTGAAGAGCAACAAATGTTTGATATAACATTTTGATATAACAGACCAACACACACAAATTCAAAAAAGAGAAGTTAATTTTTCTGAGTTAGTTATATTTGATGTTTAAAAAAAAGGTTAATATCACACAAGGACATTTATCTCAAACACTGTCACAGAAAAGGTAGCCCATGGCCATTTCAGCCGTGAACAAAATGTCTGAAACACAACACACAGTTTTCGAACTAACAAAATGTCTGAGAAACGGTTTAGTTTCACTGTTCCCACAAGCTGAAGTCTTCTTTTTGCTGCCAAAGCTATAAAATTGACGTTTTAACTGCAGAAACTGGCTCATCATCTTGCATCAGAAAGCGAGGACTGAGATTTGTGCTTTTAATGTCCACACTGCGACAGTTTGTTACAGTGAACCAAGTGCCTTTTCATTTGCAATCTTATTTCACAATTGTGCTTACTTCTTTTTGATTGAAATGGGACACCATAACCAACTTTTTAAATCAAAAACAAGAATGAAACAACACATGCACACAATACAAGAAAAAAAGTTGGCAGTATCAACTCCTTCGAACCATTTCAAGAGTTATCCTCTATCAATGAGTGTAAGAAAATATAACAAAAAAAGTTATTGCAAAGTGGAAAACACCAAAAAAAGGGGAAAAAAGCCGCAATTTCCCTTGCTCAAAGTGAACTGAGTGTTGTGCACTTAACTGAAAAGTTCATATAACAAGAGCCACTGGTAATTATTTAAATAAAAAGATATTTGAATGACTGTATATTATTATTATTATGCCAAAATGTCTTGTGATCTTGAGAGTGCATGTGGAACGGACTTGATGCTGCCTTCACCAGAGCAAGAGTAGCACAAGTTTTCTTCATGGTAATGCCACAAATTACCTTAATATTGTTGGGTGTGGGCAGTTTGTTAAAAACAGAGAAGTAGCCTAAAACTGGGTTTCGTTTCAGAAAAAACATGTCTCACACCGATTTTGAGGTATGTTGGCTAGCCAATTTTTATGTGAAAAGCATTGTTCTGTGCAGGATAAAAAAAAAAAGTATTTTACCTCAGCTAGCGGTAAATTTTGCTTGCGACATATAATAGCCAACTATTACGCTCTTTTACATACACTTCGGTTGCCTAGTGTCACACCAGCTGACCTGCTGACATTAACCTCTTAAGCCCTGAGCCTCTGGTTTGAAGATGACAAGCCCAAAATGAAATGAGTATATCTCTGCAACTTGGTCCATTAATCTTGGAATCATAATAAAGGTAACACTTTGGGAATTTTGTGTATTTATTTTTGGCGTCATATTCTCATTTTACAAATGCAAGAAATTGAGCTCCACTTTCAGGATGTCTACACTTGAATAATATCTACTGTCACAACCCGGGCGTAAATGCCTTTCGTTTCTCTTCCTATTTAGCAACTTGTTTAAACAACTTGTCCTTGTTTAAGGCGTGCAATTTTGTGCTTCCTATTTGTGAATCTGATTATTATGGCTGGTTTATCCTCCTTGTTTCTCCGAGGGAGGGGATGACAGGCTTCAATGTCATTGATGGAGATACCTTTGCTGCTGAAAAATGAGGTCACCTGCTGCTCGATAGACTCCGGGTCTGGTTCTGTTGGTTCCCCACCACTCGCCAAATGCACTGCTCAGGCATATGAGCGGGGCTTTGTCGCCAATCCACTGCCCACAACGTCGTTCATGTGAGAATATTGCTCAAGGTCTGCCACACGGTGTTCCAAGAGCGATATCTTCTTGTCCTTCTCCACACATTGTCTTTTGAGATTTTTGATTTCATCCATCATGCCTATTATCAGCTTCTGCTGCTTAGAGATAGTAGCCATTTCTTTGGTCATGAAGTTCAATCATTTCTTTATTTCTTCAATCTCCTCATCTGTGACAACATTTTTTTTAGGTGGCATCTTGTAAACAACTCACCAGTGGCAGAGGAGAACTAGTGGCTGAGAAGTTGTTGTAAAGTTAGCCTAATGGCTAGTCCTGGTGGTAGCCTGAGCCTGGTGGTGGATGGCTAAGGCTAGAGCCTGGGCCTGTTAGTAGATGGCTGTAGCCGGAGCCTGGGCCTGGTAGTGGATGGCTGCTACCTGAGGCCTGGCCTGAAGGTGGATGGCTGCTACCTGGGGCCTGGCCTGGTGGATGGCTGCTGCCTGGAGCCAAGGCCAGGTTGTGGATGGCTGCTACCTAGTGCCCTGGCCTGGTTGTGGATGGCTGCTACCTGGGGCCTGGCCTGGTGGTGGATGGCTGCTGCCTGGGGCCTGGCCTGAAGGTGGATGGCTGCTGTCTGGGGCCTGGCCTGAAGGTGGATGGCTGCTGCCTGGGGCCTGGCCTGAAGGTGGATGGCTGCTGCCTGGGGCCTGGCCTGAAT
Organism: Gymnothorax javanicus; assembly: GCA_029692085.1. Taxonomy (NCBI): domain Eukaryota; kingdom Metazoa; phylum Chordata; class Actinopteri; order Anguilliformes; family Muraenidae; genus Gymnothorax; species Gymnothorax javanicus. Next base: position 149,405,657 of record CM056193.1, read on the forward strand.
TAAGCTGACTCCTTCCCCAGCCTCAGTGTGGTCACCATAGACCATCGTGCAGCCATTCAGCAAGTTCCCTGACTCTGCCTCTCCTTCCTTCAACTGGCACAGATGTTCGAATGAAGGGGGAAGTGAACCCCCTGCTTTGAGTTGCAAGTCGCTGGATTTTAATTTGCTGCTGGTACATGCAATCAGTCAGTTGTCCTGTAAAAACTTTGTCTTTATTGAATGTAATGTAACCTTTAATGACAGCAATCTACATAAGCTTTTCACTCAGCCTCCTCATTCGGGTCCAGGATTGGGACCGTGTTCAAGTCATATTTGACATCCGTCTATGGGGGGCGGGGCATTAGTGCATATGGTGTGGGACACTTGCATGTTTTATAAAAGCACCATGAATGCTGAAAGGTATATAAAGGTTTTAGAGCAACATGTGCTTCCCTCCAGACGACATCTATTCCAGGGAAGGCCTTGTGCATTTCAGCAGGACAATGCAAAACCGCATACTGCAGCTATTACAACAGCATGGCTTCATAGTAGAAGAGTCCGTGTGCTGAACTGGCCTGCCTGCAGCCCTGATCTTTCACCGATTGAGAACATTTGGCGCATAATTAAACGAAAAGTCCGTCAAAGGAGACCCAAAACTCTCCATGGTTGCAGATAGACAGATTTTTACTATTATGAGCATGTAGGAACTCCTATGTGGGCTTTTATTTGACACCATGATCTTTGACCTTGAGTGACCTTGAGAAGTCAAACTGAAGGTCACGGATTTTCGAAGGACTATAAGTTGAAAACGGTTCAGGTCACACTTGTAAAATTGAGTAAGGATCAAAAGCACTAAAATAAGTGCTGGTGGGCAAGGTTTGTTTTGTCTGGCAACACTTGTTACTTTTGTTTTTACTATATATTGTCATCTATTTACTTATTTTCATATACATGATCCAATGTTACATGAAATAAATACTTAAATAGTACTTGGTTTCTGATTTATCTTCATTTTGTTAAGTGTATAATCATCACTGCACACTACTGTGCACTCATCAATGTTCTATTGGAACTAACTATGACAATGTTAAGTTAACCTCTTAAACCCGGTAATGGGTAATGCGATCATTACGCATCATAAATACAGCATGTTTCCAGATAGCTACATTGTCATGCGGTATATCCACTTTACAGGAAAAAACAAAGTGCTCATGTTTAAAATTTTTATCTCAACTGAACACAATTCAAGCACCAAGCAAGTAAATAAGCATGCAGCAAAACACAGGATAAAATAATATCAGCGCTCAATCACTAGCGTTTCTGCTGAATTTGCGCTATGCATACAAATGATACATCAAATAAAAGAGGAAAGTCCACAGAATCCAACGATATAAGCCGTGTCATTTTAATTATCACCACACTCAAAGAACAGCAAGCATACACTTTACAGTCAACAAAGATGAGGAAAAAAATTTTCTTACCTTTAACATTTTGTAATAAAAAACTGTGTTTGAGGGTACATCTGCACTGGCTATTGTTAGCCCTAGGTGTCCGGGTTATATCAAAAATAGATCTTCCAGTCTCCATGCATTTTTTTTTTTTGTCCGGAGCATTGCTCTCAAGGATGCCAGCTCCAGAGCATTCCGCTTGCTTGCAATGTATTTCCCTCTCTGTGATGCTGTGAGTAAGACTTTGCAGGTGGCCATTTGATTCTATGGGCTCTGACGTTTCCAACGAGCTCTAAACCACCTTAATCGCACAAACCAAGCCTGAGATAGACCAAGCCTTGCGTTCCCGGTGCATCAAACTGAGTCCATAAGCCATTCGCATGTACTTAAATAGCAAAACAATATAAATGCTTGACTGGTTTGTTTGTAGTATTTTCGGTATAATTATCCGCCAAATATTCAACAGTCATTTTCTAAGTCGTTTCCTGACTGGGAATCCTTGTGTCATTCCGCATGAATACTGAGAGCGCAACAATACAAACAGGGTGCGTGTTTTCTTGACTTGTTTTCCTGACTTACTCTTTATCTCAGCAATTTGACAATGGGAAGTCAGTCAGCTGATTTAGCCTGGTGATTAGGGTGATGCGCTTCAATCTAGGAGACCAGGGTTCAAATCCTGCATTTTTCTTGTGTAACTAATTGCTGGGGTTTTTGTTCTTTTTACTTTTTACCATTTTTTTTTTATCTTATCTTTATATTTTTAATTTTATTTGCTTTTTTTTTTTTTTTTATAAATCTAATCCAGTGGAGTAAAACTTCATTTTCTTTGTATGTATTATCTTTGAATGGGAAAATGTATACAGGACTGACAGAAAAAATAATAATAAAAAAATTTTAAATTCTAAAAATTAAAAGGTTGTATTAGGTGCAATGTATGCCTGTATGACATATAAGTGAAATTAAATGACTTTTACGGTTTGGTACTTGAGAAATATGAAATGTTTGGAGTGGCTACCTAGACATGCCCGAACTAAAACCTCTCTAATTTTGCTCTGATTAACTTGGTTAGAACATACTGTTAGAATAAACTTCGGCACAGATAATTGTGAGATTCTGTGCTGTAATTTTTTAGAGGTTTCAGATTGCAACTGAATAATTCCAAAAAGGATAAAAGTAAAACTTTGTTAGGCCCACATTAGATGTTTCATTTATGCTGTATTCCATCTTCATTTACTCTGACTCAGTGATATATACACTGATTCTTACACCATTGCCTTATTGAACTGTAGATCTCACTGCAGCAAAATGGTTAGAACGTTGAAGCACCACGGGGATTATATACTGGAGCATGTCCGCGCAAAACTAAAAACACTGAAGGATAGTCAGAGGGCAAGGACAAAACTAAAATGTCTGTAAAAGTCAAAGAACAGGACACTAACAATGGGTCTTTGGAAGTTTGAAAGAAATGATCTGACCAAGACAAGACAAAAAAAGTAGGGTTTTAGAAATGAGTTATAAGGCAGTGTCCATTGACGGAGAAAGCCACTGAGGGAAATGTGTTTCCTGGGATATTACTTGTGCTGCTGCTCAAAGGGGTATTGGACCATAAAGAATCACTGACTTTGCTTTACTTTCAATGCTTTTTTCCCAGCTCATGGGTAATCCTGAGGACCTGATTTATTAAGATTTAGGGATATATTTTTTTCCCCTTCTCCTGGTATTGATTGTGGCAGGTAGATCCTGAAATGGACGTAGGGACATGGCCACCAGAAAGGGGTCACCAGGCTTCTGACACAATACTTTACAATGAGTTGAAAATCAGTCATTGATTAGCTGGTGCAGTTTTCTCAATGGCAATGTCTCTGCTTGCAATTTGCAAGATACTTCATAATTTATTATAACTATAATACAGTATGTATTTCCTCTGGTGCGAAGATACATTATGCCTGAACATACTATGAGAACAGCCATTTGTACTTCCAGTTGAAGGGTACTCATTCAGTATGTTCAGGAAAATGTATGTCCTTCACTGTTTCACAAGGGAATATACAGCTGCAAAGTTATATTGCCAGTTGAGCCACTGGTTAATTATAACGCACAGCCTTTCAGCATAATCCATTGATTTTCTGTAATAGTATTTCAGTTGCCTTTCCCATGGCGGCAGCCTACCCAAGCTGCTGAGGTAAAGTTTCTTGGAGAGCAGGAAGGCTCAGTGAGTTATGTCAGCCCCCAACAGAGTGAGTCAGATCACCAGAGAGCATTTAGGGAACAGACAGCTCAGTTGCACATGGGAGGAACAAAAATGGCATTTAAATGTCAGAAATCTCCGTTGCAAAAGTAAATAGTCTTTGCCCAATTCTGCCTATTTCTGTTTTGTGAAACCACATTAAAGTGACAGGCTATAGGGAAATTGTGATGTGGGCCAAGGGCCTCTGTGTGGACGAATTCTCTGTGCGTTTCTCATAATTATACTTGTAACTTATATCCTTAACATGGAGGACAAATATTGGTAGAGCAATGATTTACTTTTCCCTTGTTATTTGGAGTTCTGTGGGAAAAGTGGATAGTTCAAATTGAGCTGGTTTTTACAGTTATGCTGGAAGTTTAAAGAATGATGCAAGTTGTCCTTGGATTCATTCTGAAATAAGGAATTCTTAAGAAGTTAAGAAAGATCTGTCTGAAATGTGATATGTGCTACAAATCTAATGTTGGAAAAGAAATTCTCAGACTTCAAAAGAACTCAAATACAGACTTTCACTCCAAATGTAGCACCATCAATATTTCCATCGATGCAAATCAAATCCATCTAAGCTACAATATAAAGGTAAATATTAAAGAAGGAGTGAGGGAAAAGCGTGTAACAATCGAGGTCAGATCGCTGCAGTACTGTTAGGTTTGTTTTTGACAATCTCTGATAAATGCTGAATGCCATCACAAGGGTGATTAGATGCGTATATATGACAAATATTTTTTACAAGCATGGCAATCTTTTTGGACAAAGCTTTGAGTCGGGTTTCTAGGAGATGACTGCACAGTACTGCAGCTATCAAATCTATCCACTGGGGCCCATCTCTGTGAAACATACATAAATCAGAATGGCATAAAGCATACAGGATACCATTGCACTTTATTCTAAAACATGAACCCATTGTGAACTGCACTGAGGGCTCTAAAATGAACTCAGTGCATTAAAGCGGTCTTACTCTAACACAAATATGCAAGACATTTGCTAAGGAGCTGCACCTGCAAAGAGTAAGGCTTAGTTCACACGGCAGGTCTTAATGCTCAATTCCGATTTTTTACACAGATCCGATTTTTTTGTTTGGTGGTTCACATTACTTTTTAAATGTGACCTATATTCGACCCACATTGATTCCCGTGCGAAAAGTCCACGGCCCTGAACAGACCTGCATGCGCAGAGGCACAATAACAAAGACGCCAGGACGTCATGCGCAGCACACTGTTTACGGTGTTGTGCCGAGAAATGCACCCCTGCCTTGAAATGCACCCCCTTACGTCTCTCTGTTCGAAATCTACTATCGCAGCCAAACGAATTGGGAAAACTCTTAACATTTTAGCGTAATTATTTCTGAAGGGAATGGAAAAGAAGAACATCGGCTCTTTAAACTATTTAAAATACTGTAAATATCCATTTTCTTAGCAACAAAAAAATCCTTAAACGTGATTCATAGCGGATATTCCACGAAACCGCAGTCTGGAAATACACAACAGCTAGGCTATACAATCCAAAATAAATTAGATTTTTGCGCAAGTTCGCTCTAGAGTGACGTAAAAGTCGCATTAAACGCGACGTGACTGTTCAGACGGCGGGCGCGCTGCAAAGTATCAGACACGTAGGGGAGAGCTGGTACAAAAGTAACATTTTTCACATAAACGTCATTTTAAAAGATAACATTACAGACCGAAAAAAAAATTCGGAGCGATTAACTACTTTTGTGTGTGCTCTGTCAATATCAGGTGCTAAATCATCCCAATATATATTGACTTCGCATAGTTTGCCGTCCAATGGAAGTTATGATTGCTACTTTCGCCCCCCAGTCGGGATGAAAGTAAGCGCCGGGCGGGACAAAAGTAACCTGATCAAATTAACTGGAATCTTTTGAATTACTGTCGTTTTCATTTGAAAAAAATCAAACAATGTCTTTGCTAACATGCAATTGTAAATATACAATGCACTCATTTATTCAATTCAATCATAAAAATGACATTAAAACAGAAGCAAAACCAATCACACATTTGTTTTAAACATTTTCATCACAGTTGCGACAGATATAATGAGCTGCACCCTCAGTGCATGCCTCATGTGACCACAGCGGACAAAAGATGCACTGCACCCACACTTCTCCAGGCAAAGATGAGGCAAATGTCTCCCCACAAACAAGACATTCCTCCTCATTGCCCCGAGAAACTGTGGTTGCAGTGTATCCGCTTAACGTTTTCTTTGGGCGTTTTGAAGAGGACTGTTTCTTCTGGCCCCTCTGCCGAGTCTCCTCCTCCAAGGCAGCTTTTACTGGGGTGTCGGTCAGTATTGCTGTTGACCTGCTACATTAAATGAGATGGTAGTCAGAATCAGCTTGTTTTTATACAAGCAAGAAAATCAAGACAAGTTAAAAACAACACTCTGCTCACCTCTTTCTGCCTCTTCTTTTATTTTCTTTCCTTGAGCCAGCCTTTGGATATGGGCGAACCTTTTCTGGGCTGAACCTCTGTATTGGCGTGCCACTAGATGTTCCTGGAACCACAAGCATACCTGGATAGATAATATTTCAAAAAAATAATAAATGCTTGGCAAGGCTCAACATGCACATTTAAAAGACACGCACAGGCACAAACTCTCACCATCTAGAGGAATGGCAGACTCATGGGGATGCAGCTCAAATGGGCTCTGGCTAGGTTGCTGGTGTTTTACGGGAGAGGGCGCTGGTGATGGAGCGGACATTGGTGATGAAGAGGGCGCTGGTGATGAAGAGGGCACTGGTGATGAAGCGGACATTGGTGATGAAGAGGGCGCTGGTGATGGAGCTGGCACTGGCATTGGGGATGGAGCTGGTGCTGGTGCAGGTGCAGGACGGTCGGTCACAAAAGCTGGAGCAAAGTCTGTCTCACTGAAAATATCTGGATTCAAGGGCCAGATACCGGTACCTCGAACCCAGCTGAAATGCTGCTTGCTGTGTCGCAGCTTGAGGCAGAGCTTTAGCCACAAGACTTGGGATGTTGTAGATGGTCAAAGTTCTTCCAGGGTTCATTCGCATCCAATTGTCTGCTGCAGTGTTAATGTAGTGCTTCAGAGGACCAAAACGCTTCGGTCTAGCGGCTGAAGACGGTGGGAGCAGTCTTGGGGGAAAAGACAGGAGTACAATGCCATGTGACTTGCAAAAGTCAATAGCTACCACAGAGTGGTGTGATGGATGATTGTCTAAGAGTAGCAGCAACTTTGACTCCGGGGTCACGCGGGTGTGCCTTGCAAAATGCTGTAAAAATGCCAAGAAATCAGCCTCCTGCATCCACCCCGATCCATTGGCAGAACCAGTGCAGCCAAGGGGGCCATCCCGGATGAAGTGGTGCTGGAACTTCTTCCTTGGGAAGATAAAGTAAGAACACAAAGTTGCCTTGTGCGTTGGCAGCAAAGGCAACAGTCATCAATGTCCCTCTTTCCCCAGAGGTAACAGCACTGACCTGGCGCTGCCCCTTGGTGGCAATGATTTTGTCTGGCACTTGAACTGTTGTGGTACCTGAAATAATAAATGAAATGAATTATTGCTGTTGCAAATCACTGTTGCTTTTTAATTCATCTAAATATAAATTTGTACCTGTTTCATCCATGTTCCAGATGTTCTTTGCTTCAAAATTATGGCGGGTGAGGACAGTCTTTAGGTTTTTTTTTTTTTAAGATTATTTTTTGGGGAATTTTTCCTTTATTTGACAGTTATACAGTGTAGAGAGACAGGAAGGTTGGAGAGAAGAATGGGGGAAGACATGCAGCAAATGACCTGAGCTGGAATCGAACCCAGGTCGCTGCGGGAAGGACACAGCCTTTATGGTACGCGCGCTTAGACCGATGAGCCACCGGGGCGCCCCAGTCTTTCGGTTTTTAAAAAAACGCTGTCACGTTGGTCTTGTTGAAGCTGGTGGAACGGGACATGCTGGTGGCTTGAGGTCGACGGATGGAGAGGGTTTTGTTGAGCTTGAGGAAGGAGGTGAGCCAGTCCTTCCCTGCCATCTGGTTTTTCTCCCATGAACATAGAGTTTTGAGGCCAATATTTTCGGCCAGCTCATATGCAAACTTTCGCACCTAAAACAGCATGAAAAAAGAGGTTAATTCCCGGGTAGCAAGCACCTCAGAGCCGGGGCAGATCCGGAGCTGAGGTGCTTGCTATCTTAGGCAAATGGTAATAGTGGTGTAGCTCTGTCTGCAGTGTTACTCCAACCTCTTTAGGACTCAGGCCAAAATATATATCAGCTGCTCTCTTTATATATGCCTGCAGTCTCTTCTCCTGTTCTTCTGTGAAGACTTTGTTGTGAGCCCTGTACCCTGGGGCTCTGGCCTGCTGCCCTCCTGCCTCTGCCCTCCTCTTGCAGTACCTGAACAGGGTGACATGACAAACGCCATGCACCTCTGCTGCCCTCCTTATACTCTCGCCTCTTCGGACATCAAGAAAGGCCCTTCCGTAAACCTGCTGGTCAACCTTTCCTCTCTGGGTAGTTCTGACCCTAACTCTTGGCATTTTCTGTCGGTAAAATATTACACAAGAAAATTCGGCCGCATTAGCAGAGAGGGACGAACGTAACCGTTGCTACTTCCGCCCCGACAGTGACTCCAGACATTAGAACCAGGATTGCTTCTAAAGTGGAAAAAGTCCGACATTTCAAATGTCAGGATATGTTACAAAACTAAATGACCTATCACTTCATCATAAAAATGACACATGGAGCGATAAAGACAATCTTTAAGTCAAAAAGTTCACCATTTGTCTGAATTTACTCACCACTGTGGAAAAGGGTCTTCCCGGTCTCGTTCCGTAAGGAGGCGTCGAAGCCTCAAGATTTTTCGCGGGTCTGGAGAGTGTCGCGAGCTGGACGTGCTGACCTAATATGACGCATCGAAGTGCGGATGGCTGTGAGTAAATCGCCGTATTACTTTCGTCCCACGTTACTTTCTCACCGGCTCTCCCCATCCGATAAAGTACCACCTCTGAAAGCAACCCAGGTCGGATTTTAAAAAGTCAGATTTCGTGAGATTTGAGCTGCTCACACGATCATGAAAAAATCAGACCTGGGTCGCATGAAGGCAAAAAGATCGGATTTGGGTCGCATTTCACTGCCGTGTGAACGAGGCCTGAGTTGCAGTATCAATCCTTGAATGGGGACTGCTTTTTATACTGTAGTTGATTCAAGCTATATCTCTAAATATTGTGTTAAGTCATGCAGTAATTATGCAAAATGTATATTATCATGTTCTACCATTATATATGCAAGGTATCATAACAATAAAGACAGGCCCAAATTCATAATAGCTGTGACGACATGCGGGCAAACATCCACATGTACACGCATTCATACACACACACACACACACACACACACACACACATATGCACACACACACACACACACACACACACACACACAAAAGCACTCACCCCACTGGAAAAGGAACTCTGCAGAGTGCAGTAATGCCTCCCACAAGGGTACAGGACAAACAATTCATAAGGTATGAAACGGGGCACGGCTAAATTATAGGGGGCGGGCCAAACCATCACCAGTGAAAAATGAACTCTGCTTAGTCCAATGCCAACTCCCACAAGTGCCTGAAACACATGGTTAGTGAGTTATGAAAAGGGGCATGGCTAAAGTGAGTGGGCGAGAATCAGAGTCTACCAACCCACAATTTGAAAGATCAGAGAAAAACGAATTCAGTTTCTGCTCTGTAAATTCAGATGTTTGCGAATTAGTTGGTATTTCTGGTTCAAAGAACTTATAACTGATGGCAAATATTTATGATGTAAGTGTAGTCAGAGGGAGAGAGAGAGAGAGAGAGAGAGAGAGAGAGAGAGAGAGAGTGTAGTCAGAGGGCTCTTCGTGCACTTAACTCATTTTTTACCAAATGCTAGATAGTAGACTCTGGTTCTCGCTTACAAAAGTATAGATGTTGTCCTAACTCACACCATTGGAACAGGAACTTTCCACTGAGAACACTCAGTATGTTTGCATGCACAGTTAAGTCAAGTTATGGTTATAGCTGGATCAGACCATTTAATCAGACTACTGCCCTTGTCCCAGTATACATGGGCGGAAGAGGCATTGATTTATAGACCAAAGCATGTCCATCTCCGCAAGCATAGATGGCAATATGCCGGCTTTCAACATATTTGTGTGGGACCTTTTTCCGGTTGACCTATTACGTCACTGACCAAACAATCGACAGTCAAGTTAGCTTACGGCAAATTGGGGCATGTTCTAGTTCTTGCCTCTTGAAGGATTAAATTACGATTAGTCTTGCGTAGACGAGTGAGAACATACGCACTCTCCCCTTGCTTTTCAAGATGACGTCCATTTCCACACAGCTTGTTTTTGATAGAATTTGATGCAAACCCTAGTTGGCAGCCATCTCGGAAAACATACAAGAACTCTTGAGTAATTCAAATCACTTAAGTCTTCCCATGCGAGACCTAGGCGGGGGACCCTTAAATTTTGAACATGCCCCTGGTAGCATGTTGAGTAGTGAAAATATGGACTACTTGACAGCTCTGTACATTTCATATGTGCTGTGATCTATGTTTTTTGTACAGTTGAGACGCACGTTATCGCTGGTGGTCATAGTGTTAGCCGAATGCAGGCAGCAACGACGTATGCTCCTGGAGTGCTCCAACAACGCGACCTACGCAGTGCTCCACTTTGTGCCCTCTCTACTACCCTTGCGTGCATTTTTCAGAAGCATGGTTGCTAGCAACTTATCAGCGACACGCCGTCGGATGTGAGTACGGTGAGGCAGAATCCTCCCCGTTAAACAAACTATAACTCCCTCTTACTTTGCTTGATTAGCAATCAGAGGATTGATTAACTAATTTGCTAAGACTTATCGGCAGAGTGACGGGCCAATTTCAGTGTCCATGACATTATTGCTCAGTGAGTCAAACTTGGAATTCTCACGAGATAGCAAATTTGCTCATATTTGCTTACAGGAAGCTAAGAAAATACTATTAACAAATATTAAAACCTTTCTAATGCTGTGTTCAATGCTTGGTTAATAAGTTTACAGTGATGTTTTCCCCCTTAAAAATGTACTTTTTAATGCCATTCAAGAAAAAAGAAAAGTTTATTTTCAGTCTTCTTTCATAGTCTGATAAACGAAAGGTTAAAACGATGCATACAATTCCCGAGAGAGTTGAGATTTTTTCGAATTAATCATTAATATTTCCATCCTTGCAGTCTTGAATCAAAGTGTATACTGTACATAAATGAGTCTTTTTGTCATTATCATCTCTTAATCATTACAGGCTACATATAGGATAGGTCTTAATTGTTCCGTAAAAAAAGTAAAAACTGATTTATTGTCAATCAGGCATAGTGCAGGTTGACAAAATCCTGTGATAGTCACTGCCTCCCCTGACAGCATGTCTCTGCAACTTACATAGTTTGTCCACTCACAGTTAGTGGTTCCAACTATGTAAGTTAGCATCTGTGCTTTCGAGAAACACACCCCTGAGCTTCCCGTGCATGTCGGATGTGTGTCAGGAGCAAAGACTGGTGGGAGAGAGAGAGTCGTTTTGAAAGAGTTTTCCGATGGCGAGTGTAAGGAAAAGTTTTGACTGTCATGCAGGTTATTCGATAAATTATGCAGATTAATGGAAGAAGTCATGAGCCCCCAAGACGTGACTGTTCGAGCATTAATACCACTGCAGATGAGGATTGCAACTGTTCTGTACAAACTTGCTAGTTGTGCAGAGGACAGACTTGTTGCTAATGAGTCTGGTGTTCACAAGTCCATAAGACTTCCGGGTCAAAGCCCTGCAAGATGAACTGTGGGGCATGCGCAGAGCGCATAGTCCAGGTCAGATTGATTCAAGCATATACATGGAGAAGTAAATTGACTCATAACTGCATTATCTGTGTGTGTCAGTCCGACTTTGAGCAATTTGATTTAGTCGATTCCAGACGGACTTCACGTGTTCACATGCATTTTAAAAGTTTGACTTTAGTCAGACTAACACAATAAATCCTCATTCAGTCATTGTTTTCAATAAATTAGACTGGCCCGTGGCATTGTCAGCGTGCTTGTTCTGAAAATTGCTTCGGTCAGACAGGCCATGGAATGGGGTGGGTGGCACAGATGCAGGTCTGCGCTCGGAGATTATCGAGGACAAATGCCACCTGCTTCGGAGAGACGAGGGAGTGTGGATTTATATTTTGTGGCTACGAGGTGGCTAATTCATGGGAACGAGTTACTACCTTGCGGCAACGAAATATCTAATACGTGGGAATCAAGTTACTACTCGTGGGAAAGAAATAACTGATTCGTGGGAATGAGTTATATCTTGTGGCCACAAATTATTTTTTTCTCTTGTCATTTCACTTCCCGGGCTCCGTACTTCGTAGTGTGCAGCGAGAAATCCGAAATAGTGACCCCTATGTTTTATCTTGAATTTAGGTCACTGGGGAATCCCTCTTGCCGATTTGAGCCATTTCAAGCTGATGACGTAATCCAATGTGTAATACTAGGCAATCATGTGACACGGGCGGTTTGAGGCGGTCTAGGGAACAGAAGTTTCAGGCGGTATCGGGCGGTCCAAGTGCTATTGGGTTAAGGTGTATATTTTGTTTCTAAGTAATGAATTAGATAATTGCCGTCCATACAATCTATATTATAGCCTTGCTACACCTTCCCTAGAAGCTGGACTATAAAGCCCTAATTAAAGATTTTGCTACGATGAATCTTCGACGCACTGCATGCATTTAAAATGATTTTAAATGCATGCCATGCATCAAACTTTCACGCTGTACTAATAACCAAATTTACTCAATTATTCAATAGCAACGCTTTGACGGAGGAGGCGTTAGAAATTTGATTAATTATGCTTGCATTGCAGCAACCAGGGTGCAACCACGCTTCCCCGCAAATGTAGACTATTCTTTTGAATGCTGAATGCATTTTGATCAATCGCAATCTTAAAATAAATAGAAAAACTCCATTCAGTACTGGTGCATAACAGCGCATGGATTCTTCGAAAGACTACTTTAAAAACGACTGTTGAATATTTAGCGGATAATTATACCGCAAATACTACAAACAAACCTGTTAAGCGTTTATATTGTTGCACATGTGAATGGCGCATGGACACCCAATTAGAGGCACTGGGAACGCAAGGTTCTATCTCAGGCCAGGTTTGTGTGATTAAGGTGGTTTAGGGCTCGTTGGAAACGTCAGAGCCCATAGAAACAAATGGCCACCCGCAAAGTCTTGCTGACAGCTTCACAAGCCAATCACAGAGAGGGAAATACATTGCATGCATGCAGAATGCTCAGGACCTGACATCCTTTGAAGCAGTTCCCCAGAAAAAAAAAAAAAAAAAAAAAGCATGGAGACTGGACGATCTAGTTTCAATATAACACGGACGCATTGGGCTAACAATAGCAACCGCAGATTAACCCTTGAACACAGTTTTTAATATCAAAGAAAAAATTTTTGCTCTTCACTGTGGAATGTAAAGTGTATGTCTGCTGTTCTTTGAGTGTGGTGTCAGTTTAAAATGACATGGCTTATATTGTTAGATTCTGTGGACTTTCCTCTCTCATATGATGTATCGTTTGCATGCATAGCACAAATTCAGTAGAAGCACTAGCGATCGACCACTGACATTATTTTATCCTACAGTGTAAAAAATTTTCTGTAAATTTTACAGTAAATTACTGGCAGCTATGTTCCCAAGCAGTTACTGTATTTTTTACAGTTTTCTTACTGTAATTCAAATTTACAACCTTTTACTGTAAGTAACAAATACAGTATGATTCTGTATTTATTTGAAATTACAGTAAATTACTGGAAGCTGTTTCCAAGCAGTTACTGTATTTTTTACAGCTCTTAGTGTAGTTCAAATTTACAACCTTTTACTGTAATTAACAAAATTACAGTAAATTACTGGCAGCTGTGTTCCCAAGCAGTTACTGTAATTTTTACTGCTCTATTACAGTAACTTAAATTTACAGCCTTGTACTGCAATAGACAAATACATCATCATACTGTATTTCTTTAAAATTACAGTACATTACTGGTAGCTGTGTTCCCTGGGAAACACGGGCAGTTACTGTACTTTCTACGAGTACAACTGTAAACAATAAAATGCTGTATATTTTTTATAAAAGACACAGAATGAAGAAAAAGAGAACCAAGATGAATATATTTGAATAACAGTTTATTAAACAAAATAAACCTGTCCAAAATCTGCACTCACCATTACCGATAAATGTCACTGAAAATATTAATGGATGCACAAAAAATGCACAATTCTCAAACAAAGCAAGCTGGCTCAAAATCAATCCTGGTGCCAATGTTTGAGCAACTAAACAAAAGTCCTCTCCACAAAAAATCCACATTGACCAATGGGGAAAAAAATAAAAAATAATGCATTTACTTCCCCCCCCTGGTGGTGGCTGATCGACTCAGAATGGAAGGGTGACTGACTTGTCTCCTTGATAGGGACATATTGAGCAAAGCACTCCCTACCATCTGTATCTGTCCCAAACAAATGGGTTCTGGCCCGACATAATGAAAACTTTTTTTAAACAGTTTTACACCACTGATCTGTTTTCAATGTCTGAGTGTTACAAGCTGTAAAAAGGTCTTCTGTTTTCAGTACCTCAACAACATTCTTAATATCAGATTCAGAAACCCCCAGTGTAACCAACTTTTCTCTCATTTTGTAATACAAATGTGATTGGCTGATGGAATATATCTCCTGAAATTCCTTGTTTGAATAACCAAGAATGGAAGCAATAATTTTGCCTGTAACTTGAGATAAAATAGGGCAACACTTTAAAAAAAGGGGGGGGGGGGCTTCATCAACACTTAGATTACTTCTCATTTGTGCAAGGCTCACTTGGTGCATCACATAGTTGGCCACCATCATTTACTCCATGGGGACTACCTGAATTCTCAACAGGTTTCTGTATTATTGAGTCAACTAAACTTCCCACAGAAGAGCCTTTGTGGTTTCTGCTCAGGTGTGAAGTCAGTACTAAACAGTTTTATATGAGGAGAGAGAAAGTGGTGAATGAAAATAAAAATTAAAAAAAAAATCTAGTTTTCCCCTAGGATTTATAGGTAGTGAAAAATGCACTGTGCAGCTACTTGGACTAAGGGTAAATTGAGGATTCCTTCTTAACAGGGTGTTGCATTAATAAACAAATCAACATTGGTTAAGACCAAACACAACTTTTTTTAAATGTAACCATTACACTAACTAGCATGACCATTTTAACATAACTCTTCTCTTTTACATGACTCTTTTGACACAACCCTTCCCTGTCACTCAGCATGTGGGGTGGAGCGGACCTGTTAAAGTGTATGCATGCACTCACTCATTTAAGAAGTTCCACTCAAAGTCCATGAGCTTGTGCATGAGTGAAGAGACATGAGGATTGACGGTGGTTTGCTTCTTCTGGACTTGTTTTCCAGTCTTGCTGCATGTCACCTTTTTTCGGCTGGCTTTGGACCCACGTTCGGGGTTGATGCCGAGGAATCGTCTGAAAAACAAAGAAACAAGAGTAAATCAGAGGCTAGGTAAAGGGGAGGGAGAGGAGATGGGGGAGTGAGAGTGGAGGTGGAAGGGGGGAGATGGAGAGGAGGGGGAGAGGGGAAGTGGAGGGAAGGTGGAGGGAAGGGAGAGAGGACATGGGGGAAGGGAGATGAAGAGGGGGAGGTGGAGGAGAGAGAGAGAGGATGGAGAGGAGGGAGTCTCTCTTACCTTTGAATAAACTCAAGGGTGCATGCTGCCTCTTCATATTGATAATTGAAGTTGTAGTAAGCTGCTATGACAGCTGCAAGTCCACTGATGAAGGTGAGTTGTGAGCCCTCACACGTCACATGCCCGTCCATGCTCAGCATCCAACGTCCTCTGCTCAGAGTTCCCCCTGAAACGAAATACCACACACAGATTTAAACAATGCAAATAGACTACATGCATAACTGAAGTCTAGCTTCAGTACTTCCTGGACGAAAGCTCACAAGTTGATTTCCTGCATGCATTACTTGACAAGACAACCATGTAAATAACCATGAAATTAACTGTAGTTGTATTCATTTAAAGTAATCTTTTTTGACCTTTTTAAGGAGGCTTTTTTCATTATTGGTTACCCATAACTCAAATTTTCTAACTGTAACTGAAATGCACACCATCAAACATTTCCTTGACAGGTGCGTAGGACAAAGCACAACTTACCGTATGTACTTACCAAGAATAATCAGCCGAGGACTCTGGGGTAGGGCGAGGGTTCTCTCTACATCTGCAGCTGTTGCAGACACCTGTCAAACACACCCGGCAAATACAAGATATTATGAAAGCCAAAGCATAAATGAAGTTTGAAGCATAAAATAAAAAGTTTTATCAGTTTTATACATGATCAATTTTAATTTTTTTCTGATGTGTGTTTTGCTTTGTCACCAGGGCACCATTGAAAATGAGACTGTCTCAATGGGTTCCCCCTGGTGAAATCAAAGTTAGAGAAGTATAATGAAAATTAGAAATAAAAGAGTATGAAAGAAGTATATTTCAACTGAAAGATTAATTGATCCTACTTACATCTGCTTGAAGGATAAGTCCATCCTTCTCCTTGAAGTGTGCAAGTAGCAGCTGGGTTACGCAGGAGGCAATTTCACCATCTTCACCCATGGAAAGAACAGCCCAAACCTCTTCATTTGTAGGTTTGCTCTTGAAGAAAGCAAGTATTGCCTTGCCACACTCTTCCATGGAGAGCTTGAGCGTCCTCAGAACATCTTTGTCAGTGAGGAGCTCAAAATGAGCATAAATGAACTTCTGAAAAAAAAGGTAGGGCCATTTCTTTTGAAGCTCCTCTATGGTAGGTGGTGGTGATGTGTTGATCATTGGGCGCTGGACGCAATATGAGCTCTCCATGAGTTTGGCAACTTCTCCTCTGTCGGCCCCAGATGCACCCTCTTGTTGGAACAGCTCCTCCAGACACAGCCTTTCTCTTCAAGAGTTTCCTCACTCTCACCTGGCGGGAGTTCTGCTTGCCATCTTGTACATCCATAGGAATCGGTAAGGCTTCTTTTAGTTGTAGGTCCATCTTCTGTTGACTTCTGCACTCCACGGCGGGCAAGTGTGTTGTTGCGGTTCAGGTGCTCAATGCGTACTTTGAGTTGTGAAAGAAGTGAACAATAGCCAATGGTCTCTACACCAGCAACAGTTACAGCATCTGAGAAAGATTTGGGATATTGTCTCACAATTTTTGAGTCACTGTCTGACACTGTGATCGTGTGGGGTTTGCCTCAAACTTGCGCATTTCGTCTGCAAGAACTCTGACCATTTGGCGTCTATCGGCGGGGGTGGGTAGTTTTCCGTTGGCAATGGCTGACCGTATCCCAGCAGGCATCTGTTCCCACGGAACCTGAAACGTCTCCGGCCAGGTTACTGACACTGTAGGGTTTAAAGACCTGGGACTAGCGAACTCCGCCAAGGTTCTTGGACTAGGGCTGGAGGATGTACGTCTTGGGGTGCTCGCTGCCGAGGAACTTTAAAGTGTAGAATTTGGTGAAAGGACTGAGGAGCCAGGAAGGTCCGGCTGTGAAGCTGAAAAAAGATAACAGTAATCTTTATAAATACTACAGGGACACAGGAGCATGAAAGAGTGTGAAATTTCAGACCTAAAGGTGTTTGTTAAAGTGGCACAGTCGCGCATGTTAACTGCATTAAAATCTACAATGAATATTTCTTTTTAAAAGAACCATAAAAATTGGATTTGCGGTCGGATTTCAGATCTATGCTTGAGAGCATTATTTACTACATTTTCCATATCTCCAACACACCTAGTGCACCCTGGAGGAGCCAGGGTGAGATTATGACATAATCTGGACTGGTTTGGCCATGGAAAAATGACATTTTCATAAGATAGGGACAGGGTTACACTGATAGTGATTATACAAAGTCTACACATAATTCAAAAATTCAGTCTTCAACTAAGTTTAAGTTAGTCTATAATATGGCAATTTCCCTTTAATAAAGATAAGCGTTTCACCTCTCTAGGCCATATATATCATTTCATACCTGATTGAAAAGCAGCCAGAAGCTTCCTGACTTGAACAGGACGTAAAAGGTTGGCTATATCTTCTTCCTTCAAAAAACTCAGGTCTTCTTTCGTCTCTACACAACTGTGGATAAGTCTTTCGATGATTTCGTTCAGAGTATCTGTAGGAACACTATGAATAGTTGCCATGATAACTGCGTGCATCTCTTCACTGAAAGCAGGCCTCACTCTAAAGAAGGGGGAGAGTGGTGAAGAACCATAAGAGTCAAGCCCCATACTTCGTAGTCGGGCAAGGGGTAATAGTCCAGCAGTCTTTCCTGATCAACACAACAGTAGGTTTTCTCCACAGACTCAACACAATGAACACTTTGGTCAGCAAGGTACACAGACTGACATTTTTTTGTGATGAAATATACAACAGAAGCCCTGTGAATGAAAATCAATTGGATTTGACTAAATATCAGTCCTTTCTCATTTTTGTCAATTACAACAAACATGTTCTTTTTGTACTGAGCGCCCTTCACTGTTGCCTCATGGGTAACAATAGTGATCTCTGAGTCAAAATGATGATGTGCGACTGACTGAACAATTTCTTCATTGTAATCACTGGTGTAGAATGGCGTCCCATTTTCAGCAATGACCTCTGGAGGGAAGAAGTTGCCAGCACTTAGAAAAGACTGGAGAAGCTGACGTCTCTCGGCGAGGGTGGAATACAGGTTTTTAAAATTGTGCCATTTTTGTGCACATTGTTTGAAGTAGGCGTGTTTACTTTCAAATCTGACCGTCCACAGACGAATAAGTGGACCAAAGCTGACAATAAGTTCAGGATAATGAATGAGATAATGATGCTTGGGCTTGAGCTCGTTGTGTGGAAAAGCTTGTACTCGAAATGACAGATATTCTTCAATTAGAAATTGCAAATAGGCCACCTGACCAGAAGAAATTACTGGTGCACAAATAAGGTCAACAATCTGCCTAAGCTGCAACATTAGCTGCCACATCTCATTCTCGGGGTCTTGAATTTTATCTCCAATCAACAGTGGCAGCAGCCGGAGGAAAACCCAGTTCTGAACAGCATGCCCACTAAGCTTAGCCCCACCTGGGTTAACCTCACACGGTTTGTCCTTTGCGTCATTCCCCTGATATTTGAACTGGTCGATACGCTGGTTTAAATCAAGATAACGAAAGTGTTTCTCGGATACAAGATGATGTATGTATAACGCTAGATCATAAGAAACAACTCCCTTAAAAAGATGGTGGCCAAGGCAAGGTGGTAACCCAGGCTGACATACATGAAAGAAATTGAGCTCATTAAACAGAGAGTCAAACTTGACACCTACGTTTGTAATGGCCGGTAGAATTAGGAGGCCAAGTGCAACGACCAGAGAGAAAGTGAGGAGCACGGACAGACCAAACGAAAAATACAGACCAAATGAAAGTACTCGCGCTTCCAAAGGACGTATAATAGTCCGAAAAATGGAAGCAAAGCGAGATAGAAAAAAGGGAGAAGAAACTCCAATAATCAAAAGATAGAAAGTCATACAAAACCTGACTACAGATATCTTCGGCTATAGAGCGAAGCTAAAAACAGACACTCTAGCGAAGGGGGCGTGCTGGACTTCCTGCTTATATAGAGTCCGGGAAGGCGCCGCCCCAGCTCAATCAGCCAGCTGGGCAAAGAATCCGATAGCCAAGGAACTCGAAATCATCCCAGGACGAGAGCTGCAAAGAAATGTCCAAACCACACGCACACCTCACAAACCATGACAATGTTTGCAATCTCATCTAAAGCAACATTCTCTAGGTTATGTCTGTATGACTGCACTGACCCAGTAACACCCTTAGACAATGGCTCAGACTCAAATGTGGGTCGATCAATTTCACAGTATCTACAAAAATTGAGACTCCTGCTGAAATTTTCAACAAACCCTCCTATACTGCGTGACCCCAGATTGTCTCCTGCAATGGCGACCACAGTCCCTTTGACGTTCTGGCCATCAGGCATGCAGAGCTACACCATTCACCTCAAGATCTTTGAGTTCTTTAACCAGTGGGCCCATAACTAGGTCTTGACCAAAAAATTTAAAATCTTGCTCTCTACAAAGGAGAACGAGTTGCATTTGATCAATACTTGATCTATTATGAGGCAAAATATTCCCAAGAGTCATATACACCGCAAGTATTTTATGTTTTCTCTTTCCAGAGCCAAGAGGATTTAC
The DNA here is from genome assembly GCA_029692085.1 of Gymnothorax javanicus. NCBI lineage: Eukaryota > Metazoa > Chordata > Actinopteri > Anguilliformes > Muraenidae > Gymnothorax > Gymnothorax javanicus. The sequence goes on from CM056193.1 coordinate 149,425,581, forward strand.
AACCTCAAAAGAATCCTGATAGAGGATCACAGCTAGGGATGAGGGGTCAGTTTTTAACAATAGGTTTCCTTCCATATTTTTGCCATCCCAAACCTCCTGAAAGATATTTTTTGATTGAACCCTGGACTGTGCCATTTTGTGCTGTTCTCTGATCCACTCAGAATGGAAAAGTGACTGAATTGTCTCCTTGATAGGGGAATATTGAGCAAAGCACTCCCTACCATCTGTGTTCTGGCTCTATATAATGAAAACTTTTTTTAAACACAGTTTTACGCCGCTGATCTGTTTTCAATGTCTGAGTGTTGCAAGCTGTAAAAAGGTCTTCTGTTTTCAGTACCTCAATAATATTCTTAATATCAGATTCAGAAACCTCTAGTATAACCAACTTTTCTCTCATTTTGTAATACAAATGTGATTGGCAGGTGGAATATATCTCCAGAGATTCCTCCACAATTGTTTGAATAACCGAGGATGGAAGCAATAACTTTGCCTGTAACTTGAGATAAATTAGGGCAACGCTTATTAAAAAAAGGGCTTCATCAATACTTTCTGGGCATATTTCAGATTGCTCCTCATTTGTGCAAGGCTCACTTGGTGCATCACATAGTTGGCCACCATCATTTACTTCATGGGAACTACCTGGATTCTCAACAGGTTTCTGTAGTATTGAGTCAACTAAACTTCCCTCAGAAGAGCCTTTGTGGTTTCTGCTCAGGTGTGAAGTCAGTGTAGATTTCACAGAAAATGTCTTGTTGCATTGTCTGAATGGACAAGTACACTGCCCTCCATAATTGTTGGCACCCCTGGTTAAGATGTGTTCTTTAGCTTCTAATAAATTCAGTTTTTTTCTAAATAATATAGGACCACAATGAAAAAAAGAGGAAAATTCAACCTTTAATTCAAGTGCATTTATTCAGTGGGAAAAAAATCCCAGAAATAATTCTTTTACATCAAATTATGTGTGCCACAATTATTAGCACCCCTGATGTTAATACTTTGTACAACCCCCTTTTGCCAACAAAACAGCACCTAATCTTCTCCTATAATGTTTCACAAGATGGGAGAATACAGAAAGAGGGATCTTCGACCATTCCTCTTTGCACAGTCTCTCTAAATCATCCAGCGACCTGGGTCCTCTCCTCTGCACTCTCCTCTTTAGCTCACTCCACAGGTTTTCAATGGGGTTGAGGTCTGGGGACTGAGATGGCCACGGGAGGAACTTGATTCTGTGTCTGGTGAACCATTTCTGTGTAGATTTGGCCACATGTTTAGGGTCATTATCTTGCTGAAAGACCCAGTGACGACCCATCTTCAGCTTTCGGGCAGAGGCCACCAGATTTTGATTTAAAATGTCCTGGTATTTCAAAGCGTTCATGATGCCATGCACCCTAACAAGGTTTCCAGGGCCTCTGGAAGAGAAACAGGCCCACAGCATCACCGATCCTCCCCCATACTTCACAGTGGGCATGAGGTGCTTTTCTGCATACTCATCTTTTGTGTTCCGCCAGACCCACTTAAAGTGTTTGTTGCCAAAAAGCTCTATCTTGGTCTCATCTGACCAAAGCACACAGTCCCAGTTGAAGTCCCAGTACCACTTAGCGAACTCCAGACATTTGCGTTTATGATTGTGAGTGAGAAAAGGTTTTTTCCGTGTATGCTTCCCAAACAGCTTGTTGGCATGTAGATAGTGCCTGATGGTTGTTTTGGGGACTTTGTGACCCCAAGATGCTACCATTTGTTGCAATTCTTTAACAGTGAGCTTTGGAGAACTTTTTATTTCTCTTACCATCCTCCTCACTGTGCGTGGTGGCAAAATAACCTTGCGTCCTCGTCCCGGCTTGTTTACCAGTGTTCCAGTTGTTTTAAACTTCTTAATGATTCCTCTGACAGTAGATATGGGCAGGTGCAGGCGAGTGGTTATTTTCTTGTAGCCATTGCCTGACTTGTGAAGGTCGACACACATCTGCCTTACTTAAATGGTGTGTTCCTTTGTCTTTCCCATGTTGAAGAGTGGATAAGAGAAATGGCCTCTGTGTCACGTCATATTTATACCCCAGGGAAACAGGAAGTGATGAATTACTAATTAAATGTTCCTTGATACTCTGATCAACTTTGTAAACTACTGTAGAAATGACAGCAATACTTCAATTACATTTATTTCCTAGGAATTGTTAGGGGTGCCAATAATTGTTAAATCGGTGATTTTATGAAAAATAATTATTTCTTAGTCAGGGATTTTTTTTTTTCCCTTAAAATTCACTTGAGTTGAAGGTTACATTTTTCTATAATTTTCAGTGTGAGAGTATGCTTCTGCAATAAAAATTGAATTTATTTTAAGGCTTTTAACACATCTTAACCAGGGGTGCCAATAATTATTGAGGGCACTGTAAGTGCTTTGCCTTCAGCAATATGGGTCTTTAAATGACCGAACAAACTTTTCATATCATCACAGCTAACACTGCAGAAATCCATATGACACTTTAAATTTAGATCAGCACGACACAACCTAGCATCAACCACACCTTTTTCGTCTGTGTGATGCCTGAACTGGTGTGCTTTAAAAGCTGCAAATTTAGAAAAAGTTCTCTGGCAAATGGGCACAGCACATCTGAAAGTAAGGCCCAATCCCAATTCTCTTCCCTTAATCTTAACCCTTGGTTTCAAGTGCACTAAATAGTAAGATTTCCCTCAACGACGAAGGGATAGTTTTGAGGGGAAGGGAATTTCACCTAAGAATTGGGACGCCACTTCATGCAAATTAACGTAACACGTGTGTCCATGCACGTCACGCGTATGGCCGACGTACGCTTCTTGCACTTATTTCGAGGTGTTTACATTCTATCATGTAACCTGTATCGGTTTTGTACACTGAACTGTAGCCTACATTATACAGTTACCGACTCATTGCATGGCTTGCCAGAGCGATCATTGCAACTTTGAAAGTTGACATACGCAGCTACAGCCGGGTAGCTGTCGTGGTATGTTCGCATTCACAATCACAAACCAGGTCATGTCACGACACAAATTTCAAAGAAATTGGAATATAACACGTGTAAAACGCAGGCATGCTCGTCATGCATAACGATAACATTAGCCAAATGCGTGCAGCATTACTGCTATACAGAGAACTCGGTGGATATCATGCTGGCTACAACGTGAATTAGCGATTTTCCAACATTCATATTCTAAATCAATGCTTACAGATAAAGATGTATACCCACAAACATAACATATTCCGACATGTTTTGGATTTTTTGCATGCATGCTTGCGGAAATAGTACTTACAATTGTGCGATGCTTTTTCATGGCAGCTGCCATCTTCTTGGAAAACTCGTCCAGCTCGATAGTCTCGGACTGCATCTTGCGAAATTCATTCTTCCCCTCAGTTCGTAGTGAGCATCGCCCGGCCCTTACAATTAAGTGGGAATTTTAAGGGCTAAAAAGCACTTCCCTTAATCATCTTACAGTTTGGGACACCCTTGCCCTTCGCGGGAACGCGCAAATATTAAGGCTAGGGTCAATTTTGAGTGGAAGTGTGGGTATTGGGACGGACCCCAACATTTGGAATATTCCTGTGAATTCACATGTGTCTGGTAATGAAAATATAGTGCTGCATTCCTGTCCACAGAATTGGCAAGGAAACATTGTGAAAATGAATGGTAGACTAAAAGGACTAGAGAGACAAAAAAATCCCCCTCAACCCCCACAAAAGCGATAAAAATATATATTCTAAAGCCAACAACCTATAGCCAATAACCTATATTTGAAATTGCTATGTTGCAATTGATTATACAGACAAAAATAATAAAAGCTAACTTTATCCTACCATGTGGCCTAAACAGCATGCCTGCTTGCTAGCTAGATCGGTTAGTCAGTTACCAAACTGAAATCTGCCTGAAAAGTGTCTAAATGTATACCGGTAGGCTTCTCCAACGTTGCTTTGCAAGCAAACGTTACTCACTCTGATGCCGCAGCTTCGTAGAGCTCAGACCGTGCTGGTGACAACGATGAATTCGACATTGCTGTTCAATACTGTTGAATGAAAGAAAAGAAGCACACTTAAGCCAACATGCGAATGGAATAGTAAAAACAACAAGCACACAGCACTGTTAAATCAATCATTTAACTGTTAGCTTGTGATACATGTGCTTCCTAAAGAGGATTCAACATCAGTTAGTCAGGAACGTGCGGTCAGGGTAGGCAGTGACTTCTCCTTTTTTTATCTCTAGATTTTGTCAACCTGTTTCCACGCACTATGCCTGATTGTCAATCAATCAATTTGACCTTCTTTTCTGGTCAATTAAGCCTGTAATGATTAAGAGGTGATAGTGACAAAAACATTAATTTACCTTTATGCTTTGATTCGAGACCGCAAGGAAGTAAATCTTAATAATTAATTAGGAAAAAATCTCAACTCTCTCGGTATTTCCGTATAATGTTTTGATCTTTTGTTTATCTGATTATGAAAGCAGACTGAAAATAAACTCCCTATTTTTTTTAAAAATGGCATTAAAAAGTACGTGTTTAAGGGGGGAAATATGATTGTAAACATATTGACCACACATTGAACGCCGCATAAGAAAGGTTTTAATATTTGTTAATGGCATTGTGTTAGCTTCCTCTAAGCAAATATGAACAAACTTGCTGTCTCGTGGCATTTTAAATTCGATGCACTGAGCAATAATGTCGTGGATGGAACTGGCACGCCATTCTGCCGTTTAGTCTTGTAAATTAGTTAATTAATCCTCAGATTGCTAATCAAGCAAAGTAATAGGGTTATCGTTTGTTTAACGGTGAGGATTCTGCCTCCCCTAACTGACCTCCGACGGCACGTCACTGCAGTTAGTTGGTGAATGCTTAATGCGGTCTCGCCTGGCTAGATGTTGCTAGGTAGCTAGCGAGCTACTAACGTTAGCCAACTAACATATCAAAAAAACAGGCAAATAAAATATTTGCGGTGGCTCATTCGAAGCTAGGCTAAACATAGAGATTGCTAATAATATAACAAAACAAAGGAATATGGTCAAATATAGTAACATGTGGAACTCTTTTTGTACATATTTTACTCACAAGATGCATCATTAGCTAAAGTTAGCTACTTACCCCGCCAATATTCTAATCTGCTGTGTAAAATTGCACACGGTTGCGTGAGCACCAGACTTCTAAAAAGAAGGGTGAGCACACATAGCTAGCTATCATAATCCGCCAGGAGATGACAGTATGGGTACTCCTTACTATGGCAGGATTTAACTCTTAAAATACTTCCATGGATTCAACAATTCAACTTCAACAACTTAAACCATTATACTGGCAATAATGGCGCAGCTTACCGAGTGCTGAGACCAGAGAGCTGTTTGAGACCCAGGGTTGACAGTTGAGCTCGTCAGAAAAGGCAGTGGAAACGGCACGAATACCAAATCAAGCGCGAGTGAGCTCCCGTGATGCAGTGCAAATTACAGTAATAAACCGTTTGCCCTCTGATTTGACCGTTAACACTATCCCTTTTCCCAAAATGCATTGTTGTATACAGTAGTTGGCTGCGTTTCCAAGATACAGTAATCTGCTGTAAACCTACAGCAATCTTTTACAGTGTATGTTTTGCTACAAGCATCAAGTGCTTTTTGCTTAGTTTCTTACCTTTAAGTGGATATACCATATGAAGATGTTGCTATTAGGGAAAATGCTGTATTTATGATGCGTCATGATTGCCCCCGGTACCAGGGGCAATTCTTGTTTGAGTGGTTAAGGGTCAAAGGCTCACAGCACGCCATTGAAAATCCCGTATTGCTGGCATTACCGCTGGAGGGAAGTTGGGCTTTAGGAGGTTAAAAACCTAAAAGCTTCATCCAGGACAGAGAAAATTGCCACGCTGTCAAAGATCCTTGATTTCGCTCCACTCTGAGAAAATCTTGACCAAAATCGCCAATCTCTTATATTCTTATCATTCCACTTGTCAATCACGAGGGAGAAGGGCAACGTCCAGTAATAGCCAATGCAGTGCAGCCTCAGAAACCAACCTCTTCTTAATAAATTGTGTTGTGTTTGTATGTTTGCAACTTATACTTATGGTGATGGCGCAGACTGTTTCTTGTTTTATACCATCTATGGTCTGTACGCATGTTAAGCAGAAGCTTAGAAAAGTGGTCGTCCACTATGGCCAATGGCAAACTATGTTGGGCTTTGAAAAGAAACATCCAGTTGTTGTTTGTTATGGTGTGTTCATGTGCTCTTTCATCGTTAAAATGAATAGCTTTCAATAAGTAATATTTTTAAAGTAGTTTTTTTTTTTCAAATAATCCGTATGACTTTATTTGCCCATCCGTAGGCTGCGTAAAAAAAAAAAAAAAAAAATCAAATAACTTACAGGCATTCCGTTTACTGTAAGTTGACAAGTATGTTTTTAACATCTAATAATTCTCTCCTTAATGATTTGTATAAATGTTGTCCACACACATACTGTGTTTCAGCTATTAAATTAAACCACTGCAGATCACAATGCCAGAGTTGCAAGGTAGCCTTATGGTAGGAACCTTGACTGGTGACTAACAAATAGCTAGTTTCAGCCTCCGCTGAGGATTGGAATTCTGATTAATGCAAAAATAAGAAATCTGAGGTCTCCTAGGGTGTCTGAGCAAAAAAAATATTGGCAATGGAATATACCTGCTGCAAATTTGTGATCTTTTAGCCGCCTCTTGAAAAATTAGTGTAAAACTGATGTAAAGTAAGTGCAATTTGCACGTGTATTACACCTAATTTTGAGTTCACACTTTATACGTAAAAAAACACGTATATGCACCATGTTTAACACGTAACCTTACATGTGTAAACACAAGTTTTACATGCAATTTTTTTCTGGCTATGCTTTCTTTGCTATGATGTTTCTTGGTTGTTGTAGCTGTTTGTGGTTAGTTGTGGTTAGATGGGTGTGTTAAGAGTAATGTTAACCAGAGAGCTTTTCCCTCTTCTGATTTTTCTTGGTTGTTGTAGCTGTTTGAGGCTAACCAGCAAATTACCGCTGATGTTCTTGTGTTAGGATCTTGGATATTGTCTTTATTAGATAGCAGGTTACATGAATCAGCCGTTCGATAACGTTATTTAGAGTAGCTAGTCTGTGAGTATTAGATTCTGGACTAAGCTTTGTTGCAACAATTTTAGACTAGTATATACATAAGCACAGGGGCTTCAGAAAGTCAAGTCAGCTGTTTGTTTGTTTGTTTATGACAGTTCAAGTCTGCACCTGTTTGATATATTGTTGCCAGCAAGAACTAAGCCCCTGTTAAAAGACGCCTGTTATTATAATTTTTTTTTTTTCCCCTGCGAGTTCTGTTGCGGCTATTGCTCGGTGCTTCTCAGGTTTATATAAATTGTGGTTTCTGTGCCTTGGCAGTAATAATTTTAATGTTATTTAGGGAGCAATACGGTAGCAGGTAGGGGTCAAATGTGGCCAAAACTATATGATGATTGCAGGAAAATTGCACTGCTGGAAAGAGATTTCCAGGGTTAGTTCATCTGCTACCGGTGCCAGCTCGTTGAGCATCTATGCAGCAAGGTTTTTAGTCTCAAAGGCCAAATGACGGCACTGTATAGTTCACAACTGGTAGAGTTTCAAGAACTAAGAATTTTTTTAAGGAGGTGGTGTGCACGCCATTGCCAGGAAGGAAGGAGACCCCAGAGCAGGCAGGGAGAGAAAGTTGGGTGGCAGTAGGACAACAGTGCAGGAAAGGGAATGCATGGCATACAGCCTCCGGCAGCGAGGGGTATATCGGCGAAAACACCCAAGTGAAAGCTCCCCAAAGAAAGGACTTCCAGGAAATTAATATTGAGTTCATTACTTTATTATTAACAATACAAAGTTCAAAATCAATCCGGTTCTCTATCTTGATAAGTTCTGAAGGCATAAAACATTTGAAAAGGATCTGTGGCGGTTGGGGGCGCAAATGTGGATGCAGTGGTGGCGATGATGATTCCATAATATCATTGAAATGTGTTTCACGGATATAATTACAGCTAGAAAATAAACAAAAGGGAAGTCAAAAGCGTAAAAAAACTATGCATGCTCAACTGTGCCGATGTCCCAAAAGGATGTGTGACCCTGCCTGTGATAACCCAGCTAAAGTCATTTTCTGGCGATGTATAGTTTTTTTACACAAAGTCATTCAACATCATGTAAGGAATATTCTGTGAAAAAATCTAACTGATATCGCTTATATTGACCAAGAAGGGTCATTTTAAAGTTTTGGCAGGCATGTTTTCAAACTAGGCTGGTTAGCTTCACAAGATGTTAATCTATAAATGCAAACGCTTCATTTCTGAAATTTGCGTGGTTATACGATGCAATCCATGGAGAAATCCGCACGTGACTTAAGTCAGAACTCTTCTGCCATACCTTCAACTGACCTGCTTTACGATGGTGCGCATAATGGTCTACATTCATTTTTAATGGTAGAAAAGAAGTTCCTAAACCGAATGACACCCAAACTATCAGGTGTTTATCCGCTTGTGGAAACCAACTTCCAGTATTTCTCCATAAAAGTTTGTAAACAAAGTGTCAATAAATTAATAAATTTTAATATATATGATGTTAGAAATTAATTTTTGAACGCTATATTTCGAAACCCCAATGTGTAACTTATCATTTACCTAACATTGACAGCAATAAACTCACATCTCATATTTTTGTCATTTTTTATCACAGGGACTACTTGACGGTCTTTATCTCAAAATTAGATCAGGCGAGTTTGCCGGGTTTTCACAGGCGGGGTCTCATGTGCTGTTTGTGGATGATTGGTTTTTTTTTTTAAGTATTTTGGTGAATACATTACCAGAGATTAGTAATAAATGTACATGAAATGCAATAAGAAATTATGAGTTGTGTCCCATGCCTAATGATCCTGAAATTTTCTTAGGCAATTTAGCCTAATCACAAATAGATGTTTCCCTGTTAAAAATCTATTATTGTTAATATGACCGACATTATTACGCAGCAAACAAAATAATCTCTCAGAAATGTGAAGAAACATATCAAATCTCTTGCTAATTCTTGTTTTTATAGTACATGAAACGCAGACGGCAATGATCGCTTGAAACAATATTAGGAAGGGGACAGCGGGCCCATGGGCTTTGGCATCATTCATGACTGATGGGCTTAAATGGGTTTATACTAAAATGTTAATGGCTCCAAACAGTAATAAGCAATAGTCTGGCAACATTGAAGAAAAATAAACTTTTCACTTAGTTTAGTCAATCTAGAGCATGAGCCATTTTTATTAATGTTTTATGTATATCCTGAACTTCTCCTCTTGTTGCCAAATTACCGTGCTAACCCTGTTTGGGTTTTTTCAGGAAGAATGTTTCTCTAACCAAGATTGAGATTTTGATGTTTGGTACCACTAGCATTATTCATCTGTTTGGTCATTGCTTTCGTGGGATTCGAAGAGCACTGAAATCAGTTCTTCCGGGACAGAGGAAGAGAATGAAGCTGCTCGAGTGTTGACTGCCTGTGCCGTGGAGATTTAGTAAGGGATTTATAGGTCAGCTCCAATCTGTGCTTGCAGCTTATTGGCCGTTCTTCCCCAGCAAAGTCTTCGCATGTTTTCACAGCTGGGCAGCCGGCACTGGGAGATGTCATTATCCCATGAGCCCTCCGCCTGTGCTAAGCACTACTCTCACACACAGAGGGGTTTTTACACCAGCAGGTTTGGAAATCCCCATCCTCTGGCCCATGTTTATTTATTTCTGAATGGGCTTCCCCACTGTGTCAATGAATTAAATAGTATTTTTTTTGTTGAGGATTTCTCTCACTTTTCCAAGAAATATCCATTTTTCTTCTCTTTTTTGGAGACATATTTTGTGTTGTCCTCTATATTTTGGCTGAACTAACAGGAAATTCTGTTTCTTCCCTTTGAGTTGTGATGACATGCAAGCGTTCCCCTGGACTTGAGAGCTTTACGTACATACATGAGGAGAAAATACTCAAAAAATAATCATATTTGAGCTTCTATACTTCCAAAAAAAAAACTTATACTTGTGGAAACGCATTGTTTGTCTCATCAAGTTCAAGTCTGTTGATTATCGCTGGACCAACGGCCAACCGAAAGGTCTCCACATAGACACAACATATGAACTACGGTGAAAATGTTGTGTCGCAAACATCTAGTTTTGAATTATTCGCAATGTCACAAGTGAATTCGTTGTGGTTACATTATAATTTCACAGTGTCTCATGTCATTGGAGAGCTGATGACTCACATTTTTTACATTTGTTTGATGAATTTCCATTAAATAGCAAATTATAAAATTCAGCTTGTCTTCATACTTGCCCACAAAATATGTATTATTGTGTAAATAAACTTCTGTCTCCTAATCCACTCGGGGCTCAAACATTGCCAAATTGATTGCGTCTGTCACCCAGCTTGTTGACTCGCCAAAACTGTTGGGCATAGCCATTAATTGTAGTAGAGTTACCATGACTGAGTGATTAGAGACTGGAGAACGCAATTGAATTATGCAGATAGCAGTACTTGTTTGGAGGATGCAGGTTGTAGAAAACAGTTTTTAATCATCTGCCCCATATCAAAGCTCTGTGATGGACTGCATTCCAATGTGTGGCCAACATCAAATGTATGGGAAATGCACTTTTGGGAGGTTTTGTCTTCAAAATGGTATTTCTGACCACTGCTGTTTGCAGAAATATTTTTTTTTCTTTCAAGATTGGAATTGTGCCCATTTTTCTTTCAAAGTACTCAGATCATACACTGCAAAGTACTGAAATTAAACCACTTCATTTAAAGGTCTTCTGCCACCGAAAATGTCAATTTGATATATGTTCTAGGGACTGTTTTTGATAAACATTTTAACATTAGTTCTGCAAACAGCGTTTCGACAATTTAAAAAAAAAAACATTTTCGGAGTTACTATTTTAGCCACTTTGCCAGTTCTTATGGCCAGCCTCCAAAAATAGGGAAAAAAACGAGTATGCATGATCATGTGAACCCGTGACGTACACTGGGGAACGCACCTGACATTTTTTAAGCTTGATGGTGTGTATTTGCGCAATATTTTTACCTAAAAGTTTGCTTCAATACTTGAAATGCCAGGTCGGCGCATCATGGGGGGTTGTAATAAAACAACCAAAGACGCGGTAAGCCTACACACTTTCCCCAAGGATAAGGCTCGAAGACAACTTTGGGCCATGAAAGTGAGGCTAACTTGAGCCAAGTGGCATGGACCGAATGAGTCTAGTGAAGTGCCAAAGAACGGGAGTGGAGGCGGAGTGTTTTGAATGTAATTCCAACTTTTACTGTCCATAAAAGCAGCGAACAGCAAAACTGCATTCAAGCTAAAAGCAGCAACAAAACAACTGAGTAGCACTCAAAACCCCCCGTAGGGAAACAGCTTACGCCAATCTTCCATCCCCCCCCTCCCCCAGTTCCCTAGGTGAATTCTGCTGTATTCCTGTTCACCACATGAGCCCCCCCAGAATTCACCCATATTTAAAGTCAGGGTGGTGGGGAGGAATGATGGGCCGGCCGCATCGGCTCCGGGGAACAGCAGCTGCGGCGCCTGAGTCTGCAGGGGCAGCCGCTGCGTCCATGCAGGGGCTTGGGGCAGGCAGTGACAGGACCGTGGAACTTTTGGTGGGGGCAAGAGGGCGGGCCGTGGGGCAGCCGCGAGGCAAGGGTTGGGCCAGTTCCAATGGCTGGGTCATATCCAGGTGGGCAGGCTTAACGCGGTCTACGGAGACTTGCTCTGGCTTCCCACCAATGTCCACCACTAGGTGCTTGGCCCCTATCTCTAGCAAGTGGAACGGGCTGTCGTAGGGAGGCCGTAAGGGTGGGCGGTGGGCATCGTGGCAAATAAACATGTAGCCCGCTGACCATAGGCCAGTAGGCACCTGTGACTTCGGCGTGCCGTGTTGAGTAGTAGGGACTGAGGCGAAAGTCCTGGCTTCGTCCAGCAGACAGGCACGTTGGACAGGGGCTGACCATGGGGCTGTTGTATTGGGGATGAAATATCTGGGGACCCTCAGCGTTTGGCCGTAGACAAGCTCGGCTGATGAGGACTGGAGGTCCTCCGTGGGGGCGGTTCTGAGGCCTTGCATGACCCATGGGAGCTTGTCTATCCAGCTGCTGTTGGTCAAGCTGGCTCTGAGGGCAGCCTTCATTGAACGATGGAAGTGCTCGCACAGGCCATTGGCCTGAGGATGGTAGGCTGTGGTGCGGTGAAGCTTAACCCCTAAATCGTCTGCCACAGCGTTCCATAGTTCTGAGGTAAACTGCGAGTCGCGGTCAGAGGAGAGGTCCGAAGGGGTGCCGAAGCGGGAAACCCATGTCCCTATGAAAGCATGGGCTACATCTGTGGACGTTGTTGAATTGAGCAGGACGGCTTCCGGCCACCTCGTCGTTCTGTCCACCATGGTGAGTAGGTAGGTGAAACCGTGAGAGGGGGGAAGAGGACCCACCAGGTCGACGTTAACATGATTGAACCTGCGTTCAGTCACGGGGAAGTGCTCCAAGGGGGCCTTCGTGTGGCGATGTATCTTAGCGCGCTGGCCGGCCACACAAGTGTCGACCCAGGTTCTCACCTCTTTTTAGAGTCCGCGCCAAACAAATTTCGCTGCCACCAACCGCACTGACGGCTTTCTGCCGGGGTGTGAAAGGCTGTGCACTGCCTCGAAAACAGGACGCCTTCAATTGACTGGGACGACGGACCGAGGCTGTCCCGTGGAGACGTCACACAGGAGTGATGTGCCCATGTCGCCGAAAGCCACATCCCTCAGACACAGCCCTGTGCCTGCTGCCTTGAGGGCCTGGACGCTGGGGTCTGAAGCTTGGTCTGCCGCTATACAGGAGTAGTCAAGGCCTAGCTGGACAGTCCCGAGAGACAGTCTGCGACTAAATTAGACTTCCCACTCACATGCTGGATGTCTGTAGTGAATTCGGAAATGTATGAGAGCTGGCGTTGTTGGCGGGCGGACCATGGTTCGGCCGCTTTAGCCATAGCGAATGTGAGAGGTTGGTGATCCATGAATGCCGTGAACTCACGGCCCTCCAGTAAAAAATGGAAGTGCCGAATAGCGAGCCAGGGCCCGAGGAGCTCTCTGTCAAAGGTGCTATATTTACGCTCTCTAGGTGTCAGTTGGCGGCTAAAGAAAGCCAGCGGTTGCCAGGCGCCCCCTACCCACTGTTCATGCACAGCACCCACAGCATAGTCCGATGCGTCGGTGGTAATGGCAGTGGGTGCTGCGGGATCTGGGTGTGCCAGCAAGGTGGCCTGGGCCAGTGCGGTCTTGATCCCATTGAAGGTGCCCTCTCCTTCCTCCGTCCAGTCAATGCTATGGTTTGGGGACTTGCCTTTCAGGGCCTCAAACAGCGGGCGCATGATGTGCGCAGCCCGGGTGATGAAACGGTGATAAAATGTCACCATTCCCAGGAACTCTCGGAGCCCCCGGGCCATTTGCGGGCGAGGAAAGGCTGTTACCGCCTCTACTTTTGATGGGAGGGGGGTCGCCCCGTCTTCGGTGACATGGTGCCCGAGGAAGTTGATGCTGGCCTGTCCGAATAAACATTTTGCTGGGTTAATGATCAGGCCATGTTGACTGAGCCTAGAGAAAAGGGCCCGGAGGTGCGACAAATGTTCTTCTTCAGAGGAGCTGGCGACCAGAATGTTGTCCAGGTAGACGAACACGGACGGCATGTCGCGGAGCACCGAATCCATTAGGCGCTGGAAGGATTGAGTGGCGTTTTTGAGGCTGAAAGGCATGCGGAGAAATTCGAATAAGCCAAATTGCATAATTACCGCTGTTTTGGGGATGTCTGGGGGATGCACTGGAACCTGGTGATATCCACACACCAGATCCACTTTAGAAAAAATGTGCTTGCCAGAAAGGTGCGCTGAAAAGTCCTGAATGTGCGGGACTGGGTAGCGGTCTGATGTTGTGGCATCGTTCAGCCGACGGTAGTCACCACATGGTTGCCAACCGCCATTAGGTTTAGGAACAATGTGGAGCGGAGATGCCCACAGGCTGTCAGAATGGCGAATGATGCCCAGGTGTTCCATGTGTGCGAACTCCGCCTTCGCGACGGCCAGCTTTGCCAGGTCAAGGCGCCGGGCTCTAGCGTAGACTGGGGGTCCGTTCGTGGCAATATGATGCTCCACTCCATGCCTAGTAGTGAGCGTGGAGAAAGTGGGATGGGTCAGGTCCGGAAATTCGGCGAGGAGGCGGAGGTACTTGTCAGCTTCTGACAGTGAACCGGACAGCCCTTTGTAGACGCGTGTGCAAGGGAAGGAGGAGAAGGTTAAGGCATCCACCAGGCGGTTGTTTTTCACATCCAATAAAAGTCCGTGGGTGCACAGAAAATCTGCGCCGAGCAGAGGAAAAGCGACGTCCACCATGACAAAATCCCAGGTGAATCGCTGTCCACCAAAGCATAACTCCCTGGGCCTCATGCCGTATGTGCGAATAGGACTGCCATTAGCTGTAGTCAGCCGCAGTCCAAGCTCCCCGCACCTGACGTCCACCTTCAAAGCAGGAATGACGCTTCTTTGGGCCCCAGTGTCGCACAGGAACTTGCTTCCGGGGACAGCGCCACGGATGAAAAACAGCCTGGTAGTATCGCCAATGCTCAGGGCCACAACTAAGAGTTGGCCTACTCGTTTCCCGTCAGCCTGTAACTGCAGGGGGAACGGCACCTTTTTGCTTTGGCCCCAAACCGAGTGTGGTAAGTGCACAGGCCTGAGCTCCTTCGCTGGCCCGGGGCTGAGGTGGTCGCTCCGGCCTTGGCTAACCTAGGTGGCTGCGGGAAACTAAATGTCAAAGCTAGCGTGTCTGGAGCTGCCTGCTGCGGTGGCCAGGAAAAACCGGTCAGCCTCTTCGGCCAGGGCCCGCGGGTCAGTAATGGTGGTGTTTGCCAGCGCCGTCTGGACCCGGGGCAGCATGTGGCGCAAAAACATTTCAATGAAAAGGAAATTAGGACCTTCCTCACCCAGCAGATTAAGCATCTTTTCCATAAGTTCGGATGGTTTATTGTCACCCAGGCCCTGAATAGCGAAGAGCCTGCATGCTCTTTCTTTAGTGGACAGCTCAAACGTCTTAAGCAGGTGTGCTTTGAGCGCAGTGTATTTGCCTTGTGCCAGCGGGCACGAGAGGAAGCCTACCAGTCTGGATGTTGTGGAACTTCCCAGCGCCGCCACGACGTGGTAGTACTGCATTTCGTCCTCCGTTATTCCCCTGACGGCAAACTGTGCCTCCACATGCGAAAACCATGTTTTAGCTGCATGTTCCCAGAAGTGCGGCAATTTAATAAAAGCGGCGTTGTTAGCCATGTTCGATGCGGTTTCAGAGACTTCTGCGAAACCAACGTCGGGGTCACCAGTGAAGTGCCAAAGAACGGGAGTCGGAGGCGGAGTGTTTTGAATCTAATTCCAACTTCTACTGTCCATAAAAGCAGCGAACAGCAAAACTGCGTTCAAGCTAAAAGCAGCAACAAAACAACTGAGTAACACTCAAAACCCCCCGTAGGGAAACAGCTTACGCCAATCTTCACTCCTCCCCTCCCCCAGTTCCCTAGGTGAATTCTGCTGTATTCCTGTTCACCACACTAGCTTAATTTGCAATGACCACTTCCAGGACACCGACTTCGAGAGCGGGCTCTACAGCGCTTTTAAAATGGGGAGAAAGCGAATGTTAAAACCTCATGCGATTCCTAAGGTAAAGTTGGGTACTTTGACGGTGAATCGAGATGAATGTAGCAGAGAGCCACCAAGAAGAGGGGCAGCAGAGGAGCGTGAACGGGAGAGGTTAAGTTCTGAAATAACAAGTTACATTTTGCCACTAAATTGGAAAAAAAAATCATGATGAAAAGTATTTTACTAGCCTAAGTAAGCGTGCTAGATCTCCACTTGATCTGCCATCTGCACGTATGGTTAACTTTTCAGTTTTCGTGCCAACACAGATTTCGTGCTAATGTAAATAATGCGTTACTTTTGCCGATTCTGCCGTTGGCTTTGGGTCTATTACGTTTTCATTAGCAGCAATGGTTTTTTTTACGTTTGTGAAGAATTACAGTGTGAAAGTGAGGTCAAAGCCAATAAAAAAAACGAAAAACTTTATGAAATGTCAAATCTTGAGTAGTCGTTAATGTGTTTTACGCAAGGCTGCATGGCGCGCAAAAAATGACTTCAGCAAAAAGAGGGATGAATCACATAAAATCAGACAATTCCGCACCTGAAATACTCTCTTCTGATTGTTCTTATTCGTCATCCATAATTGTAGACTGACATTCTTTACGTGAACAATGCTGGTCGATTTCAAAGGAAGCGCGATGGGTATGGGTCAGGATTGTATGCAGGATCTATGAATGCCAGGCTGGGGGCAGGGCTGAGCGTTCCCGAGTCTACGTCGCACCCTAACTGCCGAACACTTGTGAAAAAAATAATAATTTTTAGGGGTGTTCCCAAACATAGTCGTTTTGTTTAGATTTCTGCATTATAGAATGATTTTAGGCAAAAAACATGGTCCTATTCAAATTCAGAAAGAAAATTTACATGATATAAGTTCGACTTGTTATTCCATGGCTGAAGACCTTTACATACCTTGCAAGTGTACCACACATCTCTGCTGTGCCATCGGACTATGCCCGGTATAAAATTTAAAACTTCAAATGATTTTCAAAAACTGTAAATGATCAAATCCTATTCACAGTGGTACATTTTTAAAAGAGACAGATATAAAATTTTGGGCCACGGTTGACGTCATACGAATGTCAGTTATTTGCTTAATTTTCCCCTAAGATTCCATGAGATTCAGTGAAATTGGAAATTGGGCTCGACAGAGGGTATGCAATATGTCCTGAACTCTAATGACCATGCGTACACACCAACTTACAGAGGTTAGCAACACAAGGCATTAGAGGCAGGGTTGGTAAAATAATCAAATATACAGTTTTTGTTATATTTTCTGAAATGGTCTTTTCACCCCAACAGCAATAAATAATTTATCAATTCTGAAAAAGGACCGAAAAAGATTTGTCATCTGCAGCTGCTGTAATCCTGCATGAACGCCAACCAATCACTCCTTCGCGGTCCGGTCAGAAAGAACGATGACAAGCCTCCTGGCCTCGCTGTGCGTACTCTAATCTTGCTGTGTACGAGCTTGAACTCAAAGCACACAATTGCTGCCAGAGGAAAGTTGTTCCGCTATCAAGTCAAAAGAAGAAGAGGTTGTTGAAAATGTACTGGAGAATGGTCGTGGCTGGAGTGTATCGCTAAAGAGGCGACTATCAGGTACCCTAAGTAATGCCTGCCCAAAAACCTTTGATGGACTAGAGTGCATTGCTGAAGAGGTGAATATATACTGAAGGACTCAAGTTTTGCATATATTATTTACTGAGTGATTTTTGACCAAAAGATAGTGCTCCGGGGCGATTTGAACTCTGCCAAAACTACCATTGCCACGGTCACTTGTGACCGCTCACCCTGCCACAAGGCCAGGAAAAGAAGGTCCAGAGCAGAAAAGGCTCAGACTAAAAAGGCTACAGATACAGCAAGGACACAAATGAGAGCCAAAATTCATGTAGCTTTTCAGTGATGGAGGCAACTAAGGGAAAGGCCTGAAAAGTGATGCAATGGTTGCCGTCTTTCTGTTGGACAGGTAAGTTGTTGTTTTGTTTTTCATGGAGGATAGTTGTTTTCACCAATTGTATAACCAACGTAACTATTTATGTTACCTCAGTCATTTTATCCCAGTGCTAACGTTAGATTCCCTGTCTATCCAGGCTTGTAAGTCACATTAGCTAATGTATGTTTGCATGTACCTTTCTAACAAAACGCTAACTTGTGTAACGTTACGTGGTTGTCGGTGTCAGAATGTATTGTTTACATGTTAGCTTTTCACAAATGAGCTAATACGGGGTCTGTTTATTATTATTATTATTATTATTATTTCACAGTTATGAGAAGGATCACTTGACTTTTACCGTTGAAACACGGATTGATTTCGCAACCTGTGTACGCTGTTGTGCTTGTGCATGACTCAGTGCGGGGAGTGGCTCTGGAAGAAACCCTGAGGGCAGGGTCTTCCATAAAACCCACTTAAATTTGCTAATGTGCTGTCTGTGTTTTTATGGAGTGCGTGTGTGTGTGTGTGTGTGTATGTGTCTGTGTCTGTGTCTGTGTGTCTGTGTTTCTGTTTGTGTGCAGGTATGGGAGTGGGTTGAGGGTTGACAGTGAGAGGGAAGACTGAGGGCATGCATTGACCAAAAAAAGGAGGCGTCCTGTCTAAGTCTGGAATCACAGCGATACGTGTGTGGACAAGGTTATGAGGATGGCTCTATGCAGTAACATCGTGCCAGTACAGAGTGGGGACCCATTTTTAAAAGAGAGAAATAAGCTAGGGCCCTCAGCTGGTAGCAGCGGACATTAAGCCGATCTACAGTCCCTCAAAAGTCCCTGCGTAGTGAGGCAGTGTCGACTTGAGGTACTTTAAGTTCAGGTTATGTTGACCAGGTGCAGGATTGGTAGTGAAAGGAGGTAAAGAGTGTACGCTCATGAATGGGTCTTCTGATGTGTCCCAGGATTCACATCTTCAGTGAGCACTGAAATTGGGCACAGCGTTAGTTCAGGCAGTCACATCTAGCCAGTCCAGACTGGCTAGTTAAGTCCAGACCTTAACCCTGTTGAAATGCTGTGTCAGGACTTTAAGGGAGCTGTGCATAAACAAATGCCCCCAAATATCAATGAACTGAAGCAATGTTGTAAAGAAGAGTGGGCCAAAATTCCTGCACCACCATGTGAGAGACTGATAAAATCACATAGAAAACAATCAGTTCAAGTTACTGCTGCTAAAGGTGGTTCTACAAGCTATTGATTCATGGGGTGTACTTAGTTTTTTACAGATGACTTCGGCATTTTGGCTGAATTTTGGTTTGATAAATAATGGCACAGTGGAATCTGTTATGTGTTGTTTTACACCTGAGGATAGAATTATCTAATTTTAGGACCTGATAAGGACCAGCTGATTTTTTTATGTCCTGATATGTAAAACTAAAACTGAAAGAGGGTGTACTTTCTTTTTCTCATGACTGTATGGAACACCCAAGGTCCCACAATAAAAAAAATAGAAGAATAAAGAAATAAGTGGAAATATATAAATGAATAAATAAATATATAAAATTAGAATCAATTTTAATGAGAATAAATCAATGAATAAAAATACCAATAAACGTGAACATATGAAGAGAAATAAATTAATAAAATAGTACATGTATTATAATATTGAAAAACGTCTCTTGCTGCTTTTAAATTGCGCCTCTAGACATACCTTTTTAAATTAGCTTTTAGAATTTAGAATTTTAAGTTTTTAGCATAAGTTGGCTTTATTTACTTACTGTTGTTATGTTCTTGTTCTGTCTTGCCTTGTGTCTGTTTCTAGTTCCTGTCCCACACTGTCAAATGGAATCCTCCTCATGTCTGCATTCCAGTCCACGTTTTGTTTTCTCGAGTGCTTCCACTGCTTCTTTGCTATTGGCTGGCTGCGGTATTTCCATTTTCCTTCAGCGCTGTTCTGGTTTCGGGCCTTTCTAAGCTTAAAGGTGCACTACAGGGCTTCCATTAGCTTTCCTTTCTCAGGGGTCCCGAAACCCATGAGTTCCTTTGTATGGGGGTCCTGATCCAGATTCGGGGGTCCCTGGCTCTCGCTCGACAAGTTGTGCACATTCCAAGCTCTGCCATTATCAGAAGATGTTGGTTGTGGAGTAATTTAATGTATCTCCTCAAGCCATTTGGTCACAACTCGAGTGAGAAACATCGATCGGGGAATGTATACGCTAACTGACCGCTTATAATATATAACCAAGAGTATTGGATTCAATACCTTGTGTGAAATGACCCTATTCTGATTTAATGAAATAAATAGCGAAACCAGTTATAATGTCTTCTTTGATAAAACTCAACAGTAAAACAAACATAACAGTTGTCAACCGCAGCCGAGTCAACGGTATTCTGTACAAACTCTGTGACTGTTGGTCCAAACAATGAAATAACAGTTCTGAGTTGTATACAGTCAGTCCCTGAAGTCAAATCCTGCTTACAAGGACATATTTGACGCTTAGCGCTTTCTAAAAAAAATTTCGATAAAATGGTGGGATACGACCCATGAGATACAGCTTTGTGATACAGCTTTCTTGCGTCGCGATTGGTCAGATACCGCTCACTGGAAAACACAGTAACTTGTTAACCGATAACCATCACCAGCGTTAGTTTCTAGTTCATTGTGATGAATAATTTGCTAGCGAGCATGCTAGCGGTTTTTGCCATTAAAATTTAAAACGACATGTAATTGTAATCGTGGAAACTTGAATTTATTAATTTAATGGTGAAATGCATTAGCATACTAGCTAGCGAATTATCATATTGATTTGAATAAATCCGTTTGAAATTTGGTTACGCGGAACACTATTTCCTTGCTGAAGTTCTTCGCATTGATGCAATTCTCCCCCCATCCACAGGCTCACGCACATTTGTTTCATCAGAGCTGTAAGGGTCTGTGTCAGAATTTTTTGGATTAGAAGCATGTAGTGCGTGCATTATTTTATGGAAGGCCAAAATTTCCATCCCACAATCTTTTTTTTCTAGCCATGGATATTCGAATCGCCACTCTTCCCACCAGCATCTATGCTTACAGGCCCCGCTGGAAGTAGCTGATTTGGGGCTTGATATCTTTTGCAATTGGGAAGTACGAGCAGTAACATTATCCTCCTGTTTCTGTCTTTTCCCCTCACTACTTTTTTTAAAAAAAGTCGGGGATTTGGCGTTTGGTTTTACTTTACACAGCGATATTTATTGCGAGAAGAAGCAAAGGCTAGACGAAACTTTGCGCAGACTATTCAGACTAGGCACATGCATGCAAACATTCAGGGCAAATAGGAAGCATTCATGGCATAGAGAAACAACGTAACACGCATCGATCTCTGTGATTGGTCCGTAGTTATTTATATATGATCGGGAATGGAATGACTGGGGATTGCTGAGTGGTATCGAAGACCGCAAATTCTGCCGCATTAAGGGTAGCTTCAAGCTTGGCATTATTTTGATGAACTTGGGAAAATGGACAATGCAACGGAGAGTGGGTATCTATAGAGAAGTCGTGCATCCCCGAAACTCACAGGCATGGCTCACTGTGCGTCCTGTGTGATTTTCATGCGTATTTCACCCGAGGTCTCGGGTAATCGCGAGCCCTGGCACTATGCAAGTTTGTTTACTTTCTGCGCAATTATATTTTGGCCTCAATTTGCCAACATCTCTCCACGATCCGCTAGCTGCCTGCCCTTAAATTCACTGTAAAAAAAACCCGGGCTCTGGGGACCGCACAGGCGTCACAAACTGCAAATAAACACAAGGGGCACAGGCTGTGCCCCATAACATAACAAACCGTCCCGGCCAATCACTGACAAGAGTTGACAGTCATGGAAGCATGGGAAGGAGGGAACTATGGGAGGGAGGGGCGGGCTACCCCTGTTTTGTTTGAGTTTGAATTTCAACAGAAGTGATGTCAACAAACTTGCATAGTGCACCTTTAATGTAAATGAGCTGTTTTTAGTTACTAACATCTACTAACATTCACGGGAGGTGTTTTTCTTAGACAGGCACTTTACTAATATTACTAATTTAGGTAGGGTGTTAATATTTATGATTTCCTGCTTCGATATTATTTCAGGTCTTGCTTTGCTTTGCTGCGTAACTTTTTCACACTTCCTTCAATCTGCATACTTCAATGGTACTTAGCTGAGCACACCCATTTTCTTTATGGGCTTATTATGTCATTAAGCCTTGTCCAATGTCTCATGTTCATGCTTTCTTCCCTCCCTGTTCTGCTCAGATGTTCCTCCTTCTCTCTTCAGCTCTGTACCTTCTTATTT
Source organism: Gymnothorax javanicus (assembly GCA_029692085.1). Lineage (NCBI taxonomy): Eukaryota > Metazoa > Chordata > Actinopteri > Anguilliformes > Muraenidae > Gymnothorax > Gymnothorax javanicus. The sequence goes on from CM056193.1 coordinate 149,447,494, forward strand.
TGGTCTCTTGTTTCCATGCCTGTTCCCATGCCACGTTTCATGCTCTTGATCTGGTTTTTTTTTTAATTTGGCATCTCCAATCCCACCCGAATCTGGAATGCCCAATAGGAGCGATCTGATATACAATACGGCACATCGCCAGGCGGATATGATGGCAGAAAATCATGGGTCAAATGTTAAAATGTTGACAAGTGAACATCCGCTCATATCTGCGCACGGTCGAACGCCAGCTAATATTGTGGCGATTTATAGCGTTTTGTTCCAAAACGTGAACTCCGGCTTTGACTCGTGTGTAGCGTTTATTTGAATTTTGCGGTATTTTCATGTTCATATCTGTGTATACACGATGGTATTCGACTGCGAAGCTGCGCAATGCTCATCGCATTTCGTCATGCAAGCATTGGCTTGGCGAAGCTGGTCTTATTACCGGAAGTTCGGATGTCGACAAAAAATCCCCTTCCTTCATCTCATCTCCCGATTTTCGACGGTTTTATGCTATATCAGATTGCTCCTATTGGTGAACTATGTACAAGGCTTGCTCGTTTGCGACCACTTGTTGCCAATTCAGGAGAGTGAAGACAGTTCACGGCTCTCCTCCGAAGCACGTGACTGTCAGCCACTGCTTCTTATACACTCATTGGTTGAATCTTCGCAAGTTCATAACGAGGGCGGAGGATACCCGGACATGAACAGGCTTAGAATCTTCCTGATGAGCGCCCGTCTGGCCAACAGGAGGCACTTGAGCAACGAACAAAGCTATTTATTTTAATTCCCTTTCCCGGCAGTCCCTTCCCAATTTGAAACCCTGTAGCGCAATAGCCAATTGTGCGCCACTCTGAAAAAGCTGCCGACCACTGCCGGTTGGTACGACCAGGGCTTGAACCCGCGACGTGATAGTCACTTCTGCACTGCAACGCAGTGCCTTAACCGAGTGAGCTATCCAACAGCCTTCTTGATCTGTTTCTATGTTGGTTCCATGCCTCCTGTGTTCAATAAATATCATTCTTTGGATTCATGACTCACTATTCATAGTTTTCAGTCACGTGATTGCTGCGTACCCCTGGGCTGTATTTGAATCTCTGTTCTTGACTGTTCCCGAACAGCTTGGGAACGAGTCGGGATTCGAATATGCTGGAACAGTCGGGAACGGTAACCACGGGTACTCGTCTGCAATCATATGTGTGGACTCACGCTACTGAATGTTTGGCGGAGGTACCAAGGTTGTCAGGGGCAACGCAGTTCTCGCAAATAATCTATTCAAGATCGCGAAGCAAAGAATTGTGAGCATTTAAGTGATTTTTTCAATCCGGAATTGGGTCAACGTCAAGGCCTTATGGATCAATGAATAGATGAAATTGTTCCGAAATCTACAAGTTATGTAAAATAGACCATATGAGGGATAAAATCAGCTTACATTTCATCAGTTTCGCCAGTGGCCGCCATGATTGTTCCCCGTCATTCGATTCGCAACGAACAGTGTTCTCTGTTCGAGAACAGGGATTCGAATACTGCCCTGGAGGGCAAAACACCGTTTCATTATAGCGGGTAATATTTGACATTCCACAGAGGAGCCTCACAATTCTGTCATTTTCTATTTTATTTGTTTCAACCCCCCGATATATACATCACCTCTCTAAAGAACAATAGGTTAAGAAACATCACGTTATTGGCACTTGTAATCCATCTGCAGCGCCTGCCACTGTAAGCCTATTTACAAACAGTTAGCCAAGTCCCTAACGTTACCCTGGCTCCACTTTAGCAATTTTCACATTTTATATAGCTAGCTGGCTTGTGGAGAGTCTTCCCTTTAAACTGCTGCCAGGATTAATGCATACTAAAATACTGATACAGTAAAACCAGCATATTATGGATTCAATTGGACCAGCTCATTTTGTCCGTTATGAGCGAAATCCGCTATATGCATAAAATGGACAAAATCCGTAATACGTACAAGACAGATTATATCCGCTATATGCGTGGAACAGATTATATCCCTTATACACATGTATGAATTTATATGTAGTCTATGCTTTGTGTATAAAGATCGGAACAACTTCAACTTCTGAAGTGCACATACCGGTACCTACTTGTTGTCTTCATTTAGTCCCTCTTTGCCCTGAGACAATGGATTACAGGATGATACTGCGTGTTGCTCCAACTGGGATCAATGAAAACTTAAGTACGTGAATGAAACTGCACCAGTCTCAGTTTTCGCGAATGCACTGTTACAAACTTGCACCTTTTTTCCCCCCAGTTATTTTAGCTGTAATTTAACAATAAGTTTACAAAAGAGTTCCGTCCATGTTAAGTGTAACCCACAGTTAAATGCGCGCAGGACTCCACTTGCAGTTAAAACAAGCATTCAGAGAATTCATAGTCTCGCCCAACAGCCCGAAATTTATGTCATGCCGTGAGGTCAGCCCAAGGTGTTCACATGTGAAAGATGATTGAAATTGGTCAAGTGGTTCTGAAGATATCTGCCCGGAAACACACATACACAGACAGACAGACAGACAGACAGACTCACAGGGTGATTACAATAGTCTGGCAAACCCCTACGGGGGCTCGACTAATAACAAGGAGACAATGCGCTAATTTAACTGTTAAATTATGTCAGTTTATAAAAGTGTAGGAAATAATTAAATTATTATTATTTAAAAAATAATGTCCTTTTCTTATAAATTAATTGCATCTGAGAACTGAACATTAAATCCACAATGTACTCCCCAATCCATAAAATTGTGATGATCTAATGGCCGGTACACACTGTACGATTTTGGGCCATCCCAGACGAAAGATGACCATCGTAGGAGAAACGTGGAGAAATCTTTGGTCGTGGCTCTAAAACTTACGTTGGTCTTACGTTGCACTGTGAGACAGGGTCAAGGACGGCCGTTGTCAGCGTCTTGCGACCAAAGATAACCTGAGATTAAATTCTGACGGTGTCAGAAATTTAGGATGACTATCTCACAGTGTGACAGCTGCTACGACCTACGTCTACTAATCAGCCAATATAAATGCAGCAGGAAATAAAATGATAATCGTTTATTTTTTTAAATAAAATAAACAGAATAAGTTATAGATTACGAGCTGATGGCGGCAGTGATTCATGTAGACACACATTGGAGTTAAATCACGGACACAACGCATTCGATTTTAACGGGCATTTAATTGCATACAGTCCTTCATGTTTGCCATGCCGTGTGAACTGAATAAAATAAATAAAATACAAATACAAATCAGTTCAATACAAAGCATTCTCGAAGAGAACGAGCATTAAAACATTTCATAAATGCAACTTGCCAACCCATCGGCTTTTGAAGGCTATGAACCATTAACCTTACAGAACAATTATTCTTCAAAAAGCATTTAAATGTTCACTGTGGCGTAGATGGTTCATTGTGTCATTATCGCAAGTATTGTTGATTGTATAACCATATTAGCTGCACGTTATCTTATCCGCCTCTTACATTACCATTACGCTGGCACAGAGCACAGAGCTAAAATAACAGTGAATACAATGAACATGGTAGCGCGGATGGATGTCGTACGCTGATGGCGTTGCATATTGACGTACGTCGTAACCTGAGATTCAGTAAACGGCCATCGTACAGTCGGCACACAACAAACTTAACGTCGTACCAAAGTTTATTCGATCTAAGTCGCATAGTGTGCCATGCAATGGTCTTATAAGATTGCTAAAATCGTACAGTGTGTACCGGCCATAAAAGGAATTGAGCACAAGCTTCATGAAGTGCTCTGTTTTCCCTAGAGTTTTATGCAGTGCTGCAGTGGTGTACTACAGTCTGAATTGTGACTAGAGGAGTTTGTGAATAACCAAAAATGATTAGTAAAACACCCAATCAAAGGCAAAATGGGGAACAAAACATGGGCCTTGATCATCGCCAAGGCCCAGGCACTGGCCCAGTCACATCTAACAACAGCTGACAATGACTCTTTCTTAAAGCAAGTGAAAACCACCAAACACCACTCAGTGTTAATCCCTGGGCTCAGTACATCTTAACAGCTCTTGTTTGCAGCTATGGTGGCCTGGGAACCTTGTTGCGCTTCACCACTCAGACATAATGAGAGTTCTGAGTATGCGGTGGCTGCCAATTTCAGCAGACTCAAATAGCAGGGAGCGTGGGCACAAAAGATACTCAAAAACTGTCTAATGAGCTGCAGTGCATACTATACTAACATATCCTCAAAGACTTTGACTCCCAGAATCAAAGCCTACAGCCAGTGTAAAACATTGCCCACTGTGACTTGCAGCATGACATCATGAAAAATCAAATTAGGACATTTATGAATCATCTGCACAATAAACTAAAAACCATAATAGTGAAGTAAAACCTAAGTTCAAGAAAGAGAGATGGTATGGAGAATTCAAATAAAAACAAAGAAAGCAGTCCCTTGTCGATAATCTTTGTCCAATATTAAAAGTAACACCAGACAAGATATGTTGTGTTTTACCTGATCAATTGTGCGTACGTGTGTGTGTGTGTGTGTGTGTGTGTGTGTGTGTGCGTGCGTGTGCGTGTGCATGCGGTGGGGGTTTGCACTGATTCTAAATTGGATGCTTGCAACACCTTCCTAAACAGTTGGTATTGGGGCAACATTAGAGAAAAGTGATGAAATATTAAATATCCACAAAAGGCCCATTTTACAAGCAAAGCAGGGATTGCTTGAGGCTTCATACTTTGCAGAAAACTGAAAGATCAAATCAACCAGATTAAGCACTGATTTTTTCAATGTGCTATTGCAAGAACTTTAGTGATTTTGCCCTCTACAGGGCTTGATATTATTAAAAGTTTCAGGGAAATTGGATAAAGCTCTGTGTGCAAAGGACGAGGTTCAAAACCAATACTGAGTGCCTATGGTCTTTGGTCCATCAGATCGTATTGCATTTATTTCTGTCATGCTCTTGTGATGATATAATTAGTTGGGCTTGGGAATAATTTGGTAAACTTTTGTCAAAAAAACTGTTTTTCTTTGCATCCACAAATGTAAGGTGTTATTTATGTTCCCTGGGTCCTAAAATGGGCTGATGCAGCTAATGGAAACGAGTCAGCCTTTCAAATTGGTGATAATGGGCATTGTTTTCTGTGGCCAAAAAACGTAAAAGAACATCCCAGTTGTTACCAATGTAAAGTTCAAAACCTAATGACAATCATGGCGTGGGGCTTTATTACAGCCCGTGGTGGGTGTAGGGACCAATTATGTTGAACAATCTGTGTACACTAAAGAGCAACATGCGCTTTCTTCTAGATTGTTGTTTCATGTATGTTCCTGCTTATTTTAAGAAGAAAAGCTGCATTCTGCACACTTTTTACTTTTTTACTCTGTGATTGGAGATTACAGGTGCTAGACTGGCCTCCCTGCAGTCCAAATCTGTCTCCCATTGAAAATCTATGGCATGTTTTGAAGTAAAAATTACAACAAAGAAGCCACTGCTGTTTGAAAAGGTGATGACTAATATGTCATTGAGGAAGTGAAAAAAAAAATTCTGTGAAAACAAGAGCAATTAGAGGCACTTATAGAGTGCAAACCTCTGCCAAGGCAGCACAGTCGAAATCTTTCTGAGTGAACATGCCTCATAAGAAATTTGAGAGTCATATTCTGAGAGAGTGGCACTGGCAATGGAGTTGACATCCCAGAATTGCATGAAATTTGGCAGAATGGTGCCCATACATGTGTAACAGGAAATCCCGGAATTTGAGCTCACAATTTTTATCGATATGGCTACAGTGCCACCTAGAAGTGGAAAAGTCAGATACCAAATTGAGCATTTTGAGGAAAAATACCCATTTTTGAAGGAATATTGTGGATAACTGCTTCAATGTGCCAAAGAAGTTACGATTGTATCGGATACTGGGATACCCAAATTTTTTAAATGTGAAAGTGCCACCTGGTGATCATGTTGGTTATACGTGCAATGACAAGAAATCTGTGGACAACGGGAAAAAATATTTTTACAAATTCAGGCTTATTTTAATTTTTAAACCAGACCAGTGCTAAATTCATCTTACCTGTTTCCTTTTCAAATATTAGAAGTGAGAAAAATTTTGAAGAATTTAGTCTGGCACGTTTTTTGGTTTTTTGAGATATTTGCTCCCAGTTGGGTGCGGGCTAATTTTTTCCTGTTTGTACAGTGGATTAACATTAATAACCAGACACCTGTGGAGATGGGTAGACCATTAATCTGAACCCTCCTTTTGGCTAAACAAAGGACACCAGAAACATCTTTGGCACTATACCCCATCTTGGAGCAACAGCTACAGATATTTTGACAAAATTTCCAATTCGCCCATTTGCAGTGATGTTCAGGGACCTATAAAAATGTTAACCAAGAAGACAAAGCCTTGAAATTAGCTGAGTGTCCAGCCCTTTCAGGATATTTTAACATGCCAAACGAATTTTTATGGCACTCTTTGCCAATGTCTGGATATAAGGGGACGAATGCTCAAAAATATATCAGTATAGGGGCAGACAAAAGCAGACATGTGCCATCGAGAAGTTCTTGAAATGGAATATGTCTTATGTACATTGTGAAAACTGATTTTGTTTTGGCACTATGTTGGTTTAACTAGTATACACCCCACCGTACCACCTTATTCAGATCTCGCAAAACCAGACGTGCTATATAGAAATCCCTTGAAATGAAATGTAATGTATACATCGCAAAAACATTGATTTTGCTTTGGCAGTTGGCTGGTTTAACTAGTTACAGAGATAGGTGGTGCCCATAGAGGTACTGGTGCAAGATAAATTTTGAGGTTTCAAAGAGAGGTAAGCAGCATATTATTTTGGTCATTTGGATAGTATATTGGAACAATGACTATGACAGAGAAATTCATGAGAGTTGAGTTTGTTAGTTGTGGTACATGTAAAAAATTAGTCAATTCTAGACACCAGTAGAGGTAACAATCAACATTGTGCAGTCACTTTATACTTCTGAAGTATTTTCAAGTGGGCCAATTTAGTCCCAAGAAATACTGAAGCAGTACACTTACAAGTTTACAACTAGTACACTGATATTAGTGTGCTTATTACATAAAGTATATCTGGGAAATATACTTGAACTTTACTGAAGTTTACTTAAAAAAATGAATTGAAATAGTACAACCCCAATTCCAAAATAGTTGGGACGAAGTATAAATTGTGAATAACATCAAAATGCAATGACTTGCAGATCACATGAGCCAAGATGTTATTTACAATAAAACATAGATAACATTTCAAATGTTGAAACTGAGACATTTTACATTTTTATCCACAAAATGAGCTTATTTCAAATTTTCTGGCTGCAACAGGTCTCAAAAAAGTTGGGACACGGACAAAAAAGGGCTGAAAAAGCAATGAATGTATAAGAGAATCAGCTGAAAAAACATTTAGCAAGTACTTAAGTTAACTGGCATCAGGTGTGAAACATGATTGGCTATAAAAGGGATGTCTTAGAGAGGCTGAGTCTCTCAGAAGTAAAGATGGCCAGAGGCTCTCCAACCTGTGAAGGCTTGCGTAATAAAAATTGTGGAATACTTTAAAAACAATGTTCATCGACGTAAAATTGCAAAGGCTTTGAAGGTCTCATCATCGACAGTGCATAACATCATCAAAAGATTCAGAGAAACTGTAAAAATCACTGTGTGTAAGGGACAAGGCCGAAGCCTTATACTGGATGCCCGTGATCTTCGGGCCCTTAGACGCCACTGCATCACTCACCGGCATGATTCTGTCATTAACATTACTAAATGAGCCCAGGAATACTTCAAGAAACCACTGTCTGTAAACACAGTCTGCCGTGCCATCCACAGATGCCATCTAAAACTCTATCATGCAAAAAGGAAGCCATTGTTGAGCATGATCCAGAAGCGCCGCCATGTTCTGTGGGCCAAGGCTCATTTAAAATGGACTGTAGCAAAGTGGCAAAGTGTCCTGTGATCAGACGAGAACAAATTTGACATTCTCGTTGGAAATCATGGGCGTCGTGTCCTCCGGGCTAAAGAGGAGAAAGACCATCCCACCTGTTATCAGCGTTCAGTTCAAAAGCCAGCATCTCTGATGGTATGGGGATGCATTAGTGCATATGGTGTGGGGCACTTGCATGTTTTAAAAAGCACCATGAATGCTGAAAGGTGTACAAAGGTTTAAGAGCAACATATGACGACATCTATTCCAGGGAAGGCCTTGTGTATTTCAGCAGGACAATGCAAAACCACATACTGCAGCTATTACAACAGCATGGCTTCGTAGTAGAAGAGTCCGTGTGCTGAACTGGCCTGCCTGCAGTCCTGATCTTTCACTGATTGAGAACATTTGGCACATAATTAAACGAAAACTCCGTCAAAGGAGACCCAAAACTCTCCAGCAGCTGGAAGCCTGTATTGAACAAGAGTGGGATCAAATTCCAATGGCTAAACTCAAGAAACTTGTCTCCTCAATGCCCAGTCGCCTCCACTCTGTGTTAAAAAGAAGAGGGGATGCTACACCATGGTAAACAGGCCCCTGTCCCAACTTTTTTGAGACTGTAGTAGCCATCAAATTTGAAATGAGCTCATTTTGTGGATAAAATTGTAAAATTTCTCATTTTCAACATTTGCTATGTTATCTCTGTTCTATTGTGAATAAAAGACTGGCTGGTGTGATTTGAAAGTCATTGCGTTTTGATTTTATTCACAATTTACACTTTGTCCCAACTATTTCGGAATTGGGGTTGTATATCTCTTTTTTTGCAAAGGCTTGAAAATTTTAGCATATTATTAAAGTTCACGTATGCACGTCTCATGACAGACCTTTACCTTAGCTAAATCTCACACTGCAGAATTTGCTGCTTTGTGGCAGCTCTCTTCCTTGCTCAAAATCAATTGGGCAGGTTCTTGCGCACTTGCTGGCCTTAATACGAGTGTTGTGCCTATTAACTTGGGTTATTGCATTTTGATGACCACTGCAAGAGGTTCTTTTTTTTTCTTTTTTTAAATTTTTTCATAAATTTGGCATCTCTAATCCCACCCGAATCTGGAATGCCCAATTGAGGAACTATGTACAAGGCTTGCTCGTATGCGGCCCCTTGTTGCCAATTCAGGAGAGAGGGACAGCTCATGGCTCTCCTCCGAAGCCCGTGCTCATCAATACTGCTTCTTTACTCTCATTGGTTGAATCCTCGCAAGTTCAGAATGAGGGCGGAGGATAACCGAACTTGAACAAGCTTAGAATCTTCCTGACAAGCGTCCGGCTGGCCAATAGGAGGCGCTTGAGCAACGAACAAAGCAACCATTTAGTATTTCCCTCCCCGGCAGTCCCTTCCCAATTTGCATCCTTGTAGCGCAATGACCAATTGTGCGCTACACTGAAAAAGCTGCCGACTACTGCCGGTTGGTACAACTGGGGCTCGAACCAGCGCCATGATAGTCACTTCTGCTCCATAATGCGGTGGTTTAACCGAGTGAGCTATCCGGCAGCTCTGCAAGAGGTTTTTATCAATCACAGCAAGTGAATTCACAGTCATCATTGACATTACATTGGAATTTGGTCCATGGGAACCTGATGTGCTTTAGCTGCAACTCAAATATTGGCGTGGAATTTGTGCTTGTTTGGATGACAGGCGGGCATATGTTTGTAAAATGACAAAATGGGAATAACATTCTGTTCACCAAAATTAATAAAGCTGTCTGTAAAAAAAAAACACACAACTGAGCACACACAAAAACACACAACCTTCCTTTTTATTGTTGCTGCTGAACTGAAGTATGCCAGTTAAAACCAGTTCATTGTGTAATCAAGTGCTAAATAATTAAGGACTGAGTAAAATCGAGCCAGTGAACTTTTCAGCTCCCCAGGGGTTGCAAGCCCTGGGAATACACATCGTAGGTAGCAACAGAAAACTTATTTTGTGAATGTTTAGGCAATTAATTCTAGGAGACAATTTGTCATGCGGGTAGTTTGTGAAAAGATCTACTTCTGCAAATTTTGAAGCTTGTGGCAAAAGGCCAAAAACTTTAGGCTGTAATGCAGACATTTCAGCAGAGATTAGCATGAGCCATCTAGATTTCACAAAGTGTTAGGGAGTCAGAACAATATTTCTCCTCTCAGCACCAGCTGTGTAATTTTCCATCACACAGAATATTTAGCTCACATAGCCAAATTGCTTACAATCTGTCACTGAACAGTGGCACATCCCTCCAACCGGATGAGCTTTTTTGGAACAGGACTTCTACAGCCACTATGATTTTGCTTCTGACAGGAAAGATCAGTGTTGGAATAATTTAATAGCCATCATTCAGGATGGCAAGGTAGTCCAAACCAGCTTGTCTATTAATGCAATAATCCCAGCTGGGGATAGAGGCATATAGAAACTATGCAAAAAGCACTCCAGGGACTTAATTGAAACAAAAGTTTCATTTGAACCAGAAGTTTCATTAAACACTGAGTGCAACACCTACTGAAGTCTATACCACCCACCCACCCACTGAAATAATTGTCCAGAATAGAAGACTCACAAAGATAGAATAATTAAAAAAAAAATAATCCTACAATAACTGGGACAATTTTCCTTGTATCCAAAGAACTGTTTGAACCAAAAAAATTAAATCTGCCAAAAAGTTGAAGGGGAAAAAACACAGAGACAGAGGGAGGGAAAGGTGGGGAAAGAAAATATTTTAGTCCCTTGACCGCACTATTAAAAAGGGGGTTGTGGTTTGGGTACTGATTGAGATTTGCATCGATATGTAATGGAGCTGAAAGGACCGAGCTCAAACCACTGACTCGGCTTTGCCGACCACAGGCAGGCTGGGCTACACCCACGGGCCTTTCCTGGGCATTAATCCTTGAGATTGTTTGGCTGTGCACACTGCCTCTAGAGCCTTGCTTTTTGTTGGTTTTCACCTAAGGTGGCTTGGAAGAGAAAACCAGAAAAGGTATTTTCAGATCTTTTCTAATGCCTTGCTTTCTTATGCCCTTCATATCCAAGGGTTTCATCAGGTGTTAAGGAGTAGATGAATGCTTATTGTCAATTTGATACTTTCATTTTATCCAAATAATCAAAATAACTGAATGTGTCAGGCTAAAGCTCTGAAAGTGAATAAATGTTTTAAGCAATGGTCACTCCAAAATTGAGCATGTTTTCATTTCCACTGTATAGAAGAGTTTTAGTGGCCAGGTGCATGATCCAAATTATGACAGGAAATACCACAGTCCTGTCCCACTGTCCCCACTGAGAGAGGTTAATGCTGTTTCATGCGCCATCTTGCATGGAACACCAGGGAAACACTGTCCACGGGAATTAGAGGAGTGTGAAATCCATAAAGTGCTATAACAGGCATGTAAGTTTGTATTCAGGGAAGTTTTTCTACCATAAATCTCTAAAATCCCACATAAACTGGGGCCTGAATGCTGCCCAAAGGGCAGGCTAAAGTGCTGATCATATAATGATGCAGCTATAATTTAAGCATTGCCGCATATGCACAGTGACCGCAATGATCCAAAGGTTTCAGAGGCAAGACGACAGAAACAAAGCCAAATGCTACCACTGTGGCCACGGAATACCAGACCTGTTCGAAAGGTTGTTGTTTTTGTCCTCTTTTCAGAAAGCTTAGCTGTGCTTTCCATCTTATTCAATCCTCAAGCTCCGCTTGTTTGTTTTATTTCACTTGTCCTGCCACAAACCAACCTCCTCTGGACTTCAAAGGCTGAGAATAGGCCAGAGAGTTCCAGCAACCAGGGAGAGTAAACAGAGGAGGCTCCCGGAGTGTTGAGTTATTCCTGTATCCCTGTGCTCTTCCTCCGCCCTCACAATTTCCCCATAAGACCAGGGATCAAATACTCAGGACACGATGGAAACAGACTGGATTTGCGCAACCCCACCAAAACTGCTTAGCATGCATCGTAATGTTAATTTTATTCATTTCTACAAAACAAAAACGAGGCCCACGTGGCCTGTATCGCTCACCTAGTTTGACATTGTGACAATTCTTTTCGATTATGCAGTACTATAAAGTAAACCTCAGTCTACTTTACGACATGGCAAACATGGTCATGCTGTCATCTACAGCACGTGCTGAAGTGATGTTTAATCGAAAACAATCAATTGTGGCACTGAGTGCACTTTTAACTTGGTGTGAAGTCACAATAATATGAGAAAATGTGGGTTAGCGAGTTATTCTTGAGAGTTCTATACTAAATAGACTTTTATTCCATTTTATTCCAAAGAACTAAATACTTCGACTTCATCTGGACCAAGACTGAACACTTTTAATAAGTTTGATCCAAATCTATCCACTACAACTTGAGAAGAAGTCAAAAGTGTATCAGCCACTCAGCTACCAGGACAACCATACTGGATTTTAAATAGACCCAGTATAAAACTACAATTGGTCAGAGCTTTCAGGTGAACATTTGTTGCAAGTTTGAAGCAAATCTATTAAGTGGCAAGAGGTCAAAAATGCAGGAGCCAGTCAGAGGCTAAGGTAGCCATCTCACATTGACTGAAGAATAGCAACGCATAGTCAGGGCCATAAAACAGACATTTGCATAAAATATGACAAAAATCTGGCCATTGAAACTGCAGAAGTCGAGCATGCGTGATTCGATCACTGGATTTTGAATCAAGCCAAACGACACTTGGTCAGAGCCATAAGATACACATTTGCACCAAGTCTGATCCAAGTGTGCCTTGAAGAACTTGAGAAGAAGTTGAAAATTGGTCTGCCGATTACAGGCCAGGGCGGTCATAATGGATTCTGAATTGAGCATAAAAAATAACAACACTTGGTCAGGGCCGTGAGACAATGTGCACCAAGTCTAAATCCAAAAGACTGGCTACTGGAACAAGAGAAGTCAAAAATGCGTCAGCCAATCAGAGACCGGGGCGGCCATATTAGATTTTGAATCGAGAGTAAAAATAAGAGCACTTGGTTTGGGGCATGAGGAAAATGTATATACACCATGTCTGATCCAAATCTGACAAGTGGGACTGGAGAAGAAGTTGAAAATGCATCAACCAATCAGAGACCAGGGCAGCCATATTAGATTCCAAATTGATCCAAAAAATAAGAACATTTGGCCAGGGCCAAATTCATTCCCAGTATGATCCAAATCAGCCTGATAAAACTTGAGAAGAAGTTGTCCAAAGAAAAAGTTGATGGATGGATAACAGTCAAACTGACAACAGACGCTAGACCACGGCAACAGCTCACTTGGAGGAGTGCCAATGCTTCTGCTGAATTTATCAGTGTTGTTGGCTCAACAGAGGAGCTAAAGTCATTATTGAATTGATGCAAAGAGAGCCAGTTTAAAAAGATATGTTAAAGTCAGATTTAAATTCTCATCACGACTTGTCACATAGTGACACTACCTGACCAAGCATCAATATATGACGAATAAGGAGGCTTTTGGCGTCCTTATTTGACGTTTCGGGTTAGGATTCGGATTAAGGGTTAGGGGTTAAGGGGTTGGGTTCGTTTTAAACTGCCATCATATAAGGAAGCCAAAATCCTCCTTTGTCACCGTATTTTGACGCTTGGACAGGTAGCGTCATTATATGACCAGTCAGGATGAGACTGGGCTCGAATTACCCATAAGTGTTGAAAAACCTTACAAGCATTCTTTTATTCCAAATGAGACCGCTTTCGCATTACAAGCTATAGCAGGTGGCTCTATGACATTGAAACAGTCACTTGACACTTCGGCATTATTTTGCGTAACACGTGGAAGTCATTGGTGCATCTTAAAAGGCAATATGTAATCAGGCAATGTTAAAATGTGTCACCTTTTTTGAAATGGTTTTGAAGTTGTGTGGAGCACAGTTTTGAGTGGCAGGCAGTCATTGGAGCAGTTTAAGGAACCGTATGCAGTCTACTGAAGACTTAGCCTGTCCCAGGTCAGGAATGTGTGCACCTGCAGCAGTTGGCTCTGAAATGGCATCTGTTGGATGCATTAGGAGGGATGTGAGGTCGGCTTGTGTCAGGTGAACAAATTCTCAAAGAGATGACTGACGCTTGTACTGTGTTCTTCTAGCTCTGAAATCTCAGCGTCGCTTCTCTCTTATCCAGCTCCTGTGTGATATATTGTTTCAAGAGTCAAACACACTCCGCATAGCACAGATTACACAGATGCGCAACAAATTACCAACTGTTGGTATGCAGGCATGAATTATGTTTTTCGAATGAATTTAGTTCCTTGTTGAATCGTGTAGAAAAAACAGTATAATACATCATAAACAAATTAAGTCTAGTATTTTTGTTGGGCATTAATGCTATTTCAACTTATAATTCACTTTCCTTGTATGTGGCCCTATTTACAGGGTGTGCTTTACATATTATGTAGCTGCTATTTATGCCACTAGATGCACACAGAAGCAGTTGGAACCTTATTCTAGGCTGCACCTAGGCTCCAAAGCATTCGGATGCATCCTATTCTTCTCAAAATACCACACACTGTTGCTTGATCCACAGTTCAATTACGGCATCATTTAAGCCAAATGTTTGTCAACCTGGCAGATGTTATTTGTCAACTGCAGTGTGTTCAATCAAGGACAATTTTCAAAAAATCTTTTATTTTTTTAAATTGGTAAATTCATCACTTCAATTTAATCTTCCGCAGTACATAACGAATGATGGTTTGATATTTACATCTATGTAATAGTATGAATGTCACAGGTTTCCCAGTGTAGATTGGCGTCATATGTGAGGTCACAGCAGTAATTATTATTGCTCAGTAATCCTGGGGTTTGGAATGAAAGTCTTTGGAAAACTGTTTTGATCGCTGTTCCCGTGATTCATGAACGCTTGGAGAGGAGGCCAGACCCGTGGTGAACTTTTTCTGTGGATCGTCATTAATTTGACAGTGTCATGGGTGTTCTTCCAGCCAACTTCGTCTCTCACCATCACACCCCCATCTGCTTCTTACATTACCACTATGACCAAGGGAGCAGTGGCCGGTGTGTCAGCAAGCACTGTCAGCAAGCAAGTAGACGCCCTCCTGCAGCAGCTATGCTGCACCCCGCCCCCGCCCCCGCCACCCATCCCACCCACACACACACACACACACATACGCACACGCGCGCGCACACACACACACACCTGACAAAACTGCTCAGGAAGAAATTTACAAGCAAAAAGGGATTCCTTCAAGAGAAATAAACATGAATGTTAGCCATGGAATGTGCAAAGCTGAGCCAAAAATTCCCATTTTTGGGGGAGAATTCCTTGATCACCTATGACGCCATTTTGATATAATGGATTGTCAACATTTGATGCGGTATTGATACAGTCTGATCAAACTCCCATTAGGATTAAAGGAGAATGTTCCCTTTGTGGTATACATTATAACCCATTGAAAGCCATTTGTACCTACCATTTTCTTGTTTTAGTATTTCAAAGACATTAAGAGCAGTGCATGTGAAGATTACCATTGAATGCCTGTGTGGAAAAAGCACTCAAGTCACATTTTGCAAAAAATGGGCTGACACCAGTATTAACAACCACAATGGCCAGAGCATCATCTGATACCAAATATTTCTCAGAAAATGTTCTCAAGTCCTGTGTACTAGTGTGTTTCCCCTGTCAAATTCACTAAACTATAGTGCAATAAATACCCAAGTGCATACAAGTTTATGACTGCCCAATCAAAATCCTAGAATTTGTCACATGACTAGCTGTGAAAATGGAAACCACGGAGGCTGGAAAGTTGGCTTCATCTGTTAAAAGTGCTCAAGTCCAGCCATTTAGTGGTAACAAGTACTTAAGTCCTGGTATTTAGCAAAAAAAAAAAAAAAACTCAGTCCAAAACTAATTTCCTTATTAACTTCGTAATACATGAGAATTTTTCCACATAAAACGGTTTGTCAGTTCTCAATAGCCCCTGGAAACAGCAATAGGCTCCATAGCATGCTACCATTAAAAAAAATCTGCAACCTGTTTTGAAAACTTTGACCCCGAAAATCTCAAAAGTGTTATTTTGTAACTTAGGTACTTCTTCCACACAGGTCTGTAATTGAGAAAAAAATCAATCCATCTCCAGCCACTCAGAGCTTTGCTCTGCAGAATGATAAGCACACTTTATAGAGTGAAAGAATGTGTGGTATATTACCATATGCATCTCTTTGTATATCTGAAGCATTTTCATTATGAATTGGGGATTGAGGGCAAGTGAGTTTTGGGATGGGCCCCAGTGCTTATGATTATACAATAGAAGTGTCATGGATTTTTCTACCCGCCGGATTGCCGTTTGGCCGAGCTAGGACCATGGACCTAAAAGGAGAATGAAGACCCAAATGCCAGGCTGGTAAAAGACAAAAGATTTAATTAAATAAACTCTTAAAACAAAAGCTACTATCACCACGAGCAGCACCAAACATATAACCAGGATAAAACAAAATGCAGAGGCACTGGGGACTGGCAAAATACTCTTTATACTCTGCAATCACCTCCACCTTAACGAGCTGCACCTGTTGCCCGTTAGGGTGAAAGAATGCAGCAGGGGGAGGGACTGTAAGGCCAAACCCTTACAGTACCCCGCCCAGGAAAGGCACACTGACACCTGCCGGACCCGGAACACACGGTGCCGCCGGACCCCTGGAGCACCACACTCCGCCGGACCCGGAACACATGGCGCTGCCGGACCCCTGGAGCACCACACTCCGCCGGACCTGGAACACATGGCGCTGCCGGACCCCTGGAGCACCACACTCTGCCGGACCCGGAACACATGGTGCCGCCGGACCCCTGGAGCACCACACTCCGTCGGACGCGGAACAGCTCCCCACCTGGCCCCTGGCACCAGCCAGACCCCGGCACACATGGCACCAGCCGGACCCCAGAACACAGCTGCTCTCAGCCAGCCTGGCTGAGTCTTAGGATGGCCTCTGCATTCTGTCATGGACTTTTCTACCCGCCGGATGCCAAATGGCAATCCGGCGGGAGGTAGGACCATGGGCCTAAAAGGAGAATGAAGACCCAAATGCCAGGCTGGTAAAAGACAAAAGATTTAATTAAATAAACTCTTAGAACAAAAGCTACTATCACCAAGAGCAGCACCAAACATATGACCAGGATGAAACAAAATGCAGAGGCACTGGGGACTGGCAATAGCCAGCCCTTTATACTCTGCAATCACCTCCACCTTAACGGGCTGCACCTGTTGCTCGTTAAGGTGGAGGTGAAAGAATGCAACAGGGGGAGGGACTGCAAGGCCAAACCCTTACAAGACGAGTTCGGTTTAAGGCCGGAAGTCCACACGCGCATGCGCTATAGAGCTGATGTGGGGCAAAAGGAAATGTAGTGGCTACTTGTTGCGTGGTGGGGTGCACAAACCGGTATCGTAAAGATGGGGGCATAAAGTTTTTTAGTGTTCCCCAAGGCAAGAGACAACGACAGGCGTGGATTTGAGCTATAAATCAGAAGAACTTTGTCCCGAATGATCACAGTCTGCAGTACTCATTTTGTCAGCGGCTGGCCCGACTTGGTTGACCCAAATGATGTTGACTTCGCTCCGTCTGTGTTTCCCTACAAATGAAAAGAGTTCACACCCACACAAGCTAAAAGGAAAGAGCGATCTGATTGGAGAAATACAGTTAAGGTACTGGTTGATATTAAATTATTTAAGTCGCCCGACTAATCGACTAAGAATTATTTCATCTGTTGTTGTTTCAAAGTGTTGCAGTGTCCAGTTTTTGTATCCACATTTTGAAAAGGGACTGGCTTTTTTCGATCCTATAGGCTATATACAACGTTAAGTAGATTTTAAACTCTACGCAAACAAATATCAAGCCAAAGGGGGAATGTTAGTGCCATACGACATTTACAGTCTAGGTCAGCTCTGAGGGGCTTACATTATAGAACTTAGCCCCTCAGAGCTAACTGTAGGTGTGGTTTTCATTTCGCTGCTTGCAATAATCCTTTGGTTTCCCTGTGATTTCGATTTCATAATTACTTGCTATATTATAGCCAACAAAGTTGAATTTACTTGCCAGTTAGTTTTGCGGACATGAAATGTCATTAAAGCAACACTATGTAGTATTCGCTCGCAGTGTCCCCCTACAGTTGATAAACGGTATTGTCTGTAACAACTGTCGTAAAATCTGTCTATACGTGCATTTGTTGACAAGCCAACGACACAAGCGAACTTTCTGAAGCAGGACATGTAATGTGTGATCCGATCAACCATATCTTCAAATTAGGTACGGGAAACTTAAAAATCGGTCTAACTCACGCAGATGTCGAAGTCCACACTAAAACTATAACGACAATGATACTTGCAAACGACATCGTTGCGGTCACTTTCAGAGCGATTTTATGCACAGTAGAAAAACTGACCGCCAATCAAAATCCGTCGGAGTTTGGGCGTTGTGTTCATTCAACATGACAGATGACATCGCAGAGAAAAAAGGGATCTGATACAGCTGGAACATACAAAATCAATGTTTACACAACGATATCGTTCATCAGTGTTGATGCTCAACTCGTTATGGTTATGGTTATCATTATAGTTATCTTTCTCAGTGTGGACGGCCCTTTACAGCATTTTATGCATGCACTTTAAATGTCAGGAACGAAACCTAACACGGGAAAAAAAACCATTGGAGAGCATAAGTTAGCTAACATAGGTTAGTGTTTTAGTTTTTGCTAGTCCTACTGTGATGGAATGCTACTAGTTTAGCAATGTTTGCCAGCTAGCGATAGCATGACAACTAGCTAGCATGTCAGATACCAGCTATCTAGATAGCTGTTGACGTTTATTTGACTGAGCATAAACGGGGTACTAGATGATTTCAATGACAAAGCCGGACACAAAGCACGTTCAAACGCACTAGAACTAGATCTAGAATGAAGGATTAAGGTAACGATTCATACTTACTTGTTCTCTCGCCAGTGAGTGACCCTAGTCCTGGCTCTTATTTTATCGCTTTCTCATTTTCTTTTAAATTTCTCCTCAGAAAAAAACCTTTGCCTTCTTTGGTTTCCTCGTCGCTTCAGCCATTACAACCACTTCCAATTCTGCTTCATTCTACATTTGCTCGCTGGTCTTGAGAGACGTGGGGGAGGGGATTGTGTGACGTCTGTCGTAAAGCAGTAAATAAGTTTTGTAGTTCTTATTGGGCCTGGGTTCCTACCCGAAACCCGAAGTTACATAGTGCCAGTGAAGGCGATGCAGGCGCGATCGAGCCATGACAAAGGTATCATTCAACCTATTGTGAGTTGATGTATCACCAGAATGATCTTGGAAACCACCATTATGATTGGGTCCCACGCCATAAGTCAGCTAATGGCTACAGTGTTCTTGCGACGAATTCGCATTGTTCAAAACAACCGGCAAGCACACTTGATTCTAATCTCCTCTCAAGATGGATAAGTGCACAGGTACACATGTAAAATACAGGGCCATATCATTACTGTTTGACTGAATGCCATGCATTTGATTTCGGATTTTCATCTGTGCTGAAAATAACAATGTCTAGGACTTACCTTGACAGTATCTCGCCGATATAGTCTGTCAAGTTTCCATTGCGCTGCAGGGGTCAATGCTCTCAGTGTGTAGAGCCGGTGTGATTTGTACTTCTGGAAGCAGAAGACTTATCTCCCAGTTGTTCGCTTTGCACTCTTCTCTTCCGAGAAGAGCTTCCTTGTCTTCCCGTCATCGAGTAGAAGATCCAAGAAGATTGGTGCTCTCTTCCAAAACAAAATGGCGTCCACAGTGGATTTTTCCAAGCTACATCTGACTGACACTGACCGCAGTTCCCGTATCTATCCACTGCAGTTATAATCAATTTGTACTTACGTTGCAAGGCTTGCTAGGGCGAACACTATTGGCAGTTTACTTCTATATGTGTCTTTCTTCTCTAATTCCTCTAATTGCATAGCCATTATAAGCTGTTGCATGTTGTGTGCCGCCATATTGCTTCCTTCTGGCTGTTCGATCTATAATTAGAAGATGTGTCTTCAGGAAGGGTATTCCAGAAGGCGAAGTGCGCCAAATCGCTCCGGGCTTAGGAGAAAACTAATGGAGCCAACTCGAGCTATATCGTCAGGTGGAAAAGAATTTCGGATCCAACCTCCACCTTTTCCGGCTTTTTATTTGCCAGAACGATTTTAAAAGGGGGAGCCAATATGTTTTAGGGGGTTTTTATCTGTGAGAAGGGGGTTTAGAATTTAACATTAATATTTAACATTGCGACTGCATATGCTGCGCCTGCCCTAGCAACCCGATGTGTCATCAGTGACATGACAGCCGCTGTTAACAATATGCTACTGACAGATTCCACAGAAAGTGTGACCAACAGGTCCCACTGTACTGAACAGGATGAAATAATAAATTAATGGTATGTGGTTTATTTCATTGATTACATAAAAACAAATGCTCATGGGAAGTTTTACACCTGGATCACTGCAATTTTGGTAAAAAAGTGAATTTTAAAATATGGCCTTGTTGCTAATGTTACATGGACGGAAAATTGGTTTTCACAGGACCGAACTCAAACGAGGACAAGATTGTCTGAGCCAACGCCAATAATGGCACGATGAGCAGAGAAAAGGGAAGGCACACCAGTGACCAACCTGCTAATCCACAAGAAGCAGGGCTTTGTTAAAGCCTGGATACCTACTCTTGAACAGTGACCTGAAATGCAGTTTTTACCCAGGATTATTTTGTGGCAATCCAATTCATACACTGGATAATTAGTCAATCCTGCCCACTCATTTCCTCATCCACCTTGGAGTTCTGACAGGAAAGAGGGACACTTTTTTGGGCCACCCTGTAGTATGGATGTGCCAACCCCTTTAAGTCAAACCAAGGTTGGTTGGAGTGAACTCGTCCATATTCTAAACTCCGCTTGCTTGTGAAAATTCAATAACTGATCCGGGTGTGCCATCTAGTGAGAGAATATTGTAACTGTGTGCATAAATCTGCAGCTTCATGTCCACTGGCGGACAGAATTGCGCTAAAGGGTTTATATACCCTGCCAGCAGCCGCCAAACCTCATTCACAGCAGTGCTGTACCAAGATTACAGGTTGTTGCGAACGTTATTACCGTGGACGGAAATTTTTACCTTTTTGATGAGGGACACAAACGCGAGTTGGTGAAAATTCTAGAAGGCCAGGAAGTCAACATCCCCTCACGCATGCGCTTTACCCCGCTTTCAGACTACCGGTTGTTATAAAATAGGGACTTCAATGGGGAATGCAGGGCGAACGTTAGGACCACACATCGGACAGAAATTACGTCCGCGGCCAAAACTGGCTTCACGGCATGAAATTGGGCTCAGGCTATTTCAAAACGGTATCTAGCTTGGTAAAACAAAGAATGGGGAACAAATTCCTGGCCATACCTTCAGTAGTAGATGTACTGTTCTTTTTGCAGTGGCCCTGTTGCTAACGTTACGGGACTGGACAGAACATGTGCGTAACGTTCGCAACTGGATTAATGCATTGGATTCAGTGACTGGGACAATTTTCCGTCCTGATATCGCCCAATTCCAGAATAAAGTCATCTTTTTAGAGAAAAGTAGGCCTAACAAAAGAACAACAATAGCCATGCTTTTACAGGTAAAACAATTATTCTTTATTCTGTTGACATATTTTGTTGAAAATACAGAGAGATGGTACATTTTATATTGGTTCAAAAATAAAAGTTGTCAATCGGTCACACTTTCTGTGGAATCTGTCTACTGACACGAATAGCAGCAGTTGAAACTAAACTCTAAATTTCCTTAACTGGACATACGCTCGAAGTGTTTACATATCCTAATGTTTCCCTGGGTACCCAAACATTAATCAATATTGGCGTAGGTTAAATACAGAATTCTTAATCTCGCCATCCAGACACAAAATGTACGCTGCACACCCTAGAATGCTCCTGAACAAAAAAATGTTCCTGTTCATAGTCCGAATCCACGCTGTAAGCTGCCTTTTACTACGGGGAAAGCGAAAGAACTTATAATTCCCCATCTTTTCAATACGATTTGTGCATCTTCTAACGCAGATAGAATGCAAAGAGCATGTGCACTCCAAATCTCGCTTTTTCACGTCCTTGAACAGAAAGCGTCCATTGTAGGCAAAATGTACCTGAGTGTCACAATTAAGCATTTTCAGTGTAAGTTAAGCAAAATAACACAGACAAAAAGAATCAAGCCTGACCAATGTCAGTGCCATTTGTGACACAACTGTGTTGCAATCATACAGATGGGGTCAAATTGTTTCGGTATTTGGCCTCCTATTGAGATATATGGCCCAATAGATGGACCTATCACTAAACATTACCACAGTTGAAAAAAAAAAAAAAAAATGATTCTGAGGTCACAGAATTTATTAATAAAATTTAAAAAAGAAATGCTGTGTCCTAATATTTTGCTTTACAAAATCCAAATTTGAATTTGCTCAAATGATAAAGCTGAAGGCAAAGGAAAAGCTTATATACTCAGTTAACTGTTCAGTTTAACCATCCATGAGTGTGTCCCTGTTAGTCAAAATGAGTTAGTCACATTCAGAGAAACGTACAATATATGCTCAATTTATTTGAGCCAACTTCTCCAATATGACAGTTGAGCCAACTGTTACGATTCGTCATTTTTTGTATTTTCTAAACACTCGCCCATGTGGGAGAATTTACTTATATTTGGGATATGACCAAAAACATACTTTTCCTTTTTATTTATCTTTACATGTTTTCAATTCATGTTTATTTTTTTCTTTGATACTTAAGCCTAACCGTCATATTCAGCTGAGCAAACGCTCAAAGCTGGGACTTGCAACTTATGAAAGATGATTGAACCTTTGAATATTACTCTGTAATCCAACCACTGAGGGTTCACCGGAATCCTAGGTCAAGACTGAATGCCAGACAACGTAACATAACACAGTGGATACACAGGCTTTTGCTGGACTATTGTTTAAATTCCATGAGCATGTCACTGCTCTCATCAGCTGTAACAACATTTAATCAAGGGGCTGAAGGTTCTTTTGTGTATATTTTCTCAAATTCATAATATAAACAGCCAAGCTAACTAATTGGGTTCTGTCTTAAAATTTCACAATATGGGTGTAAACGCCTATTAAATTGCCAAGCTAGAATCTTGATGATTGGATTTCCCTTAGCGCTTTTATTGAAAGGCCGACAAAGTTTTTCTCAAGTGTAAATGTGACTCTTACGCAACATGATGATTTTGGCATTCAGAAAATATTATATATAACATTTTAAACTATTTTGCTAAGAAATACTGCTTACTTTATGTGCATGCAAAGGAGCAGGAAGTAATTTGAATCCATGACTCAAAGTTTTGGACAAAATATATCAAGGCTAGCTGAATTTATGGGTTGGAATAGTCTCATATGAACTTCGCAAGACAACAGTGCTTGATGAACTAAATTCCTCATGCAACAAATGCCATTCTTTTTTCATGCAATAAAACTGAAAATTCAGTTTTTATTCAGTTGTTTAGGCTGTGAATGTTTTTGTGCTTTGTTACTGAGTGATATTCACTTCTGAGGGGAAAATTTAGTTGTGTACATAGAAGTTGTGTGTTCATTGTCTTCCATATTGAATACTGAATCAGTCTGTGTGTAATTCAATTTGAACTTGTGCAATGCTTAAAATACATGTCCAGCGATGAGTTTCAGCTTCTCATAGTTCAAATGGCTAAATGCTACATCACGGGCTTCCTTGCCAGTAAGGGAAAATTGGCTTATGTACATCTTAACTCAGGATATTGTGACATTTGTGAAATAAAAAAAAATTCTACATTGTAGAAATGAAAACAGAGATATCACCAAAAAAAAAAAAAAAAATAATAATATGAAAAAAAAAATCATTCACTGCAATGTGATAAGACAGAGTGCCAGGTTAAGAACTTCGCAGCTCCTGAGGCAAGACAACATGGCATCTCTCTGAGCCGTGACAAATGCATGGATTACATCACCATTTGTTTTGTAATAAACAATAGAATAATGTTAGTATACCCATTCAGGACTTACTTTAAAAATACCACATGGGGCAATTTTTGCCTCAGCCCAATTAGTGGTGATGTCATCCCCCTGTACGCAGAATACACGCAGATTCTGCACATCATTGCATGAAGTTCAGCCAACACTACCATACAGAGCATACAGCCATTGACTTTTACTCTTCATCCACTTATATTGTCCTGCAGTGCAGACATAACAGTAACTTGCTTTAGCATCACCTGACTGTGTGGTCCCTGGCACTGAGTATGACACTGTTACATGTACTTATTCACCTACTTCTGTGTGTACAATTAGAGGGATTTTATCCCCCAATCACCAATCTTTTTTGACAGTTTACTTTTTTAAGGAGGTTCCAAATCTATTTTTTGCTGTATTATTCATTATTGCGACCACAGGTTGTGATTTTTACTTAATTCACTGTTAAGTGGGAACTGCTGTCAAGCACTTAGGCTAGTCTGGGTCATGTCATGAAAATATCATGAGAACAACAACATTTCTCCCTTATTCGCACACAGTATGTGGAGAAAATTAAATTGAATATTGTCGGAAACTGTATTAATATTTTATTTATCTATCTATATATCTATCTATATCTGTGTGGGCACATTTATCTCATTTAAAAACTTGGTGGGGCGGGGGTTTGAGACAGTTGGAGGCCCACTGGGTTTCCAGGCTTGTGGACCACAGCCCATTTGGCCCTACGGTTAACCTGTGCTACATGCAAATAACTATTATCAGAGATTCACAGCCTGAAAGCACACATAGCCTAAATAGACACAGAGCAAGCCAGAGCTTGGAAACAAATAAACTGGCATTGATTGATAACTGGGATGAGCATGTCAATTCTTTTTGCCTATTTCTATTTGCTGACACTAGGGAGCAATCTTTGCGATCTGTGCTCTGCAGTTGTGCAATGAGCTACCCAAATATGAATTAGAAAAGAGCTAGTTGCTGCCATCTGCTGCACTGGAACAGTACTTCACGCTGGTGTGGACCATGAGTAAGACATGGATACAAGCATTCTGTATAATAATTTATACTGCATCAATATTACATGCAAGGGCAGCTCGGTGGCTTTACAGCAAGAAGGTCCTGGGTTTTTTGTATATGTGTGCCAGGCTACCTAGAGTCTCTACATTGCCTTGCCCTTAGGTATGTGTGTTCAAGTGAGTAGTGTTTGATCCTTAACATGGTTTTGTGATCTGCCCAGGATGCATCGCTGCCTCTTGCCCATAAGACAGAGGGAGAGGCTCCAGCTTCTTCCGGACCCTGAGCAGGCATAAGCAGGTTAGATAGATGACGGATGTGTTGCCTCTTACAAATGAAGAAAGCAAAAAGTGCTATCACTTTCAACCGCCGCAAATTAATACAACATGGATAGCAGCATAGAGTAAGGTAGATTTCTGGGAAGCCATGTTTTGGAGCTCTACAGAGGAAAGGGTTTACCCTTGAGTGTTCATGTCCAATTAATATTTTCACTTGATGTCCTTTCAACAAGAGGGATATCACTCAACCAGCAAATTTGTGGCTGCATAATGTGGCATTTTGCCCTTTCAAAGACATGTGGTACACTGATACTTCAACTAATGTTACTTTGAGCACCTGGAAAACTGATTGTCTTTTAGGCTCTGTTTGTGTGGTTTTAATGAATATCTGAATTGAAAAACTATTTTTGTACTTTTGTTTCATCCACTGCTTTTAGGATTATACATTGCCCGGCCAAAAAAAAAACTCGCACATTCAAATATTTAGTTGGAACCCATGTAGCTTTGATTACAGTGCATATTCGTCTTGTCATTGTTTTGACAACTATATGCAATGCCAGAACATTTATTTTTGATCAGAAATGCCATAATTTTTGGCCGAGATCTTGTCTTCTCGACATAATGGTTGAACCACTCAGTGGTCTTTCTTGAGCACATCCCAATAACTTTTAATGTGTTTAAGGTCAGGACTTTGTGGTGGCAAATTTGTTTGTGAAAATGATTCCTCATACTTGTTTTTGTCATTCATGGTTTTCTTTGCTAAATACAGGCCAATAACTTGCCCGTTCTGAAATACTGCAACATCTTTTCCACCATCAAGGGATGTGGCTTTCGACATGATTTTTTAAGAAATGAGTAGCGACGCGCTTCATCAGTCAGGGTTAAAATGATTATTGCCAGCTGAAACATATTAATAACCGCAATAATGATCCAATTATAGAATTTGTTCATTAATTTCCAAACGGTGACTTTTTTTTTGGCCGGGCAGTGTATCAGAAGCAATGTTAACATTTTGTACCAATTCGCCCGGAAGGTTCAGAATGGTAGGTAACATTGCCAGAGCAACCATATTGTGAGAGGCTACTGCAAATCAAAGAGGGAATTTTGAGAAAAATAATTCCATGAATTTTGTGGAACTCTCAAAAAGAAACTTGCAAAAGTCAGTCCAATTTTTAAAAAATATAAATTAGGGTCTATATTTTAAGTTTGCTTCGTGAGAGATTTAGCTGTGTAGTCTGCAGCACTTAAATCACTGTGCTACTTCAGAAGAAAGTTTGGCTAAGGAGAGGAGGATTATCTGTGTCTGAAAACAGTGCAACAGATATTATTCACTCAGTCCTTTTTTAATTGCTATGGAACCTGCCACTCTCATCCACTGGCACGTCATCAGTCACAAAGTGATTGGAGTGCATGGCTTTAGTTTTGCGTAAGGGGGAGGAGGGAGTGGGCTTCTCAGTGTTTATATTGCAACAATAAATCATCTCCATCATAAATTAAAAGCTAAAGGACTTCTTGGCCTCAGCATATATCACGGTGGGAGGGTAGATGAAGGCCCCTATACCCCAGAGGACAGAAGAATGCTCCTGTTTGTAACAGTGATTTGTGGATGTTTTGTGGGATATAGGTCCTCAGACAGTAAAGACGTAAGACTCAACAGCCAATCAAGGCTTACGAGCAATGCCTTTGTTGTTTCATGCACGATTTCTATATGAGGGGCAAGTTTTCCAAAAACACTTATACACACAAATGTTTGTGTGTCCATTGATACCAGAAGGATGTTATTCATGCCATCATTTTTAGACTAGATTTGTTTTGTTGAATCAAATAGCTCTTCCAATATTCTTGTGGATGTTGGGAAGGCTACAGCTTTCCTTGTAAATTAAACGTTGTCTAGACATTTTTAATACCTCAAATGACAAAGGATTATAAAGACCAATTAATCTCATTGAGCTGGCTGGATGTCAGGCTGGGAGTGTGACGACATGGCAATGGGTTCTTAGAGAGAAAAACCAAATGTTTATAAGGGGAAAATGAGTACAAATTAACATGATTGTTTGAGACTGGCTCAAAACAATGGAGCACTCTTTCGCCTGGAAAAAGGAACAGTGGTGTCTTTCATTCTCTCACTGTGAGAGCTGAACTGTGCAGTTTACGGAAGTTATGGCTGTTTTGAACCCCAAAAGGCTGTGCCAATAGCTATTGAACAGTATCTGTGTACTGTTGGTGTAACAGGTTTTGCAACTGTGAGGAAGAATTGTGCTATATTGCTTTGAAATATAGTATATTTATTTTGTATATACCTTACTCATCATTGATGCCAATGACAGATATTAGCTGAATGTGAATTCGGAGGAATCACAATTCTCTGTAATAAATCTCGATGGCTGAATAAACAAGTTAGTTTCAGCCAAGGTAGCTGTAAAGACGCAAGGTAATGTAGTTTACTTGAAGTCAGTATATGTGATCTTTTCAAGCCAAAGATATCCTGGAACCTGGTCACCTCCAGTGACTGTTCAGAGTTTCTCATCATTGAAATTAATGAGTTATCGACTGAACAAGTCCAAAATGGCTCCTGTCATGAATTGCACATCCCCTGTTTGCTTTATGTCCTTAACTTCATATCACCTATGGATGAAGTGTAGCTCAAATCCAGTCTGACAAAGCAGAATCAATTGCTTTGTAATTAATTGTGATATCAACATCTATGGGATTCTAATGTATGAAGTTTGAGTCACAACAATTCACCATTGCTGGTGAAAAATATCTTGAACTCTCTCCAGTTTGTCTCCTGTAATTTGAAAATACTGGACTAAACTGTTCCCTTAAGAATTACATATCTGGTCACGTTGTATTATACAACAAGAGGGAACATCAGTACCAGTCCAACCCTATGGATAAGAGCAAAAAAAGGCTTCTGCATTCAAATCCTTGATTGGATGGTGCTGATCTATGCTTTAGGTCGGTAGCTTCTCCAAAGTACAACAGTCAAGCCCCCTTCGACAATCAAGTGCAAAGTGACGTCCCAGTCCAGCTTGACTTGAAGGAAAAAGAAACCTCTTCCTGGGTATCTCCATATGAGCGTTTCTTGAAATACCAGGGGCTATGTAAGCAGTAAGGAACCCAATATTTAAGGCAGACATGAAGGAAGAGAACCATTGGTGACCGTGAAGTTAAGATGAGGAGGGGCCCTGGTAGGTCAAGCTTTGATGTATGTTCTGGTCACCATCAACTTGACTCCAAAGGCATTTCACTTTAAAAGTTCCTTTTTAACCTCACCGATGGTCAAGTGGGGATTTTGTCAATGACGCATTTGGGAAAGCTAGGGAGTTTTCCTATCATGACCTCAATTTTAAACATTTTCAGAACATGCCTCACAAAGTATGTCAGAAACACATCAATAGTCTACATGTTTGACTTGCATTCAAAGCACCATGAAGCTTACACTGTAACGATTTGTCAATTCATATGTACATGAGTTATTCTAGTTCAGAAAATTAAATAAGTTGACTATTTACAGCTCTGACTATTTACCATATACAACATATACTCAAAAAAGTCAAGAAACACTCGATTTTGACCCGAGTATGTGAAATGTAAAAACTAAATGTAAATCCCAAGTGTTGTTTACGTTATTAGTGTTAATCCAAGACACAAAGTGCAAACAAAATTTGATCAGACTACTTTATTACCCCAAAACAGGGTATCCACAGGGAAGACCAGAATCACACCAAGTACAGACCATTAAATCAAAACATCAAGCAATGTCCAAAGTCATTTCAGTATCGCGTGTGACCAGCACATGCTCTCTCCACAGCTCGACAGCATCTTGGGAAGCTCAGAACAAGATAAAATAATAGAGAAAAAAATTCAGTGGTCCTTAACTTTCTTGGTGAGTATATTTAACAGGTATTTTATTTTGGGTAATCCAGTTTCCATTAGAGGTTTTTCCCCCTCTTCATAAGTTTTCTCTTCAAACAGTCTTGTTTCTAGAATAGATTCAAGAAGCAGAATCCATATTGCAGAAATATTCATGCATATATTTTTCAATAGCATTTATGTAATCTGAATTTGATTAAAAACCTGTCAATATGCTTAGGAAGTTAAGCTGAACACCTGCAAGTTTAATATGTAAGTAAATATTGAGGGAGCGAGATAGAATATATTGCGTAAGTGCTGTTTTGAATACAGGCAGATAGGTTGTTCTTTGTCTGCCAGCTCTCGCCGGAATATTGCCAGAATACAAACAATTGTAATAAGTATTCTGCAAGACTTTATAACCTGGCCGTGCCAAAACATCTTAAAAATTAATGAAAAACTTTGCAAAACTATAGATTCATTATGGGTTCAGTGGCATTGTCCAGGGGCTTTTCAAAGTTCTTGAACAATGTATGAAACAGGGGATCAACTGCATCAATCCCTGTCACAACCATATAGACTATGGGTTCTCCAACCTTTTCCAGAAAGTGCCTGTGTGGGTCCAGGCTTTCATTCTAATCATCAGTTACACAGCAGACACTTCTAATCAAAGTCTTTAGCAGAGACTTAAGAGGTCAGCTAATACAGTCTAGTAGAATCAGGTGTGTAACAGCTTGGCTGGAACAAAAGCCTGCACCTACACTGGCCGTTTCTGGATGAGGTTTGAGTGAAGAGCAGTAGGCTACTGCCCCCCTGTGGACCAGATAATTCCAAATTTGCTGAAGCTGTGCAAGATATTGTACTTTCATATGAATCCCCTATGCTTTTAAGTGTGAGTTCAATACTCTTAAATTTGTTGTGAATAATTTATTTAAAAGAAATCTTGTGCCATTGAAAACTTTTTTAAAGAATTAATATTAGTATTATTTTAAGAATCATACTGTGATTGATGATTTGTTTGTCGGTTTATTAAAATGCTCATAGAAGATGCAGGGACTACTTCATACTAACTGATATTACATGTACTTTTTATGAATAATATGTTAAGAAGGTTTATTGAGAAAAAGCAGCATTATCGCATTGGTCGAAAATACAGTATTTGTACATATGTATCCATTCATTTATTTCTTTTTACGAGCCCTCAAGAACCATCATCTTGAAGATAATGGACTGTCGTCTTAGTCTGACACATTTACATTAATTCAAGCCATTATTTAACCAGACTTTGTGAAAACTTTGTGTTTAGCTGGACCGTGTTAGCAGCTATTCATTTTTAAAGAGCAATGGCCACTGGGAAAACTCCCACACTTGACCAATCAATGGTATAACTTCATCACCCACGTCCAACTAAAAGAGTAACTTCATCATTCACTCTGTCTCAGACTTGTGCAAACTTCAACACTGAGCCTCAGACTTCTGCATTTAAAGGGTTGCCCCCCACTTTGCAGCAGTCCAAACAAAAATACATCTTCTAAACACTGTATGAGGTACACCAGCACACTTGTTTATACATGCAATTAACCAATTCAAAAATCATGTTTCAGTAAAGCATAGCTCAATATCAAGCAGCTCAGAAGCCTCAGTTAGTAATCACGTCAAACATCAGAATAGAGAGAGAGAGAGAGAGAAAAAATTAATCTCACTGACATTTGCTAAATTTACATGGATGATGGTCCCAGACAGGCTGTTTAAGTACAAACCCCAATTCCAATGAAGTTGGGATGTTGTGTAAAACGTGAATAAAAACAGAATACAATGATTAGCAAATCTCATCAATCCACATTTTATTCACAATAGAGCATAGACAACATATCAGATGTTAAAAGTGAGACAATTTACCATTTCTTTAAAAATATTAGCTCAATTTGCATTTGATGGCAGCAACACGTCTCAGAAAAGTTGGGACAAGGGCA
The DNA here is from genome assembly GCA_029692085.1 of Gymnothorax javanicus. Lineage (NCBI taxonomy): Eukaryota > Metazoa > Chordata > Actinopteri > Anguilliformes > Muraenidae > Gymnothorax > Gymnothorax javanicus. Next base: position 149,478,539 of record CM056193.1, read on the forward strand.
ACATAAGTTTGGAAAACTAAGTGATACTAATGAAAAACAGCTGGAGAAGCATTTTGCAACTAATTAGGTTAATTGGCAACAGGTCAGTAACATGACTGGGTATAAAATGAGCATTTTAGAGAGGCGGAGTCTTTCAGAAGTAAAGATTGGCAGACGTTCACCAATCTGTGAAAAACTGCATCAAAAAATTGTGGAACAATTTCAGAAAAATGCTCCTCAACGTAAAATTGCGAAGACTTTGAATGTCCCTGTAGCGGGGTTGTATGTGAACATGGATCCACACGCAGAATAAGGAAGTCTAAAAGCTGCCTAAAAACAAGGCAGCCACTAAATCTGCGAACAGACTAATAACAAATGATAATGTCAGGGAACTTAATAACCAAAACCTGGTCTGAGAGACAAAAAATAAAAATAACTAGAACCCAAAACTACAGAGCAAGGCTCTGGAAATGCGAAACGAAAACGAACTACAAGTACGGTTAAATTAAGCGACTCGGGAAGGAAATAACCTGCTACTCCCAATTGCCGAACAATGAAGAGGGATCTCTCTCTGAACGAAATTAGTATATACAGCAGCAAGAGCATAAGCCTAGACTTTGAACCACAAGGGTTGACAAAGACGACAGGCGAATCCAAAACACAATAATAAAGACTCATAAGAAGCGAGCACTAAACCTGGAGGAGTTTGCTAAAAGAACCTCCAAATACCGGCATCAGCACGACCCAAATGGCAACACTAGAGCGCCGAAGAAAGGACAAGGTGTGGTTTAAATAGACAAGCGCAGATAGAAAACACCTGTCACAAAACGAACCAAAACCACTCCCTCCAGGAGAAGGGATGAGGACTCTGCCTCCAATCTATGACAGTCCCACCATCTACAGTACATAATACCATCATAAAGATTCAGAAAATCTGGAGAAATCTCTGTGCACAAGGGACAAGGCCGAATGTCAATATTGGATGCTCGTGATCTTCGGGCCCTCAGGCGGCGCTGCATTAAAAACAGACATGATCCTGCACTGGAATACACTGCATGGGCTCAGGAACACTTCAAGAAATCATTGTCTGTGAACAAAGTTCACCGTGCAATCTACAAATGCAAGTTAAAGCTGTATCATGCAAAGAAGAAGCCATACGTGAACACGATCCAGAAACGCAGCCAAACTCTGGGCCAAAGCTCATTTAAAATGGACTGGAGCAAAATAGAAAACTCTTCTGTGGTCAGATGAATCAAAAATTTGAAATTCTTTTTGGAAACCAGGGATGCCGCGTCGTGCGGACTAAAAAGGAGAGGGACCATCCAGCTTGTTATCAGTGCACAGTTCAAAAGCCTGCATCTCTGATGGTATGGGGTTGCATTAGTGCCTATGGCATGGGCAGCTTACGGATCTGGAAAGGCACTATCAATGCTGAAAAGTATGTAGAGGTTTTACAACAACACATTGTCCCATCCAGACACTGTCTCTTTTAGGGAAGGTCTTGCATATTTCAGCAAGACAATGCTAAACCACATACTGCATCAATCACAACAGCATGGCTTCACAGTAGAAGAGTCCGGGTGCTGAATTAGCCTGCCTGCAGTCCAGACTTTTCACCAATAAAAAACATTTGGCGCATCATAAAATGGAAAATCTGGCAAAGAAGACCCAGGACTGTTGAGCAGCTAGAATCCTACATCTGACAAGAGTGGGACAACATTCCTCTCCCTGAACTTCAGCATTTGGTCTCCTCACTTCCCAGACGTTTACAGACTGTTGTTAAAAGAAGAGGGGATGTTACACAATGGTAAACACAGCCCTGTCTCAACTTTTTTGAGATGTGTTGCTGCCATCAAATTCAAAATGAGCTAATATTTTTCATGAAATGGTAAAATGTCTCACTTTCAACATCTGATATGTTGTCTATGTTACATTGTGAATAAAATATGGGTTTATGAGATTTGCACATCTTTTTTCTGTATTCACATTTTACACAACATCCCAACGTCATTGGAATTGGGGTTTGTATTTCTGAACTTTCTGCTTTCCTGGAATTTTCACGCACAACAGTCTCCAAGGGATGGTAGACAACAAAAACATCAAGAGGGCAGCAGTTCCGCTGCTGAAAATGGCTTGTTGATGAGAAAGGTCCAAGGTGCAGGGCCAGACTGGTTTGAGCTAACTGAAAGGACATGGTGACTCCGATAACCTTTCACTGCAACTGTGGTGAGCAGGAAAGCACCTCAGGAAGCAGAACAGGTCACATATTGGAGAGGGTGGATTGCAATGGCAGAGGACTGCACGGTGTTCCAATTCTGTCAGCCAAGAGCTGAAATCTGATGCTGCAGTGGACACAGGCTCCCCAAGACTGGGCATTTGAAAATTGGAAAAATGAAGCCTGGTTCAACAAATCTTGATTTCTGCTGCAATACACAGATGGTGGAGTCCCAATTTGGTATCAGGATCATGAAACATGAACCTTGTGTTAACAGTTCAGGCTGGTGCTGGGGGTCATATGGTGTGGGGAATGTTTTCTTGACACGCTTTGGGCCCCTTAACCCTAGTCCTGCCTCTAGGCTAGTCCTTATCGAGGACTGCAATACAGGAAAATAGCTACCAGGGAATGATATATCAACAACCAGCACACAGGGAAAAGAGTGTGGGTCCTCTATATATTGGCGACCGGCAGGACTAGGGTCAATACCAATCAATCATCATTTGAATGCCGCAGTCTTGTTGCTAACTGTTTGCATTCCAGAAGACAAGCTATTTGCTTTAAGTATGAGCATGAATTCCAACAAAATTGAATTATCGGATACATTGGAAAGGATCATCCTTTTGTGCCTGGAGAGAAAGGGTCATTAATTTCAAACTGAGCCAAGCACTATGTGCTCAGTCTACCTCCACTGACAAGGGCAAGCCTTGGGTGCCTTTGGATGCAAGGAGAGACCCATCTTAAAATGTCCTGCTTTACAAAATTTACCTCACAACTAATCTGTGCTCAGACTGCAGGATTTCCAGTGGGATGGTCATAATAAATCAGAATAAAAAGGGAGTAAATGCACAAACTCTCAGATAGAGAAGAAGGAATGAAGACATGAGAGAGGAGCAATTCTGATGTTCTCCATTTCATTTTTACCAGCGCTATTTCTTTGATTGGAAAAATACCAATTGGCTGCTTTGAAGAATAAATATGTTACTGTATTCCTCAGAGATCAATATATTGGATTAATGGAGAACACATTTGCAATTCTGACAGAGGTACAGAATGCGGGCTTAATTTACTATCCACCACGTTGACTGTACTTTCATAAAAAAGATTTTTATTTCATATGTCATCATATTTTTCCATTCTTTAGGACAAAATTTGCAGATATAAAGTTTTGCGACTTCTGGGCTTGTCTAGGGCGGCTAACCAAAAGGCACCATTTTTCTGACTAATCATCTGTGACCAGTATTGATGTAATCTAAGTCTGGGGAGGAGCGTGAAGTCACAAGGACGCCCACCTGCCGTATTTACTTCCCTTGTATAGGGACTGAGTTCAAAGCCAGGTGCGTCTGGAAAGACCCAAAATGTCAGGACAGGCATATCTAGCCTTCACTGCTCAGAATTCTGCCTCAGAGCTGCTCAAAAACTCTGTTTATTCTCGCCGACAGCCTGCCAACTGTTCCTTTCAGCATCAAAATTCCTCCTATTTCTCTCTTTCTCTCCCTGCCATCTCTGTCAGCTCTTGCCACTGAGGAAAAGTTATTTGAATGTGAAGCAATGCGGAGGGAAACTGATACTAAAGTAAATGAACTTGAACGTGCCATTGGGTATTATTAGTTGATTGGTTGCAAGGTTACCAGAGAAAATGACCATGAGCTCAGATGGCTGAGGGAAACACAGCTTAGTCAGAGGCACAATAATTTACAAGTGACATTCCAGAAACAGAGCTCTCCTGGAGTTCGACTGGCCGGGATTTCCTCTCACGCGGGAGCAAAGAACTACTGAATATCCATATTGCCCAAAATTACTGCAAAATGCTGCAGATATTTTAATCCTTATAATTCGCCTCATGGATTTGCAGTACGCAGACTCATGACAGACTTCTTCATTCACTCTACAGTTCATATTTACTGTATTTGCACGCACAAAATCTTTTAGCAAATGCAAAAACCAATGGTTGGCCAGGGTAATTGTTTTCATTGGTCATAGGCCTTGTTATTGTAATTTTGTAATTGCATTTCCTAACAGATTTTGTATGTTAAAAAAAAGAAACAAAGTAAATCTAGCCCTATATGTTTATGGGACCCATGGTCTGGGATTTTTGTACACATAACATAATCAAACATTTCAGATTTTCCAATCAGAATTAGCTTGATTTACTCTCCCATGTGTTTGACACAAGCCCAGATGCACAGAATGTACATTTAATGAAGGCATACCACAGAAACCTGAAATACACTTGATCAACACTTTATGAGAGATTATTTTCACAGGTGAACAAAATAATAAAACAGTATGGGGGGAAAAAGTAACTCACTTTTTGGAAGTATAGTGGGAATTGTGGGGTATGTGTGTTTAGGTTGTATTGGGCCACTGAAACAGATTCATCTCAGCTAATTGAAAGTAAATCTTTGTATTTTAATTTATTGGGGTGTTTCCAAAATTAACTTCATGACCTTGAATCAAAAGACCAGGTAAGTAAAGTCTATAAGAGAGCATAGCAGGGGTTTTTGAATGACTCATCAGCTGCGGTTAATGATGTAATAATAGTTTCTAATAATCTGACCCACCTCACAGGCCCATCATGTGGGTCCTAATGAACCTAATACGCCTGTGTGGATCTTTCTGGAAATCAGAGATGTTGGCTACTGAAATGAATTTCGCATAAAAAAAAAAATCAGCCTTAGACTTCTGTTCAGACCAGCCCACTTTTTTCGGGCATAGCCCTAGGCTGCATTTGTATTCTCTTACGTAGGTGGCTTTTTTTTTTCATCTCAACATCTTCCTGTTTCACTTGAAAACCTCATGTAGGTCAAGAAAGAGTTGCAGCTGTATTTTAATGGTACCTTGGGACACGTTTGATAAAAATTGCATGTCCTGTTTTTCAATATGTCTACAGTGAAAATAGCCTTTGAAATTTATTGGAAAACTTTGAGACATGAATGTTGTATTTAATGGCCACAGCTGCAAAGGTTTGTGGTGCATATTCAATCTTTGTATTCATCCAAGGTTAGTCCTGCGCTATCTTGCTGGAAGGAAGCAACAAAAGAGTTACTTGCCGCCTTTCTGTCATGAAATACACAATTCAGCACTCCTTGCCATGACGACCAGCCAACCTATTTGAGGCTCATGTTCATGAGCGAGGATAGTTCCTAGTGCTTTCGAGAATTGAGATTCAGCCCTAGTGTCCCTCTCCCATACACAGGTATATTTTCCACTCTTCTACCAGCCCCCGTCGTAGATCCCTGGTAAATATAACAGCACAATGCAAGACTCACTGAGACAAAATATTTATTTACCAATTTGACAGCTGTTTATTCTCATGATTGAAAATAAAACTATCTTAATGTAAATATCTTTATGTTTAAACTGAATTTCAATTCACTTCAATTCCATCAGTTTTTCTTCCCACACAGTAAAATCTCGTGAAAAACATACAAACTAATGGCAAACTTCACATTTTTGAATGTGGTGTAAAAAAAAAAAAAAAAAAACAAATCCAACATTAAGTTTGAGTTCATAAGTAATAATTCCATCTGTAACTCTGGAGCAGTTGTACTCAAAGTTGAAATAGAGAGAGTGACATTTCTGTGTGCTCTATCGTTTAAACTGAAAGGTTTGTTTCATTTTCCACTGAGTCAGAGAAATGCACGAACTTGAGCACTAGCATGTTCTCTACAGCTGTGTCTTTGCAATCAACACCCCATAAAATAAATGGATCTTTACTGCGGTGTATGTTTATTTATTCCTGTTTTTCTTTGAAACAGGAACCGCACACTTTGATGAGGAATGATGCTGAATGAGAATCTACCAATGAAAGGACAGGCATATAGAACTTTTCCTAATTGGTCGGATTGTTCATCAAGAAAACCTTGTTTACAGTCTGTAGACTGTATCCCTATGCTTTGCTTGGTTTTCCTGTGTAAAGTAGCAGGCTGCTCTATGTCAGAGTCACCATCATGGTCTTGCAGAGAGTCAGAGCGGCCCAACAGAGTTTCTCTATCATTGCCCACACATCATTAATCGCCTATATTGGCTCTCAGGGTAATAAAAATGCCAAGGTTTTGGCACTCCAGCCAAACCTACATTTCTTGTGTGGCAGACAAAAAAAGTGAGAACAATTCTAAACATGAGCACTCCTGGCTGCAGTCCTGAAAAATGATAAAGGCATTCTAGCAGGCATAATCGCTCACTTATTTAAGCTATTAACTGCTTTAACTTTTTTTTTTTTTTTTTAATAGCTAGAGAACATTAGCCTCTGGAGCTCCCAAGCCAGCCTCTCACATAGCTAAAATTGCCAAATGGGATGTCCATTAATAATGCACGTTTGCTATTTATAAAATATGTGCTGTATCACCCCACTTATTTCACATGATGAAAAAGCAGAATCGCAAGGTAACTTCAATTATCCACTGATGATGCTGTGCCAATATGTCCTCAAAAAAAGTATGTAATATGTATGTTAGTATGCAAGTTAATAAAAATGTAAGTAAGCAAGTAAGAAGTAAGGGAGTAAATGTGTGAGAAAATGAGTAAATTCACAAATATATGAATATGGAATTGAGAATATAACGCAGATTTCAGGTATAAGAAATTACTATTTATTTACTATTTTTTGCAAAATTAGTGAGTGTCTACCAAAAAAGATGCATGACATGCATTCAGTGCCACATGCAATGTCATCCATTAAATAATTTAAAACATTCCTTCACAGAAATGAGAAGTGGGGCCAGTATTAAGTCAAATAGAACTCCAGTACTATGTGGAATATTAAGCACCATAACATCACACTAACAGCTACTCATACAATCATGAATACTTCGAACCTGTCAGTTAGGTTTGAGGCATGACACCCACCTAGTGGTTCATGCACAGCATTGCTGACACACCTCAATTGCCCCACTACTCTTCTGTTAGAAAGGAATGGCTTCTGCTGTTTAGCATCTGTTAGCAACATTCACACTGACTCTTGTCCAAAGTGTTTATAGTACCACAAAATCAATAAGAGACTCAATAAATACTGTCACCTGAAGCAATGCTGCCAGCAGACTTTTAATAAAATCAAGAGTCAGCAGCACAAAGAGCGCACATTGCAGACCACCAACTGATGGGCTCAGGTTTGATTTGACTCCTCAGGCCATGAGCGTTTGATTACATCATTAGTGGACTGAAAGCAAGCTTCATTCCCTTTAATGTCATCCCACCTGTTTGGTTGGCCTAGAACTTGCTGGACGATTTTGGGTTGGTGTGGACCTTGACTTACCTACTAAGCGCTTTGACTTCAATCCAATCAAGCGCAGCTGGAAAACCAACCTACTGTCATTGGTCAACATCTCTCCTGCCATTGGCCAACCTGACCAAACAGAAGTTTTTTGTTTTTTTCTGGCCGGAATAGACCAGTAAGTTTCTAAGCTCTAACATCTTGAGTAAAGCCTCCCCATTTGAGCGAGGCCCATAAAAGCATGAATGCGAGGACTAACCATAGCAATGAATACGATTTTACAACAAAATAAGCAGGTGAGTTTGAGGAGCGGGTGTCCACATACTTTCGGCAATGGAATATCCATGCCATTTAACGTTAGGATACTCATGCTCAAAAAATTCCAGAGGTCTGATTGGGCTTGTGGTAACGTTTGTTATACTCAGTGCTTTTTACTGCTATGATTTTGTATTCCACTGTTCTGTTCTTACAGGTGCATAAACTGTGCTGCTGGTAGGGCCTTTGTGCTCCTGCAGCTGTGGGGTCGATTAATCCTTTGTACTATGCTCCTGCAGCTCCGGGGTTAATTAATCCTTTGTGCTATGCTCCTGCAGCTGCAGGGTCGATTAATCCTTCGTGCTATGCTCCTGCAGCTGCAGGGTCGATTAATCCTGTGTGCTATGCTCCTGCAGCTGCGGGGTCGATTAATCCTTTGTGCTATGCTCCTGCAGCTGCAGGGTTAATTAATCCTGTGTGCTATGCTCCAGCAGCTGCGGGGTTAATTATACCCCCGTCACACCAGATTGGCGGTGCTACTGCGGTGCTTGTACGGCATAAACCGCAGTGGCACCGTCATGATCTCCATGGTTCCTCAGTAGTTCCGCAATTGATCGTCGTAGCACCGCAGAAAACTGTCAAAACCGCAGACCTCCACGGTGGCACAGAGGAAACTTTAAACATGTTCAAAACTTCCGCAGTGCCACCGCAGGTTGGGCCAATCCGCACTGGGATCGCCGTGGCACCGCCATGACCGCCATGGAACCGTACAAGGACCTCAGTAGCACCTCCATCACCGTCGTGCCTCCGCAGTACAACCGCCGTGCAATTGCCAAAAAAAAAGTAGACTGGCGACCCTACAGCGATCCCGTGGCGGTTACGGTGGCATCACTATAGGAATAAATCATCAGCAGACAAAATATTACAATGAATTTCGAACGAAAACAATCTCCCATATATAGCCGACATGGAGCCGCCCTGCTGCCGCAGCACCTCAGTAACACCGCCATCCCCGCAGTAGCAACTCACTGGCCCCTCAACGCTGCCGCCAACACCGCAGTACTGCCGCCAATAATCGCCGTGGCACCGTCATCAAACCGTAGAGGCAACTCAATGGGATCTCCATGTCCTCAGTGATCCCGCCGTGGTTCCGCCCTGGTTCCCCAGTAGCACCGCGAAGAAAAACACATGTTTGATGGGTAGGGGAAAACTATGGAAACACTACTGGCGGTGTCACTACGGTGATGGCGATTTTGACAAAAATCCGCAGTGGCACCGTCAATCCGGTGTGACGGGGGCATTAATCCTTTGGGCAATGCTCCTGCAGCTGCGGGGTCAATTAATGGGTTGCAGTTTCAGAAATTCACGACCAACATATCAAAAGCACACAGAACAGGGGTCAGGAGTCATTTTCTTTTTTATCTTACAAAATATAATGTTGAATAGCAAAGCTTGTCGCATGCTACAGCACCAACCAAATCTTAATCTTAATTAAAATTACATCAGAAATATGAATTCAATGGAATTTCAAACTTATTTGCAAAAGGTTCAAGAAACAAGAAAAAACACCTTTTGTCTAGAATCTGTACCTCAATCTATTCTGGTGGTGGAACTTTTTTTGTTTCGTACAATGAAATGTTTTCCTGCTATTTTGATTCATGGTACATTTTTGAGGGTAGAAAAAGACCTACATATTTCCTGTGGAAGTGAAAATAGAACTGTCCTTTGAAACACCAGTGGAAAAGAAAAGAGCTAATTTTCAGTGTGGGCGAAATAGTTAAATTTAGACAGTTGAGTTATTATTCAGCAACTGAAGCTGTACACCTGAGTACATTGAAACTGTACGTTTCACATTTAAATAAAAAAACAATTTTTAAAAACTTCTTTTAAGAATTAAAAATGTTTATGTTCTGAGGTGTGTTTATTTATAAACTGCACGATTTTCTCCTTGTAAGCATAATGTAATGCAATTAATTGTCATTATGTCAAAAAATAATGATGGTACTTTTTTTTGTTGGTAAAGGTATATCAGGGAGAGTATATTTCTTTTTCAGTGTATGTATATTTGATAACGAAGAGTGAAATGTATTTTAATGCGTGTCTTTAGGAATAGTCTTCAAATTCTAATCATGCAAACTGTGACAAAGACTAGGATTTGAGAAATATTCAAGAATTCTTATTTTAGGTGTACTGTCTTGCCAGACTGGACACTTTTTTCTCTGGTAGAATTTGCACTACTGCAAAAACAAAAATATATATATATATAAAAAAAAAAAAAAAAAAAAAAGGTTATCGAAATATAGAGAGGTACAGTAAAAAAAATTTGAGGCGCCAATAATTTGTGTGGTACCCTCCAGTATTTATATTTTTCATGCCGTGGGTGTTACAGATATATCGTCTATGGTGATGTAAAATCATTACACTTTATTTAGCTGATTGTACATGTACAGTGCTGTGAAAAAAAAAAAAAAAAAAAATGGGAAGGAGTCAAACACTTTTATCACTTCAATGTTTCAGATCAAACTAATTTTTATATTAGACAAAGAATGTGATTAAACACAAAATGCAGTTTTTACATGATTTCATTTAGTGCAAGAATAAAGCAATCCAGTCCTACCTAGTCACATGTGAAAAATCCCCCCCTTCATTCCTGACTCAACCAATTCCACAAAATTTATTGATAACTGAGTTCAGTTTCACTAGACATACTCAAGCATGATTACTTTCAGCTCTTTTGAATCTAAACATAATTTAAATTGAACCTGGCAATGAACGAACATTCATTTGGCAATGTGAAGTAGGCAAAAAGCAGCCTATGATGTTACAATTTATAGAAATTCAAGAACAGATGGGAAACAAAGTCATTGATATCTAGTCTGGAAAGGGGTACAAAGCCATTTCTAAGGCTCTGGGACTCCAAGGAACAACTATGAGAGCCATTATCCACAAACACAAAAAATCTGGAGATAGTGAATTTTCCCAAGAGTAACCGGCCTACCAAATTCCCCCAAGAGCTCTTTGAGGACTCGTTTAGGATTTCAACAAAAAAAAAAAAAAAAAAAACCGACTAACATCCGAAGAACTGCAGGCTGCACTTGCCTCAGTTAAGGTTAGTGCTCACGATTCCACAGTAGAGAGATTAGGCAAAAACGGCATCCATTGGAAAAACACTGCTGACCAAAAAGAATACAAACCCATCTCACATTTACCAGTAAAACATCTTGATGACCCCCAAGACTTATGGGATAATATTCTACGAATTTATGAGTCAAAAGTGGAACTTTTTCGAAAACATGGGTCCTATTACATCTGGCGTAAAGCTAACAAAGCATTCAATTAACACCATACCAATAGCAAACAGGGTGGTGGTAGTGTGATGGTCTGGGCATGCTTTGCTGCTTCAGGACATGGGTGACTTGCAATAAATGATGGAACCATGAATTCTGCTCTTTACCAAAAAATCTGGAAGGAAAATATTCAGCCATCAGTTTGAGGCTGAGAGCTCAAGCACTGCTGGGTTGTACAGGAGGTCAATGATCTGAACCACATAATCCTGTTAACCTCTGAATTGCTTCAAACAAACTTAATGGTTTTGCTGTGTCCTGGTTAGAGTCCTGGCTTGAATCTGATTGAGATAGTGTGGCATGACTTTAAACAAGCAGTTCATGCTCAAAATCCCTCCAACGCGACTAAATTAAAACTATTCCGCAAAGACAAGTGGGTCAAATTTCCTTTACAGTGATGTTAAAAACTCATTGCCAGTTATTGCAAACATTTTGTTACAGTTGTTGCTGCCAAGGGTAGCACAACCAGTTATTAGGTTTTGGGGGTGCTATAATTCAGATCAGGAATCAAGAACAGAGGCAGAGTACAATCCAATAGTTGGATTTATTAATACAGTAGACAGTGGGACAGAGGCCAAGGAAAATTGCACAGTTCAGTTGATATTTAATGGGTGTAGTGGTGGAGGCATTACCAATCTCTGGCCAATGGCTATCTGGGATGGCAGCCAGGTAGAGTGAACACTTTGCCAGAGCTAAACTGTCCAAAGGCAGGATGGAGTAGCTTAGCAGGAAGGCTGTTTCCAATCCTGATGTCCATAGAAGGACTGGGAGCTTGCTCCTAATATACTGGATGGAGAAATAGACTAGGAGAGGATAAACAGGAGCATGGTCCCAATCCTAGAGACTGAGAAAAGGCTTGGGAGCTTGTTCCCATTTACTTGACAAGGAAGGAAGCTTCAATAATTAAAAAAAAAAAAAAAAAAAAAAAAAAAAAAAAAAAAAGTTTTGCTCGTAAATGCTGACTGGTTCTAAGCACTTGTAGTAAATTACAATTCATCAACTTGCAACTCAAAAGATGGGGCATAAATACATCAAACACACACAAAAGGTGGGGTCACTATGAAACAAGACACAGCTGGGGACTGGAGGAGCATACAAGACACAAACCAATGATAGGAGACATTACTTCCAATAAACATGCAACTTGCTGAATGGGAGGAAACACAAAAGGAATTCATGTGAGGTTGTGACAGGACCCACCTTTCCCCCTGATGGGTCCACCCTCATGGCCCAGTGGTGGACCCCAGACACTGGTGCAGGAAATTGTAAACCAGGGAGAAGTTTAAAATGTTCTGCTCCAGGAGGCCCGTACTCCCTTCAGTCCACTAGGAATTGGGGTCCACGTCCCCCAAATATCTATGATCCGGCACATGGTGTTGATGGGGCCACCATTGATGAGTCTGGGGGAGGAGAGCAGCAGGAAGGAAGACTCTAGGGAGACAAAGAAACATTTTTAATTCTCAGGACATGAAACATAAGGTGAATATTACAAAGGGAATGGGGCAGGAGGGGCCTGACCATAGACTCTATAAAAAGATGGACGAAGCAACCGTGATGTCACCCATTGGTTTCGGCATACCATTTAGGAAGCCTCGATTTTGGCCATTTGAATTGCGCCATTTTGTCATTTTGAAACCGGATGTGATTCGTATTGGATGAGAGCATGAATTGAATATCCAGGGAGGAGCGGGGGGGTGGATCTACGGGTGGATCTGACCATATCAGACAAGGACCAGAGGATAGCCACGCCCCCAAAGCATTCCTTTATTCTAGTCTATTTGGGACTATAATTTACACAAATGAATATCATGCTATATTGAAGGAGACTTGAAAATCGCGTTAGATACCATAAAGTAATGTGGAAAATCATTATTGAAATAATAAATCAGGTGGGAAAGTAGGGTCATTTTCTCATAGACGTCTATAGAATTGAACTTCTTTCCTTACCACCGACGTTGCCATCTGCTGGCCATTGTAAAGAATGTAATTTTAAGGCTCTTCCTCATTGACTTCACTTTTCAAACCTGGGTGCTGCGTCCATCTTTTATACAGTCAATGGGCCTGACAGCAGATGAGGATTGGATTCTTGCAATGGTGAATGGGCTAATGAAACGGGGGGCGAGCATCTCCTGGAGCAGAATATCCTTTGCAGCAGGCTAAATCTTCTGTCCCACTTGGTAAGCAGGAGCTGGCCTGTGACGACAACTGGAGTAACTTCAGGGCAGCATCGTGGCCAAAGCAGGACTGATCGAACACCCTCACCTCGTCAGTGAGAGCAGCAAACAATGACACCGAGTCTTCTTCCATGGCTCAGTCTTGCTGCTAGGTCCGCATGGCATCTGAACCTGGGTCTCCTGCGTAGAAAGCAGAAACTCTACCACTGTGCTACCAGGGGACTTCTGCTCAAAATGCAGAGACAGGGCAAGGTTCTCAGAGCTCAAGGTGTCTTTACTTAGGCCAAGGATATCAAAAACATCAGGCAGAGCAAAATCCAAGTGGCAGGCAAAAAGAACAAAAAATCCAAGGACAAAAAATGGAACAAGCACGACAGACAAATGCTGTCACTGTGTACTCTCAAGAAGAAACTCAAGACTGAGCAAGGATAATGGGAACCAACCAGCTTAAATAGGCACAATAACAAGACTCAGGTGAGAGCAATGAACACAATCAGGAAGATTTAAACAAGTCATGTGATCACATAGTGAGAGATCCCAAAAAAAAAAAAAAAACCACTGAAGACCCCACATGGCCAGCACAAAGAATAACAGTCCTAAAGTCTTGACAAGGTTATTCTTTAAACAACTGAACAATCTTTCCAACATTCCCTCAAGAAATCAAAGTAGAATTAAATGATGTTAACTGTCGATACTGTATGTATTAAATAAGCACACCTTGCTATCATCCAAAATCAGCAAGTGGTACTCAGCTCGACTAATGGTAAATAGTTCAGCACATTACATCACCACATTACAGTTGTGCAGTACGCTGTGTATTTCCGCACCCTAGCAGCTGAATCGGTGGAATATGGAAGCACTCATGGCTGCTTTTCAACATGGCCTTTCCAGCTGCATCAAGGATGAGTTGGCTGCAAAGACCCAGCCGCTGACCTTGATTCACTGATTGACCAGACCATTTGTCTTGACAATCATCTGTGAGAAAGGAGGCGTGAGCGACAGCCACAGAGTTTCCCCGTATCTGCAACCAGTGGCTAAGCCATAAGTCCGTTGCAGTGGCCCCAAGGGCTCCAGAGTTCCTCTTCTGGTTCAGAAGAACCTATGCAGCTCGGAAGAACCCGTTTGTCTCAAGATGAGTGAAAGCGTAGAATGAGGAAGAAGTGTTGCCTCTATTGCGGGAAGCCAGATCACTTTCGTTCATCATGCCCTGAGCTCTCAGGAAAAGCTCTATCCCGTCCAGATGGGGGAGTACTGTGACGGAAGCTACTCTATCTCCCACATCCTCTATCACATACCTGCAGATTCCAGTCACAGTTTCCTGGGAGCATATCATTATCTACAAGCCTTTGTTGACTCTGGTGCTGCTGGAAACTTTATGGACCTTTCCCTTGCTAGTGATCTTCACCTGCCTCTGACTAACCTGGACCATACAGTCTCGGTGACTGCTCTTGATGGAAGACCCCTGTGAAAAGGTACAGTTAATCAAGTTACCACACCAGTTCTTATGTCCATTGGGGAAAACCATCATGAAAAGATTCAATTGCATTTGATCCAGTCTCCTGAGTTCCCTTTAGTGCTTGGATTTCCCTGGTTGTCTCTCCATTGTCCTCACACGGGGGCGTAATTTTGATTTCAAATGTAGGGGGACACATTTCTGGCACAAATTCTCTAAAGGGCTTTAGTTCTGAAGTAGAACAAAATGACCATGTTTTTTGATCGTTAAACAAAAATTTAATGAAAAATACAGCAGAAAGTAATTAAATTGATCAAAATATTGGCATACCGCATAAGATAGAAAAGAGTGCAGTAAAACCGCCCTGGAAATGAGGTGGGTGGGGGTTTAATCTCCACTTAATCTCACCCATTTGTCACCCATTGCTGAAATTTAGTAAGAATTTGCACTGACAGTACTCTGATAGCTGCCATCAAAGCAATACGAATATCAAAATATGTATTTACCTTAGAACCTGAGCCCAGCGGCTTTTAAAGCCACATTATGTGGGAATTGGAATTTTTTCAAAACTGCGCTCCCTTAGGTTCTGCGTGCAACACCACTGTTGTAAATACAAGTCACACGCTTCCCGAGAAGCTTATTGCCTGCAAAGTCTGTTTTAACTTGTTTTCAGCCAATCAGAGTAGTCAAAACTTCTCCCCTACCAATCTCGTTTGGGAGTCACAAATTCGAGCTTCGGTGCTGATTAGACATTCAGCAATCAGTAGTTCTCAAACTCGGTCCTGGTGCCCCACTGAGTATGCTAGTTTTTGTTCCAACCACAATTGCAATCTTAGGATTTTAAAAAGCTGTTGATTTGTCTTAATTAGGCATATTTATGTTTACAGCAGTTCTTTATCCTCTTCAGCTACATTTGAAAAATCTATACATGCCATGAAGAATAAAAATTACATATCCTAATTGAGATATATTAAAAACCAGTACAAAAAACTCAAGTCAAATCAACTTTATTTCTACAGCACATTTAAACACGACAAAGTTGATCCAAAGTGCTGCACAATACAGCATACACAATAAATACAAATATGAGAAGACAAATAAAGGAGGCTGAACAAGCACAGTACTAAAAATAGAGAAAATAGCACAGAAAAATTAAAATCAAGCAGTCTGAAAAGCTAAGGCATAAAAATAAGATTTTAAACGAAATTTTAAAATGTCTATAGTGGGAGATGATCTGATTTCGAAGGGGAGGCTGTTCCAAAGCCTGGGTGCAGCGACAGAAAAGGCTTGATCACCTTTAAGCTTCAGCCATGATTGCGGAACTGATAATAAAAGCTGGTTTGATGACCTGAGGGACTTTGGGGCAGAATATGGTATGATGAGAAGATCACTAATGTGTTGAGGTGCAAGACCATGAAGTGCCTTAAAAGCGAAAAGTAAAACCTTAAAATCAACATGGCATTTGACCGGCAGCCAGTGGAGTGAAGCCAGGACAGGAATGATGTGATCCCTCCTCTTTGTACCAGTTAAAAACCTTGCAGCCGCATTCTGCACAGCCTGAAGCCGAGACAAGGAGCTTTGTGATACCCCCATATAAAGCGCACTGCAGTAATCCAAGCCAAATGTAATAAAGGCATGGATCTTGGTCTCTAAGTCCCTGGGAGTTAAAAGTGATTTAAGCTTGGCAATCATGCGAAGCTGAAAGAAACTACCTTTAACGACAGCGCTAATCTGCTCGTGAAATTTCAAAGACGGTTCAAAAACTACACCAAGATTTTTTTATATGGTCATGCAAGTTACTGGAAAGAGGGCCTAACTGACTACTAACTATAGGAACAGAGGGAGGAGGTCCAAAAATGATGAAATCAGTCTTTTCTTCATTAAGTTGAAGGAAGTTGTTTGCTAACCGACACTTAATGTCATTAATGAAATTGAAAAGTGACCTTAGTGAACCACCGCTATCGGGTGTCATTGGTAGATAAAGCTGCGTATCATTGGCGAAACAGTGAAAAGAAATATTGTGCTTGTGGAAAATGGAGCCAAGAGGGAGCATGCACAACGAAAATAACAGGGGACCTAAAACAGAACCTTGGGGAACACCACAAGAGATTGGAGCCAGCAACGAGGAGACAATACCTAATTTGATGGAGAAGGTTCTGTCCTCAAAGTAAGAGGTGAACCACTTTAGGGCAACACCCTGAATACCTTCACTTCACTGCTTAGGTGGTTTAATAGAATTTTATGGTCAAGAGTATCAAATGCGGCGCTTAGGTCAAGCAAAAGCAGGACTGCACAAGAGAACTGCTATGGGAAACAATTTAACCAGACATTTAATCAATGTATACAATCAGTTAATGAACAAACAGGTTTCTCATTGGTGAAGCTGTTGACTCATGGTTGCAAAAACAAATAATTTATTGGCGAACAATAGAGTCGCACATGTTTTGTGTCATGTTTATTAAGTTCAGGCAAATTATTTTGAAAGAACTCAAAACACCACTGTCAGTAACCTAATTTGGAGCTGATTTTGTCAGTCTAATTTGATCTGTTTAATAATGTTTTCACCTTAAAATCCTCACAATATAGAGAATAAGCACAATATGTTCAAGGGTTTTTATTCTTCGTGGCACAAGGGATATGCCCATCAAAATGTGGTTTAAGATGGTAAATAACTGCTCTGAACATGGAATCATGGAAGGCATCTAATTAAGACAAATAGATTGTAAAAATCCTATGATTGCAATTGTTGTAGGAACAAGAACAAGCATACACAGTGGGGCACTAGGACCGAGTTTGAGAAACATTGGCATAGGTATAAATGCTGATTTACCCCGGTAAGAAATGGACCACTGTAGTGGTCCTGAAAACCAGATTAAACCTCAAGTTACCTCAAAAATATAAAAAAAAAAATCAAATCCTGCTTCGTAGTGCAGTCCTGGGGGGGGTTGTTAGATTTCGTCAGCCTGCTTCCACATACAATGCCTGATTGACAATCAATCAATTTTTACTTTTTTTTAACTGAACAATTAAGACTTAGCCTAGCCTATATGTAGCCTGTAATGATAAAGAGGTGATAGGGTCAAAAAAAAAAAATTACGTTTACGCATTGATTCGAGACTGCAAGGATCTAAAGCTTCATAATTAATTAGGAAAAAATCTCAGCTCTCTCGGTAATTCCATGTATCGTTTATCAGATTATGAAAGAAGACTGGAAATAAACTCCCTATTTTTTTCTTTGGAATGGCATTAAAAGTACATATTTAAGGGGAAAACATTATCGTAGACATATTGACCACACATTGAACGACGCATAAGAAAGGTTTTAATATTTGTTAATGGTATTGCGTTAGCTTCCTGTAGGCATATATAAACAAATTTGCTGTCTCATGAGCATTTTAAGTTCAATCCACAGAGCAATAATGTCTTGGATTAAATTGCCACAACATTCTGCCGTTTAGTCTTATAAAGTAGTTAATCGATCCTCAGATCGCTAATCAAGCAAAGTAATGGTGAGTTACCATTTGTTTAATGGTGAGGATTCTGCCTCCCCAAACTGTCCTCCGATGGCACGTCATTGGATCTGAATTGTCATGACTGGGGAAGAAATAATATTGACTGACTTAATTGGTATTTGTTTGCTAAGTAGCTAACTTTACCAATCAATTGCCCAACTCAACTAAGTTGTTTAAGGAAGTTCATAATACTGTTTATCTATGTAGCAAGCTATGTAAGAGGAAAGCAAGTAGTTCCCCGCAAAATGTACATTCGTAAATTGGGTTTAATGTGACTCGCACAGTTTTTTCTTAAAAAAAAGAAATCTTATGTAATCCGCCTTCGGTGGTTTTAAACATTGCGATTCGCCAGCATTTTTTCTTAGATGCTGGCTAAGCCGACTGTCTGTTTGAATGAAAGGCGGGACTTGAAGAGAAGAAGGGAGGGAAAGTTGAAAAGGATTGACCACTGGCAGCTTTAGCGGGTACCATTTCCTCGAGGTCCTAATGTGTGCAGTTTTTTTTTTTTAACATTAGATTTTGGACTGTAAAAAGTAGGGGGGGGTCCAATACTGCCTGTTCAAAAAGTGCAGGGGACATGGCTCCCGTGTCCCCCCCATAAGTTATGCCCCTGTGCTCACATTAATTGGTCTTCTGGGACTGTGGTTGAATGGGGTCCTGCTTGCCAAGCTACTTGCTTGATCAGCTGTAAGAGCTAAAGTTAGAGCCCAAGTATATGGTTGGACAGGGCTATGACGGTGCAGGAAATGTAAGAGGCAAGGTGTGAGGGGTTAGAGCTGTGGAAACAGTAAAATGAGCTCCAGCCAAAATTTAATGACATTTGTCAAACCCTAGATAGCTCAGCAAATTTCTACCCAAATATCCACAGCATTCTGAAAGTCTTGTTGACCTTGTCTGTGTCCACCGCGTCTGCTGAGCGATCATTCAGCGTGATGAGGCATCTCAAAACTTATTTGCACAGCACAATGACTGAGAAAAGACTAACTGGACTTGCCCTCATGAACATACACACAGACAGGGAGATTGACAGCGAGGAAATATTGAAGCAATTTGACGCAACTGGAAAGAGGAGAATTCACTTTAATTAGGCGACTGCGTCCTTGCGCTCTATTGTAAAAAAAAAAACAAAAACGGCGCGCCACTATGAGTGGTGCTGATAGGCCTAGTTTATGTGCGTGTTTTTTTTTTTGGGAGCAGTGCATACCTCAAGATTTTTTTCTGCAGGCGTCTCTGCTTGTCTTCCCGAGTTGTCCCAAGTCCCCTCCGAGTACCATGCTCTGATTGAAGTTTTCAGTAAGAAGAGATCCACATCTTTACCTCCCCACAGACCTTATGATTGCGTGATTGGTCTTCTTCCGGAAACTTTCCCTCCTCATGGACAAATATTTTCCCTGGCGCCTGCTGAGACACGAGCTACGGAAGAATACATCTGAGACTAACTTGAAGCTGGAATTATTCGCCCACCATCTTCCCCTGCTGGAGCCGGATGTTTTTTTGTTGCCAAGAAGGATGGTGGGCTTCGTCCGTGTATTGATTATTGATTCTAAGATTAAATTACTCTTAGAAACCATTATCCTTTACCTTTGATGTCCTCAGCCTTTGAATTGCTTCAAGGGCAACAGTCTTTACCAACTTAGATCTTCATAATGTGTACCATTTGGTCCGGATCCAGGAAGGGGAGGAATGGAAAACAGCATTTGACACCACAGTGGAACTTTATGAATACTTGGTTGTGTCTTTAGGATTAACCTAAAAACCTGCTTCAGCTGTTTTTCAGGCACACAATGAGGTATTGAGAGATATGTTGAATCGATACGTCTTTATCTATTCGGATCACATTCTGATCCACTCTAAATCCCTTCACGAACATGTCCATCATGTCAGGGCTGTTCTCCAGCGTCTGGTAGATAATCACCTTTTTGGCAAACCAGAAAAATGTGAGTTTCATGCCTCCAAAGTCTCCTTTTTGGGATTCATCCTTTCCAAGGGGAACCACCATATGGACCCATAAAAAACTCAAGCTGTCCATAACTGGCCTCAGCCCACATCTATCAAGGAGGTTCAACGTTTCCTTAGTTTTCCTTGGTTTCCTTGAGTTTTCCTTGGTTCCGTAAAGCACCATTGTTGAAAAAACAGCATGTGCAGAATCGGTTAAAGCACTATTGATTGGCCCAAAGAGAAATGGCGTAACATTCTGCGGACTGATGAGAATAAAACTGTTCTTTTCGGGTCTAGTATGTCAGATGACTCCTGGGTACTGAATTCAAGCCATAGTACACTGTGAAGACAGTGAAGCATGGTGGTGCAAAAATCATGGTATGGGGATGTTTTTCATACCAAGGTGTTCGGCCTATTTATCGTATACCAGGGATTGTGCATCATTTTGAATACATCAAAATACTTGAAGAGATTATGTTGCCATATGCCAAAGAGGAAATGCCCCTGAAATAGGTGTTTTAACAAGACTATAACCCAAACACACGAGAAAGCGAGCAACATCTTAGTTCCAGACAGGATTGAGGAAATGGAGTCGTCAGCTCAATCCCCTGACCTCAATCCCATTGAAAACTTGTGGGGTGACATTAAAAATGCATTTCCTGAAGCAAAATCCCAAAATAAACAGGAACTGTAGAATGTAGTTTGTTCATCCTTATCTGAAATATCTGTTCCTAGGTGCCAGAAGTTGGTTAACTCGATGCAAGGCAGATGCGCAGCAGTTATCAAAAACTATGGTTATGCAACTAACTATTAGTTCAATAATTTAAAGTGAAATTAAATATTGAGTTAAATTTAGTATTTGAGTTTGAAGAGAAAATTGCTGACGCTGCTATTTTTTTGAACAGATTAATATTCCTTTTCTTTGATTCATGTGAAAGAAAAACACAGACTTGATCAAATTTGTTAATGCTTTGATGATGTTTCCACATTTGAAATATGGAACTGAAGTCTATTAAAAAATATTTGCATTTTATTCACATTTTTTAATGCACTGCTATTTTTCTACACACAACTGGGTGTATTTATATTATATTTACAAATAGTTTTATGCCACTTACTGTATATTACTACTTTTGTTATCCCTGCTTATCACTGTTTGTGAGGGTTTATGATTTTAACCCTAGTCCTGCCGGTCGCTGATATATAGAACAGTGGTTCTCAAACTCGGTCCTAGTGCCCCCCATTGAATTCTGGTTTTATTACAACCATAATTGTAATCAGAGGCTTTTACGAAGCTGTTCATTTGCCCTAATTAGGTACATTTAATGTTTAAAGTGTCGCTGGTGTAAGGGAAATTAACCAATAACAATGGACAATCAATAGGCAAGATTCCAAAATGGAGAAATTGTGGACACACAGACACTTTAACAGTTTATAAGGCAAGCAAATGATAAAATCAAACCTGTTCTGGGTTATATTCATGTCGGTAAGTTCAAGCAAATAATTTTGAAAGAACTCCAAACACCTGTGTTTAGCAACACAATTTGGAGCTAACAGATTTTCTCAGTGCCTAATTTGATCTGCTTAAAGATGTTGTTATCTTAAATTGCTTGCAATATAGAAATATAAACATGATATGTTAAAGGCCCGTTAATTCTTCATGGTACACAGATATTTCTGTAAAAATGAGGCTAAAGACTAATTAACTACTCTACACATGAAATGCGGCATTAGGACAATTAACAGCTTATTAAAACTTAACAGGTTGGAACAAAAACCAGCATATACAGGGGGCAGCAGGACCAAATATAAGAGCCACTGATCTAGAGGACCCATACTCATTTCCCTGCGTGCCGACCAAGCTATTCTAGTTTAGTGAATAAAACCTCCATTTTGAAGTAACTTGCAGTACTGTGCAAAGTCTTAGGCACCCTGCACTTTTTTAAATTTAAATCTGTATTATATGTTTACTTTTTGATTCCATATTAGAATTCCTGAAAATAAAAAGTAAATTTGAAATTCCAAATGTTAATTTAAAGAAAAGTTTTATTCAACCCCAATTCCGAAATAGTTGGTACAAAGTGTAAATTGTGAATAAAATCAAAACGCTATGACTTTCACACCAGCCAGTATTTTACTCACAATAGAACAGAGATAACATAGCAAATGTTGAAACTGAGAAATTTTACAACTTTATCCACAAAATGAGCTCATTTCAAATTTGATAGCTGCTACAGGTCTCAAAACAGTTGGGAAAGGGGCCTGTTTACCATGGTGTAGCATCCCCTCTTTTTAACACAGAGTGGAGGTGTCTGGGCATTGAGGAGACAAGTTTCTTGAGTTCAGCCATTGGAATTTGATCCCACTCTTGTTTAATACAGGCTTCCACCTGCTGGAGAGTTTTGGGTCTCCTTTGACAGACTTTTCGTTTAATTATGCGCCAAATGTTCTCAATCGGTGAAAGATCAGGGCTGCAGGCAGGCCAGTTCAGCACATGCACTCTTCTACTACAAAGCCATGCTGTTGTAATAGCTGCAGTATGTGCTTTTGCATTGTTCTGCTGAAATACCCAAAGCCTTTCCTGGAATAGATGTCATCTGGAGGGGTGCATATGTTGCTCTAAAACCTTTATATACATTACAGCATTCATGGTGCTTTTTAAAACCTGCAAGTGTCCCACGCCATATGCACTAGTGCATCCCCATACCATCAGAGATGCTGGCTTTTGAACAGAACGCTGATAACAGGAAGGGTGGTCTTTCTCCTCTTTAACCCGGAGGACACGACGCCCATGATTTCCAATAAGAATGTCAAATTTGGACTCGTCTGACCACAGGACACTTTACCACTTTGCTACAGTCCATTTTAAATGAGCCTTGGCCCACAGAACACCGCGGTGCTTCTGGATCATGCTCAACAATGGCTTCCTTTTTGCACAATAGAGTATTAGGTGGCATCTGTGGATGGCATGGCGGACTGTGTTTACAGACAGTGGTTTCTTGAAGTATTCCTGAGCCCATTTAGTAATGTTAATGACAGAATCATGCCAGTGAGTGATGCAGTGGCGTCTGAGGGCCCGAAGATCACGGGCATCCAGTAAAGGTCTTCGGCCTTGTCCGTTAGGGCTAATTGTTGCCAGCACAAGCAAGGCTGAAGTTATCATATCACTCAGTTATCTGACTAGTTTAATATTTCAAGGTTACCAATGGGGATAAACAGTATAACTGCTTAAGTGGCTCTATATGATTACTATCTATAACAAATACAAAACAGTTTTAGCTATTTACCTCTCCCTGATGCACCGCTCACCTACTTTATCATTCTATACTGACTTAACATTATCTTTACCATTGCAATGGCAGTCGTGGATCTGGGGGGGGTGCCCCCTTTTTTTTCGCAGAGAGGTGAAAAAATTAAGTGCATACTATTCTTTTGATTAATATAATACGTAAATGTTTATTCTTGCTTCAATCATCATTTCTGACAATCCCCTAGTCCATGGTCCCACGTCATATCGGTCCGTCGACCGCGGCCCTAGCCTAGCCTTTGACACCGGGAGCGCTTCCTCACTAGCCTCATCCGTAGTGGCATTGGCTGTAGGTTCAAATCTGATAGCGCTGCAGTCGGATTTTTTTATTTCCTTAAATCCGCTACAGTCGGAATTTAATCTTGCTCTTTCCTTCTCTTTCTTCGTCTCTTTGACTTTGACTTAGAATTCCTCGCAGTGGCGGGCAGTGGACGGAAAACTGGTGGGGCAGAAAACATCCTTTGAAACAGATGAGATTAGTGACCCGATTTCAATCATTGTTCTGGGTCAACATGTTAGTTTCCCTTATAATGAAATGTTTCAGCGAGTGAATAATAAATTCTATAAAATGTTTAATTCACATGCCTTAATAGGCAACTCTTCACGAAAAACCCACTGTGGATTTTCCGCGTAAAATTTTGTCACATCCTAAGCAAGTCGTCAAACCTGTGCGTAATGATTGTTTAATTGAAAAAGATTGAAATACGCTCTTTTTTGCGTTCTACTGGTGCGTTTAATTTCTCGTCTTAACGAAGACAATTAGCTACACCTGAAAGGGGAGAGTTCAAGTGTCTTTTACTAGGGAAATTGACTGAAAACAGATCAAGACTAATAAGCAGTTTAAAGACATGTTTATCACCCTACTTGTTCTCTGTCCACCACCCACCACTGCACTTTTCCCTAATAAATAAGAAACACGACTTCCTCAGCTTTTCGACAATGGTTGTCAGTTTTAAAGGGCCAGTCTGACAGCAGCAATAATCCACCTGTATTGGTCGCTTTAAAACAGCACATCCGCGGCTAGGCTAGCAAGCCAGTTACTAGCAATCAGAAGAGGGTGTCGCCGTGTAATGGTAATCCATGCGGCTACACGGTGCCACAGACGGACAGCAATTTAAAAAAAAAAAAACGCAAAAACAGCACGTAAGCTGGCTAATGTTGGCTTAACAAACCCCGCACAGACTGTCCCTACCGACTGGTTCTACAAAAACAAGCAATGGTCGACAAAGAGAAGGGTGTGTCCAACTTGTCTGAAGATGTGGAAATAAATTGGATAAGTTACTTATCCAATTTATTTCCACATCTTCAGACAAGTCAAATGTGCCCGCTGATCAACAATGGCTTAGGACAGGATGAACTCCCTACTCCTCCTGTATATCCATAGGGACATCAAGCTTGACTACCGGAAAATAATTGACATTTTTGCGGCAAGATACCCAGGACAGATCTTGCTCAACAACCCTCTGAAGGACAAATCTAATTAAGTGGGATGATGGTTTGACGACGTGTAGGCCCTACCATCCTGGACTAGTCCTGCATCATTAAAACCCTTTTACTGCTAGTGGTGATTTTTTTTTATTGGGGCGGCATGGCTGAGGAGGTAGAGTGGCTAGGCTAGGAATCGGAAGGGCCCTGGTTCGATCCTCGGCTCCTCCAGAGAACATGTCGAAGTGTCCTTGAGCAAGACACTGCATGCCACACTGCTCCTGATGTGCAAGTTGGCACCTTGCACGTCAGCCTCCGCCATCGGGGTGAATGAGAGGCATATTTGTAAACCGTTTTGTGTCATCTGACTAGAAAGGCGCTATATAAATGGAGTCCGTTTACCATTTTACCATTTTGTCAACATTTCTGAAAGGTCAAAACCTTTGAAAATCGCTTGAACCATAGCACATTGGTATTCACTGGCAAGCTCTCATCAAGCACTTTCCAATGAATACCAACACTGTAGGGTTTGGACGATTTCGAAAGATTTTCTCCTCTTTGAAATTTTGACCAAGTCACCAACAGCAGTGAAAGGGTTAAGGTCATGAACTTTGACTGCATTTTCAAGTGGAAGTCTTAGGTAAAGGTAAAAGTTGTCACTTAATGTAAAACTGCATTATACCGGCGCTTTGAAAGTTTTTTTAGCTTAATTTTTGGAACCTTGGGAGGAAAATCATTGAACAGATAGGCCAGATTTTTCTCCCAAGATACCAGGAAAATGTGTTTTCAGCACATAAATTTTTCAAATTTCTGGGGGAGGGCCCCCCCTTTTCAGCAATTCCTGGATCGGCTCCTGAATGGATTGTATTGCTCCCTGTGGGCCAATTCATTGTTGTGTAATTTCTGAAGTGCTTTAGAATTGAGGTGTTAAGGATATTATGCTTTGCCCCAGCAATAAAAAATATTTTAAGAAATGATTCTTTCTTGAAAACATTTTTGATGCTTAAAGACAGTTGTATGAATAAATCATGCTGTATGAACAATTATTTATGCTAATTAAATAATAAAATAACCTTGAAATAACAAGATTATTTAGATACAAAATGTAATAATTTTCTTCCCATTAGGAGGCAAGAAGGATTGAGGACCACAGGTTGTCACTGCCAAAATGTTATATGAAAGGCAAACAAAACAGTGTCTTTGAGGCAAAAAATGTCATTTGAATCTTTTGTTGTAATACAACAGATGTAACACTGTTTACTGTAACATGGTCCCAACCCCCTGTTCAGGGACCAAGAGTCAGATCCAGGGATTTAAAGTGCTTAATTTGTTACATCAAGTGTGCTTTATTTGGAACACAACACATATCTGGATCAGCTTGTGTACCCCAAGGAGAGGGTAGGGAACTGCTACCTACTAATATCATAGTATAATGACCATTGTGGGTGCAGCAGCTGGCTGCCTCACTAGCTTCGGACCTCAAAGTTTTTGCATGCAACACACTGACATCGGAAAGCAAAAGTCTTGAAGCTAAATTCTTCTTTTAGTATCTTTATTACAAAACTGAAATCATACAAAATAGAAAAATAATAGGCTCTCGACTTCTCTTAGTAAACTGACCGAAATTAGTGCGCTGGTCAAAAGACCGTGTTGCATCAAGGTCCAGCGGCTTCTGCAGTTTCGCGGGCTCACGATGTATTTATACTATACACACACCAGCCAATGAGAAAACACCATTCTATCGCGTCATTAGTCACTGGCCAAACCTTCATTCCACATTACAACACGGAACAGAAAATACTTCAAACCCAAACATCTCAAACAGAATATTGATTCAAATTATCTTAAATTATATGTGTAGAAAATGGCTACTACAACCATTGTATCATGGTATCTAGTATTTAGATTACTTAGCAAAGTATGACCATATTTGAGCAATCCAGTTATGCAGCTGAATGTTCACAGAAACACCCTTCAAAATGGGATAAAATTTTTGCCACAGCCAAGATTTTCCCCAGCAATCTCCAGGCCCAAGCACAGCTTGCCAAACAAATCGCTACTTTGCTCCACAACTCCTCAGGAGTTCTGTGTTCTCTGCATTTTGCTGCACTGCGACAGCAGCACAGCAGGGTTCAAATACAGGTGCAAGCAGATGACGGTCACAAAAGGGATCAGGCTACCTCCAAAGGTGAGAGCAGGCATTCTGTCCTGGGAAGCCTGACTCCCTGTCATTGTGAAAAAAACATTAGTAGTGCCTGACTCAGCAGAGTGGACTTCCTCACATGTCATGTGAGCCAACGACGAGACAAACTATTGAACTGCATTGACAGAATGCCATTTCATTGCTCTTGAGATGATCAAGTTCAAAAAGGACATTGCAGCAAGAGTTTGTGTACTGTCATTATGTAACTTTACCTCATGAGATTTTTTAGCAGCTCAAAAATGTGAAGTCATATGCCTGCTACAATATTACAGTACTATTTACAATCAGAAAGGCATTTGTTGTAACATAAAATCTGTAAAGTTATTGCAATTTAATTTCTATTGGAATCCATGGTAATTAGCATAATGAAGTTTGAGAATGTACCAATGCGGAGCATGTCAAAAGTCATAACATAGAAAATTGACAACTGCTGAAATAATGTTACTGCCTTTTCATGCTGTCAGGACTATGGTATATTATAAAAAGGTGAGCCTTCAAAGGGAATAGAAAGTGATACTCATCTCAATTTAGATAGGAGAAAAAATTGACTACTCTGAAAACAACAAGAGCCTGTCTGTTCGGTAATATTTATAATGACAGTGTATTATGTTAGCTTGAAAATACAATTTTGGAAAAGCTGAGGAAAGGCATTACACAACATGTTTTTTTTGCAGGGTGGTGGGGTTGAATGTGCAATTTGGGAGCATTTGATATGTACAACCCCAATTCTGAAAATGGTTGGCACATTGACCCAGTACTATTTTTAAGACACCACACAATAACACATTATCTGATGCTTTAACTTGTAAATGCAATTGGTTATTGGATATATACGCTTATTTCAAATCTGATGGCCTCAACAAACTCCAAAAAAGTAGACAGCGGGACAATTTGAGATGAATAATGATATGACAAGTTACAGTAGTAAGGTGATGTGAAACTGGTGATGTAAAACAGATGAACTGATCTTGGTTAAAAAAGGAGCCCCTGAAAAAGGCAACCAGACTCACAAAATAAGCTGACAGATTTTTTTAATACATCACATTAAGAACAACATTTCCTGAAGACAAATCAGTTGGATTAAGGCCATTTCACCCACTGCAGTGCATAATTACCTCCGCCAACGAAGTTGGGGCGGTTTAGGGGTCCACGCCAGGGCCAGAAACTGTCCTGGAGCAGAAGCCAGATAAAGGATTCCACTGGCAGGTGCAGGACTGCTTGCAAACAGGAACAGGAGTTTAACAAGAGAGCAGTCCTAATCCTGGAGACCGATGAAGGCCTGGGAGCTATTAAATTGATTCAGAGGCGTAATAAACAATTTCCTTTATGATTACTAAACACAAGGAGGAAGAAGAGCATTATGCTCAATACTTAGAAGATATTTACAGACAGGAAGGTTGTGTTGGGAATGAACCTCTTACAATCAAGTGAAAACTTAGATGCAACAAGAAAATTGTATAGACAAGACACTTAACATAAGGGGCAAGGTTACAAATGATCATATTACAAAACAACAAATCCTAGGGCATAAGTTTAATGTGAGTGTTGGTAGGGACACATATCTAATGCGAGCGTGCATAGCTCGCAAAATGGAAATTTTTTTTTTTTTACAATAATTTGAGTGCAAATACTGCCTTTTCTGCATGCAGAGGTTATCCTAATAAGTTTTTCTTTTTTATGATGTTAAGCGAGGTGCCTCCATAATTTTCATATATAGATGCCATATTCATAAACTTGGTTTTCTATTTTTTATCCAAATGCTTTTGATTTGATCGTGGAACACAAGTTTACAACTGTTATTTATGTTATGGACATTTATTGTGAAGCTAAACAATATCAATTAATTCAAAACACTTCCCAATTTATAAGTTACTCAATTACAAGATGGTATGTTATATTATTAGCAAACGTAACTATCATTATACGGTAATTTATTAACTGGCTATAGCTCACATTTTCTGACCATTCCAATTTAATTGTGTCCATCAAAAAACTACGTTTTTTTCATTATTAAGTGCATTCTAGTAGCCTAGATCTTCACTCTCCAATTCAGTGTCCATTTTAAATTCAAACAAAAACAGGTATTTACTAGGTACTTGCATCCTGTTGCCAACTGTCTTGCATAGGTGAAATGGTCTAACTGGAAACAAAATCAGCTTCATGTAAAATAAGGCACCATGCAAAAGGACCGAAGGTTAATGAGCTAGCCAGCAGGATAGCATTGTGGCTAGCTAAGGTAATGCCATCTGCCATCTCAAGTGTTCTATTGCACCTCATCGCACAAGGAGATAAAATTTCTTTTTTCTCCCATTTTGTGCTTGTTCTTTGATGACTGCATTTTCAGGGAAGTCAGTTTGCTTGGTCATCATATATCCCATGAATCTCCACAAAAAGCAAGCTGAAGGATAATAACCATAATATAAACAGAAAATATGCAGCCTATCCTCCATCAGTTTCAATAAAAAATTCAACTATCTAACGTAGACCCCTAAATATTTATGTGATTATTAAATATTGAGGGATTGAGTGTTACTTCCCATGACCAAAATGTATTTGTCTTTGCTGTCGTTTATAACACAAAAGAATTTGTCAGAAAATTGAGTCTTTAGAGCAGTTTATTAGCAAGGTCAATAAGCAAGATTGTCACATAGCTGTGGAAGTTTTTAAGTGTGTGTCCATGAGAAAACCATGCAAAATCTGCAAAAAGTGACAAGGTGGGGGTCGACAGATCGAGCTCAAATTTCTACCATAAACTGGTCTTATGGTAGGATGATGGCAGGTTAAACCTTTTGACAAATGATCGCACGGCTAAGAAGTAGCAGAGGGAAACCTGTTTTAATTCATCTCCTTCAAGATTATTAGCCTGATTTTCACTGAAAATGGACATATTTGAAGGCGGTTTTCACATTTACAGGAAATACGAACACATATTACTATTATGAAAATACAAGTTGATATCATATGTAATGTTTCCAAGATCAAGTGGTGTCCCAGTCTTGCTCCAGTTAAACGCACCATGCCCCACAAATTTGCATTATCCTCAAAATAGGAGAAACTGGGCCCTACGTCAAGGTCAATATCTGAAATGCTGCAGGGAGTTCGCTAATATCCTCTTCACAGTATGAAGGAGAAGAACCTCTCTTTCAGTTAAAAAAAATAAAATCTTCGGGCGCCCCTTCAGGTCTGTTGGTAGAGCACTCCCCCCTACCCCAATTTTAACAGTTACGACTTCAGCAAACGAGCTGGCATCATATGACTAATATTTATTACGATTAGGCTCTGAAGACTCTTATGAGTCTCTAAGAATCTCCCATGTCTAGTGCCACTAGTGGGGAACTCTATTTCCCACTGTACCCTCAGGCCCTGGCCACTTCTTCCCCTACACTCTTAATTTGCCCATCATCTGGCTTACCATACACCTAACAGCAACAACGGATGCAGCAGTGAAAAAGGCATCCAACTGGCGAAATCTTCCAGTGCAGCCAAAAAAGTCCGTTAAATGCATACCTTCGTATATCATAGGGGGAGGGTGACTGTGATTGACATGATTGACAGACTTATCACAGAACTTGCTTTATTGAAATGACCCTATTCCAGCACTGGAACAAAGTTTAGTATAGAGAAAAGGCTCATGTGCTTTGAATGTTCTTTTCTTTTTCTGCTTCTAATAATAGCAACTAATTCTATTATATTGAAGTCTTTTGTGTTTCATCTTTGCCTGAATGACCAAAGTCACCTAAAATGAATTTTGGTCAGTTTTGAAGTCCTCTGAGTGATGGGCTAGACCTCAGTTCAGTCTTCCACTCCTCTGGATTTTAAAGATTTAATCCAGTATCATCCCTGAAGATCAAGCTACATGTATACCACAGCCAAACTAATATCTCCTTGTCCTTGTTCAGCAGGAGTAGTTGAGGGACAATCTGTGTTGACAATTGGGCCCATTAGAAATGCCACAACTATACCATTAAGAGTGGATTGCCCCAAGAACTAGCCACCTGGGGTGCTCTGGGTTTGTGACGTGGTAAGATGGGTTAATTGATAACATCCCACATCAAGAGAAAATTGTACAACAGACATTACAGCTTAGTTTCAATCATTGCCGATAGGTGGCAGCACTGCAAAGTACTTGAAAATAGACCAATTTCATTCCACTGGTACTCCTTACTGAAAGCAGCGCCCAAAGATTTTATTTCTGATTTTGAAAGAAAAGGTCAAAAGGTACATTATAAAGTATGGCTCATCATCCAGCTTCCTGCAGCAATTTAGTTATGGGGTCCGACTTTAACCATTGTTCAAAACTTGTATTTTGGGTAGGGGGTGTATTGTCCATGTTGTCTCTGCCAATGATGGATGTATCCTAATAATTTTAAAGTAGACCACATAATAGGTATGCTACCTTCAAAATGGCAGTGTTCTTGGGTTTTGAGTATTTTGTATAGAGCTGCTCAAAATCCCCATCTAAAAACACAGTAAAAAAGGCTTAAAAACATCCAAATTCCAGCTTTTGGCTCTAATTCCACAATGGTTCAAACGATTGGACTAATATTTGGCATGTCATCATCCCTTCATAGAAGGTACCTCCATACCAAATTTCAACCAAATCGGCCGACCCCCACCTTGTCACCATTTGCATGGTCTTCTCGTGGACACGCACTAAAATAACCCTGCTCATGACCATAGACTGTATAAAATGGTCAGCATTAGATAACATCAGTGAGGCAATTCTGAATGATCTGCATTTTCAGATAGTTGATGTAACATAATGCCTGAATGCGTTGTTTATGTCATAAATGAACAAGAGTGCCATAAACAATGCATTTTAGATTCCTGACACCTTCAAAGTCTGGAAAATGCTGATCATTCTGTTCTTCCTGCTGCCTCACCTGATGTTAACTAATGCTGACCATATAAAACAAACGACATAGTCATAGTGCTCTGTGACTCCGCCTCACTTCCCGCTAATCAAACAAGTGTCATCAGAGAGCCCGGTCTCATCCCGATGCGTCATATATTGACGCTACCTGACCAAGCATCGATATACGAGGTAAAAGGTCGCTTTTAGCGGCCTTT
Source organism: Gymnothorax javanicus (assembly GCA_029692085.1). Classification (NCBI taxonomy): domain Eukaryota; kingdom Metazoa; phylum Chordata; class Actinopteri; order Anguilliformes; family Muraenidae; genus Gymnothorax; species Gymnothorax javanicus. Next base: position 149,510,629 of record CM056193.1, read on the forward strand.
ATTGACGCCAGTTTAAAACAAACCCTAACCCCTAACCCCTAACCTGAACCCTAACCCTCAAATAATGACGCCAAAAGCTTCCTTCTGCCTCGTATATTGACGCTTGATCGGTAGCGTCAATATATGACGAGTCTGGATGAGAATGTGTGAGAATGCGTTCCATCAGAAGATGATATATCCCCCCCCCCGCAATATAATATCAAAAATCCCAAAATATCAAAAGACACCAGTATAGGACCTGATTACTTCACACAGCAAGTTCAAAAATATTGAACGATATTCGAGTTCTGCTCCTGAAACGAAATGATTACAGACGGATGAATGCATAGACAGATGGACATACTGATGACCATATCCCCCCACATTATATGCTGGGGTGATAAAAATGGGCAAAAAGTTGAAAAGCAGCAGGTTGTATGAAGGTCGGTTGTGTGAACCATACAAACCTAGCTCAATGCTACATACTTTGCTATGGCCGAGAGGCAAGGTCCTCTCAACCCCTGTAAAGGGATGGAGTGTGCCAATAGTGTGCAGAAGGCCGAATGCTGTTCATATTCAGGTGATTCTCATGAACAGTGTCAAAGTAACGTCAAAATATAATCCTCTGATCTGACTTTTTTTAAATTGATTGACTAAAGTAGAGTCGAAATCAGTATTTTTTTAGATAAAATATACACAAAAAAAAATTTATTCTATTTTAATCTAATTTCATATCAACATGATGCCCAAAATTCTCATTACCATTATGATGAATGAAAACAGCAGACCATCAATTAAAAAGCCATTTTTGCAAACTGTTTCTCATTTACACTAAAAAGCACATTAAATGATCAGCACAGTACATAAAAAGTAGTGTTTATTTATTTTTAATCAAAATTTAAGTGAAATAACTCATTACCAATATAAAGATTTTACAAAAAAATATCATTTCATTTTCATGTGTAACGGTAATGAAAAACACATTGAGGCGGATGAGGTTTTTAGGTCATATAAGATTTATTAAACTTTTCCAGCAGCTAATGGATCATAAGAAATTGAAAAAAAAACTTATTTGGGATGGTTAATTCTTGCCAATGTAGCAAGGCTTTAACAGTGTTTACTCTACAATAGTAACAAATAAAAAGCACTGATAACTTTAACCATTTAAACCCAAACGCCCCGGTACCAAGGCCAATCATTACGCATCATAAATGCAGCATGTTTCCTAATAGCAACATCGTCATAAAGCATATCCACTTGTAGCGGTTTGACTGGATCTGGAGTGCCAGTCAGAGTTTAGTCTGACAAAGTTAAATATATTAAGTGGTAGTAAACCAGCCAACCCTACACAGAACCAGTGCTTTAAAAAAAAAACAACATTTGCATGACCCTTAAAGCTTCAGCAACAAACTGGGTAACATCAGCAAAACAGAAAAACCCATGCTCAAGAGTTTACAGGCAAGACAGTGTATTATACAACAAGCGAATCATTCCCAATCCCACATTTCCACAGTGATCTCAATGACAAAGTACAACACAAAAACAACCAACTCCTTCTCTCCAGAATTCCCCAAAATGCAGTCCAATTCTGTCCTCGAAAGTTTTTTTATAAATTCCAGGCAGCGTTATTGCACACTTTGAGAGTTCCCTTCAATGATAAAATTATTTAACTTTCACCCTTCATATAACTTTCGCCTTCCTACATATATAATTTCGAGGTGCGTTTGTAAGAAATGTTTTACGCTGCGGTATGTACGGAATAACTGCAACCTCACATTTTGCAGACATTCGAAATTTGCTAAGAACCTTCATTTCCTACCACACGGTAAGTCCTGCGCGGCGAGTATGTCCATCGGGTAAGACTTCACGCAATATTTTCCATTTGAAACTCCCGCTGTGGAAGGACTGTGCTTCTTCCCAGGTACACCGGGTTTGATCCCCCTGCTTTTTTGAAAAGCCGGCATGAAATCAGCTGACTAAGAAAATGTGTGATGCTGTGTCTTGTGCTCTTAAAGAAGCAGTGCGCCACACACTTAAAGGGAAGAAACTCGGCTAAAAGCACATGATACCCATTTTTACCTGAAACGAACACAATTCAAACACCAAGCAAGTAAATAAGCATGTAGCAAAACATAGGATAAAATAATATCAGTGCTCAATTGCTAGCGTTTTCACTGAATTTGTGCTATGCATACAAACAATAAAACAAATGACAGAGGAAAGTCCACAAAATCCAACGATATAAGCCATGTCATTTTAAGCTGACACCACACTCAAAGAACATCAGGCATACACTTTACATTCTACAGCAATTAGCAAAAATTTTTCCTTACCTTTGATATTTTGTAATAAAAAACTGTGTTTGAGGGTAAATCTGCACTTGCTTTTGTTAGCCCAATCTGTCCGTGTTATATTGAAACTATATCTTCCAGTCTCCATGCATGTTTTTTTTCCAGGGCACTGCTTCAAAGGATGTCAGGTCCTGAGCATTCCGCTTGCATGCAATGTATTTTCCTCTCTGTTATGGACTTGTGATGCTGTCAGTAAGACTTTGTAAGACAATTTGATTCTATGGGCTCTGACATTAACAACAAGCTCTCAACCACCTTAATTGCACAAACCTAGCCTGAGATAGATCCTTGCATTCCTGGTACGTTGAAATAAGGAGTCTGTGCACCAGTTATATGAACGGTGGCTGAGAGGGACAAAGGTGCTGCAACAGCCCAAAACATCTCCAACTGAAGAAACATGCTGCAAAAACAGAAACGAAAATCTCCTTTCTTTTTGTAAAGGATGGTTTAGTATACCCTATGTTAAAGGTGATAAGTTAGGAAGCATTGAAGCATCTTTCCTTTAGATTTTGAGTTTTTGAACACACTTATCATGGCTGCCATGTAAATAATTCTAGGTCTTTTTGGAGGTGTTAGGAACTTTCCTAAGCAAAAAGGACTATTCCTATGCAGCCACACCACTTCCGTAAACACAGCTGGGCATCTTTACCAAAGGTTAACTGAGGGCCTACCATATTAATTCACTGGCTAATTGGCTAAGTTAGTTGATGAGCTAACACTGAGACTTGCAACACAGTGCTAACATATATCATTACATAAAATATTAGAATTTCACTCACTGAAAAAATGGAGCATGCACTCCTCTGACGATCAGTTCGTACAATTAACTGCAGAGCTATACATTATTTTCCCGATATTTCAATGAAAAATTTCTGGCAAAAAACGCAGCCTAGAGGTCAAGTTCAGTGACTTGCATTAGTTTTGCTGAGATGACGCCTGGAAGACGGCTAGCGGCTGGGCTCACATCTGTCGAATTCAAATTCAATATGGGCTTTATTTGCATGGCAAAAGTGTGCATTTCATATTGCCAATTCGTAAACATACATAACAGAACACTACAGAGCATGCAGATTTATTTCTACAGCAAAATAAGCTGAGCATTACATCAAACTGGATCATGTTAGATTTTTGATTCCGCGTTTCTTTCATTTTTCCCACTGATCCAAAGTTGGTTGAGATAATTTTGCTACATCTTAAAGTTGGTCAGGACATATCCTGACCATTCCTACCAAAATCTATGCCTATGAATAAATCATTTAAGGAAGATAAACTACAAAACTCACTTTTACATCATTATGGAGCAAATCTGGCCCGTTGTTCCTTGAAGAGTGGTTTTAACTTGGCCACATTGGCAGGCTTTTGAGCATGCGCTACAACAGCATCTCAAACAGATACAAGTCAGGACTTTGACTTGGAAACTCCGAAACCCTAATTTTGTTTCTTTTGAGCCATGCAGGGGTGGACTTATGTGCTTTGGATCATTGTCCTGCTACATAACCCAACTGTGCTTGACACTCTCACCATGTTTGACTGTTGATATGATGTTCTTATTGTGGAATACTGTTTTAGCATTATGCCAGATGTGACAGGACCCATGTCTTCCAAAAAGTTCCAATTTGACTCACCGAATATAATGCCATAAATCTTGGGGATTATAAATTTGAGATGAGTTTTTCTGTTCTTTTCGGGCAGCAATGGTTTTCGGTTTGGGTCTATACTAGGGATGCCCAGTCTCTTCCTCATTTTGCAATCTTGAATTGAGGTGAGTGAGGCCTGCAGTTCTTTAGATGCTAGTTTGGGTTCTTTTGTGACCTGCAGTCGTTGATGTGCGCCTGGCGGTATTTTGGTACGTCCACCACACCTGGGAAGGTTCCCAACTGTTTCAAGTCCTCTGCATTTGTAGATAAGGGCTCTCACCATGGTTCACTGGAGTCCCAGAGCCTTAAAACAACTTTGTAACCCTTTCCGGACTGATAGATGTAAACAACTTTGATTCTCATCTGTTCTTACATTTCTTTGGATGGCAGCATCATGAGCTTTTTTTTTTTTTTTGACTTCAAATTGACAGATTCAAATTGTAATTAATCAATCTTAAAATTGACCAGGGCTGGCGGTAATCCTGCCAGGGTGTTTTAAGCAAAATTTAACCCAATTATCGATTAAATGTATTAAATTGGTTGATTCATTAACTAGGGGGGCAATTACTTTTTCACACAGGGCCATTTAGGGTTGGATAGCTTTTTTCCCATAATAAACAAAATTATTTTTTAAAAACTGCATTTTGTGTTCATTTGGGTTATCTTTGTCTAATATTAAAATCAGTTCGATGATTTGTAACATTCAAGTGAGACAAATATGCAAAATTAGGAGATATTGGGAAGGGGCAAATATGTTTTCACTGCTCTGTACATGAAAATTAAAATAACTGGACTGCCTGCTTGGTTGTAAAGATAGTCTTCTGTAATAGCCAAAGGTTTTCCCTTGGGAATGTTTTGTTTGAGCAAAAGCTGCTTGTGCTAGATGTTCTCTTTAGGACACACACATGCACATATGCATATGCTGCTAAAACTGTGGACCGTGCTGATGTTATAAACTAAAGGCTGGTATCCATGTAAAACCACACAGTGATGGTGGCCGTTGATGCTCACCTGCACAAATCCTTTTCAAATGGTCTTGCTATGCCCTTGGTACAGTTTTTTTATCTTTTAACAAAAATAATCTCCAAATTATTTTTTTACTTCATGCCAGTGACAGTTTTGAGAGCCTTGCCGCTACAGTACTATATAATAAAGCTCCCAGAAAGATTTGTCGGGAAAAAGCATTGCACAAAGTTCTACCTAGTATGAAGAAAGAGTTATTCGCACATCACGTATCGGTGCAGATGACCAGACGAAGATCTGAGTTGGATCGAAACGTCCTAACTTAATAAAATTTTTCTTTGGTGGCTTGGAGTAAGTGTGCTGGCACCTTTTCCTTTCTACAAAGTTTTACCTAATAATTTCTGTAAGTTGTCTAAAGCACATTTGACGAAAATAAATAAGAGAAACACATCAAAATAACACATTGGGTTTGCATATTATTTCTTTTTTGCTTTGGTTTTATTGTTTGTTCACATGAGAGGCCTTTATATAAAAATATTGTATTGTCATAAATACAAGAATTTTCATAAATCAAAGGATATGGTATATTTACAAGTTATAGTGTGCATAGAGTATACATATATGATAAGATTTGTTTACAGTACGGTATAGAGGTTATACAGTATTATCAAAAGGAATAATCCCTATACCTCCAATATTTATCAATATTCATCTACATCAGGGGAGATAATTAGCCTGTGTGCAGAAAAGTAAAATTATCTTCACATGCTTATTGTGACAATATATTGTGACGCGTAGAACAGGGTTTGTATAGACTGGAAAGTCTCCTGCCAGTTTTCCAGCTGTGACACCTTCTGCTGCTGCTCAGTGCATTGAAACTAGTATTGTGGGCTATCCTGTTATCCCACACCCACTTGAAGTTGTAACAGCATCAATTTTCAGTATGAAGATAATTGATGACTTTGTACCTTCAGATATATTGTAACTTCCCATTGAAAGCAATCAAGGGACTCCAGGATTTAACTCATTTTTAGAAGACAGTATTTATTTATGTCATTCAACCTGGCCCTCACATGTAATTCCAGCCTTGGTTTTCTTTTCTTCCTGGTAAGTAACTAGGCAATTAGTGCCACTGAGTGACAACACTGTCTTCAGTCTTACTCCCAGGTAAAGGGAAGGTGAGAAACCAGTTGTTTATTCCTTTGAAAACCATGATTGATGAGCACTCTTGTACTCCTTACATAAAATAAATAGTTTGAACGTAACCGTTCAATCCCCGTGAATTGAATTCAGTGGGACCCTCTCACAAAATGATGTCATATTAAACTAATTATAGATAAGCTGTATGCATCTATCATGGCAAGACAGAGGAAAGATAAATGCTGTAATCATATATTATTACTCAGGGGACAGCCATATCCTAAGGAAATCAAACATAATAAATTTCACATTATTCTCCATGTCAGTATGATTATTTATATCAATATATTACAAAAGCAGAGTTTCATGGCTGAGTCACATGTTAATGGATGCAAAGCAGCTATACTCCCAGGCAATAAACCAGTGGCTGTCTGGGTCCGACCATCAGCTGATGCCGAGGGAAGAAGTGCGCCTCACTTTCTCGGTCATCTCTTGGGAGTGGTGCAGCGAATGCTCCCTCTCCAGAAACATACGCTGCTGTTCAGTGCTAGCCAGCTGACAGGTGAGCCAGGTGCACAAGGTGCAGCAAGCGATGCCCAGGGAGGCTAACAACAGCGCCCCCATGTGGATGGAGTGCAGCGCATCAGGCCGCTTCACCAGCACACGCACAAACTGGATGTTCAGGATCCCGCCGATAAGCCCACAGATGCAGCAGGCTGAAAACAATATCATCTGGCGATGGAACAGAGAAGAGATTATTTTTTTTATATGAGAGATTATTTACGGTGTGATGCTGAGCAGGCACAGAGAAATAGGAGTGTTTACTGAGTGATGAAGCACAGAGAAATGCGTGTTTACGGTGTAAGGAAGCAAATAGAAATGGGAGGGGGCTTAACTTGTGAGGAAGCAGGAGCAATACAAAATGCTGTTTATGGGGCTTTCTGCTACAACAGCTTTTGCAAATTATGACACAAAAGATCGGACCAAGCCGACTTGGTGAAAGTGGTGCCAGGCACAATATACCCCGCCTGAAAGAGATCTTTTAATGCTTTTGGTTTTGAATAATGAGGGACCACCTGACATTTGACCCCTACTGCTACCAAGCCTAATTATCTTAAACTGCAGTTGGAGGCAGAATTTAAAAATGCAAGTTCTGAGTGCAGTCTTATTGACTGGAGCAGATTGAAGGAAGTTATTGTGAAAAAATAGGACCAAGGGTCCTGTAGCTTACTGGCAAGCAGTCTTATAGTGATGAGACGAGTTATGAAAATTTTATGTGAAGTTTGATGAATCAATAAAAATCAATGTCAAGGTCACTAAATAAAAGTTCACATACATTAATAAGGCCTTCTGTAACACAAACACAATCCTAAGCTCTGAAGTAGTTTTGGCGATACAAGTAATTGAAAATTCACTATGTCAATTGTGAACTTTAAAGGTCACAGCACGTCAAGTTGAGGTCAGAATATAAACTTCTTATATGACTTTCTAAATGTCATTATACAAACCTTGACTCAATCTGTGACCATTATGGTGATACAAGTCATTGTAATTTCACTGTTGAGTTTGACCGTCAAAGGTCACTGACAGTCAAGTTGAATGTCACCAAATGAAAGTTCATACGTGACCTCCTAGATGTCAGTAACGCAAACCTAGGCTCCATCTGTGACCATTTTAGTGATACAAGTCATTGAATTTTCATTAGGTCACATGTGACCTTTGAAGGTCAATACGAATGTAACCAGATGAAAGTTCATATATGACTGCCTATGTGTCTGCAATACAAACCTAGGCTCCATCTGTGACCGTTTTGGCAATACGAGTCATTGTAATTTTATTTTGTCAAGTTTGACCCTCAAAGGTCACAAACATTCAAATTGAATGTCACCAAATGAAAGTTCATATGTGACTTCCTAGATGTCAGCAACACAAACCTAGACTTCATCTGAGACCTTCTTAGTGACAGAAGTCATTGAATTTTCACCAGGTCAAGTTTGACCTTCAAAGATCAATATGAAGGTCACCAAATGAGAGTTCATATGTGACTTCCTATATGTGTCCAATACACTCTATCTGTAATGATTTTGTTGATTTAAGTCATTGAAATTTCACTGTATAGTTTGACCGTTGTTGGTCACTGAAGGTCAAGTTCAAGGTCACCCAATCAAACTTCAAACATTACTTCCTATATGCCCACAATACAAACCTTACCTCTATCTGTAATAGTTTCGGTGATAGAAGTCATTGAAATTTTACCATGAGAAGTTTTCCCTTCGAAGGTCACCGAAGGTCAAGTTGAAGACCACCAAATGAAAGTTCATATATGACTTCCTATACATTTCCAATACAAACCTATACACTTTATCTGTAACGATTTTGCTGATATAAGTCATTGAAATTTCACTGTGAAGTTTGGTAATTGAAGGTCACTGAAGGTCAAATTTAATGTCACCAAATGAAACTTCATACATGACTTCTTATATGCCCACAATACAAACCTAAGCTCTATCTGTAATAGTTTTGGTGATAAAAGTCATTGAAATTTCACTGCGTGAAGTTGGACCAAGTTCAAGGCCACCAAATGAAAGTTCCTATATGACTTCCTATAAGTGTTCAATACACATGTTCCCAATCTTCAATATTTTCAAGCCTAGAGGCCTTTGAAAATTGTAACATTTTGCTTGACCTCAAGTTTGACCTTTCAAGGTAATCTGAGGTCAACTTTAACACAGCCAATATATAGGTCATATATAACTTCCTAGATGTTAGTAATACAAACCTAATCTCTATCTGCAATCACTGAGCTTCCACAGGCGATTTTGCCCATCCTCCATAACACCCAATGTTAAAGTACAGCGCCCCCACTAGACCCACTTCCGTTGATTCAATCAAAATGGCACTTGTACTGTACATAAAGTGTATCGAGGTGAGTTGATTGCCAGATTTAGGAAAAAAGTTATCAGTTTTTGAGAAATAATTTTTTGAAATTATAAGCCATATCTTTTAACATTGTTAGTATTCTCCCTGACCTAGAGTTTGACCTTTCAAAGTCATCTGTGGTCAAATTTAATATTGCCAAAATATAGGTCATATATGACTTTCTATATGTCGATAAAACAAACTTAATCTCTATCTGCAACCATTTGGCCTCCACAGGCCATCTTGCATATTCATAAAGTACAGTGCCCAAACTAGACCCACTTCCGTCGATTCAATCTAAAATAGCACTCGCACTGTACATCGATGGGACCAAGGTAAGTTGATTGCCTTATTTAGAAAAAAATTTATCACGCCGTTTTTGAAAAATAATTTTTTAAAATTTCTCAGTCCTATCTTTAACATTGGGGCCAAAATTTCAAGGGCCCATAAAACGGACAAAAATGATTCAATCAAAAATCCGAAAAAAATTTCTGGAGATATGGTCTAGTAGTATGTTATGGCAAATTTACACGAAAATTTATCGGGCCAAAAAAAAAAAGATAAAAAAGGTTCTGGACGACAGACGGACACCACACCACAACAATAGCACTGGCCCATAGGGCCGGTAAGCTAAAAACAATTGTTGGTCTTTTGGTGACCTTGACCTTAATCAAAATAGGTCCAAAATATAATCCGGCAATCCTCAGACCACTGGAAAATCTTTCCATAAAATTTTATGTAATTTGATCAAAGCGTTTTGTGCTAAACTGCTGACAGATAACAAAACAAACAAACGAATGCCACTGATAACAATTTTGGTCGGCCAGCTACTCTTGGAAAAGTTCACAACTGTTCCAGGTTTTCTCCATTTGTAGACATTGGCTCTCGCTGTGGTTCACTAGATTCCCAAAGCCAAGACAGATTGACGTCAACAACTTTGTTTTTCATCTGTTTATGGTATAATGTGCTGCTTTTTGCCTGCTTCACATTGCCAGAGAGGTTTTTTTAAGTGCTGTTTAAATTCAACAGGGCTGGCAGTAACCTTGCCCGGGTATGTCTGGTGATATTGAACCCAGTCATCAATTAAAGTTGGTTAACTGGTTGAATTAATTACTAAGGGGGTATTTTTCCACATTGAGCAAGGTAGGGTTGGATAGCTTTTTTCAGTCAATAGATGAAATGACATTTAAAAAAGCATTTTGTGATTGCTCAAGTAATGTTTGGCCTAATTGTGTGCTTGCTTCAGCAAAGCAGCACACTCTGTTCTCTTACTTCTTCTTCTTCTTCTTTTCCTTCTTCCGCCTAAATTTGGCCAACTAACTCCTCCTACACCGTTTAAGCTATTGATGCCGTTCAAACTTCAAAAAATTCAGCTTTTTCGGAATAACGTCGCATCTGTATGGATTTTTGATTTTTTTTTTTTTTGTTTTTTGAGATATTCAATTTTAAATGTCATTTTTTTGGGGACCTACTAAATCAAGCCATTTTTGCACTGATTCAGTAGATTCAGCTATGTTCTGCTATTTTTTTATTTACTCTGTCACACTTTTAGCGAGAAATGTCATTCAAACTGCAAAATGTTTAGTTAAGCTTGTATAATTTCTTCACGGTTAAAATTTTTCGTAACTTCTATAATTTTTTAAATATAATTTTTTAAAATTATTTTTGTTATAAATTCTGGGAACTTACAGTGTGGTGACGTCACTGCTAGAGTGGCGAACAGCTGTAAAATCGTCAAGAAGTCTTCTATTAAACTTGCTCTTACTCCCACAGTTTTCACTCCACATACATTTTTTTAATTCAAGTTGTAGCAAAAGTTGTGCTGGTCACGAAAATGTTACTATGCAAGCAATCGGACTGACGGTTTTGGCAATATGAGCTGAAAAATGACGCAAGCACTAACCGAAACTCCATTAACTCCTATGTTAAATGAGACAAGAAAATTCTGGTTGGGAACTCGGACACACAGTTTTCCAACTTGCTCGTGTTCCCACATTTTTGGCACCTCACGCACAATTTTGACATATTTTGCTCAGCAGCCTCTTCTCTTTAGTATGGTGTATTTCATAGAATAAACTTACCATCTTTGAGGAAGGAGTAGGGGTATTTAAGAGACGCCTTAGCTCAAATCTTCCTTGGACCAAATGCTTTAGCCATTAATTCAAATGGCTCAGAGTGACTCAGCGAAATTGTGGCATAGCGGTATTGCCGTTCAATTCTGCCCTCTGCTGGATTTTATCCAGGCTTCAGCATTATCATTGTTCAGATTAAGATTGACTGTTAGACAAATCTCATTCTTCAGTGAAAGAATTTTCGGTATCGTCATGTGTGCAGTCACTCAAACCAGCTCCATGAGAGCACATTGAGGGCAGCAAAGACCGGTCTTTTTGCAGGGTGGGTCCATGAGAACACATGTTACAGTAAAAAATTGCAAAGCAGAACACAATTGCTCAAGCTCCTATTCCAGTATATACAAGCAACTGTTTGTACTAGCCAGATATATTTACGATCATATCTAAAACAGGCGAAATATTGGTATCAAAATAGAGCCTGTTAAGTACAAAGAAATGAAAGTGATGTCCTCAGTTGCTATTTGTTCATCGCTCTACATTACTTTTTCCTGCCTTTGGAAATAGCCGGGTTTAAGGCCGGAGTAAGCAGCAGCCCCTAGTAGTTTGGCTTTCCACAAATGGATCAATGACGCCATCTAACATTACTTATAATACTTGTTATTATTAAGTTACTTATTATTAATATTATTACTATTATTAGTAGTAGTAGTAGTAGTAGTAGTTTTTGTTTTTTTTTTACATTATCACTTCACTAGCTGGAACACATGAGATCACTTTACGGAAATTTCTATTGATAAATAATGACATCCCACTTCACAGCGCTGCTCGTTGTTCTGGTCATCTTGCCTATACCTAAGCTAATGTTTCCTAAAATAAATTGATTTACAACCCCAATTCCGAAATAGTTGGAATGAAGTGTAAATTGTGAATAAAATCTAAAAGCAATGACTGTCAGATCACATGAGCTAATGTGTTATTTACAATAGAACATACATAACATTTCAAATGTTGAAACTGAGGCATTTTACATTTTTATCCACAAAATGAGCTTATTTCAAATTTTCTGGCTGCAACAGGTCTCAGGCAAAAAAGGGCTGAAAAAGCAATTAATATTTAGGAAAATCAGCTGAAAGAACATTTAGCAAGTAATTAAGTTAACTGGCATCAGGTGGGTAACATGATTGGCTATAAAAGGGATATCTTAGAGAGGCTGAGTCTGTCAGAAGTAAAGATGGCCAGAGGCTCTCCAACCTGTGAAGGCTTGCGTAAAAAAATTGTGGAATACTTTAAAAACAATGTTCCTCCACGTCAAATTGCAAAGGCTTTTAAGGTCTCATTATCGACAGTGCATAACATTATCAAAAGATTCAGAGAAACCGGAAAAATCTCTGTGCGTAAGGGATAAGGCCGAAGACCTTTACTGGATGCCCGTGATCTTCGGGCCCTCAGACGCCACTGCATCACTCACCGGCATGATTCTGTCATTGACATTACTAAATGGGCCCAGGAATACTTCAAGAAACCACTGTCTGTAAACACAGTCTGCCGTGCCATCCACAGATGCCACCTAAAACTATCATGCAAAAAGGAAGCCACTGTTGAGTATGATCCAGAAGCGCCGCTGTGTTCTGTGGGCCAAGGCTCATTTAAAATGGACTGTAGCAAAGTGGCAAAGCGTCCTGTGGTCAGACGAGTCCAAATTTGACATTCTTGTTGGAAATCATGGGTGTTGTGTCCTCCGGGCTAAAGAGGAGAAAGACCACCCCTCCTGTTATCAGTGTTCAGTTGAAAAGCCAGCATCTCTGTTGGCATGGGGATGCATTAGTGCATATGGTGTGGGCACTTGCATGTTTTTAAAAAGCACCATGAATGCTGAAAGCTACAAAAGTATATAAAGGTTTTAGAGCAACATATGCTCCCCTCCAGACGACATCTATTCCAGGGCAGGCCTTGTGTATTTCAGCAGGACAATGCAAAACCACATACTGCAGCTATTACAACAGCATGGCTTCGTAGTAGAAGAGTCCGTGTGCTGAACTGGCCTGCCTGCAGTCCTGATCTTTCACCGATTGAGAATACTTGGCGCATAATTAAACGAAAAATCCGTCAAAGGAGACCCAAAACTCTCCAGCAGCTGGGAGCCTGTATAAAAACAAGAGTGGGATCAAATTCCAATGGCTAAACTCAGAAACTTGTCTCCTCAATGCCCAGACGCCTCCACTCTGTGTCAAAAAGAAGAGGGGATGCTACACCATGGCATACAGGCCCCTGTCCAGTGGCGTAACAATAGGAGGTGCAGCGAGTACAACAGCACTAGGGCCCTGTGGCGGGGGGCCCCTTAATGGACACCCCCGAACGACGTCAGCGTGAGTGTTTTTCAAAGTTGTAACACTCATACTAACCAAAGCCTGCAATTAATAGTACTAGATTTTGAGCTGCTACTGGATATTTATACCACTGCAACTGCATTCATTTCCCAGTCATGGTGCTGGCAAGTCAATGACATCATGGTGCATTATTCATCATTTTAACTGAATATAAATCATTATAACATGAAATAATTTAGATTTCTTTTTGGAAAATGCTTAATAAAACAAACAATGATAATTTTATTCTGTTGTTGATATCATCATTGAGACAGCAAGTGTTTCTGGTTAATGTCCAACATTCCACAGACCACCAACGTGACGATATCACGGTCCGATCGTTTAATCCAAGGACAGTCTATGGTTTAATCTTGCATGCAAGATAGGCTGCAAACAAAGTGTTTATGCCTTTCAAACATAAAAGTGGCTGGAGGAAGCGGCAAGAGCGTAAGGAGTAGGAGGAAAGGTTGGCCAAGGTGCCGAAATTAAGCACATAAAGAAATGGAATTTATGTGTTACCATTATCGTAAACACCTTCGTCTGTGTGAAAGAAACACATATGCGCAACTTTGTACAATAGCGGGGACCCGTGTTGTCAGGTCTGCACTCCAGCCTACATGGACCACATTACGCCACTGCCCCTGTACCAACTTTTTTGAGACCTGCAGCAGCCATCAACTTTGAAATGAGCTCATTTTGCGGATAAGATTGTAAAATTTCTCAGTTTCAACATTTGCTATGTTATTTCTGTTCTTTTGGGAATAAAATACTGGCAGGTGTGATTGGAAAGTCATTGTGTTCTGATTTTATTCACAATTTAAACTTTGTCCCAACTATTTCGGAATTGGGGTTGTAATTGTGTGCAAGCACACTCTATTCTCTTACTTCTTTCTCTTCTTCCGCCTAAATTTGGTCCACTAACTCCTCCAACACCGTTTAAGATATTGATACGGTTCAAGCTAAAAAAAAATTCAGCTTGTTCTGAATTTCATTGCATTTGACAGATTTTTGATTGTTTTTTTTTTTTTTTTTAGTTTTTGAGATATTTAATTTTAAATTTCATTTTTTGGGATCCTATTAAATCAGGCCATTTTTGCACTGATTCAGTAGATTCAGCACAGGGGAGCATAAATACTCCTTCGCTGCATCATGCCTGCCAAATCAAGAGAAGAAGAACAGCCTGTAGGAGGTATTCAGAAGTCTTTGTCCTATTTAAAACCACATCTATGCTTATAACACTGTTAAAGGCTAATGTAAAGGTTGGCTAACGTAAGGCTAACAACGTTAGCAATAGCCAGTCACTAATGCTCGCTAGCAGCCCTTGGTCCATCATAATATATGTCTGTTGCCATTGCTTGGAAGGGTTGACGTTTGCTAATATAGAAGCGTAGGGTTGGTCAATCACTCTGCTACCATGACAGCTAGTAGAGTCTGCTGGACAATCACTCTGCTATCATTACATTAGCCGGTTAGCTGTCAGGCTAACAGCTAACCACCAGCTTGTGGTTATAGTAGGCCTAATCAGTTTTCAAGCATGGTTAGTTTATTCAAGACATATGCTTCGTAACCGTGTCTTGAAGGGTTAGCGGATAATGTCTAGTGTTTTTAGCGAGCTAGCGACTCGAGTGACCTTGAATCTTGTACAAACGTGAATAGGTGGGCAATGCTAGTGCCGCATAATGGGAGAAATTAGCATCGCAATAATATTTACAGGCTTTGACCTGCCTAATCTTGTTTTGCTAGAGTCAATGAAGGAGACAAGTTGATAGGAACAGTTTGGGAGAATAGTGCAGCCATTACCAATACATTGAATGTTAGGGAACGGTTGCTACAACGCCCATGCAAGCCATGGATCAAATTTTTAAGACCGTAACTGCCATCCTTGCTGAGCCAGCAGACGTAACTTTTCCATACTCATTGAGTAGTTTAATAGTTTACGTTGGCTAGCTATTGATTATGTCGTCTGCAGTGATGACAATTTCAACGCTGAAGTTCGACCTGTTTCGAATACGAATATAATATCAATTTCTGTGCACTGTATGTTCGCGAGCTAACTACCTAATAATAGCACAGAAATAAAAAGGGAGCCATGAATAATATCATAACATGTGTTAACAATATCTTGCAGCTTGCTATTATTTGCTATTTAGCAAGCAAATGCACAGTGCACAGAAATGAACAGAGAACATGAACAGAGTAGCATTTCACTTCTTGGCCAGGTCAGCGTCGTACAGTTCGGGACTGGGGGAGACACTGACAATGAGCTATAAGCAACATCAGCTGCAGCAGTCTGCCAATGTGGCCTGCCATGTTTGCTCCGCCATAAAGCTAATTTCTCAGCATGCACTGCGTTGACCTAGATACGCAAAGAGCCACAGAGAGACAACTTCATTGATTCCAATTGACCATTTTTTTATAGCTGGGTTGCAGCAGAGTAGACTGTCATGATGTAGCTGAAAAGGCAGAATTCCTGAAACAATTACTTTCAGCTTTAAAGTCTTGTATTTACATTTCAGCAGTTTTTCAACATTTCTTCGGAAATTTCCTTTGCCTCTCAGTTTCCAAGCACCTTCATTTTAATAAGCCAACCTCTTCAACTTTTCTCGCTGAAGCAAACACACAAATTTTTCTCAGAAAATTTGGCCTTTTCTAGTATTAAAATTAGCTCCATGATCTGAAACATTTAAGAGTGACAAATGTGCAAACATTGGACCAATCAGGAATGTGGAAAATACGTTTTCACAACAGTGTATTACTAGAAAATGAACCACAAATTTTAAAAACCTAGAGCACTGGATGTGCAGTTCTATAACTTGTAGAAAATAGTGGAGATAAATTTTGAATATTAAAAATGGTTAAAAAAATATATCCTGCCCTCCAGAAGGTGTAGGGAGAGGGTATTGTAATCGCCTTCATTTGTTCATTAGTTAATTATTTAATTAATTGATTGATTTATTTGTTTGTTAGCAAGATTTTGAGGAAACTGTTGAGGATTATATTTCAATATTTCTCATCATATTCATCAGAAGATCAATTGCCATGTTGAACAACCAGAATTAATAATCATAATCAATAACCATATGTAAGCAGCAGTAACACACACACACACACACACACACACACACACACATAACATAACACACACACATACAAGTAGTTCACATACACGTAGGGAGGGGATGAGCAGTGCAAACACACACACACACACACACACACACACACATACAAGCAGTTCACACACACATGAGCAGTGCACACAGACACATGCACACACACATGCACACGCAGCACACGTACACATGCACACACACAGACACACATGCATGAGCAGCTCACACACATATGCAGCAGGCTTCTGTAGCTTTGATTAGTAAGCAGGCTTCAGTTTAGTTGATTTGAAAACATAATCAGATGATGTATTTGATTTCTGTAGCTTTAATCAATATTTGTTCAGTAAAATCATAAGTTGTTACTGAAAACATAATCAATTGAATCATTTATGTATCCACTTGTATCCTATTCATCTGACTGTGTTTTTCCACTCTTAAACTGTAATTTTCCACACCTTTTAAGTGTATATTCTTTCATTTCTTATGAAACTAATGTTTCTGTCCAATATTTCTCAGAGAATCCAAGGGAAAGAAAAAAACTTGAGAAATAACCCAAGAATTGTGATTGGAGCAAAGTTGGTTAAAAAAAACGTTAGAGATTAGATGGTTACAACACATGTATTTTGATTGGAGCAAAGTTGGTTGAGTTTTTCCCATAAATAATGCTCTGTAAAGAATGCCGAGTTAGCACTTCTTGGCCAGGGACTGCTCACCGGGTTTGGATTACTGCAAGATTCAAGGCTGGGAATAAAGATGGCTTTGAAGATTTTGTCTCTCTCCAATGATTCACGAACAAGGGGACCTCAAAAATATGTAAACATCTAGTCAGAAAACCACAACAAAACCACCATAATTTATTCCAAATCTGGCCAAAAGTTGACCCAGACTCGATCTCACTAAATTTTGGAATGCATTTGGTCAAGGTCAAGGTCAAGTTCACTGAAAAGGTGAAAATAGTTTTTTGGCCACTCTGTCCTATTTACATCAAACCAAGGCCAAAAGTTTCCTTTTTCAATTGGTGAAATAAATTCACTATAAATTACAAATAAATTCACTATAAATTCCATTGCAATCATGAAAAGTGCATAGTTTCAAAGATGGTCAAATTTCTGGGGGTCAAGGTCATTGATCTCAATCACCAAATGTACACACTATCTGAAAAACTACTTTAGATATAACAACTGTAGATAGCCACTTGGTTACTATTACCCTCTTCCACTCAAGACTTGCCATCGGACGGATTATATCCCCACTCTCACCTTGCCTTAAAGCGCATTACTTCACCAAAGCCTTTCCCATTTACGCTTCCTAATTACCAAATAAGCATTAATTTGTCCAGATGCGAGGATCATTCAGTAGAATTACTATTTCCCCTCAGCTTACATTATTGTTCAATGCAATAGTAATCAAGCATTTCCTTATCCACATAAATGCTGACATAAAACATCGAAGTGTTTTGAAGCTCACTAAATGGCATATTTTTTTCTAGGTCAGTGTCTGATTGGTTTGTTACGCCTAAGAAATTGTTTAAAAAGATGCAGTTTTGCTGACTCAGGTCCGCATGTTAAGTTTGTTTCTGTAAAAATAAAACTCTGTCTACAACCAGAGACATTAGCATAATGCAGGTTAACAACCTGTTTCCAATGAAGAATCAGACAATTAATTTAAATTATTTACTGAGCAAATAGGCTACCAATACACTGCTTAACCATTAATGATTAAGACAAAGAGGAAGAAGAAGGCTACAATATGAGATTGCATGAATGGCAATAATTGAAATTTCTCGCAATTTCATCTAAGTAGAATACCATGTAGTAAATCCTGCTGGAGATGGTAGTTACAGAACATTTAGATTTCCTTTCTTATTAATTAATTAATTAGATAATTACTGTTCTTACAGTCTCATGTTGTAGCCTTCTTACAACTTTCCCAGAAACTGGACAATAAAGACCTCCTAAATTATTTTGCGACCATGAAAGTTCGACTCCTGGCATGCATTTTAAATGTTATTGGTGCATTGCACTTTTCAATTATTTGACGTAAGAAGCGTAGGTAATTTCATGAATTAATTATTACAGCATTGTTGGCAAGGAGTGTGCAACTGCTCTTCCCTGCAAATGTAGCCTATTCTTTTGAACGCTGAAAGCATTTTGATTAAAGCTGCTGTAAGTGATTTAAAAAAAAAAAAACAAGGGTTAAATAGCTCCTCATTCTGACAGAGATCATTGGTTTAGAGTATCTGGTTCATAACACAGGTCTCTCAGTTACTGTCCTCTGTAGTGAAGCATTATGTAAAATTCTGAAATCACCCACTGCCTCTATCCAATTAGGTGAGAGAATGCCCTAAAGAGGCCATTCTCTCTGCTTGTGAACGCGCGATGTTTCACCAAAATCTGTGACCCATTGGATTTTGTGACCTCAGGGGGCGATGGTCTGTATGTGCGCGATTGACAGCAGTCGAGAAGAAGAGCGCTTCAAAAAGAAAGTGAATGTGATGATTGGAGGGTGAGCAGGGAGGGGCCGCTAATGTTAGTTTATAAATGTACTGTCCTCGTTTGTGGCCGACTACAGCTTGATTAGCTGTGCAGCAGCAAAACTAGGCAGCTACTGCTATTTGTTCTGACAAAGAGAGGCTGTTGTACAACGTATAATTGGGCAATGGCATGTATTTATATGAGAAAAAAAATAAAGCTTGCTTTATAAGGGCTACCAGAAAAGTGTTTTTGTTTTGATTGTTCTGTAACAACGATCTCCTCACCATATTCATACCAAAGTTTCTGTATGGATGTAATGTGCCGTTTTCCATGTCTTCAGAATGGCTTTCACACGACAATCACTGAAAGTGTTTGTTTATATTTTACTTATATTGTAACTGAGTTGCTGCCATGGGTGCTGCTTTTTATCTCTGCCTCTGTTGAAAGCGATGCGCATTCGTGTGTGGCTTGGGGATGGGGGGCGGGGACTGCTGACTTAGGCGAGGGGCAAATCAGTTACAGCAGCTTTAAGTGCAATCTTAAAATAAATTAGGTTGCACTGCTGAAAAAAAATTGATTATTAATTTATTATTATAAATTTTTTTTCAATTTTTTCAATATCAGTATCAAGTACGTTGTCAATATAGCGCGATCTTAAAACAGGAACAGCTTGAAAGCAATTATGCGTTTAAGGGTCAGAGGCTCCCTGCATGCCATTGAAAATTCCGTAACACCAGCGTTACCGCTAGGTCGATGCTGGGCTTTAGGGAATTAAACACTTATGGGAAATCATAAACGGAGATTAAAATGACACCATGACCTGTGACCTTGAGTGACCTTGAACGGTCAAACCCAAAAGCAGATGTACCCAAAAAGTGGATCAACTCACTGAACAGCAAAAATATGTGCAGAGGTAGGGTTTGCCATGCCTGGCTCCACTTGATATTACTTTGATTGCTGTAAAACATTCAGCAAAAACTATTTACATGAATACATGTTACAATTTTTCTTGAAGGTTTCTCTGATGTTCAGTGCGAATTTCCACACGATCAAGTGAAAAATATGCTATGAATGAGGGTAAGAATACAAATACAAAAAATTGCAAAAATGATGAAATTTGGCTCCGAGGGTTAAACTATATAAATTCATAACTAAAAAGTATTTGGAGTGGAGCCATTTAATTTTGCAAAGTCCCACAAATTTAATAGTTTTCACATGAATTTTTTTCCAGATAACTCATTACATGGACTGGGAGGTTTAAGGTGAGTTGGTATGGAACGGACCTGCTGAACAGCATATGTGGGCATTTTATAAAATAGGAACATTAATTACAGAAAATATCTGCATCACACAAACACATAAACAGACATGCACAGAATATAGGGTACAAGCATCAGTCTCTTCAGGAGATAATATCAAATTCGGATGCATGTGTGTGCATCTATTTGTGTCTATTTGTGCGTGGGGGGGGGGATAAAGAAAAACACTTACAATGAGTCCAGACCTCTTTATGGCACACAGTACCCCACACAGTCCACAGATGAGAAACTGCAAATGGATTCCACATTTGAATTAGTTTGTGACAATTGGAATTTGACACAACTAAAATATTCTGTTGAATTCATATGTTGGACTGATGCAATATAATTTTTTCAATTGTTTAGATTTGGTTAATAAGATTCTTCTGGTGAATTAATTAAAGATGTTTACTTCACTCCAAGGAGTTGTATACCGAAAAATATAATGAAACAATATTTTGTAGAGATATCTCCAGCAGCATATCTTGATACTTTTGACATTAAAGACAACTTTAGTCTCAAGTGAACTGCAAACAAAAGAGAGGTCCCTATGGTGTAACAAAATAATTTTAATAATTTAAAGAAAAAGCTGAGCTAAATGATAAATACTAAAATATCCAGATCGAAACACTCACAAAATCAGCTATTTTCAGGTCAACAGCAAGCCTTGGTGATGTCAAATGTCCTATCATTCTTCAAAGATTGTATGTTAAAAAGGTCTTTCTGAAGACCCAAGGTGTCTGCTTTCCCGGGTTCTGACATCCAACACCTGAACACACTGGCGTTTTAACAGAATGTGAAGAATCATATCCACCAATGCAACAAATGATCTGCTTTGGAAAAACATTGCCAGTACACAACATGGCATCCACAGTTGCAAGTAAAGCCTGTATTTAGCACAGAGGAAACCATGTGTCAAAAATGTCCAGAACTGCTGCCATCTTCTCTGGGCCTGAGCTCATCTGAAATGATGTGATGCACACTGGAAACATGCTATTGTCAGATCAGTCAACCTTTCAAATTAGGTGCCCATGGCATGGGTAACTTGAATATCCTTATTGGTATGATAGATGCTGAAGGATATATGCTTTTTGAAGCAACATATATTGTCTTCAAGATGACATTTTTTCAGGGACACTCCCTGTGTATGTCAACAAAACAGTTGCAAGCCACATTCTAAATGCTTCATAATAGCGTTGCTTCCTAATCGGAGCAACTAGATTAGCTTACCAGCAGTCCAGCCCTGTTTGTATTTGAAAATATGTGGTGCTTTAAGGAGCAAAAAACACAACAATGAAGACCCTAGATGTCTGAGCAGTTAAAGTCATCTATGATGGAATAATCAGGGAAATAAATCTTCAGTATTTGAACAATGGCATCCTTAGTTCTCCAAACAATAACTTGAAAGACTGTAAAAAGGCAAGTCATTATAAGACTGTGGTAAACACCCTCTTATCACAACTTCTCATGAACGTTTTGCAGGCACAATAATCAGAATAAGTTTAGAGAAGGAAAATGATTAAAAAGAGTCCTCACACGGTTTTCCATTTTAAACGAGTCACGGCTGAGTTTCAAGTCATTGTTTTTCTTCTTTTTTTTTTTTTTGCATTTTCTACATTGTCCCAACTTCTTCAGACATGGGGTAATTTATCAGTTGCCAAAGTTAAAGGAGACATATTATGCTGATCCATGCTTTTTGACATTCAGAGAATGCTACAAGCTTCCACCTCCATGCCGAAGGTGGAAAAAGTTGTCAAAAATGACACATAGGGGTTCTACCGTAATTCTCAAACGAGAATTCACGTGATTTCCCGCCTCTATGAACGCCTCGTAACGGGAACTTCACGAGATCTGTCAAAATTCTTTCGGGACGATTTCAAGCCAATCAGGAGGAATGTATAAAACCTGTGATGAATCAGGAAGAATCCGCTCTAAACACGCCCAAGATGCCTGCCCCCAAACTGCCGAGAAGCACACTAGAGCCAGACCAAGTCAGCATCTCTACTCAGACAGCTGTGATCAAGACCTCTAGAGGCACGTAGTTTACACCGTCAGGATGCACCAGCAGATCCATAGCGACCCAGTTGGCTTATGGAACGTTGAAACAACATGTGCGAAGTAAAGGTATGTCTGGAAACTTGTAACTCACTCACAGGTGTCTATTTGCTAAATCCAAAATCGTTGTTGGCTACTACACTTGATATAGCAGGGCTCTCAAGTTTTGAGCACAAGCTAGAGTGAGATTTTCTCCGAGGGGGTTCATGATTCTCCCGTTTTCCACCGTGGGTGAATGAATAATGCAGCTTTCAGAACGTTGTTGTAGCAGGATCACGTAAGTAATTCCAGGATAACAGTGTTTTTTTTTTTCATTAGTTGTTGCCTTAAGTCTTATCCAGATACGATAGTGCTATTATCTGATTGGCTATTGTGTAGCCCCTTTCCTTTTTTTGATTGGCTGACAGGCGGCAAGCTGCCACCAAGAACTTCAGGGAGACGTGTTTGATTCCTGCCGATTTCCACAGTTATAGCGGTGCTGCTGCGCATATTGGCCTACTGTTGGAAATTGTTTTCGTTTTAATCGTTTTTTTGCGTGAGAAATACTATGTGTGGCGTAAGTGCGTGACATCCGACTGAAATGAGAGTCAATCACGCTCATTCCGTGAGACTTGAGAGCCCTGATAAAGTATAGAGTAAAAGAGCATGTGGAGCCGGGTGGGGGCGGGCCTTGGAAACCAAGGTCTTCCCCTTCTGCCTCTGGTTCTGCCCCATCATGGCAGAGTGTAGTCCAAGAGCGACCATTTTCAGGAAGTGGCTGCAAGGCTGTTAAAATGGGTATTTTTCTGGGTGCAGCTCCGAGAAAGGTAGGGAGTTTTTCAAACTGAAAGTCGTGCTAAACTACTCAGTAGGTGTTCAGAACTGACATAATGGGAACATTAGCGCAGTGAAAATGGCCTAATATGTCTCCTTAATGTCAGTTGAGTCCTGAGGACCTCTCAGCACTGTGAAAAATAAAAATAGGCACGGAGCCCATTCTGACTACATGGCATCATATATCAGCGCGTCACTAATGACAGGAAAAGTCCTTTTGCGCCATTTTTTGACGCCATAGATATCCAGATAGACTTCAAAACAATGCTAACAGTGTCAATATTTGAGGACAATGGTAACCATGACAGAAACATACCTAGGGTGGGGCCAGAGGGTGTGGAACATGGAATTTTGTGATTCCAAGGTAATCACGCAAAACATTATGTCGCCGCGATTTGCTGGCAAAGTCCTGCCTAACACGTAGCGAACTTTGTGAAAGAGTTTATTTTAACTCAAACTATAATCTTTTCCAAAAAGTAACCAAGTAGTTTTAATGCCTACATATGACCAAGCAGTTTTGTTGCTTAAACCAAACCAAGTGAAGCTGCAGTTGGTAACCTACTCGTACTTATCCCTAGATTCCACCGGGAGCATCTCGGCCTCATTACTGCCGCAACACGTTCACCAGAGTGGGTAATAGCCATTCCAGACCATTCTCGTGTTTCCACCAGCTGCACTATTGCACGTCTCTGCAGTGTCCCAGAAGTGGCTCTCCATTCTGTTCAGTGGAAAATATGCAGCGAGTCTATTTCTGACGGAGATGGACCGCAGTCGCGTCAAGCTGAACAGAGCAAGGGTAAGTTTCCCAAAAGCATAGTTGCTAACTACTTAGCAACCTACAAAATTTGACCATATACAGTCAATGGTTCCAACTACGTTAGCATCTGTGCTTACGGGAAATGCACCCCAGATCGGGCTGGGCAGGAAGTAACTATCAAGGGGATATGCTTTAAAGTAAAATAAACCAGCCGCAAATCTTTGACATAAAATTAATTTATAACTTATTTCTTAACTATTTGTCCATGATTTTGTGTTTAACTAAAACACTACCATAAATCTTTGATCCTTGGCGTTCATAGCTGGACTGCAGGCTACAGCACAACTAAGTCGAAAATGACAATAAACACAATTAAAACAGACAACTAAAGAAAGCATTTTAAGGACGCAGCCTATTCACCAATGGTAGAGGATCAAAAATCCAGGAAAAATAATAAAATAGGCAAATGAGCAGGTCAACTGTATTAGCCCGCAGGATGTTTTGCTTCTGCGATGCTCTCAGTGGGATATGAAGTTGCGTGAAGGACGGAGCAAAATAGCACAGCACACGCAATGTCGCAGATACTCGCCCGAAGGTTAGCCCACGCTCCATACAAGGCCCATTCTTGTTCACAAAGTCAGTGTACCAGAGGTAAACAGAAACACCTGAAGAGGCCCTATATGTCTGATCATGAGGTAAGAAACACTGATAAAAATAAAAAAGTATTCATTGAGTATTTACGTAACTCACAGACACACGCACGCTAGCCAAACAAGTGAGCAAAGTAACGTCGCTTAGACAATGTTGGCATTAGCTACTGAACCTAGTAACTAGCCCTACATTTTGCAAAAGCTATCTAGCAGCGAATAACATAAAAACTTTTTTTTTTCCATTATTGGAGGGTGCAAGATGAGAGCCTTGGCTCTGATGATTACTACACTCCAACCACAGGATGAGGGAGGCAGGGTGGAGGAGGTCCCCTACAAAAAGTGTCACGTCCTGAGTCTTTTCTTAATTATTTTGCCTCAAAGTCCAGCCGTCTTGTCAGTTTAGTTTTTGTTTTCCCCAATTAGATCTCATTACTTAATATTAGCCTTGTGCTTCAATCCTCCCATTGCACTCTCTCTCTAACCTGTTCCCAGTTGTTCCCAAAAAATTGATAATCGTTTTGTGGTTCTACATTTTTCAACATTTTATGCCATTAAGCTCCTGTGCTACGTAGGCCAATATGTGTTATTTAAAAAGCTATCATATTTGTTGCTTTATTAGTTTCAACCTACTCAACCCCAACTCCAGATAATATCAGCATTATGGCATTTTCAGTTTAGTGCAGTCAGATCGAAGCCTTTCATGGATGATTGATCCCAACCCGTTCCCGATTGAGATCACCTGATTAACAATCAAACTATTGTACTGAATTACCAAGATCAATATAACCATATAATGATTAAGAAGTTATTAATTGGGAAATCACACAGAGACCACCGATAGGCTACATCGAAAACTAACATATAATACAAGTGATATTATAAGGACGACACTTATGCATGTTATTAATTAATCCAAAACTTTCACTGAATTCCATCTCCCGTTTTAATATTTTCTACATCTAAAATGGAAACATCTTTCTGTCGAACCCCATGAAACACTGGCACAGAACTACATCACTTATAAACCTAGCTATTATAAGCCCTTTTGTGAGCTACAGGACATTATCATCTCAAAAAAAAAAAGAAAAACCCTCAGACAAAATCCTTAATTTGAATAAAATGATTCATCACATTAATTGAGTTTTTTTTATCAACGTTCTTCAAATAATTCAGCTTGTCACTTTGCTCAACAGAAATACAAGCAGGCAGCAGGCAAATCCAATAGAAGGCATAAAATAATAATGGAATAGCCCAATAATCGCACCTATAGGGATAATCACCAGCATTCTTAAAATGCTTCCAAACTGGAGATTTCTTTCACATCTTCCCACAGTGGTTGTTGGTATGAAAGTGACATTGAGACGGAGAACCAAATGCCAAGCAAATAAAGATACCCAATATGATCTTTTTTGTGAGGACTTAAGTAATTTATAATGATAGTGCTAGAGCTGAAATTGTTGAAATTTTGCTACTATGGTTATATAATTGTTATTTTTGGTGGCATTTGACTGCTGCTAGACATCTGCTTGCATTAGGCAAGTGGAAGATCAGCTTTTGACCGTAGCAAAAAACTTGGCTTTTTTCACAAGGGTAATAGAGGTTTTGAATAATTTTTTATCTTCAATAAATGCAATAATCATTTAAAAGCTGCATTTTGTGCTTACTCACGTCTTTGTCTAATATTAAAATTAGTTCGGTGCTCTGAAACATTTACCAAGACAAATGAGCAAAATAGAAGAAATTTGGATGGGGGAATACTTTTTCACAGCACAGTATTTGCCTTAACTTTTCTAAGGACTAATTCTTGTTATATCTCTGGTTTCAGAGTCATTCATTGGGTGCACTGGGAATCCTCCAAGGAATATCACGAGGGACAGTCCAGTCTTTGCTGAATATGCTGTATACTGGACAAGATGACCAATTTCCCATTTGAAATGTAAGTTACTTTACAAAATGTTTATTTACACCTAATTTATTGAGCAATAACAAGAGGGTCATTTGGAATCTATTGCAATGCTGGATATAACTAGGGCATTTCAAAAGGGCATCATATTAGCCATCTGTTTATTTAGGCAGCTGGAAATTTATCATCTGCCATACTTTCACCATACTTGAACATAGTGATACAGCAGGTTTCCAAATAGAACAGTTATGATTCATTGTAAAGACACTTAGGTACTTAAACCAAAAGGTGCTCGCCTGAAAGGATGCAGAGTACCCAATCTCTCAGGGTTGAGAATGGCACAATGGGTGCCATGGGTGGCACTAACAGTCATTGGGTTAAGGGAGTAATTACTGTTTCACATGGGTGATTGGGCTGCCGTACGAAAAAAGTTTGCACAATTCTGAGGGTCTGTGTCAGACAGGGCTTTAAAAAATTATTAGAACATTAGGTATTTTTCCATCTTAAATAAAGAACGTATCATCATTGATTGAATATTTTATTTGCTAAAAAATAAAATAATAATAATAATAATAATAATATTTTATGTACTGAAAAAGAAGTATTGATTTCTTTTTCCTCGCTTGTTTTTAGTAAAGGTTAACACCCAGAGAGGCTCTGTAGAGACCAACTCTCCCCCTTTATTTAGATTAAATTTAATCGGTCCTGCCCCCAAACTAGCTGCGAAGGGTTCATGCGAGAATTGTGAGTAGAGTGCCGGAAGCGCATCATGTCTGAGATCCTTTACCTCTTCAATCCGGTATTTTTAGTGATTTGCCATCAGAGGTAGAAAAGACCTTCAAACCTCACTTTAAAACACATGATTCCTGCAAACCAGTTCCCAATTACTTTTCTCAATCAGCAACCAAGATAGCAGAGGGAAGGACCACACACCGGTGTTGGAGACGTGCTGCCCATGGCGAAAATACAGGTGATAAAAAGGGCAGTTGCACTCTCATAGCCACAATGCTATAATAAGCCACAAGCCTGTATTTACCCACTCGTCTTGCATAAACTTATTTCCCGTGTTTCGCATGTATATATTATAACTCTTGAACTTGAACTGTTCATTGTTAATATCAGCACTTTACCTTTATTACCAGGAACCTTCATTCCTTGTTTTTTTTTTTTTTTTTCTTTTTTGTAATACACTGTACTATAGCTAAAGACCAGTGTCTGTATTACTAATAGTATTATCCAGGAACCTTGATTCCTTGTTATTTTGTATTATATCCTGTTTTGCCTTCTTGCTATGCTGAAGGTATAATAAATACAACCAAGTCCATCTTCGCGCCTGAGTCCATTCCTCAACTTCCTGTCCTTCATGCACATCACTGATGCTAAGAACACAAACCTTTCAACGCCTAAGATTTTTTTTACATTTTAACTATGTTTTTCAACACTTAAAACCTTTTCATTGATTTAAGAGTTATCTTAAAATACACTGCAGAAAAAAATGCTAAAACAGGAGACAGAATTCAGTGAACATTCTAGATTAATTAATTATGACTATTTTTTGCCATATTTAGGATGTAACTTGTATTATTATATGCATGTTGCCTGTGTTACCCATCTGTGATCCGTCATTTCTTAATTTATAATTTCTTTATCATAATAGGCTTATGTATCAGTCTATTCTGTGAATAAATTGTTAAACTGTTAATCAGGCGATCTAAAACGGGAATAGGCTGAGTGCAATTTCTCATAAAAATGGCACCCAAATTCTGTAACAACTGCAAGCCTGCAAGGGTAGAGGAATTTAAGGCCTTAAATGGGTCAATTAGGTTCTGGAGGTGTGGTTAAAACAATTACACAGGGTTGACGAAGCCTGTGGCTGAGGGGCCCAGTGTGATATCTTTTAATTGGGCCAAAAATCCCTGGTGGCACACGTATAGGTGATATAGCTTTGGAGTATCTCTTTACCTCTTTAATAAATAAAATGATCATTTGAAATTTTTTTTTTCATTTTTTTTTTACTCATATTGTCTGTGTCTTGTATTAAAAATACTCCGGTTATCTTAGGATTTAAATGTGAAAAATAAGCAAAAAATAGAGGAAATCAAGAAGGGGGCAAATACACTTTCACAGCACCGTAAATATGATGCAGAGAGATGCCCTGATAGCCCTGAAAAATTCTTGGACTTCTGAATGCAGAGGCGGGGGAAACAGAGATCCTTGTTTATCCTCAGACCATTTCAATAACTGATAGCTGAAAGGGTATTATAACATTTTTACCGAATAAAACATTAAAAAATTACCAGCTGCAGCTTTAATTTGGTGCCTCAACGAAACCAAGAAACATTGGCGTCTATTCCAAAAGCAGTTAAGGTGCCAAAACCTAACCAAGTAATTTTGATGCCTGGACATTTCCAAGTGGTCTTGGTGCCTAAACCTAATAAAGTAGTTTTGGTGCCCAACCCTAACCGCTTAGTTTTTTGTTGCCTTAACCTAACCAAATAGTTGCCTAACCAAGCATTTACTGTCACTCAAAGACAGAACAAGGTGTTAATTATGATCAGAAACATGAGCATACTGTAAATAAGTTCGGTTTACTTTAGAAGAGGAGAATAACCTTTGGTCAGATGTACCAAAACACATAATATGGACTATTTACAAAAGTGAGCCAGCTAAAAATTGATTTTTAAAAAATGAAGACTATTTTTATAATAATTTTGACAATATTTTATTTCGCAAAAGAAAAGTTATATTGAGGCTGCAATAGTAGCCTAATATACTAAAACATGGCATAGGCCTACAATAGGAAATAGCAAGAGGTTTCCATTTTAATGAAATTATATAAGGTCCTAAACTCGATAATTTACCGAGACCGACGAGTTTCACAAACAAAGTATTATATAGCCTAAAATTATATTGCTGCAATTAAGAAAAATAGAGTAACAAATTTAAAAAAATCCATAATATTTGAACAGGAATGCATATCAAAGGTCCAATAACTGATGAGAAGTAAAAAGAAAAAAAATGAAGACGCAGGAAGTTCTGAGAACTATAGCAATGTTTTGGCGAGCAATTGCGAGTTAAGGTCAACAGGCTTAATTACTGTGATGTTTAATTCAATTCGCTAAGGTTATCTAATTTCACAGCATTATTAGCCTACTAAACTTATAAGTCCACTTAAACTGCGAGAAAACGAACAAAACCGCAAATAGTTCAGATAACAATGATAGCGCATTACTACAGTAGCCGTATCCTGCTTATCCTGTCAAATGTTAAAGGAAATTGGGAGACTTCGCGCCTGGACTTCAGAAATGTTGGCTAAAAAGAGGAAGGATACAACGTACACAAATTCCGCACCATACCGGGGAGGCATCTCCCAGCTGTGTCTTCTTTGAAGCGATTCGAACCTTCCACAACCCCACAGCTCCCAATGCAATGCTCGACACACCGAACCCAATCTGTAGCAGTGACAGCACCACCAGACTCCAGACAATTTTCCTCTTCGTGCACATGTTCTTTCGCACATCATTCCTTCACAACTTAAACCAAAGGAGAAATCCACCGCCTCTTCACCTTTTTAAATTTATCATTACTTTGCGCCAACGACCGCAAGTCACGAAAAGGCGACCGGTACTTAGTAGATCAATGGGGAATCCAAGTGTTTTGCGAAATTGCTGACTCCAAGTTGATGCAGCTTGTTACCTTTGCTCAGCTTGTCACGTCGTGGAAGCGCTGTCCGCGGTGCTTGTCCTGACTCAAGTGATTCACCGAATATGAAAACGCCCCGGATGCGTCTTCATTAAAAACCCCGCCTTACGGAGCGTTTACTACAACTCGCGTGTGATTCCACAGTAGGCGCGTCTGAAATATAATTCTCCTCAAGCTTGCCACTTGATCCTTGCTGTCCTCTCACTTTTGATGACCAAAGTGTTCTTAGCTCGCACATTAACTTGCGAAGAATATGCTATACATTTGCTCGGTTCTGACAATATTTGAATCGCACGGACAGAAATTCAGTGACAGAATGCATGCCCTCATAGCCAAAAGAAAGTTAAATTCAAGCTATTGTTTAAACGAGGCAAACTAGAAGTAAGTTCAGAGTCAGAATCAGCCATTTTTTTCAAGCAATTTTTTTCATGATGATACATACGCATTTGGTAGCCTATCTGTTGGTTGCAGCGCTTCTCTGTAGCAACATCACACTTAATGTTGATAGAGAAATTCAAATCCATGACGCCATTTTTTTAATGGCCAAGGCATAACATCAAGTGGAAAACATGCAGATCTTACTCATTATTTTACAAGCATAAATGCATTTCCCTTTAATTTAGCAAGTCATATTTGGGATCATTGAACGCCTTGGGACAGAATTAAAAATAGGCCTGAAGTTCCATACTTTTGAATATGGCAGTCGCATTTGATGGATGGATTTATATGCTTTTAAAGGGTTAATATGGAGCTCATGTACACGGCAGTACCCAACTTGTGCTGAAAATCAGTAAAACATAACAGAACAAAAGAAAACTTCTCAAATATGAGTCACAAATATTTCAAGTTTGAGCTTGTGAAATCATGTATAAGGTCCAGGCGAGTCGATTCAGCCAGACCATTATGAAACAATGGGCAGAAAATAGTCTGCAATCCAATGTAGAGACTGCAGAAGACAGCGATTACATAACATTGATTAAATTATTAAACACATTAAACCAAATAATCAAGCTGCTGTTTATTGCTCTCTAAATTGCCCCTGCACTAACTTTTTAGGAGTTTTTTTTTTGCAGCCATCAGATTTATATATAATTAATGAACAATTGACTTCACAACATGAAGCATCAAATAATGTGTTGTTTTAGTGTTTTCAATGTAGCAGAGGGTGAATGAACTTTTGAAATCATTCCTTTTTGATTATATTTGCACTTCCTAAATTGTAACAGCTACCTCAGAATGGACCTTTACAACCTGTCAATCAAGTGTAGAATAACTACCAATCAGATTGCCTGATCTTACTAGGGTCCTGCTTACCCCGACAGCACTGCCATATTGTCCCACATTCAATGCAGTCATGAGCTGTGTTTAAGAGGAGAGGTGTTTGACTTTATACTGATGAAAGATACCCTGCCTGGCAACAGGGAGCTCAATTAATCCTTTTTCCAAGGCCAAAAAAGCAGTTGGAATAGTGTTTGCAATGGATTAAGGCGTGTTTGCTCAAAGGTAAGCAAATTAAATTTTTTGCCATTTTCCTCTCACTAGTTAGCTACCAACAATCTGTGCATATGTTTTGCTGAGAAGACAGAATTATACCAACGGCATCATTGATGAATACGTTAACATAGGATTGTTTTTCCTCAGTGGACTTCTGCACGCAATACCAGATGTAGCTACAAACCAGTAGCTATTCTGCTGAGAACATGATTCCTTCATGCCACCAAGCACAGGCATTCGCAACACTAGATAATATACATAAAACATTTTGCCCGATGGTGAAGGATTTTGTAATGGCATGATGTAATCTGCTTAGAAACTTTAGTTGGCTTGGTAGCTAGCCAGCAAAATAGCTACAATCAGATACAGAATGTCAGTCGCTTAGCCGAAATGAGTAAAGTTAGCTTGTCGTTGAAATTGGTTTGGAGGAAAACGCCGATATAATGAATATTAGATTAATAACTCAATTATGTCTAATGTAGCTAGTTTAAGGGTTTGCTGCATTGTGTAATATGATTAATTACAAAGTCTAGCTCACATATTGTCTGACTCATGGCCAACTGGCGTTACACAGCATACTGGATCCAGCTTTATTTTTAGCTCAGTGATGGCAACAAACGTATGAAAACTACTTACCCTGCTTTTCACATGCCGTACGATTCCACTATTTTGTCCGGTTTGATCTCAATGTGCCGTTTATGGGGCGTTTGGCTGTTCTGCATCAATTGCCAGCACATTCCTGTGACTTTTTTTTCTCCACTCGTTCCATGAAAAATTTTGATTTCGTGGATATATCCCTTGTCTAAAGTAGTTAAAGGTGCACTATGCAAGTTTGTTTACCTTCTGCACGATTATATTTTTGTCTCAATTCGTCGACATCTCTTCACAATCTGCTCGCTGCCTGCCCCTAAATTCACTGCAAAAAAAAAACCCGGGCTCTGGAGACCGCACAAGCCTCACAAACTGCAAATAAACACAAGGGGCACAGGCTGTGCCCCATAACATAACAAACCGTCCCGGCCAATCACCGACAAGAGTTGACAGTTATGGAAGCATGGGATGGAGGGAACTATGGGAGGGAGGGGCGGGCTACCTCTCTTTTGTTTGAGTTCGAATGTCAACAGAAGTGAAAGTAAACAAACTTGCATAGTGCACCTTTAAGGCCACTCCAGACAACTTTGCCAGACAAGTTGGACGCATTCGGTAAGAAACAAACCGCAATATTTTCGGAAAACGCACCAGAGAGTGATGCTCAAACTTCTGCTGCGCTGTTCTCAATGCGGAACTTAGCTGCGTTGCATGGGGCCCATAGCAACAGTAACTAAGGGGGGCGGAGCTGGTCGGAGCAAGTCAGAAAGGTCCATTGGAGCTGTATCCTTTATGCCTTTAGTTCAGGAATTTCAACATAAACTCCGCTGGATGTTGAATTGCACTCAATGAGTTCTAAATGAAGAAGAAGGAAAGACACAAAACATTACCAGTTAAATGGCATCAAAGGCAAGTTATTTGAGTAACATGGAGACCTGCTTTATGCTGAAGGAGTGCTGAAAAGTTTGGATATATCTTTTCAATGGGAGAAAATACAGAAATCGTGCTGCATTGTCACTTGCTTACTTTGAGGTTGGATTACGGACCAACTCATGTACGCTCTAATTTCTTCCACAGTCTGATTACTGCATTTAATGTATATGGAGTTATCAGATTGTTACCAAAATCTGATTTTTTACAGGAATCTGATTATTTTGTGCATGGTAACACAATCAATGTGATAAACAATAAATAAAGTTGATTTTGCTGGGAATTAACCTGATTAAGTAAAAAACATAAGCGTCTCCATTTCTTTAATCTTTTTTAGCCTACATGAAAAACGGGTGCTAGTTATTTTAACAGCCATACTTTTCATTAAAAAAATAGGTACTTCATAAGAAACGCCAAAACATGAGGGTAATAGTACTGAAGTAAAAGTATACATGTTTGATGTTTGAACTTATCTCCAGCCCTTTTTTTTTCCATTTCAGAGTTCCAGTGACAGACTCGGCTGGACATACATGAATACATCCATGCATGAATACATAAAGTGCCAGTCCATGATATGGACACATCCACAGTTTTCAACTAATCAATGATTAAAAAATGTATTCTGTGCAGTGAGAAAGTATTCACCCCTTTCATTTTTGCATATTTGTCACTAAAATTTTTCAGATCATCAAACTAATTTCAACATTAGACAAAAATAACCCGGGTAAACAAAAATGCAGTTTTTAAAAGATTACTTTATTTATTGAAGGAAAATAGCTATCCAACACTTCCTGGCCCTTTGTGAAAAAGCAATTGCCCCCTTAGTTACAAAACAAACCAATTAAACAAAATTTATGATTGGGTTTAATTTCATTAGGTGCACCCAGGAATGATTACTGCCAGTCCTGTTGAATCTAAAAATCACTTAAATAGAACCTGTCTGAAAAGTGAAGTAGGATAAAAGATCTCAAAAAGCAGCACATGATGCTGAGATTAAAAAAAATGCAAGAGCAGATGAGAAGTCATTGACATCTATCAGACTGGGAAGAGTTACAGAGCTATTTCTAAGGCTTTGGGACTCCTGCCAACTAAATTGAGAGCCATTCTGTACAAATGGAGAAAACGTGGATCAGCGATGAACCTTCCCTGGAGTAGCTGGCCCACCAAAGTTCCTTCAAGAGCGCATCGTTAG
This sequence comes from Gymnothorax javanicus, assembly GCA_029692085.1. NCBI lineage: Eukaryota > Metazoa > Chordata > Actinopteri > Anguilliformes > Muraenidae > Gymnothorax > Gymnothorax javanicus. The sequence goes on from CM056193.1 coordinate 149,545,022, forward strand.
CTTATCCAGGAAGTCAGAAAATAACCCAGACTAACACGTGAAGTACAGCAGGCTTCACTCGCCTCAGTTAAGATCAGTGTTAACAATGGTACAAAAAGAAAGAGACTGAGTAAATATGGGAGAGCTGCGAGGCAAAAAACCACTGCTGACAAAATAAATAAATAAAACACACACATCTTACATTTGCCATAAAATATCCATGACCCAAGACTTTCGGGATAATATTCTGTTGACTGATCAGTCAAAAGCTGAACTTTTTGGTAGACATGCATAAATACAACACTACATTCCACAAAAAGAACATCACACCAACAGTCAAATGCAGTGGTGGTGGTAGTGTGATGCTCTGAGGCTGCTTTGCTGCTTCAGGACCTCAGTGATCTGTCATAATTGATGGAACCATTAGATCTGCTTTCAACCAGAATATCCTGAAGGAGAGAGCCAAGCCATCAGTTTATGACTGAAACCTCAAGAGCAGCTGGACAATGATCTAAGGCACACAAGCTTTGAATGGCTTAAAAAAAGAAAGGAAGGTTTCGTGGCCTAGTCCTGAATTGAATCCAATCGAGAAGCTGAGGCATGACCTTATACAGGCAGTTCAAGGTCAAAGAACCTGCTACGTAGTTGAGTTAAAACTGTTATGCAGGAAGAGTAGGGCGAAGTTCCTCTGCAGTGATGTAAAAGACTCACTGCCAGTTATTGCAAATATTTGATTGCAGTTGTTGTAGCCTAGGGTGACACAAGCAGTTATTAGGCTTTGGGGGGTCAACTATTTTTTCTCGTGTGACATAGGATTTAAATAACTGTTTATCTAAAACGGGCCCAAATATGCTGTTTTTTTCCAAGTCATAATATTCTTGGATGTCCAAAAGGGAGGTTTATAAACTTTTTTGCAAAAAAAAAACACTAAAATTTGACGATTACTAGGGCAATTTCAACCCTGTCATTCCTAACCCTCTTAAAGGAGCTGTGTCACGATTACTGCTCATGCTCACAACTTTAAACAAAGTAAATTCGCTCAACTGCAAGTCAAAATCTAGATGGTATTTTTGTTATTTTATGATTATTAGTGATGGCAACCAGCTTACATTCTTCATATTTCATGGCTAAAGCTTAAAATAGCCCATTGAATCCACAAATTTCCATAGAAAATTCCTTAATATAAGAAATTATTATGCCACAGCAACTAAAATACACTACCGGTCAAAAGTTTTAGAACACCCCAATTTTTCCTGTTTTTTTATTGACAATTATGCAGTTTAATGTCTCATTGTACTTTGGAATAAAAGCATAGACATGGTAGAACAAATAAACAATTGAAGTTAAAAAAGAAATCATGGAATCAATTTATAAACCAAAATGTATTCTAAACTTTTGACTCAAAGTAGCTACCTTTGGCAGATGTAACGGCTGAACACACTTGTGGCATTCTTTCTACAATGGAAATCAAACATTCTTCAGAAAGTTCCTCCCAACTCTGTTGCAGAGGTTCCCATAAATGTGTGGCACTTGTAGGTTGCTTTGCTTTCGCTCTTCTGTCCAGTTCATCCCAAACCATCTTGATGGGGTTTAAGTCTGGAGACTGTGCTGGCCACTCTGTTTTCAAGCTTTCCCTCTTATTCTTTTTTCCTAAGGTAGTTCTGGCAGAGCTTAGACTTATGTTTTGGGTCATTATCTTGCTGTAGGATGAACCCCTGACCAACTAGGCGCATACCAGAGGGTACTGCATGGCACTGCAGAATGCTGTGGTGGCTGTTTTGGCTCAGGGTGCCTTTCACTCTGTACAAGTCACCGACCCTGGATCCAGCAAAACAGCCCCAGCCCATCACGCTTCCTCCTCCGTGTTTGACAGTTGGTCACGCACTGAGGAACCATCTTTCCCCTACTCGATAGCGTACAAAAAACCTGGGTAACCTTACCTTTTGCTTAAAACTTGTAGTGTAGTGATGGGGAATGAACCATGATTCAACCTTGGTTGGTAAATCAGGGCTGAGCTTCTTGACCGACTCGGCTTGGACCTGTTTGCAAATCTCCTCACACTATGCCTCAGCAAGCTGTGAGTCTCTTGCCAGTCTCCTCTCTGTACTCCTTACGCTCGGCATGACAGCCTCTTTAGTTGCTTGGAAGAGGGGCATTTGGCGTTTGCGTAGCAGGGGGTCACGTACCGGAAAACTTTATCAACTTCCACGCGCGTCGTCTTCGCCTCCAGCATTTCCACAGCATCTCAATCCTCCTTTGAATGCATGACTGTCTTGTCACAGCGAAATGGCAGCACGTCTATCTGCCACAGTCTCTGGACGTTCGCCATCAGTTCAGTGGTCTGCGGAGACACAGTGGTGAACAGGCACTGCTGCTCTGGCAAAGCCTGCTGAACTAGCCTGGCAGGGCCTCGTAGGGTCCATCCCACCCGAGTGTGAATAGCTGCAGGTCCGCCCGGCGGACCCAGCCTCACGGGCTCGACTGGGGTGAGTAATTGGGGGTGGTCAGCGCCAATGAGCAAAAGGGGCTGAACACGATCGAACTGTGTGAGGGGGAGGCCTACAAGGTGTCGGTACTTCTTCTGAAGGGACATGATTGAGTAAGACTGCTTGGCAAGACTAAGACGCTGTGAGGTGAAGGCTTGAGTGATTCTGAAGCCTGTCTTTGGCTGAGTAGCCGGGGAATAAGTGGAAAGACACACTACTTCCCCTGAGCACCTGGGCATCCTGCCATATGGTGCGCAGGTTCAGCTCCTCGGGGGTGCCGTCCAGCCCTAGCTGTTTGGCGGCCTGTGGGAGGAGCATTGTGCGCTCTGAGCCATCATCGAGCACGGCATATGTTTCCAGCTTCCGGTCATGATGGCTAAGCACCACTTTGATCACCTTCAGCAGGACTCTAGATGAATCAGATGGCCGGTCCAGCTGGAGAGAATCTCTGTGGCAGTGCTGACTAAGCAGTTCTCCTCTTTGGGTGGCTCAGGAGTGTCTCTCTTATTGACCTCATGGAGGGCCTTTAAGTGTTTGCCTTGACACACGTGGCATGGCTTCTTTAAGTTACACTGAGCAGCTTGGTGTGACCTTGTGCAGCGCCAGCATCGTTTATTGGCTTTGATCCATTCTACGATTTGTTGCTTCATGAGTCTTTGAATGGCTTGACACTTATTCAGGAAGTGCTCTGTGTTCTCACAGTATGGGCAGTAAGGCTTTGCCTTCCCTTTCTTCTCTGATGACGCTGGGTGCTGACGTGGTGACTCTGTGGCTGTAGAGCCCTCTGCTCCATGTAGCACAGATGCTGCACGTCTGCTCTGCTTCTTCTCAATCTTTGAGCTGTGTTGCCCCTGTCCTTTGCGTTCCAGCTGGACCTCATAGCCCTGGCACCAGGACTCATATCTTAGCCACTCTGCCAGGTCAACTAGGGTGCATGTGGTCCCGAGTCGCTGGAGCATCTGGCGGCGGAAGTCAGCTCGCATTTCAGATGGCAGCCTGGTGAGGAGACGGGCGACGTGGGAGCTACATTGCAGCTCGACATCCCCGTCGGGCCCCAGGGTCTGAAGCATGCCGACGAGGGACTGTACCTGGAATGCAAACTTCTCAAAGGCTGCAACGTCCGCACTAGGGGTGGGAATTGATAAGATTTTATCCATATCAATGCCATTGTCGATTCTTCTTATCAATCCAATTCCTTATCAATTCTCCTAACGATTCCTGAGTAGTTTTTTGAGGGAAAAAAAGTAGTTCTACACAGTCTTCCGCTGTTTATATTCGTGAAGTGGTTGCGAAACGAACATTGTTCGTATCGATGAGGCAGTAGCACAAAGAATGCTGTACACCGCTGGGAAGTTGCGGTGGTTGGCTCACTGAATATCAGTATCCCCTGGGTGCTCGGCTTAGCTCTTGACTTGTACGCACCTTAGTCAGATCCCATTAATGGTAGTATAGCCAGCCAAACATTAACATCGCATTACATAAGCTTACCAGCAAACCTGATGGACCTTTATTTTCCTACCTCACTCTCGCACATTCTGATCACAAGTATTATCACCCATTATCACCCATATTTATCGCGTCGTAAAATTGATGTAACTTTCGGAAAAAAAAAACTTTACTCCTAGCGACAGGAAATATAGCCAAATGTGGCTAGTTAGTGACACTTTTCAGTTGCCGTCTGGCTTATTAGTTAGGTTAATGTTGTTAGCTAGCTTGTGGATGATGGACTTAAATGTAGAAACACATTTAGCGACAGCTAGCTTGCGAGATAACGTGGGATATGTTAAATTAGCTATATAGCTAGCTAGCTAGCCTTTCTATTTACAGTGATACCGCATCAGTCATCGCACTGAAAAGGGAACGAATCCATTGGTGGCGAATGCAGTTATATAAGATATTGCTGTATGAATCTATTGAGTGTATAACCACGGCGAACTCCGGTCAAGCCCTCCAAATGCTCCAGGGAATCAGCTAAGGGACCCTGTCATCTGGTAGCGTGCTGTGGTGGTTCTAATATTGTAGCTGACTAGCCAGCTACGTTCGCAACCTGTAAGGGAAGCCGTGACGGGTTTCCTACCGCTGACTGACAGCTTTTGTTCAAAAGTATGTTAACCCTAAATTCAGACAATTTTCTGTTACGCTATTATTTCACTTCACGCCAGTATAATAACTGTGGCAGGGGTACACTCCCGCTGGCACAGCTGGACATCTTGGGCAAAAACTAACCGGGGGGATTACTGTTTTCATTCTCTGGCTAGCTGGCTAGTGAATGAACTAACGCTACTTTGTGTAGACATATAATGTTATATGAAATAATAGAATTCCATCACCTTAGAAAATAGACCACAAACTCCTAACCACACAGCAAGACATTATCATCCTGATTTTTCGATAAAAAATCTCCAGTCAGAAACGCAGCCAAGGGAGCAAGTTCCATGACTTGAATGACCCTAGGTAGAATAACGGCTCACAGACGACTAGAAAAGGCCAAGGGTTAGCGGCTAGGCTAGCCAAGCTGTAGTAACCCCGCTCCCGCAGACAGCCAGGCTAGGCCTGGTTAGCAGCAGGGATTGGCATTCCAACTCTACAGCACGGGGCTGTGTAGGCCTGTGCTCTATCTTAGCCACAACATAACTGGATGAGAAGATGCCCTTAATTATGCAGAAATTTACGCCTTTATATAATGCAAATAGTAGAGTGACAAAAAATGCACTCCCCCACAGTTTTCACAGAGGGGAAAATTAGCCATGGAGACCAAAACCGTATTTTGAACCAGGCTGTAAACATGTTTATTTTTGCTGTAAAATTGGGCTTTTTAACATGGAGGTCAATGGGGATTGACTCCTCTGCAGTCAGCCTCAAGTGGCCATTCGAGGAACTGCAGCTTTTGGCACTTCCGTATTTGCTTCACTTTTCAGCCCCGCAGGTTGCCGCTTGGACGCGACGTGACGTGACATCGTGCTGGGAAATGAAAGAATCGTTAAAAAGAATCGATAACATTGGAGGTGCACAATTCCAATGGAATCGATCAATTGGAACCAGTTCTAAGTTGGAACCGGTTTTCCATTCCCACCCCAAGTCCCCACGCTTCACCTCTGGGGCTTCCATGACAGTGGCTATCCTTATCAGTGCCACATGATGGGGCTGGCTCATCTAATGCTGCCATAGTATCTGAGTAAGGCATGAGCAAATTCAGATAAGAATCAGCTACAAGACAGGCCTCCTCAAGTTTCAAGTGATCAGTGAGAACTTGATATTTAAAGAGTTCAGTGCTATCTGCAGGCAACAGATTCGCAAGGGCTATTTTCAGGCGGGCGTACTCCATTGGATCTCTATGGCTGAAGGATGGGATCTTTGGCTTGGGGCCCCTGTACACTCTCTCTTCAGACTGGGATGAGTTGAATGGCTGCTGGTGGCTTAGCCATGCAGAACTAAAGCCCGCTCTTGGGCTAGGTGAATATCTGGTGCATACGCCGGGATCGTGCTCGGCTCCGCGGCGTGGGAGACTGAACTGTGGAGAGTAGGTCGTGCCCACAGTAGGAAAAGACTGAGAGGGTGTAGGTGGCCTGGACCTGGGAAGGAAGCCCGCTCTGGGGATGGAGGACGAGTGGCCCGCTGCTGGTAAGCCAGAGGCAGCACTCTGCTTTAAAAGCTGCAGTTCGCTCATCATTCTGTCTATGGCTGAGATGATGTCGCCATTGTTGTCATTTCCTATTGGTGCTGTTGGAGGCCAGGGCGGGGGAAGAGGCCAGTTGCTGTCGTCGCCATCGTACTCCGCTCTGTCAGCGGTGTGCGGCGCAGGCGTTGGCTGGAGAGGGAAGTCTGGCCACTCTTTTTGCTGACTCTCTATTTGGGCTCTACTTAAAGTCCTCAGTTTATCTGCAGCGATCTCACATCTTTGTGGACATCTCTGAGTCCTGCAATGTTGTGCAGCATATACTCATATGACTGGCGCAGTTCACTGTTCTGCTTACGAATCTCCTCTAATTCAGCTCCATAAGTAGCAGCAAGGCCCCCTCCATTGTCATGCTTTGGAGAGGAGGGCGAATGTTCACTTAACCTCTTACGCCATTCATCATGCTCTAGACGTTGTCTCATGCGGAGGGAATGCTCGTCCTCTTGTTCATAGAGGGCTGGGTCCCACTGCACTTGACGTGTGGAGTATGAGGCGTGCGCTTGTGTGGTGGGTGTCATCTTGACTGCTCCCTCCATATCTGTGCTCCGTTTGCTCCCTGTAGCTGATGGAGGCTGATGTCAATTGTGCCTGGCTGCTTCAAGCTCATAATCTTCTAGGTAAAGTGGCGTGCGTGTCAGCCGCTTTGCACGAACAGGTTCACTGCCTTCTTGCATCTTGATCCCTAATCAACACTCTCTCCGGCTCGAAGGACCAAAATGTTGGTGAGGATTGGACTGTATTGTTGGTTCGTGATTTAGGGGTGGTGTTGCTCAGGCAAGGTCGGTCAGAACCTCATACAATGCATGAAGCAGGCTTCCCTTTAACCTTTTAATGAGCCTCAGTATTCGTATTCAAACAGGATCACAGTATTACTGTAGTACTGGCTTGTGTGAGTTAATATGGATGTATATGGTCTGCCAAGAAAATAAAGAAACTAATCACTACACCTCATTACATATCGAGTCATTCTCCACATATTTAACTGATATAGGCTACAGTGTACACCACTACATCCTTAACTCATCCATATCACTCTAACTGAATGCATACACTTTAGCATATCAACAAAGAAACTGAATGACGCTAAATCTCCGTTTAGCGGTTTGCTAAATAAACGACTGCTTAACGTGGTTCATTTACTACATGATGCATCACGGCAGTAACTTAACTAAAACATTTACTTGACATAAGGTACACACAACTTATCACACACACACGAGAGGCACTGACGAAATCTGCTTCTTAGGAACTTGGAGGATTAACAAACTTTACTGTAAGGGCAGCAAACTTAACATGCCATTAATGTCTGAAACTGAAACTGAATATCTGCACGTAGACACCATTGCTAGACAACATCAGAATCAACAACGCGAGTCCAATCAGCTGAGTCTTTTGTACAGTGCTTTTAAAAACATGCAAGTGTCCCACAACAGATGCACTAATGCATCCCCATACCATCAGAGATGCTGGCTTTTGAACTGAACGCTGATAACAGGAGGGGTGGTCTTTCTCCTCTTTAGCCCGGAGGACACGACGCCCATGATTTCCAACAAGAATGTCAAATTTGGACTCGTCTGACCAAAGTACACTTTGCTACTTTGCTACAGTCCATTTTAAATGAGCCTTGGCCAACAGAACACGGCGGCACTTCTGGATCATGCTCAACAATGGCTTCCTTTTGCATGATAGTTTTAGGTGGCATCTGTGGATGGCAAGGCGGACTGTGTTTACAGACAGTGGTTTCTTGAAGTATTCCTGAACCCATTTAGTGATGTCAATGACAGAATCATGCCGGTGAGTGATGCAGTAGCGTCTGAGGGCCTGAAGATCACGGGCATCCAGTAAAGGTCTTCGGCCTTGTCCCCAACGCAGGGAGATTTTTCCAGTTTCTCTGAATCATTTGATGATGTTATGCACTGTCAATGATGAGACCTTCAAAGCCTTTGCAATTTGACATTGAGGAACATTGTTTTTAAAGTATTCCACAATTTTTTTACGCAAGCCTTCAAAGGTTGGAGAGCCTCTGGCCATCTTTACTTCTGAGAGACTCAGCCTCTCCAAGGCATCCCTTTTATAGCCAATCATGTTACACACCTGATGCCAGTTAACTTAATTACTTGCTAAATGTTCTTTCAGCGGATTCTCTTATATATGAAATGCTTTTTCAGCCCTTTTTTGCCTGTGTCCCAACTTTTTTGAGACCTGTTGCAGCCAGAAAATTTCAAATAACCTTATTTTGTGAATAAAAATGTAAAATGTCTCAGTTTCAACATTTGAAATGTTATCTATGTTCTATTGTAAATAACATATTGGCTCATGTGATTTGAAAGTCATTGCATTTTGATTTTATCCACAATTTACACTTCGTCCCAACTATTTTGGAATTGGGGTTGTATATTAATTGCTTTTTCCGCCCTTTTTTGCCTGTATCCCAACTCTTCTGAGACCTGTTGCAGCCAGAAAATTTGAAATAAGCTCATTTTGTGGATTCAAATGTAAAATGTCTCAGTTTCAACATTTGAAATGTTATCCATCTTCTACTGTAAATAACATATTGGCTCATGTGAGCTGAAAGTCACTGCATTTTGATTTTATTCACAATTTACACTTCGTCCCAACCATTTTGGAATTGGGGTTGTAAATATGGACAGAGGCCCACCAATCTGCAAAAACTGAGTCTAAAAATTGTGAAACAATTTCAGAAAAATGTTCCTCAATGTAAAACTGCAAAGATTTTAAATATCCCACCATCTACAGTACATGATATCATCAAAAGATTCAGAGAATCTGGAGAAATCTCTGAATGCAAGGGACAAGGCCGAAGGTCAGTATCAGATGCACGTGATCTTTGGGCCCTCAGGCGGCACTGCACTAAAAATAGGTATAATTCTGCGCTGGAATTCACTGTAAGGGCTCAAGAACACTTCCAGAAATCATTGTCTGTGAACACAGTTCGCCGTGCAATGTACTAATGCAAGCTAAAGCAAAAGAGAAACCATATGTGAACACGATCCAGAAAGGCAAAATGGAAAACTGCTCTGTTTGAAATTGTTTTTGGAAACCACGGACGCCGTGTTGTGCGGACTAAAGAGGAGAGAGACCATCCAGCATGTTGTCATCACTCAGTTCAAAAGCTTGCACCTCTGATGGTATGGGGTTGCATTAGTTCCTATGGCATGGGCAGCTTACACATCTGGATAGGCATTATCAATGCTGAAAAATATATAGAGGCTTTACAACAACATCTCTTTCAGGGAAGGCCTTGCATATTTCAGCAAGACAATGCTAACCCATATACTGCATCCATCACAACAGCATGGCTTTGCTGTAGAAGAGTCCGGGCACTGAAATGGTCTGCCTGCAGTCCAGACTTGTCACCAACCGAAAACATTTGGCGCATCATAAAAAAATCTTACTCAGAAGACCCATACTGTTGAGCAGCTAGAATCCTACATCAGACCAGAGTGGGACAACATCCCTCTTCCAAAACTCCAGCAATTGGAGTTCACTTCCCAGACATTTACAGATTGTTGTTAAAAGAAGAGGGGATGCCACACAATGGTGAACATGGCCCTGTCCCAGCTTTTTTTTTTTTAGTGTTGCTGCTATGAAATTCAAAATGAGAGTGTATTTTTCATGAAATGGTAAAATGTCTCACTTTCAACATCTGATATGTTGTTTATGTTCCATTGTGAATAAAATGTGGGTTTAAGAAATTTTGCAAATCATTACAAACTGTTTCTATTCACGTTTTACACAACGTCCCCACTTCATTGGAATTGGGGTTTGTAATAGAAAAATACCCATTTGAATTTTGGCATCTCTCTTGCTAGTTTTTGGCCGACTACGTAATTTACATCAGAGTTTTCTCCGTCATTATTGAATTCCGTTCCAAATCAATTGATTACCGTAAGCTTAAATCTGAGTTTGCAGTAGAGAGAGTGCACCAAAGGCGGCGTCCCATTATCAGGAAGAAATCCTCAAGAATTTTTTTTTCAAATGTCAATCAAACCATGGCTTGGAATCTATTATTAAGGTGTTAATCTGTCTAGAAATGACAAAATTTTCATTTATGTGTAATCTATTTGATGCTTTCTACACATTCAAAGTTAGGCATACCAGCCATTTTCACCAATTTTAGTGGATTTTCCGGCATTTAAGGCCAGAAAACCATAACAGCACACAATGAGGCCATTTTTTATTTGCTTATTTGAATATACATATAGTTAGCTTCATTTTAGAGAAATAAAATTTTTGGCCCGATGTTGTGCTCTATGTTAAAAAAAGACTTTAATGAAAAATGGCAATGGCAGACCTGAAATGTTTCAGATAACAATTTTGGCCAGAAAGAAAATAAGAACCCCACTGATTCATAAAATACATTGATGTGATCATGCATAACAATCATATGGGCCACATATTACTGATTTTGAGCAGAGAATTTGAAATTATGGGTCATTATTTCAAAATTTTTGTTGCATCTTTGAATTCATGCACTTGTCATTGGCAGAGAATGTCAGTTTTATGGACTCCTATATATTACTATTGCAGTAGAATCTCTTGATATGTGATTATCTTTTACTATGGCCATTATTATGTGAAATTATCCAGAAACTCATGCATGACAGCTGTGTATGAGACCTATATTCCACAAGCAACTCGTAACATTCTGCTTTCTTAATCCTGTGAGTTGCTTATTCATGAGATCAGAGTTTCTCTCATTCTTGGCATGAGCAATAAATGTCTGGAAAATATATCCAATAAGAATTGGCATGATAATTATCAGACCAATCACATTGTGGGACATAATCCACCAATATTAAAAAGATTAACTAACATATCCCAAACCAATCAGATTCAAGTTTCAGAATTCATAAGCCAATCATCTCTGGGATATTTTTGACCAATGAACACATGAGAGGTGGTATTTATAGCTGAGATTTAGAATGGGCTTTGTCAGTACAATGTTCCAACATGGTGAAGTACCACTGCTGTATTTTATGCAAGAAGAGGACCACCGCTGCAGAACAAAACAACCTATAATATGCTTTGATATCAAGTACAAACTGTTACAGTGTCCAGTTTGCTGCGTAGATACCCCAAACTTTAGTATTCCTGTGTAATGGACAGAGTCGCCATTCTGGCAGGGCCAATTTCAAATGTCAAAATTTCTAAGAAATCTGCTTGCTAACGCTTATCAAATAGTTTCTGATAAATTAGAGGGTATATACTAGTATCCTGAAAAGAAATAATTTGGAAAATCAGGAGGGCTGATTTTGATGCTTAATGGGACGCCGCCTTTCTTGTTTGTTGAAACCTTCATCAATTTTCATTGAGTTTTAAGGAAGTTATAGTCAATTTAGATAATTTACATAGTTTTTCATTGCATTTTGATCATGTAAAAAAAAAAAAACACTGAATGGATAGCCTAGGATTTTCCCATTTTTCAGACTGACAAATGTCCAAAATTTCCTAAATAATTTAGGTATAGACAAAACTAGGTGTAATTTTGCAGGGTTTTTACCAGTGTTATTGGAGATTGGGTGATCCTACCAAATGCAGCTTTCTTTCATTGAATCATAGCGCAACTAGCACTAGCACCACCAAGTAAATTTGAATTTGCCAATCTAGAGCCTTGGCAGAGCATGCACAATTGTCAATAAACCCTTCCCGCAACAGCAGAACAACCAAGTATCAAATAAACAGCAAGCGTGGAATATGGACCAACCAGCCTTTTATTATTATTATTGGTCCACGTGAACTATTGCTGTCACTTGGCATCCATCATCGTCTGTCGTTGTCGTTGTCTATCGTTAACATTTTTCAAAAACCTTCTCTTCTGAAACAAGTATCCTTAGGATGTCTATTTTAAAAATTGCGTTGATTATGCCCGCTGTCTGAATAACATGGTTATTCGATTTTGCCTTTTTTTGGCTTATATAATGAAAACTATAAGAGATGGAAAAAAACTTTCAATTGCTAAAATGATCAGCAAATAAAGCTCTACAAAAGTCTTCATTACACTGAAATTGTACAATGGCTCTTTGTAGGAGTTATTCGCCTTAAATCATCATATATGATGATTTTTGTTGTATTTCACTATAGCATCTGAATAAACCATCACATTCAATTTGCTCATTAGATTCTTGAAATGATAATCAGAATCCCCCAGAATTTCCATTTGATTCAAACTGATTTATTTATTTCTTTTCCATTTAAAAATTGATTTTGCGAAATTATGGGACGAGGTCTTAATCATAATCATGTTTTTTGGTGTTTCATTAAGATCCTGTACCTTGTTACTTGTATGCTGCTGTAGATTATGTCTCTGTTCTTTTAAGAATTAGTTGATTTTCATACAGATCCAGGTGAGCGATTCAGGCTCTCTAGAGCCTCTAGTTTTATTTTTTAGCCTATTTCTTTATTCAGCTTATTTTCAAGTTATTTATTTAATTTGACAGGCTTGGAAAGCCAAGAGATATACAGACATATGTTTAGCAGAGAGATGATGTACCCTGTTCAAGGTACCTGCTTTGTGGCTATCATAAACAGATAGCATTTGACAGCTGTTGCATGTGACATAACCTGCACTTGACTTGTCTTCACGGTTAATGACTTCATTGGCGTGGTCCCACAGGCAACTGTTCTGACCTTCCTTTTTCTTAATTCTCCTTTTTAATTTTCTCTCTCATCTTTTGTGCCTCCATTGCCGTTGAAAAATAGACCCCGCAATTTGCGCACAAGTGCAGCAAGAGTGTAGTCAGCTAATTTGTGCCTGACAGAAGATGAATCTAAAATATATTCACATTTTAAACAATGTAATAAATATTGTCACTTTAATACAGTATATATTATTTCACCCACTGCAACTCATCCGCTATTAATCAGTCTTAATTTTTATGACCCACCCACCCAATCCGCAGTTAATTCCAGCAATCTGCGCATCTGTAGTACACACGTATAGGTTTTTACCAATTGGAGCTGGAATGATCCCATAAAAAATAAGCGTGGGTAGAGATATTCAGATGAGGGGTGGATCAATTCCCATGATCTTGCACGTGATGTAGGCAGGGGAGCAAAATCTGAATGGCATGCTGAATGCCATGTTTTATGAAAAAGGCAGTCCACAAAAAACTGGCTGGGTTGTTTTGTTTGTGGGTTGGTAGGCATCCCTGATACCGAAATGTATATGCGCAAGCACTAATAAGTGAGTTTTTAATAGTATGTCCCCTTTACATAAATGAAATGATCTTCTAAAAGCTGAATACTGTATTTTCTCACATTGTCTTTTATAAGTTGGATGATCTGAAACTTAAAAAAAATGACGTTGGCAAAAATGGAAGAATTCGGGAAGGGGGCAAATACTTTTTCACAGCACTGTAAACATCTTTAATTTAGCAAAAAAAAAAAAAAATCCAAATTATTAACCCATCAAACTAACCATCATTTGTAAAAAATAATTCTAAGGATACACTTTCTTTTTCTACAAAGGCAGTCATAGGAGAGGTCTTACCGGCACTTCTGTAGAAGATTCAGTACTCATGCTTCAGTTCAAGTTTGCTTCTCCTTGATCTTTTCATCCAGTACGCCCCAAACCAACTTAATATTAATTCATTTGTCGGAAAATAGAATTAGTTTTTCTGTTTATTGTCAGTTTATGTACTTTATGAATTCCAAAATTTTGAACTGTATTCTTTGTTAAGTAAATTATTCTTATTTAACTTCAGAATGTTTACTTCTTACCGTAGGCTATTTGAGGTTACATACAGCAGATAAATCTCTTAAATTTCACTGAAAACAGGGTACTAAAACAGCACTTTTGACTAGTATTATAAAAGAACGCATGAATTCAAATGTGCATACATATATCCATTCACACAATACATACAGTATGTAAAGCTGTTGTTTCTAATGGAACTTTGATGTTCATATAGCATTCACAATACTTATTGTACAACTCCAATTCCAAAAAAGTTGGGATGCTGTGTAAAATGTAAATAAAAACAGAATGCAATGATTTGCAAATCTCATGAACTCACATTTTATTCACAATAGAACATAACATATCAGATGTTGAAAGTGAGACAATTTACCATTTCATGAAAAATATTAGCTCATTTTGAATTTGATGGCAGCACTACATCTCAAAAAAGTTGGGATAGGGCCATGCTTATCATTGTTTAGTATCCCCTCTTCTTTTAACAACAGTCTTTAAACATCTGGGAAGTGAGAGGACCAATTGCTGAAGGTTTGGGAGAGGAATGTTGTCCCACTCTTGTCAGATGTAGGATTCTAGCTGCTCAACAGTCCTGGGTCTTTTTTGCTGGATTTTTTGTTTTATGATGTGCCAAATGTTTTCTATTAGTGAATGGTCTGGACTGATAATCGCTTTCCAGATGTATAAGCTCCCCATGCCCTAGGCACTAATGCAACCTGATACCATCAGAGATGTAGGCTTTTGAACTGTACGCTCATAACAAGCTGGATGGTCCCTCTCCTCTTTCGACTGCATGATGCGGCGTCCGTGGTTTCCAAAAAGAATTTCAAATTTTAATTCATCTGACCACAGAACAGTTTTCCATTATGCCTCAGTCCATTTTAAATGAACTGTGGCTCAGAGAAGATGGTGGCATTTCTGGATCGTGTTTACACATGGCTTCTTCTTTGCATGATCCAGCTTTAGCTTGCATTTGTAGATTGCACGGCGAACTGTGTTTACAGACAATGATTTCTGGAAGTGTTCCTGAGCCCATGCAGTGTATTCCAGTGCAGGATCATGTCTGTTTTAAATGCCTGAGGGCTGAAGATCACAAGAATACAATATTGACTTTCAGACTTGTCCCCTGCGCACAGAGATTTTTCAGATTCTCTGAATCTTTTCATAGTATTATGTACTGCAGATTCAAAGTCTTCGCAATTTTAGATTGAGGAACATTTTTCTGAAATTGTTCTACAATTTTTAGACGCAGTTTTTTGCAGATTGTAGAATCTCTGTCCATCTTTCCTTCTGAGAGACTCTGCCACTCTAAAATGCTCTTTTTATACCCAGTCATGTTACTGACCTGTTGCCAATTAACCTAATTAGTTGCAAAATTCTCCTCCAGCTTTTTTAAAATTGGTACCACTTACTTTTCCAATCTTTTTTTTGCCCCTCTCCCAACTTTTTTGAGATGTGTTGCTGCCATCAAATTCAAAATGATCTAATATTGTTCATTAAATAGTAAAATGTCTCACTTTCAACATCTGGTATGTTGTCTATGCACTATTGTGAATAAAATGTGGGTTTATGAGATTTGCAAGTCATTGTATTCTGTTTTTATTCACATTTTACACAATGTCCCAACTTCATTGGAATTGGGGTTTGTACTCATTTTGAGTAAATCAGTTTTTTCTACTGGTCTCCTGACTTCCAAGACATTTACAGACTGTTGTTAAACGAAGAGGGGATACTAAACAATGGTAAACATGGCCCTATCCCAACTTTTTTGTGAAGGGTTGCTGCCATCAAATTCAAAATGAGCTAATATTTTTCATGAAATGTCTCACTTTCAACATCTGATATGTTGTTTATGTTCTATTGTGAATAAAATGTGGGTTTATGAGATTTGCAAATCATTGCATTCTGTTTTTATTTACATTTTACTGAACATCCCAACTTTTTTGGTATTGGGTAATAATACCCAGGATGCAGGTGAACACATTCAAGCTTACAGATGTTAAAAATAAAACTACAGAATTAATTTTTCATCTACTAACCTTTCATATTATGTAAGTATGAAATAGTAATAGGTTGCTATTTATAGCTCCTGGCCGATGTTACATAACCCAAGAGGCTATGGAAGGTTTGTGTGCACACTGATGAGCTAAATGGATAGAGACTCTGATGTCTGAAAGACCTGACAAATCCTTAACATTGTGGCCAGGGATTTCAAAAATGGGCCTCTCAACAAAAGTGGTCATATCTCATTAATCAGATAATAATTTGCTTCATTGCGTTTGAAAAAGAAGGACCTGCAAATGCAGAGTGCAAATCCATCTATTATTGTGCTGCTGAACCCAGGGCCATTTTTTATTTGTTCTTCCGATTTCTCTGTGAGCAGGGTCAAGGCCCTCAGCCACATTTGTCTCCCTTAAAATAACAATAAAGCAGAACAGATGTGACTCCATGCAGCCTAATGCAGGACTGCACTCTTCTGTCGACACCAGGTTATTTTTTATTCAATTCTGAATCGTCGTCCTCATTCTTTTCTCATTCCACTTCTTCATTTATACCCTAAAGGAAGGCATTGATTTGAGTGATTCCAGCTGACAATACAGCCTCTCTTGTTGTTTCTTACATCTTAAGGTTAATAACCAATGACTGATTTGCATTGTGGTAGAGAACAACTTTGTGTGGGTTTGCTTCATCAAAAGATTTCTGTGGCTCATTAGGTGTGTCATTAAACAAAGTGAACACAGAAAAAAGAATTGAGTCAGATAAACAGAAGAATAAAGTATGCTGTATAAAGCAGGCGAATATTTATCCCACAGCCACTTTCACTCTGCACCTTGGGAAAAAACCAATAGTCTGTTGGATCACTGCAGTGCATATCCACTTTCAAGGTCAGGTGAAATAGCTCCCATTACTGTTCCCTGTGAACAGATGCTCTTTGCAGTCAAACACAGAGATTACTCACTTGCCAGGCAATGAGCCCTCAGCGGTAACCCCACCCACAGTTTCCAACAAACAAAAATTCCCATGACCCTGGACTAAGCTTATCCAGTAGAAAACATGCTAGAACGTGAAAAAATAGGGAGCTAAAGCTGATTTGTGTATGGATCAGAAACTGCAATAATGCAGGCAGAACCATTAATTGATAAGTACAGCACCTCGTTTATGAAGTCATTGCTTAAATGTCCAGGTAAATGTGATTCTGAATGCAAAAGCATGACTCAGTAGTGGGATCTCTTTCTCCTTTAATGTCTGCTACATTTCCAGTATCTTTAAGTTCTCTAGCCAATTCATGGGATCACATGATAAAACTGAAAAGAAGCACTGCATTTGAGTGGTTTTCTGCCACCAAAAAGTTCATTATTAAATTAGCAAATTCTGCAAATGGGCTGATGATTGATCAGCAACGAGGACAATTCCACTGCAGACATGGTGAATGATATTAGGCTAAATTAAAATTTTTCTTCTCTGAAGCCACAAAAAAAACCTCAAACCCTGTCACCAAAGTCATATTTTGCCAGTTGCATCCTTCAGAGGAATGTACGAATCAATGTGGGCCAGCCAGGAACTGAGTAACTGATGGGCTGTTCGTGTGTTTGTGCATTCTATAGTGGCAGGCAATGACAAAAGGCAAAATCAGAACTCATGACCAAAGGAAGATCCAGTTCACAGTTTTATTGATTTTTGCGGTCAAATTTTTTATAATTTTAATTCAACACGACATATAAAACCAAAAATGTACCGTGACCTTATTAATATCAAATAATCAAAAAGTTAAAAAAAAATAAATAAATCATACCAGTACATACATAGTGCACCCCACAAATAAAAAAAATCTGAGGGATCACAGCATACTGAGAGAGCTGGAGGTTATATTTGACCTTACAGCGTATTTTTCAGAAATTCAGCAGTACTTTGCTATATATTTACTGCATTCTCATGAGCACTGTTGAGAGTTCCATGTATATAACATCTAAAAAGGCGAGAGTCCAGGATCTAATAGAAAGGGAATGAAGTTGCTTCCACTGGGTTGCCAGCATTTTCTTGGCAGCCATCAATCCAGTAAAAATGACATGCTTTTTGAGTTTGGAAAGATTAAGGAATTAAATTTATTTAGAAGCAAAGTACTTATAGTTACAGGCACTGTTACATGTATCAAACTATATGCACTCCGAGAGTGCAAATCTCAGCCACGGCAGCACAGTCCAAATCTTGGCGAGTGGGAGCAAAGTTCAGTTATCGCATGTCATACGATTTCAAGATGGCTGCCGTGGCGGCCATACTGTTTGACTGATTGCGGTGAAAATCAATTCATAGATTTCATGTGCCGTCACACAGCGGTCGCAGCGCCATCTTTGGGACTGACTTACAACAGGCCGTCTATCTGTCGCCCCGTAGGCTGTGATAAGCAGTCTCACAAAAAAGAGTGGATTAACATTTTTTTATGATAAGGCTCTTTTGAATGCTGCGTTTTGATTAATGAATTACACTCTGATTCTACATTTTACGGTCTTTTATTTCTGTATAACAGACTGTTGCTAAGTGAAACAGGCCGTTGCTAGAGATGCCGCTCTGATCGGAGGAGACAGAGGAGATGAACTATGCAGGATATTTACCTTATGTTTCATTTTTACCTTCATTAAACAGCTTCGGACTAATTGTTACAGGGAGAGTGGAGGCTCCTTCCACGTTGTGGCTGGAAATCAAAACTGCGATCAGAGCCTCGGACCCGGTGTCACAGCTCTCGTCTACGAGGCATGCATGTCCGTGTTAATTCTTTACCTCAAAGTTTCAAACACGTTTACGTCAGTAGCGCAGCCAGAACTTAAAATTGCGTGGGCAATAAACATCTCTTTAAAACAATTAGTTCTGCCTCGATCGCAATCATTTTTTTCTAATTAACTATGCCTTCAATACGAAAACACTCAGCACTATCAGGTGTTGCTTGTTCACCTCGTTCAGGCAAAACGACAATCATTCATTTGGATGCGCAATTTTGTGCATTTCAAATCTCTGTCTTTGGTACAGTTTGAATAATTCAGTCGATCATGAAGCACAGGTTAGATCGCCTGACGAGCCGAAAAGGTAGCGCTGAAGTTCCAGAACAGTTTACCTCTCGAAAAGTATTATTAAAACTAAGCACAACTTAT
Organism: Gymnothorax javanicus; assembly: GCA_029692085.1. Lineage (NCBI taxonomy): Eukaryota > Metazoa > Chordata > Actinopteri > Anguilliformes > Muraenidae > Gymnothorax > Gymnothorax javanicus. The sequence goes on from CM056193.1 coordinate 149,564,024, forward strand.
GAGTAACTTATTTTGCTGAACTGAATTATGCCTATTGATTAGTCGCCCTTAGATCGCACCACGAAAGAAGCCGTGCCTTTTTTTGTCAGTTGATTATTCATATAAAAGGAAATTGCTTTAACAAAGGAAAATGGCTGAGAACAAGTTAGGTATAATAATTGTAATAAACCAATGTTGTGTGGCTGCTCAATTTTCAGGTGTGGCTACGCCACTGATATGCAAAGCACAAAATTGCGCATCCAAATGAATGATTGTCTTTTGCCTGAACGAGGTGAACAAGCAACACCTGATAGTGCGGAGTGTTTTTGGATTGAATGTATAGTTAATTAGAAAAAATGACTGTGATCGAGTCAGAACGAATAAATGTTTTAAAGAGATGTTTAGTGCCCACCCAATTTTAAGTTCTGGCTACGCCACTGGTTTACGTACACTAAAGAAGGAAAGACCGAGAAACAGAAAGTTAACTTACAACGAAAAGCTCGTTCGAGGTGGTATTTCATTGTCAACTCACAAACGTTGAATGGACTGATCAGGTATTTTACGAATACGATATTTTACTTTCCAAATGTATTTTCCAAATTAATTCACTATATCAAAGTTTATGGATGTCCAACTGATGTCATTATTATCATTAATAGTAAGTATTTCATTATTTCATCATAACAATCCCATCGTCAAAACTCAAAATCATACCTGCACCCCTGAATTTCCCATTTTCTCATTATCATCATCATTTGATAATTATTCCATCAACTTCAATTGTTACCGAATACCGAATCGCCGTAGCTATTCATCATCACTATTACTATCAACCGGGACATCAATCACAACGACAATAAATATATCATGTAATTTGTATCAATATCATCAAAATTCATCATCATAACTATTGAAAAGAAAAAGAAAAAAAAAAGCTAGCGAGTGCGAGCTGACTAGACCAAGGAGGTCTAGGCTCCATCTGTTTCCCATGCAAGTAAGTTGATAAGCTAATCGTGGGCGCACGACACTCGTGAGCTACAGGAATAAATAATGTAGCCTACATAAGCGAATGTCTGGGTGATGCCATTAATGATTACCCATCATTTTATCGTGTGCACAATCAATGTATTGATTTTCTGGAAACAGGTATCGCAATTTTCTTCCCGGGACCCGAACCTTTCGGGCGGGACCCGGGTACCCGGTTTTTAGTCACAGGCTAACACACAACCAAGGAGGGTGAGCAAAACAGCGGAGAAGTGACCTGACTTGCAGATTCGCGAAATGATGCAATTTATAAATCGATAAAAGTCGTATTTTGATCAATATTACGTCTGAAATTAATAATTTCACTCATAAGCCGTGTAATAAGCCGGATAATGTAGAGTTTGTCTGATGTTGTGGAGAAATAAAGACTGAGACATCCTTCATCGTAGCCCATACAGTCTATGGTCGTAGCTGTGCCTAGGTCCCTGGTAGGTCCTCAAAATGGCGCTCAAAACAAAAACGTCACGTGACTGAAACCCATGAATAGGATCCATCCCTGATGTAATAGCGACCCACTCACAAAATTTCAGGGATATCGGTTCGTTACTCTTGGAGTTATCTTGTTCGCAAACAAACAGACAAACGGCACCGATCAGATAACCTCCTGCCAATTTCATCTTGCGGAAGTAATTAGAAAGTTTCAAAGCAACTCGCAACCCTGTTCCAGAATTGTCTGACTGGAGGGCATTCCCAGAACACATGGAGAAATTTTTTTAATTTATTTAACCCTTATTTAACCAGGGAAGTCCCGTTGACATTGAAATCTCTTTTTCAAGGGAGCCCTGGGGGTTGAGGTGGGGAGGGAGAGGGCAATTTGCACAGCCAATTAGATCAGGGGATGATTAAGTGGCAGGTTGAAATAGCCAGGTTGGGACTTTAGCCATGACACCGGGGAACCCCCTACTCTTATTGAAGAGTGTCATAGGATCTTTAATGACCACAGTGAGTCAGGACCTCGGTTTAACGTCTCATCCAAAAGATGGCGTCTCCTTCAGTACAGTGTCCCCATCACTGCACTGAGGCACTGGGGATTATTCCACCAGAAGGAAGATCGGAACCTACTGGCCCACCAACACCTCTTCCAGCAGCAACTTGGTTTTCCTAGGTGGTCTCCCATCCAAGTACTGACCAAGCCCACACCTGCTTAGCTTCAGCCACGCAGCTGGAGCAGATTGAATAGTGGTATGGCTGCTGGCCCTGAGCCTTCATTGAGCACAAGTTACAAAAAGGATCACTGATGATTTTCATGTGATGGAGTTTGATAGGAGTAAGGTACAGTGCCGTGAAAAAGTATTTACCCCCTTCCTGATTTCTTCTTTTTTTTTTGATATTTGTCACACTTAAATGTTTCAGATCATCAAACAAATTTTAATATTAGACAAAGACAACCCAAGTAAATACAAAATGCAGTTTTTAAATGATGAGTTCATTTATTAAGGGAAAAAAGCTGTAAGACGGGGGATCAAGTTGGGATGTTGCAAAAGGCTGGCAAACGGGGGAGCCCAGGAACTGAGGCTCGTCCTGCACTTCAAAGAACTCAGGAGTCCTGAAATATGACAAGTTGTTTAGACTTCCTCTGGATGAGTGGGCTGTGACTCCCCAGAAATGTTTACACAGCTGGAGTACAGGGAAGCTGAATGTGTTTATGGCTGTGTGTCTGTGAGGGACTGGGGGCTTGATGACGGCAGGGAACAATAAGCAGGTCTCTGGCGATGCGAGGGGGGTGACTATCACAGTTCCCCCCCGTGAACAATCTTTTCCTCCCCTGGCTATGTGTTTCATGAAACTGGACCTTAAACTCATCTGTTTACATTTCTGACACTAGAGTGATGTCAAACCCTTCTCATATATTCCATATGCAATACTTATGTGCTCATAACCAAAATTGCTTATACAATAATCCAGTTTAAGAGCTTTTCATGACAACTGCATCATATTAGTACATATTCATATCATGTTTGATCTTGTTATTCTCAGGGGAATCCAAGGAGTTGAATGGAGTATGTTTCATTCCCATTGAAATTATGGTTCATTCCCTTTTGGAAACTCCTGAAAATTGGTCAGAATCCTCTCGGGTAATCATCCTGTTCTTCTCTCTCTGCTAAATTGTTTTATTACATCCTCCAAATGGTGGAAACCCAAAATCCAGATTCGAGTGCCGGTGCATAGACCTAATTATAATTACATTATTTTTCCGTACTGAATGCAGCCCATTATTTTGTCGCTTTTAGATCGCATGGGGGAGAGAAGCCGTGTCTTCAATTGCCACTAGATTATTCTTGAATTGGAAAACGTGTTAATAAAGGAAAACCATCTAGAATTAGCCAGGACTAATTGTTGTCAATAAAGGGAGGGATATTAGCCCCAGAATTTTCAAGTCTAACGCCACCCCTGGGCACAACCCCACACCAGGAAAGAGCATGGAGTTTAGACTAGTTGCTTGTGACACTCTGGATGGTTCTTTTCTGCTTTTGTTCCAGAGCACACCAGTTGTTTGCTCTGGAGCACAAAAGGACTTCCAAAAAGACCTGAAACATTGATTTGTCCGGCCACAATACAAGTCTTTTTTTTCTGTATGCTGGTGCATTGCAGATGCCTTTGAGCCCATAGACATTAGTAGATCTTCTGGATGGAGTTAACATAAGGCTTCATTTTTGCTCAGTAAAGTGTTAATTGGCATTTTTGGATGTAAATTTGAACTGTAGTACTTGACCAAGCTTTGTCAAACTAATCCTGAGCCCGTGTGGTTAGATCACTCAAAGATAAATGATGGTTCTTTAATCAGTGCCGTCTGAGGGTCAGATATCTCAGGTATTTCAGCTTTGAATCTTATTTGAATCCTTTAATTATGCTTTGCACTGTAGAGGGTGAAATTTCCAAATCCCATTCTCTCTTTTATCTGAGGAACATTATTTTTAAACTTTTCAATGCATTTCTGGACATACTGGCGATCCTCTGTTCATCTTTGCTCCTGATGGACAAGGTCTTTCCTGGATGTTTCTTTTGAAGCAAATCATTATAATGAACACCTGCTCTCAGCAGCCAATTCAGATCACATCATTATTTAAATTTATTACCTCGTAACCTAAATTGTCCCCGTCCCAACTTTTTTGGAATGTTTTAGGCTTGAATGACAGGAATGGCTGTATATTTACATGTAAAATGAAGTGGACCAGATAAAACATCAAAAGTCTTGTCTTCATACTGTCTGCAATGAAATACCAGTCAAAGTAAGAAAGAAATCACTGCTTTCTTTCTTTACGTGCATCTTCCCTACTGTCCCAACTTTATTGAAGTTAGAATTGTGACATTCACCAAAATGACCAAAGCATAGCACCCTTGTATCACTTGAAACTTCAGATGTCTCTGTGGATAAACATGCCCATGAATGATGTATTCTGACACAGCAATGTAGTCTATTTTTTTTTTTGCCACAATCCATCTCTGTAATATTCAGTGACAGCACCTATACCGCATCACAGAGCAGCAGTCCAGGTATAAATAATGCCTTCATTTCCTGACATTGCATGTTAACACAGCTCATGTTAAACACTTTGATTCACACATCAGAGATCTGCATGTGATGCATTGCTTCTCAGCTCAAAAGCATTAAATTGGGTGATTTCAAAAAAATAGAACCCCATATAAAATGTTTTGCTTGGATTCAAAAAAACGAGAGATACTCAAAAATCTTTTGGCCAGTTTCACAGCCATGGGTTAAGTGGAGCCCTGGACCACACAGTTTTGTATGGAGATTCTCTATTGAAATTGAATTTAGTCTAGGATTAAACTTAATCTAGGTCTCTAAAACTGGTCCTTTGTTTCTTCATGTTCAGTTCAGTTTATGTTTAGATCAAAAGGGGTAAAAAAAAAAAATGGAATCACTCAATGAACTAGTGTTGCCAGGCAAAACAGACCTCGTCTTGTAGCACTTATTTTAGTGCTTTAACTTCTTACTGAAGCTTAACAATGTGGTCTCTCTTGGGTACGACTGAAACTTCCTGACCTTGAGTTTGACCTTTTAACCTCTTCAACCCAAACACCCCCGGTACTGGGGGCAATCAATACGCATCATAAATACACCATGTTTCCTAATAGCAACGTCGTCATAAGGCATATCCACTTAAAGGGAAAAAACTCGGCGAAAAGCACGTGATGACTATTTTTACCTAAACCAAACACAATTCAAGCACCAAGCAAGTAAATAAGCATGTAGCTAAACACAGGATAAAATAATATCAGCACTCGATTGCTAGCATTTCTAGTCAATTTGTGCTAGGTATACAAATGATATATCAAATGAAAGAGGAAAGTCCACAGAATCCAACGATATAAGCCTTCTCATTTTAAACCAACACTGCACTCAAAGAAAAGCAGGCAAACACTTAACATTCCACAGCACTGAGCAAAAATTTTTTTCTTACCTTCGATATTTTGTGATTAAAAAACTGTGTTTAAGGGTAAATCTGCCCTAGCTATTGTTGGCCCAATGTGTCCGTGTTATATTGAAACTACATCTCCCAGTCTCCATGCATGTTTTTTTCTGTGGCACTGTCTCCAATTAGGTCAGGCCCTGATCATTCTCCTTGCACGCATGTATTTTCTTCACCGTGATTGATTTGTGATGGCGTAAATTTGACTTTGAGGATGGCCATTTGATTCTATGGGCTCTGACGTTTCCAATGACTTCTCATCCACCGTAGTAGTGCAAACCTAGCCTGAGATAGAGCCTTGCATTCTCAGTGCTTCTAATTGGGTGTCCATGCACCAGTACGCATAAGTACTCAAAAGTCTGCGGGAATGAATGCAGCAATACAGTTGCAAAACCATTTGCTCGTTGATAATATCGCTATAATTGTCCACAAAATATTCAACAGTCGTTTTCAAAGTAGTCTTCACAGTTGCATCTGACTGAGAGTCCTGCATTATTACGCGCAAGTACTAATGAGAGTGCTGCTATACAAGTGCGAAACTAGGGTACATGACATGTTATGCTGACTCACTGTTTAGAATTGCAGTGTAAGTGCGGGCAGCTTGTCTAACCAGGTGGCTTAGTGCTAAGCACTGCGCGCTGGCCTGGTAGACTTAGATTCAATCTCTACTGAAGTTGCACTGTTTTTTGAGCAGCAGAAGCATAGTTCCGACCATTGCTGGGGTGTCTTTTGTTCTCACTTTTTAACATTTTTTACCTTCCTCAAAGAAGCAGAATCTATGTTGATATGTCTCATGATTTATATTGTATTCATTAAGAGTGGCTGTTCTGACTTTGTCTTAATCAACGGAATCATCAATATCCATGTGAACATATGAACTCTAGCTTTGCCAGTGAGTAATGGTCAGAGATGTAAAACCAAGTCATTTTTTCGGCCATCAACAAGCTAGTGCAATACAATCAAAGGTGATCAAGAAATGTTTAACGTCATCATCATCTCAGAGCTAGGCTAATAAGAGGCTGACCTGCTAAGGCATTCTGACGCTGAGTCACAGACTCGTTGCTGGGAGTAGCTTGTAAAAGGCTATCAATTTCCCGAGGCTCAGGATCTGGTGACTCAGACTCAGCTGACAGAGGCTCAAGGACTGGGGCAGTGCGTTCATGCACTCCCAATTGAAGGAGCTGGAACTGGTGCTGCAGTGCTTTAAAGCGCTGTTCTTGCTGGGCATTTTCCTCTTTCTGTCTGGCATCTCTAGCTTCCTGCTGGCTAACATGAGACCGGAGAAGGAAATCAGGTCCTATATTGTTGGCTCCTTACCTTGGACCTCAGTGGTGTCCACCTCTCCAGAAGCTTCATTTTCCTTCTCACCATCAGTATGTTTCTGGCACTGCTGAATGGTTTTGACGATCTCCTCGTCCTCCTCTTCCACTTGTTCCATCTTTTTGCATGGCTCAGACTGCAGGCAGGGAAAAAGAAAAATAAAGCAAGAGAAATTAAATGAGAGAAACAGAAAACCTGTGCCTTTAATTGGCTGATCCCTCTACTGCCACCAAATGCAGTCAAAGCACACAAAGGTTTAAAGTTCAAGAAGAGGTAGATTTATTTTCCCAAAAAAAGAATTTTACGAAACAAATAACTAAAGGCAACAGAACTAAAATCAAAGGGCCCTTAAAAGGGGTCAATACAATATAACTCTACTGAAGAAAAGGCTTTTAAAAAACCACCAAGACATTAACTCAACTAACAGACTGAGACACTGGGGCAACTTATATACAGGCTAGTCAAACAAATTGAAACACACAGGGGAGATGTACATGAAAAATAACCAAAACTAACACAAAACCCTTCTCCCCCCTAATGTCAGAGTTCTTGGTTTGGTCCCTGGGATGACCTTTTGCATAAAAGGAGACTCTGCCCTCAAGCTCGTCTTTTTTCCAAGTCCACCCAGGAAGTGGGCAAAATTTAAGATAACTAAAAAGAATTTTGAAAGAAATTAATAGCTCACAAACAAGCAACATGTAAAAACAACTTGAACTAAATCCCTGTGCTTCATCCAGAAAACAGTGTGTTGTCATAAATTTGGGATCTAAACAATCTGTGCGTTGAATATAATTTAAATGGCTGCCAACTAAAAGTAACTAGTCATGTGGTAATGTGGTTGAATGTGTGAATCACTGAACCTTTAGTGTGGCTGTGGGCATGGCCATCAGCACTCAAAGCGAACTATTGTATGACAGGTTGGCCCACTGCTTGCAAGAGCCACCAATAGCTCACTTGTTTTGATATTTTAAGAGGCCATATTACACCCATTTCCTGCAATAATATTTCATTTTTGTGGTCTATTTACAAATATTCACGTTTTATGGTCAAAAAAGAACCCAATTACAGCTGTGCATGCTGTGTGCGTGACACCTTAGGCAAACTCAACCTGAATTGGGCTTTTTTGGCTCCTGTCTCTTTAAGGTCCCTTGCCCTCTATTGTGATTGGTCAACCTGTCACAGTGAGAGTCAGAAATGTCCCATCGCTTATTATAACCAGATTTCAGCTCCTGAATGTCTGAAAACTTCGCTGTTTTCAGGGCATGCCAAACTACCTGCTAGGCCAGCATTATGCAAATTGATCTTATAGTGACGCTGACATGTGATGAGAAAAAGTCAGAGGCACAAACAAGGTGCTAAAGCAGTTCAGTGTTTTCTTTTGGTACTAACTTTGGGCTTAGTCAGTTTGCAGATGTTTTACATGCACCTAAATACTATATAACATGCAAAACCAAAGGGAAAAACCTAAAAACCATAATACAGCCTCGCTAATGTTTGCACACAGATATGATCAATGTCACGATCTTTCAGCCCACGGCCCCGATATAGGCTGTGGAGAATGAAAAACTGATTAGTTGCATACATATTTACTCATTCATTTGTCATTACAACCATATTCAGCTGTTAAGCAATGATACGTCACCTCAACACATTTTAATGCCAGATTATACACCCATGTGGAGTGACTTGCTGTTTAAGTGGAGCTTGTAAAATAGATACTTTGTTCAATACATGCCTGTTTTAGGATGAATTGTTGTTCATGTAAATCATGGTTGCAAATCAGACTGAGCCACAGGACAATTTTGTTGCATACTTTAATCAAGCATTTGTATTGTAACCTCCCAATTTAAAGATATTATCTTCGTAATTCTGGATGAATTTTCATTATGGTAGGTCTACAAGAACATTTTCATTATTATTTTGAAACTGATTTCATGATTCATAGGCCTATCATTAAATATTTTAAAACAGTGAACATAATTAATGCTGAAATAACATAAAGCCAGTTTAAGAGCCATTCCACGAGAGATTGACAGTCGATGCGCAGTTGACCCCCCTGGAATTGAATGAAACTTGCCACATAGGTAGATATGGGTGTCTCACAGAAAAAGCCGAATTTTTATGCCCGTATTTCACTTTACCTGCCGATAGCGCCACCTGGAAGCCACTTAAGTGGCTCAGTTTTGCTATTGACACCACATTTTACATCAACTATCATGACTTAAGGGTACGCAGTACCAAATATGTTATAATTTTATCATGACCTGTGACACTTCAAGTCCGGTTAGACTTCGGCACCGCATCAGCACCAAGCTGGGTAACTACGTTATCGAGCCAGAATTATTTGAGAAATAACGATAAAAATTGAAAATGGGAATGGGAATAAAATAATAGCCCAGACATATACCAACCTAGCATGCTTTATTATGTGTTTACACAAAACAAGACTATCATTTTCAGTGAATAGTTCCCTGGTATCTTGCTGTGTTTGTGCAATGGACGGCCAGAAAGATGGCCAAAATTCATTTTTTGTGCATGTTTGCGGTATATTTTTTCTGTAACCTAGATTTGTACTGTGAGGGTAAATGCTGTTTGTTGTGCTTTTGGAACGCTATTTTCAGGAATACCAAGCATTTCTTTGGTAGTATCTATGCTGTCAAGCTAGACGGACCGCTGGAGGAAAACTCAAAACGGATCGTTTCATAGCAGATTGTGCCAATGTTTAGGCGGCATTATTTTGTTTACCCAGCAAGATCGAGATCTGAAATTCTCTGGATACATAGTCCCTTTGGGGTACATTATAGCATTAGTAAAATTTCAATGGTAGTATTTTCAGTGTAGATGATTTTAAACATCAAAAGTCGGAAAAATTAGCCTCCAGGGGGCACTGTACGCTGGATGCAAGTAATGGCCATCCCCAGCAATGTACTAAAGAAATTGTGTTTGAACTGAGATGCCCACAGCCAGTTTTCTCTAAAAATGAAGAGTTTAGCTTGGTACTATGCTGGGTGGATAGCCATCTGACCAACAGTGGTGCTCTAAAGAGCTAATGTTCTGCTGACCTAATATTCCTTATTCCCAGATATATACCAAAGTTCTGTCTTCTCACATAAATAAAGTACATGCACAGTTATACATAAAATTTGTAGTCTCTTTGGTGTAAAGCTGGGTTGGTTGTAAATTGGAAAAGAATGTTGGCGGTGATTGTTGCATTGTGTCTACATGCAAGACTTTTACCAGTAGTCAGTACAGTGTACAGTTTTGTAGTGTTGATGAGTTTCAGAAAATAACAAATTCTCTGCATTTTTGTATAACTATTAGAATCGGAGAGCAGTGTTAATTCTAGGATTTCCCTAGGGTATGGTGCTTGGGTATGAAAAAGGGCGCAGCAGTCGCGTGTAGCGAGTGGTTGTCCTGATAAAGGGCACAGAGGTCCTAGCAAGCAAGCAGCACCCTGCCAAGAAAAGGGCAGTTCATTTGTAGTGGTAACTTGCATGCCTTCATTCTTAACACCTGCCCAAGATGTCTAGCCAACGGGATGCCCGCTGGTTGGGAGGGCGGGGTTTCTTTTACAGACTTCCCATTTCCGTGCGTACCAAGCCATGGGTGTTGACGCAACTATTGCGCCATATAGGCTGCAGCCCGCTATTTAATTCAGAGACAGAGAAGCTCACTATCAACAGCCTGTAAGCAGCCCTGAAGGGACCCAGGATGCAGTGTGGTAGGGCTTGCCTTGAGCTCGACTGGCTCTGTGGGTAACATCGACCCGGATCCAACGAAGAAGGCCATGGATGGCTGCTCAAGGCCAAGGCCAAGGAGCAGCTCTGGTGCGCACCACCAGGTGCCGCCAACCCACTATCGAATTCCAAAAACAGACTGACGGATAGAGCTAGTCAAATGCTGTGTTGACATAATTTCGCTTTGGCTAACATGAAAAGTATAAAACAGTTTTAACTTTTGTACTATACATTCTGTCTTCATGTATACAGTTGTGTGATGAAGATTTTTTTTTTAGTTCAAATTATGGACTTATTTTATGTAAGTGTACGTATACTGTTGACGCATGTCTGCATACGTACTTATGGTGGTACGCCTTTTACATTAGTTCTTTTTTGGCATTTAAAAATTTTGGACTGGTCATGTTATATAACGTGCTGTACAGGGGCGGACTGGCCATCTGTGTGTTCTGGAGAATCACAGAACGGCCGGTACTCCAGGACGGCCGGCGGCCGCCACGCAATCATCGCCAGTTTTTTTTTTTTTCCCTACTAATCTATTTTTTCACACTCCAGTCCAGGGGCGGACTAGCCATCGGGTACACCGGGAGTTTTCCCGGTGGACCGCTCCAGTCAGCGAAAAAACCCGCCACAAACTCATAAGTACTCAGACGGCCCACAATGTAGTGACTAATGGCTCGTAATGTGTTGCGTACGAGCGCCATGGATCAGCCCTTGAACACTTTACTTCAATTATAGTGGACGCGTGGTGATAGTATAACTTCCAGCATTTTCGCACTAGGTATAACCAATGTACCGATGGCGGCCTTCCAACCTTTAGAATATTTGAGTGTTATAGTTATGTATAACACTTTTAGTGGTTCTACTTCACTATTCCGGTTGTTTTAAGTTATGGCCTTTTTTGTATTTATTTATATATTTGCTTTATGCTACAGGAATTACTGAAAAACTGTTTTCTTGCAAATAAAAACGATTTACGGGCTTTGGCTATTCCCAATTGATTAAATTTTGTTGTTTTCGTCCTAAAAGTTTAAGAAGGCAGGCTTGCTGGGAAATTTGTTTGAACAAAGGCCTTGCTTGTCCCCTGCTGCGGTAACAGTCTGAAAATGCGTTACAACGACTACATGATCACGAAAATGTCAGAAAGCAATGGAAAGGCGGGAAAGTGAAAAGAATAAAGGAAGCAGATAATGGAGCCTCGGACTTTCAAATGCAAACTAAAAACCGACCAGCTGTTTTGCCACGATGATCCTAATGCAGCAAGCAGTTTTCTTTTGGAGGGGGACACGGAAGTGGTAAGACTGACGTTAAATTAATAGGCTATCGCAAGTATGAGTTCAGTTAAGATTTGATTGAGCTTACGTAATGACCCCAATGGACAAGATATTAGCCTACTATTTGATGCATATTGATTAGTTGTTTTATGGTGCCAAATAAAATTTGTCCTAGAATATAGGAAGACTTTCCAAATTTTCAATTCCAAAACTGTCGTTCAGAATCACCTGCCATTAAACTTGCAACCAAGTTTCTGCGGTTCTGAAGCTAGTGAGCTATTCTACACCCATTAGAGTCTGTTAGTAAAATATGTAACTTTATTTTTAAAAAGGCTATGTATGAATCAATCCAAATAATGCAATGGTCTTATTGAAAAATTCAATGCCCCCAAAGTCACATTTCTGTTTCACATCCATTCATGTAAAAATAATAATAATAATATTTCTGTAAAATAAATGGTTATATGTTGACAGTGGTATGTTTTTAATATAGGACAGCATCATTATATTCAATTTATTTCAGGACACCTTTCGGGTAAATAGGATCTTTAATATAAATAGGATTGTTTGTTTTGGGTATTATCCACCCAACCCCTGCCTAAGGTGATCTGTTAACATCTGCTTAGATCATACATGCATATAGCCACTGGGTTTGTATGTTAGATAAACACAACAATTATTTTGTTGTAGGCTAATTGGTGTTCTATAAGCTCAAGAACTAATAATATCAATGTTTTATGGGAAATATAGTCCAGTATGATGTTAAAATGCATACTTTTTTGTCAAATAACGTGAATTTTTTTTCAGCCAGCCACTACCTCCCCATCCCCGCCGTCTGGAGAGTGGGCCGGTCAGGTACGAATTCCCGGGTCACTTTTTTTGCCCCAGTCCACCCCTGGTGCTGTATGTTTCTGACTGCGCAGTACCCGTACTTGGTAATAGCCCATGTATTGTGCATTTGCCATGCTCACAGTAGCCACCAGTTTACAACCAAACAAGCTTTGTACTAAAGGGATTACAAATTTCATGTTATCACTGTGTATGTGCTTCATATATTTCAAAAGACAGAACTTTTGTATATGTCTGGGAATATGGAATGTTAGGTCGGAAGAACATTAGCTCTTTAGAGTGCCACCTTTAGTCAGAAAGCTATTTACCCAGCATCGTACCAAACCAAGCTCTTCACTTTCTGAGAAAACTAGCTGTGCGTATGACAATAAAAAAGAAAATTAATTGGTACATTGCTGGGGATGGGCAGTACTTGCATCCAGCCTACAGTGCCCCCTGGAGGTGAATTTTTCCGACTTTTGATGTTCAATATCATCTACACTGAGAATACTACCATTGAGATTTTGCTAATGCTGTAATGTACCCCAAAGGGACTATCTATCCAGAGAATTTCAGATCTGTATCATTCTGGGTAAACAAAATAATGCCGCCTAAACATTGGCACAATCTGCTATGAAACGGTCCGTTTTGAGTTTTCCTCCAACTTTGGATCCGTCTAGCTTGAAAGTGTAGATACTACCAAAGAAATGCTTGATATTCCTGAAAACAGAGTTCCAAAAGCACAATAAACAGCATTTATCACCATGGAACATGTCTGGGTTACTGAGAAAATATACAGTAAACATGCACCGAAATCAGTTTCGACCACCTTTACAGCCATCCATTGCACTAACCCAGCAGGATGCCAAGGCTATATTAACTGAAAATGATAGTTTTGTTGTGAGTAAAAACATAATAAAGCACTCTTCGTTGGTACCTGTCTGGTATATTATTTTATTCCCATTCCCATTTTCAATTTTTACTGTGATTTCTCCAATAATTCCAGCTCAATAACATAGTTACCCAACTTGGCGCTGATGTGGCGCTAATGTCTATCCAGACTTGAAGTGTGACAGGTCATGATAAAAGTATAACATATCTGGCACTGTGTACCCTTAAGTCATAATAATTGATGTAAAATGTGGTGTCAAAAGCAAAACTGAGCCACTTAAGTGGCTTCCAGGTGGCGCCACCAGCAGACTTCTTGAGATACAGACCTAAAAATTTGGCTTTTTCTGTGAGACTACCATATCTACCTATCTGCCAAGTTTCATTCAATTCCGGGTGGGGGGGGGGGTCAACTCCTCAACTTCTTCAAAAAGTGCCATTTTCTCACAGAATGACTCTTAAATTGTACAACACTCAATCTAACCTTACCGAATTATCCAAAATAAGGCTTCCTGCTGCAACTAATTCAATACCACAGTCACGCCAGATTTTCATCTTCATAATGGTCACTGTGGTCACTTTTAAGATGCCAAATTATGTAACCACAAGCTTTCATACTGCTTCCCAGTATTTCTCAGTACTGGTATGCATACCAGTCACTTTGTTACAATTCTGACCACTTGCCATTTTTTGTGGCATATAAAAACATAAATAGGAGTGTTAGCCTCTTGCCAGATAATGTTAGAACAGTCACAGTGTCGGACAATGATTCCCAGGTATACAAGTTTATTTCATAGATATTTGAAGTACTTTATGTACCAGAATGAAAATTGTCTGGAGTGGGTCATGAAAAGTCAACACATATTATAGATATTACATAAAATCAGCACTTAAGACTCTTCTTCCAGCCTTATGAGTGCTTAACATTTGAATGCTCCCTGTCTGCACATTAACCCATAAAAACCTAAAGAGGCTTCAAAAAAGCATTCTAAAACCTGAGGTAACAACCTCTTAAAGCAGACATAGTGTAAAAACTCACTTTTTCTGTGCCTATGCACATACATTTTGGTATCAGAAGTGCCTCCTACCAAACCATAAACTGCCAAATAAAGCAATGCAGCCAGTTTTTTGTGGGCTGCCCTTTTCATGATACGTGGCAATGTTTTAATTTTTTTTTTTAACACAAATCCCATAGTGGATTTTGTCTTCCCCATGTGTTTTTCAGGGAATCACAATGTATTTCATTGGTCACGTTTCTTGAAAATGATTATATCATCTAAAACACGCAAATGTGGACTCTAGTCTTAAAGTCAGAAGCACATAGATGTCACACCCAGTCTTGAACAGGTTGTACATGCAAATGCTGCATCTGGTTTTTATGGGTTGATAAACAGTGATAGAACGCAATTACAGCCGTTAATTCGGCTTCAACAGAAACCAAGACAATCCATTATTACTAGTTTATTCATTCATACAAGTTTATTATTGTTGATTTGACCAATCTCATATGGATCAGCAATTCTTATTCAAGGGAACCCCAACCAAAAGAAGCGCTGACCAGTTTACCCAGAAAACACCTTTCACAAAGTAACAGCAACTAGATAGTGACTTTTTCTCACAAAAAGACATTTTTGTAGCCCCGGACGGAGTGTCCGGGGGTACTATGGATTTGCGGTCATCGCGCGTCCGCTTCCTGGCCCAGAAGTACCCGCGCATGAGGGAAAAGGTAGAAGATAGATAATAGTGATAGAAGAAGAACAGTATCAATATTATGCCAAAATTTTGCATCAGAAAACCAATCTTTCTGAACTATAAATTTGAATACCATTGGCTCTGTATAGATGAAGTGGCTGCTACAGAGGACAACAAATTTTTCAGTCACAAGAAGGCATTTTTGGAATTGCTGGATAGATAGTATGGGCAAATAAATTGAGCAGTTTGCACATGAGGCTTAGCTGAGGAGTTTAATTTATGCAACTGTGGAAAAACAGGGTTGGGACTGAACTCGCCCATATTCTGAACTGTGTTTGACGTCGGCTTGCTGGTGAATATTCAATAACTGATCTGGGTGTGCCATCTAGTGAGAGAATAGTGTAACTGCGTGCATAAATAGAGCAGCTCCATGTCCGCTGGCATGAACATCTGCACAGACGGGTTATGGGTCGGACCGGAACGTAAACACTCGCACGTACAAAGTGAAGACATAAAAAACACCGTTGAAACTAGTGACCACAAAAATTGTGAAACAGTACAAATCCTATTTCAATTGTATTTGATTGTGATTCCACATTAGTTCTTTGTAATTTTTTTTATGCAAATAAAATTACTTCAGTTAATGTATTCATGCACTCATTATTGTTCGTAAATTATGTGTGGCACAACAGGCTGAGCCATAAAGTTATGTACACGAATATTCCTCAGAGTTTTAGTGTATCTTAATGGTAACACTGGCAAACGGATGCTGATGACCAAGCGAGCCTGTAGGCCTATTGTAATTAGTGAAGGCATAACGTTTGCTAATGAACCTCGCATTAGGCAAACACTAGTTTTGCTAAGCAGTAATTCCATTTAAGGTAGACTGCAAACAGTGGCATATCGCATTCATGAACATATGTTTGTCTTTTTAAGTTACATTTCTATCAAACGCTTCTTTGTGTGATTGTTTCACACAGAGAGCAACGTTTTAAAATAGTGCCGAATTAGCTTAGATCTGCCAGTAAAAATGAACAACCTGGAAAATTAGCAAGGTTACCTTTTTAAGATTGGGAATTCGTACCATCGGGCGAATTTCTATAACCGCAAAATCGCTGGCTAGTTGAACTTCGTTCTGATGATTACACACGGAATGCACACTTGTCCACTCGCTCACTTACTGTCTTTATATTGTTTATATTGTTATATTGTAATGCCCCACATAGTGGGTGAGTGTACATTTGGAACCCGGATGTATTGTAACCAAATCATCTCCATGGGAACTCAGCTGAGTTGTTATATCCAATCAGCCAATCACAGAGGGCCATGCCAAGACTGGTTCCCCACGCACAGAGAATCACTGAGTCACTTAGTCAAAGAAATCCTTGCTCGCGCACACCTCAAACTCCTGCTTCTCACACAAAAAACGTTCATCCTGCCACCGATGTAACCACATCATTCAAGGCATGGGACTTTGCTGAGTGTGTGGTTGTCCTTTTTATTTCTCTAAGTGATATAATGTTGGAATTAGAGCGATCTAAAAACTCTGTCTATTTGCTGTTCTCCCAAGAATGTTTGGGTGATTTTGGAATGGAAAAGATAAAGAAATTTGACATGGTTCATGTCCTTTGACTGTTCCCTGAGGCAAAACTATGTACTTCTGTGTGACAAAAACTATAGTTCTGTGACAACAACAAATTTTCCCACGTTTTTGTGAAATTTCATGAAGAGGGATTCAAATTTATGGAAGTTAGAGTGATTTAGAAAGTATTTATTCATTCTGTCTGCTCTCAGCTCCCACTCTAGCTGTGACATCACGCACTCCAGCTTTTGCCATTCATTCCAATGGGAAAATTTTTGTCCCTTTTTTAAGAATTATCCGGACACCGCACAACGAAACTCAACCAAAATTGATAGGCTTCATCCTCTGACCACTGTCAACGTGCACGTGAAATATGAAAAGGATCGGATAAGAATTGCTGTCTGTAGAGCGTTCACAAGAAAATATCTACGGACGCAGACGCGCAACGACCACAAATCCATAGTACTGCGACATCAAATCCATAGTACCCCCGGACACTCTGTCCGGGCTACAATAATACCGTATGTATTTACACAACATATGGACCTGTTAAAACAATTTCAGTGAGCAGTTTCGAGATCTGAAAACCTCAAAAAATCATCCATAAGAGATGGAGAAGAATGTTTAATGTCTTTCTCAAGGTGGTTGCAAGACCATAAGACTCAATAACTTAAGTCCAATTTATGAAGAATGGCAAGGTACAGTGAAAAAGGCAAGCTTTCTCAATGCAAATTAGAAAAATGTTATATCATTACAAAAAAAACCAAGTTAAATTGTTAGGGTTTTGTAGTAGGAGCACTCTCAGAAAAAAATAGTACCTATTTGTACCTTTAGGGGCAAAAGGCTTGTCACTGGGGTAGTACCCTCGAAGGTACTGCTGTTGTACCCTCAGAAGTGGGTACCTATTAGTTTTGGAAGATAAAAGTACCTTTTAGACCCTAAAAAGGTTCACACAGGTACCTTGAGGTCCTATAATTAGCCCTTGGGGGTACATAAGTGCTGAATGTACCTCGGGGAACAGAAATGGACTACTGCTGTACCCCTATTTCTGAGAGTGAGAGTACAAATGAAATCAACTGGACAACGAGAGATGGCTGACCTGTTGTTTTTTCAGAGGATGCTGAGTTCGCAATTTGGCATTTATAATAATTGTCAACAGCCTGTAGTGTTGAAAGTTAGTTGTTATTTACGTACTTTGTGAATTCTGTGCCAAGTTTATTCTGGGTCTGCATTTATAATCTACTGTATGTAGTTCATCTTTGCCAGTGGATAGAAAATGGTTGTTACAGGCAAAAGAGTGTTATTATCTGTCACTATTCTCTTTATCACTGGTTATAAATCTTATTCAGAAAGGGCCAAGGTGGATGCAGGCTTTTGTTCCAGCTTAGCAACTACATGTATGATTCTATTAATCAATCCCCAGAGTCTTTCTTAAGACCTTGATTTAGTATTGCATTGGAGGATGGATGCAGGTGTACTGAATATATCCATCTCTTTTTCTGTCAATTTATATTATAATCACACATCAGCCAAAAAGCCACTGACATACAAACAAAGGGGAGAATACCCTCTTTCTCCTTTGTCATCTACCCATCTACCTAATATACCCACTTCTCCAGGGACCTCTATACCACAGCCTTAATTATTAGAACCATGTGTGTGACTAAATGGTTGAGATGAAAGCCTGCATGCACACTGGCCCTTTCTGGATTAGATTGAGAACCCATGGTCTATTTAGTTTTGCCTTGGGCATATTCATCTTCCCATGGATTTTATGGATGATATATGTCTGCTTTCTGGATTTACTGCCTAAGCAACATAGTGACAGTAGCATTGAATTGCTTGGTAACCACTCTGTTTTTCTTCGCTGACTCAAAATTATTTGCAGGGGGAGGAAAGCACCGGAAAAGTTTTACGTGTTCCACATTCAGATCAGGGCACATGCAGTGCTGTGAAGAAGTATTTTCCCTCCTTCTGATTTTTTGATTTGCGCACATTTGTCATATTGAATTTTTTCAGCTCTTCATACAAACGTAGGGCAAGGAGAACATGAGGTCACAGATTGATGATGGGAAATTTCCTTGAGGATATTCTGGAAGAGAGTAGGAACAGTTTTCATGGTTCTGTTAAATAAGACCAGTCACTATCATGTTTGACTGTTGGTATGATGGTCTCATTGTGGAATGTGTATAAGCTGTCCTCCAGGAAGTCCAACTTTTGAGTCATCAGTCCACAGAATATTCCCCCAAAGGCTTGAGGATCATTAAGGTATTTTGTTAAGTGTCTAACTTATGGCGAAATCAAGAGGGCTGATGTTATCTGAGGCCAGCAAGGCCTGCAGTTCCTTAGATGTCTGCATTCTCTGATAACTTCACAGAATAGAAATTGATGCGCTCTCGAGGAAATTTGGGAACAAATTACTGATTCTTTGTGGTATGTTTCATAGAGCCAGACTGTTTAGCTATTGAGCTAAAATAGTTTTGCATCATATCAGTGATTTGTTTATTTTCTATGGTGTAAAAATCAGAATGAACTTCTTTAAGAGCAGGGATGCCATAATTTTTTCCAGGGATTGTACTATAATCATTACGTTAAAGCAGAGGTCTATTACTCCTAGAAGTGTGCAAGGACACATTGAGTGTCGAAGACGGCATTTGTCCATTAATATCATTTCAGGTGTGTTTGGGCACCTCTAGCAGTGAATCTGCAGACTGTCAGGGGAGGTGATCATGTTCGAATCTAATCGCCACAGCTATCCGCGAATGCAGTGCAGGCTGTCCACAAGCCAGTCGAGCTATAAGGCGCATGGAATCATGGGATTTTTTCATAAAGTAAATATTTTAGTCTAAAAGATGACTAATAACACCTAACAAAGCATGTGGACATTAATAGATTAAAATAGAGTGTAAAATCACACAAAAAAAGTCTGTGTCTCCACACTAATCTGATATGAGTTTTTAAGCAAACCAGCGTAAATTTATCTCCCACAATTCAGTGTGTTTTATGTTAATGAAGCCGTTGGGAATTACCGACAATTAACAAATTTCTCCGTCGGTGGGCTACTCTGCGCAGTGACGGATTTTGTGAATTTTCCGCACAGATCATGTGATCAGACGTTACATCATGTGTTATAATTGGCTGCGGGTCGCCAGTGCCATCTACTCAATCTAAGTTACCATTGTTAACTTCTAGGAGTAATAGACTTCTGGTTAAAGCTAACCGTGACGTTAGTTGACTAAGTGGTAATTTGTGTTATCAACAACAAGTTTTTAATGCGAGTTAGCAAATGAAATTTTAGAGAGATAGCGGTCTGTTAAAGTTAATCATGGGTTAAAATTACCATGATTTGAACAACCAGGCCCAGGTGAAAAAGGAATGTAAGACTGCTCATGTTACACTAAAATGCATTGAGTGACTTCAGTTCCTTGGTATTGAAGCCCCCAGACATCTAGAACTAGATATCAAAGTTAAATTTTACAATAGGAGGCATTAGAGGTGGACTTAGGTTCCTGTGGACTTGCGTTTCTTTCAGTGGCGTGCCTTCAGGTGTTCTGAGGGCCTTCAGTAACCGCACCTTTTACCAGTCGAATGCCCTCAAGCTGTTCTCGTTTTAGTTTGCCTGATTAACAATCAAACAATTTATCGACTAAACAACCAAGACCAATACATGAGCTATAATAAGAAATGATAATGAAAAAGTGAACGTCTATTGCCTATATTTATATAATTGATATGATGTGGATGGCAATATAAATGCAAAAAATCCTAAACTGTCGCTGACTTCTGAGCATTTATTTTCGCCATCCATTCTATTGTCACTCAGGTCTGAATTGTGCCTAACAACGCCCTTTAGCCGTGACTTCATTCAGAATATGGAACGGATTCTCGTGGCTTATTGCTTAATGAGCCTCGCAAACTAATTTACGCTAATCTGAGCCATCTCCCGAGCTACATGAGCGCAGAATTTATAACGCCATATTGATATTTTACGTCACCATTTATAAGCAGAAGAAAACGTGAATAATATTGCGGTGTTATGTATAACAACGCTATCGAAATTAAATTTTACTGTCATTCAAGCAATTACTCCGAGCAACTGTTGCAAATATGGAAAATTGAACTGCGAGAGGTTTAGGTTATTAAATATTGAAAGGCAAGGTTTCTGAAGGCCTTTGTAACAGCCGACAGACCTTTATACCTGGTCTTGTCTCTTTATCATTCATCAATCTCCTAATTTCACCTATGCCAGTTATTATCTCTCAACAAATGTAAGAGCTGCAAAATAAAGGCTTTATCTCCAAATCTAATCAAAAATAATTATATTACAACATCACATCCTGTGATATTTAGCAAAAAATATTGTGTAACAAGTAGTTAAGGTTATTCAATACTTGGAGGCATTTTTAATGTTTTGGGGGTCAAAAGCATCCTACATAGAGATAGTTTGGGTGGAATATATTATTGGATGACTTTAGCAGGACTGAGGAGACTTTTTTCAAATCGTGAAAATGTTTATATTATCTATCTGTCACAGCTTGTAAATGGATAACTATATTCCACTCAGAAAGTGGTGCATTCACTTGCCAACTAGCTAAATTTCCAATAACAGAATTGGCATCCCAAAGCATGAGTACATAGGATGTTATGGGTGAGGATACATTTCAGAAAATGCTACGTAGATAACATTGCTCCAATATTGATACTTTTTGGTCAAATAGGTTTTCAGCAGCTTCGCTGTTGTAGAAGACTGGACCAAGACAGCAAGCATAAAATTTCACCAGCCATTTTGGCAACATATCGACAGTGGGCTAAAAATTGCTGGCACCCCTAACAGGCAATGCACAAACAAACTAAAAAATTCTAAAAAGCATATTTATGGAGAAACCCTAAATAACAATGTGAAAAATACTGTACAGTATTAATGTTCCAATGGAACCAACCTAAATCAATCACTGATTTAGTTAAAAATCAATTTCCTCTAAGTCAAGGTTTCGCAAATAATGGCACCCTTAAGGATTATTGTAAATAACATCTACCACCATGTTATGTTCTTGTTCTGTCTGCCTTGTGTCACTTTAGTTTTGCCTTAGTTTTGCCTTGTGTCTGTTTCTAGATCCTGTCCCGCACTGCCAAACGGAATCCCCCTCATGTCTGCGTTCCAGTCCACGTTTTGTCTTCTCGAGTGCTTCCACTGCTTCTTTGCTATTGGCTGGCTGCGGTATTTCCATTTTCCTTCAGCGCTGTTCTGGTTTCGGGCCTTTCTAAGCTTAATGTCAATTAACTGTTTTTAGTTTCTAACATCTACTAACATTCACGGGAGGTGTTTTTCTTAGACAGGCACTTTACTAATATTACTAATTTAGGTAGGGTGTTGATTGTCATGATTTCCCGCTTCGATATTATTTCAGATCTTGCTTTATTTTGCTGCGTAACTTTTTCACGCTTCCTTCAATCTGCATAGTTCATTGGTACTTAGCTGAGCACGGCCATTTTCTTAATGGCCTTGTTATGTTATTAAGCCTTGTCCAATGTCTCATGTTGGGCCGCTAAAATATTTAGAGCTAATAAGAAAAGACTAACCAATCGGAGTAGACTTTAGATCGGTAATTGAGTGTGAGTACACTGGTGGTTGAAGAGAGGTACGAACGAGTTTGTTAAGTCAGCTAGCTAGAATGCATTATGGATTAGGAAATGGCAGAGGGACGGAATAAGAAAAGGAAAAAAGGAATTGAAAATGAGGAAGAAGAAAAAATATGTGGTTGGAATGAAAGTAGATGTGAAAGGATTTCGAGCCAACCTTGTGTTCTCAGATGCGCATGGGCGAGGGAAATTTGTGAAAAGTGAGGTGGGAGAGGTCCGAGTAAAAATAACTAGGACTGGGCTAGTAATTATTGAGTGTTGCTCAAGGAAGCAGAGGGACAAAGCGTTAAAAATAAAAGATTACGACGGAACAAAAGTCGGTTGTTTTTTGTTTAGAGATAGGATCCTTTTAAAGCAGGTTATTAGCGGCGTCCCTTTGGATGTTGAAGCGGAAGAGTTTTTGAAGGTAGAGGGAGTATGTGATGCAAGGAGGCTCAAAAGCCATCGGAATAGAAAGGAGAGGTACAGTAATTCACTGGTGTTAGAGTTCGAAGGGGAGATACCACAGAGGGTGTTTTTAGATATGTTAGCTATAGGCTGAGGGCATATGAGAGGGTTCCCCTGAGGTGTTATTGGTGTCAGGACTATGGGCACGTGGCAACGGTTTGCCAAAAAAGAATTCACAGGTGTGAGAGGTGTGGGAAAGATGGCTGTAATGATGAAGACTGTGAGTTGACGAAAGAGCTGTCTTTCTGTTTTCACTGTGGGGGAAATCACAAGGTGGGGGCATTTCTCTGTGAGCGTAGGAAGATTGAGAGGGAAGTGGAGCAAACACAAGCACGGGGGAAAATGTCTTATGCAGAAGCCACAAAAAGGGTACGGGCAGAAAAGGAGACTTTCGGGACAGAACCCAACAGAATGGAAGAATGGGAAAGCAAAATGAGAGGGGTGATTCCGAATCTATAAATATGGACAGACAGAGATTTTTGGCATTCATTGCTATGGTTATTAATTGTGCAAGTGAAATAGAAACCAAATCAGAGAGGATTAGGATGGTGGTAGATGCTGCCAGGGAAATTCTTGGCATTTCGGACATGAATGGGGATGAAATGCAGGGGATTTTTGCCCGGGGCTTTGGTGGGAGTCAGATAAAAGAGAATTAGGGATATTTTATGTTGATGGGATATAGGGCTATGGGTTCACTGAATTTGTTATATTTTTAGCTTACCGGCCCTATGGGCCAATAAGCTATTGTTGTGGTGTGGCGTCTGGCGTCCGGAACATTTTTAATCTTTTTTTTGGCCAGATGAATTTTCGTGTAAATTTGCAATAACCTACTACTAGAGCATACCTCCAGATGTTTTTTTTTTTTTTCAGATTTTTGATTGAATCATTTTTATCTGTTTTATGGGCCCTTGAAATTTTGGCCCAAATGTTAAAGATAGGACTGAGATATTTTAAAAAATTATTTCTCAAAAACTGCGTGATAAATTTTTTTCTAAAAAAAGCAATCAACTAACCTTGGTACCCTCAATGTACATTGCGAGCGCCATTTTGATTGAATCGACGGAAGTGGGTCTAGTGGGGGCGCTGTACTTTATGAATATGCAAGATGGCCTAAAAACTGATAACTTTTTTTCTAAATCTGGCAATCTACTCACCTTGATACACTTTATGTACAGTGCGAGTGCCATTTTGATTGAATCGACGGAAGTGGGTCTAGTGGGGGCGCTGTACTTTAACATTGGGTCTTAAGGAGAATGGGCCAAATCGCCTGTGGAAGCTAAATGGTTGCAGATAGAGATTAAGTTTGTACTACTGACATATAGGAAGTTATATATGACCTATATTTTGGCTGTGTTAAAGTGAACCTCAGATGACCTTGAAAGGTCAAACTTGAGGTCCAGCAAAATGTTACAATTTTCAAAGGCTTCTAGGCCTGAAAATATTGAAAATTGGGAACATATGTGCATTGAACACTTATAGGAAGTCATGTATGAACTTTCATTTGGTGGCCTTGAATGTGACCTTCGGCGACCTTCGAAGGTCAAACTTCACATAATGAAATTTCAATGACTTCTATCACCAAAACTATTACAGATAGAGCTTAGGTTTGTATTGTGGACCTTTAGGAACTCACATATGAAGTTTCATTTGCTGACATTGAACTTGACCTTCAGTGACCTTGAATGCCCAAACTTCACATTGAAATTTCAATGACTTATATCAGCAAAATGGTTAAACATAGTTTCGGTTTGTATTGGAGATGTATAGGAAGTCATACATGAACTTTCTTTTGGTGGCCTTGAACTTGACCTTCGGTGACCTTCGAAGGTCAAACTTCACACAGTGAAATTTCAATGACTTCTATCACCAAATCTTTTACAGATAGAGGTTAGGTTTGTATTGTGGGCATATAGGAAGTCATGTATGAAGTTTCACTGGGTGACCTTGAACACGACCTTCAGTTACCTTCAATGGCCAAACTACACAGTGAAATTTCAATGACTTATATCAGCAAAATCGTCACAGATTGAGTGTAGGTTTGTATTGGAGACGTATAGGAAGTCATATATGAACTTTCATTTGGTGACCTTCATATTGACCTTCAAAGGTCAAACTTGACCAAGAGAAAATTCAATGACTTCTGTCACTGAAAAGGTCACAGATGGAGGCTAGGTTTGTGTTACTGACATAGGAAGTCACATATGAACTTTCATTTGGTGACATTCAACTTGACTGTTGGTGACATTTGAAGGTCAAACTTGACATAGGGCGCCCCGGTGGCTCATCAGTCTAAGCGCACGTACCATAGAGGCTGTGTCCTTCCCGCAGCGACCTGGGTTCGAATTCAGCTCAGGTCATTTGCTGCATGTCTTTCCCCGTTCTTCTCCCCAACTTTCCTGTCTCTCTACACTGTACAAATGTCAAATAAAGGAAAAATTCCCCAAAAAAAATCTTAAAAAAAAAAAACTTGACATCATACAATTACAATGACTTGCATTGCCAAAACAGTCACAGATGGAGTCTAGGTTTGTATTAGAGACATATAGGAACTCATATAGGAACTTTCATTTGCTGACCTTCGTATTGACCTTCAAAGGTCAAATGTGACCTAGTGAAAATTCAATGACTTGTATCACTAAAGTGGTCGCAGATGGAGCCTGGGTTTGTGTTACTGACATCTAGGAAGTCACATATGCACTTTCATTTGGTGACATTCAACTTGACTGTCAGTGACCTTTCAGAGTCAAACTCGGCAGTGAAATTAACATAACATAACATAACATAACATAACATGAATGGCGAGAACAGGCCGTTCAGCCCAACTAGGCTCGCCAGTTTCTTTGTACCATCGTGAATATATCACTTCAGATACTCAATGACTCAATGGTATCTAGCTTTAAGTCAAGTCTGCTCTTGAAAACTCCCAAGGTCTCTGCCTCAACAATATGGTCTGGCAAGCTGTTCCACACTGAAATTACTCTTTGGGTGAAGAAATATTTCCGAATATCAGTGCTAAATTTACCTTTAGTCAGCTTCCATTTGTGACCCCGAGTTCTGCTAACAACACTTGGTTGAAGGAATCCTACATAATTCACTTTGTTAATCCCTTTAACATATTTAAAGACCTCAATCAAATCACCCCTTAGTCTCCTTTTCCTAAGACTAAAGAGATTAAGGATCTTCAGCCTTTTCTCATAGCTTTCATCTTTAATACCCGGAATTAGCTTCGTGGCTCTTCTCTGAACTTTCTCTAAAGCCTCTATGTCTTTCTTAAAGTATGGTCCCCAGAACTGTACACAATACTCTAGATGTGGTCTGACGAATATGTTGTACAAAAGAAGCATCACCTCCTTGGATTTGAACTCAATACTTTTGGCAATGTATCCCAGCATCCGATTGGCTTTTTTAACAGCTACGGCACAATGGCTAGAGCCTGTGAGGGTTTGGTCAACAATCACTCCCAGATCTTTCTCTCTTGTGAGCACATTCCAGTTTAAAACCTCCCATGAAGTAATCCCGTCTAATGTTTTTATTACCTACATGTACTACTTTACATTTCGCTACATTAAATTTCATTTGCCACATTTCTGCCCAATTCTGAATTCTATCCAAATCATCCTGAATCACTTTAGTGGACTCTAAACTATTTGCCAAGCCCCCAATTTAGTATCATCTGCAAATTTCACTAATCTGCTCTCAATATTCCTATCAAGGTCATTAATGTAGATGAGGAACAGCAGGGGTCCCAACACCGATCCCTGGGGGACGCCACTCCCCCACCCTACCTAGCTCAGATGATATACCACTGACCACCACTCTTTGTGTTCTGTCCTGCAACCAGTTATGAATCCACTTCAGAATACCACCTGTAACTCCAATGGAGCTCATTTTAAAAATTAGTCTCTTATGCGGTACTGTGTCAAATGCTTTCTGAAAATCCAAATATATGATGTCATAAGCCCTGCTCTGGTCATAAGTCTTGGTGGCCTCTTCAAAAAATTCCAGAAGGTTTGTCAGGCATGACCTTCCTTTACTGGCCATGTTGGCTATCCTCAAGATATTGTTACGTTCAAGAAATAAGTCCAGCTCATCTTTTATGATAGATTCCAATATTTTGCACGCAATGCAAGTTAAACTGACTGGCCTGTAACTACCTGGCTCAGTACGGTCCCCTTTTTATATATTGGTATTATATTGCCCTGTTTCCAATCATTTGGTATTTCTCCAGTTTCTAAAGACCATCTAAAGATGGCAGATAGCGGCTTAAAGATGATCTCACTAACTTCCCTGAGCACTCTAGGATATAAGCCATCAGGACCCGCCGCCTTATCTGCCTTTAGTTGATGCAACTTGTCTAATACGACGTTATCCCTAACCTCAATTTCCGCTAAATAATCTTGAGCATTGGACAAGCCCTCTGGCCGAATAAAGACCCGCTCTAAGGTAAAATTCTCAACAAAGTAACCGTTTAAGGTGTCCGCAATATCCTTATTATCATATAGCAGCGATCCATTTTTATTCTTTATGCACTTAACCTGCTCTTTGACTTTCCTTTTTCTGCTACAGTACTGAAAGAAGCGCTTAGGGTTAGTTTTTGCCCCCTCTGCAATTTGTAAATTACAATGACTTGTATCACCAAAATGGTCACAGATTGAGCCAAGGTTTGTATAGAGACATTTAGAAAGTCATATATGAAGTCCATTTGCTGACCACAACTTGACATTCTGTGACCTTTAAAGTTCACAATTGACATATTGAATACATATTGACATATTTCAATGACTTGTATCACCAAAACTGCTTCAGAGCTTAGGATTGTACTACAGAAGGTCTTATAAATGTATGTGAAGTTTTATTTAGTGACCTTGACATTGATTTTCATTGAATCAAATGTCAAACTTCACATGAAATTTTCATAACTTGTATCATCGCTATAAGACTGCTTGCCGGTAAGCTACGGCAGTGGTTCTCAAACTCAATCCTGGGGGACCCCTGTGTTTATTTGTTTATTTGTTTATTTATTAGGATCCCCATTAGTTGATACCGAAGTAGCAACTACTCTTCCTGGGGTCCTCATATAAAAGCAATACAAAAATACAGTAGTAATACAAAATTTATACATTACCCCCCACCCCCCCATTCCCTCCCACCCAGACCCACTAAAAATTTGTGTTCAAATTAATTTGCCTTCACTCATATACACAAACAAATTTACATTAGCAGCCATCAAAATCTTTTGCTATTCGCATATTCCAATTATTTATGATACCAATACCAACACAAATAGTACAATAATGATTCCAATACAAATGAAACAATAATATTAAAATATTATATTTAACAGGCAGCCAGTAGGTTCTTTTAGAGTTGGTCCTATTCAATTGACCAAACCCATTTTTTAAGCATTTTTTAAAACTTGCTTTACTGGAGGATTTTTTTGGTGTACTTGGTAATGTGTTCCAGTAAATGGAGGCTCTATACATCACAGTTTTCTGCATTGCACTTGTTTTTGGCATAGAAACTACTATATGACCTTGTGTTGCTTGTCTTGTAGTATAAATATGTCTGTCATTGATATATAAAATCTTAGCATATAATTCTTTGGGTCTAGCTTGAAACAAAATATGCCTTAAAAAAATGAGAAGATTGCACATTAACCTCTCCTCCACCTTAAGCCAAGAGAGAGCATCATGCATGCTATTAACACTAGTCCTGGGTGAACAGTGAAGAGCTAAACGTGCTGCTTTGTTTGAGTATGCTGGTTTTCATTCCAACCACAATTGCAATTCCAGGATTTTAACAAGCTGTTAGTTTTTCTTAATTAGATGCTTTTGATCTTCAGAGAGGTAACTTACCATCTTAATCTATAGAATGCCAAACATAGCTTTGCAATGCCCCAAAGATGACCAATTTTACATTGTGCTCATTGCACTATAGGCAAAAAATTTAAGAGGTAACAGATCGATAAGATTAATTTGCCAACTTAATGACATAACAGGTAACTCAGTTAATTGCTGTATGCAAAACAATTGGTAATTTTTCCCTGATAGTTCACCACAAAACTGGTGGGCCTCATTATCATTGGCATTGTTATTACATTCTTCATTATCTTCTTGATGGTTAGGGATGATGGCCAGGTGTACATACCAATTAAGAGCCTGCTGATTGACCTCAGTCTTTAATTGCATTGTTTATAGTTACCTTTCTTCATGTATATTGAAATCAACTGTTTGAAATTTAATCCAGTGAGTACTACATTACCATAGAGGATAATTTTTTCATTGCATACGTAGACAATTCTGGCAGGATGTGATTTAAGAGTTTAAGTAATCCCACAGTATAAGCTCCTAGTTTGGATAATTCACATCTTGTTAAAATACTGAGACTGCCATTGTGGTTGGAACAAAAACCAGCATACACAGGGGTCCCCCAGGACCGAGTCTGAGAAGCACTGAGCTACAGGACCCTTGGTCCTATTTTTTTTTTAATTAAACCGAATGTCAAGTAAATTCCGCACTCATCCTGAGGTTGGCGGTAATACGCCTAGATGCGTCAAAACTTCCGTAAAACTCAAAAGAAGAAGAAGAATGTCTCATGTTCACGCTTTGTTCCCTCCCTGTTCTGCTCAGGTGTTCCTCATTCTCTCATCAGCCCTGTACCTTCATATTCTGCGGAGGCATTCCAGTTGGCACTAAGTCTGTTGTTTCCATATTGGTTCTATGCCTGTTCTCATGCCGTGTGTTTCATGCTCTTGATCATATCATCGAGTTTATACTACCCTATTAATTTCAGCTCATTGAGTGTAGTTTTTTGTTGGCTTTGTGCCCTCCTTAATCCCACAGTTTTTTTCAGTTTGGACTTTTCAGCTTTTTAAGTGGAGTTTTTTGTTGGCCTTGTGCCAACCTTTTCCCTTGCATTATTTCTGTTCATTTGTGAAGTTTCTGTTGGCCCATGTGCCTTATTTGTTTGGAATCTTTTGTTCAATAAAAATCATTCTTTGGATTTATGACTTGCTACTGATGTCCATCCGCGAACATAACATCACGGACCGACTATCAGACAGCAGCGAGATGGACCATTGTCTTGCTATGCAAGAGGCTATTTTATGGAAAAATATTTGCTCATTTTGAATTTGATGCCAGCAACATATTTAAAAAAAGTTGGAACAAGGACAACAAAAGATCGGAAATGTTTTATAATGCTAAAAAAATGCACATGGTTGAATATCTCACAACTAATTATATTATCAATGGGTCAGTGACATGAATTGGTATGAAAGGGGCATTTCAGAAAGGTAGAGTTTTTCAGAAGGTGGTGTGGGCTTCACCACTCTCTGACAGACTGCATGGGAC
Source organism: Gymnothorax javanicus (assembly GCA_029692085.1). NCBI lineage: Eukaryota > Metazoa > Chordata > Actinopteri > Anguilliformes > Muraenidae > Gymnothorax > Gymnothorax javanicus. The sequence goes on from CM056193.1 coordinate 149,594,240, forward strand.
AATTGTTCAACAATTTAAGCATTAAATTGCAAAGAAACTGGAGGGTTTTAATCATCTATGGTATGTAATATCATAAAATTAGAGAATCCAGAGAAATTTCTGTGTGCAAGGGTCAAGGCCAAAAACCAGTATTGAATGACTGTGATCTTCTGGCCCTCAGGTGGCACTGCATTAAAAACAAACAGGATTCTGTGGTGGAAATCAATGCATGGGCTCAGGGAACACTTCTGAAAACCATTCTCAGTGAGCACATTTTGTTACTGCATCCACAAATGCAAGTTAAAACTTTACTATGTTAAGCAAAAAACCATAAATAAAAAAAAAATCCAGAAATGCTGCCACCTACTCTGGGCCCAAGCTCATTTATGATGGCCTGAGACAAAGTGAAAAACTATCCTGTGGTCTGACTAATCAAAATCTGACTTTTGTTTTGGTAATCAAGGATGCCATTTCCTCTAGGCTAAGAAGGAGAGGGAACATCCAACTTTTTTTTATCAGCGCACAGTTCAAAAGCCAGCATCCATGATAGTATGGGGGAGTATTAGTGCACGTGGCAAGGGGAACTTGCACAACTGTGAAGACAACATTTATGCTGAAAAATATGTTCGGGAGCAACATATGCAGCCATCCAGACATCTTTGTTTGGCAAGGCTTTGCTTATTTTAACAAGAGAATGCCAAACCACATACAACATCATGGATCCATATTCAAAGAGTCTGGGTGCTAAAGTGGCCTGTCTGCTCTCCAGACAGGTCACCCACTGAAAAGTTTGGTGCCCAAATATGACAAAAGAGTCTGCAAAAGTGTTGAGAAGCAGACATCTAAAATTAAGAAAGAATGAGAAAACATTTTGCTCTTAAAACTACAATAATTGGTCTCCTCAGTTCCAAAATATTTACAGGGTATTACCAAAAGAAGAGATGATTTAACACAGTGGTAACATGGCCTCATCCCAACTTTATTGAAATGTGTTGCCCACATCAAATTCAAAATAAGCAGATGTTTTTCAAAAACAATAAAATTACTTAGTTTCATCATTTGGTATGTTGTCTTTGTACCATTTTCAATTTATTATAGAGTTCATATGATTTGCTAATCATCGCAGTCTGTTTTTATTTACTTTTACACAACGTCCCAACTTTTCTGGGAACATGGTTATATTTAAAAATTCCAAAGATATGGAACTGTTGAAAACCTCAAGGGTAGAGGACACAACTGTATATTGCCCCCCTGGAAACTGAGGACGATGGTGAGAGAAGCAACAAAATTCCTCAGAATCACTGTGAAGGAATTGCAGGCTTGGTGGCATCTTGGGGTCCCTATGGTTTCAAAATGTACCATAAGGCGCCACCTCCACATCCACAGGCTCTTCGGAGGGGTTGCCAGAAGAAAGCCTTTTCTGACCAGAAAACACAGAAGCAAGCGCTTGGAGTCTGTCAAATGTCATTTACATTATTACTGGTGCTTTGGTCAGATAAGACCAAAACTGGATGTTTCGGTCAGATACAGCATCGGCATGTTTAGTGTGAAACAGAGATGCATACAAGGAAAGCACCTCATACCCACGGTGAAATATGATGGTGGGTCAGTCATGGTTTGTGGCTGTTTTGATTCAAGAGGTCCAGGGGCACTGGTTAAGATGAATAACATAATGAATTCCACCAAATTTCAGGATATTTTGGCTGACAGTTTGGTTGTCTCTGCCAGAAGGCTGGGACTTCGCCATAGGTGAACTTACCAACCAGACAATGACCCAAAGCATACCTCAAGATTCACGCAGAAATGGTTCCATGACAACAAAATCAATGTTCTGCAATGGCTATCTCAGTCGCCAGACCTCTAGCCAATGGACCTTTCCGACTTACTCCGACCAGCTCCACCCCCCTTAGTTACTGTTGCTATCGGCCCCATGCAATGCAGCTAAGTTCCTCATTGAGAACAGTGCAGCAGAAGTTTGAGCATCACTCTCTCACTCACATTCAGAAAATATTGCAATTTGTTTATTACCGAATGCGTCCAACTTGTTTGGCAAAGTTGTCCAGAGTGGCCTTAACTATTTTAAACAAGGATATATCCATGAAATCAAAATTTTTAACAGAACTGGTGGAGATGCAAGAGTCACAGCAAAGTTCTGGCAATCAAAGCAGAAAAGCCAAACACTCCATAAATGGCACATTGAGATCAAATCGGACAAAATGGTGGAATCGTGCTGTGCGTATAAAGCAGGGTAAGTAGTTTTCATACGTTTGTTGCTATCACTGAGTTAAAAATAACACTGGGTCCAGTATGCTGTCTAACATCAGTTGGCCAAGAGCCAGACAGTACGCTAGCTAGTAAGCCTGATTCGAGCCTAGTGGCCCATCGGGCAAGTGCTTAACCCCGGTTTCATGGCATGAAGCGACTAGAGTATTGCTACTCCCCCTGGATGGGATGCCAGTCCATCGCAGGTACTCCCCCAGCTCTTAGTCAAGTTTCACTGACTATTTGCTGGTACCCATTTATACACCTGGGTAGAGTGAGGCGTGAAGTGGAGTGTGGGAGTGAAGTGTTTTGCCCAAGAACACACCGCAAAGGCCATGGCCGGGGCTTGAACTCAGGACCTTTATGTAATGCAGTGAACCCTAAAACTAGCTACATTAGATATAATGGAGTTATTAATCTAACGTTTGTTATATCGGCGTTTTCCTCCTAACCAATTTCGATGACAAGCTAAATTTACTTATTTTTGGCTAAGCGACTGATATTCTGTATTCGATTGTAGCTAGTTTGCTGGCTAGCTACCGAGCCAAAGTTTCTAAGCAGATTACAACATGCCATTACAAAATCCTTCACCATCTGGCACAATGTTTTATATTATCTAGTGTTGCGAATGCCTGTGCTGGGTGGCAACTAGGAATCATGTTCTCAGCAGAATAGCTACTGGTTTGTAGCTACATCTGGTATTGCATGCAGAAGTCCGCTGGGGAAAAAATATCCTTTGTTAACTTATACATCAATGATGCCGTTGGTGTAATTCAGTCTTCCCAGCAAAACCTATGCAGAGATTGTTGGTAGCTAACTAACTACTGAGGGCGAAATGGCAAAAAAAATTTCATTTTCTTACCTTCGAGCTAACACACCTTAATCCATCGCAAACACTTTTCCAACTGCTTTTTTGTCCTTGGAAAAAGTATTAATTGAGCTCTCTGTTGCCGGGCGGGGAATCCATGTCAGTATTACACATTCCCCAAGCGCATTTAAGAACCATTTTTGGTAAAGTCAAACACCTCTCCTATTAAACACAGCTCATGACTACATTGAATGTGGGACAATATGGTGGTGCTGTCAGGGTAGGCAAGACCTTCTTAAGATAAGGCAATCTGATTGGTAGTTATTCTACACTTGACTGACAGGTTGGAAAAGTCCATTGAAAAGCTGTGGGCTGAGTTGAAGAGGGCAGTTTATAAATGCAAACCCCAGAATGTGAAGGATATTGAACGGATGTACTTGGAGGAATGGTCCAAAATCCCCCCAAATGTGTACCTTAACCTCGTCAAAAATTACAGGAAAAGACTCCATGCTGTTATCCTTGCTAGCGGTGGTTGCACTAAGCACTAAATGAAGTGTGCCGATTATTATGAAACCTTGATTTTGTTGGAATTTATTTTGTATTAAAAAATTGTTATGATTTTGATTGTTTTCGTGAAAACATTAATAAAGTGTCACACAGTAAAGTGTTGGTATTCGGACTGAAATATGTTTGAACACATTTAGCTGCACATTTGGGCAACTTTGCACAGAAACTTAAAACTGGATGGCAATATCTGAACATAAATTAAATTGCCTCGTCAGTTAGTCACACAATGCAGTCATGATGGCAGTAGGTGTCACTTGCCTTAACTTTGTCATCCTTCTGACTCACGCCTAATTATGTCCATTTTAATTAAAAAGGTTCACAATGAAAATAAATATTCATAACAATAAAACTGATAATTCCCATATTTTCCATCACCATAGCAAAATACAATAACTGCATAAGCAAAGATAACTGTAACTAAAGCTGAAATGGTTTTATAGGAAATAAAGGCTGCCTAGGGAGAGGTGTGATGAGAATAAGCCAGAGTATTTCATTGAATACACAAAAATAAAGTATGAGTTATGCAAGAAACAGTTGTGAAATGTTCAAAGTAATTGTGTTTAAACTTTAAGGTGTGTTTAATGTACAATGTCAGTAAATGAATCTAACCACTGTAGAGACCAACAATCCGCCTTAAAGGGGCACTGTCCCAGCCGAGCAAGCATGGTAAATTTCAAAACTTGGTTAATTTCTTCCTGTTTGTCACAAGTACAAAATTGCCAGTTAATCATTGTATTGTGGGTGATCATAGCTGTTCAATCCAAAAACAAGTTATTTACTATAGGGGAGGACTTATAGAACATATTAGTTCAGCTTTTTTTTTTTTTTTTTTTTTTTAACATTCATTTTGCTTGCACATACTTCTTGTATACAGCTATGTCTGGCCACTGATACTGGCAAGAAATGTATTGTAACCCTCATGGAATCTCTACTTGAAGCCAAAATGGAAAAAAATCTCAGGTATTCCAAGGAAATATATTCTCACTTATATGGAAACATATCAAACTCACTCAATAAAACTGTGGACAGCTTAAAAATCTCAATTTGATGACTACGTAGCCTTGGCCATGTCAGTGCCCATTTTAAGTCTGATGTAGCCATTGTTCAGCAGCACTTATCAGCGACATTCAATCTACCACTCCCTTGAAGAGTTAATGAGTATTTTCAGAATTTTATTTATCACTTTTCAGCTTTTGTTTCACTTAAAAGCCCTAAAAGCCCTAAATATTGTGTTTCAAGCGTGTTTGTAATGTACAAGTTTCAATTGAAAATATGATTGAAATAACAGTATTTTCGGCTTATAACGGCTAAGCTCCAGACCAGTATTGAAACTTAACAGCTACTAGGTAAGTGTGCAATTTTAAAACTGCATCTAAAGGCAATAAAAGCATGGGACAGTCTCAATTTCTGTAATGTAGGATAAGTGTGGCATCCAGAATTATCATCATTCCTGACTGGAAAAGCACTAAAACATTATAACAATAAATAATAAAATTACAGAGAAAAACTCAAAATGACACTTGTGAGAAATACTGTGCTGTATGAATGTTTCAACATAACCAAAATTATTTATTCAATTAAAAATCAGTTTCCTTCAAATCAAAGTTTCACAATTAATGGCACCCATAAAAATTATTGCAAATAAAATCAACCAAATTTAAACCAGGAAGGAAATTAAACATATCTAAAAAATTTTCATCAAAAATTTTGAGGAACCATATTGTGTCAGTACATTGCTTCCCGTTTCACAAGAGTATAAAATGAGGTAGCATTTCATCCTGGACCATAAACAAAACTGACACTGCAAATAACTTCAAGTGGCACAAGCTAAGAAGTAAATTGTCAAAATTATTCTCAGTTGTCAAAAATCAATAGTTCAAGAACTATTAAAATTAAAACAAGTGGTGCCAGGCACAACAAACCCCACCTCTCGCATATACTTTCACGTACTTGTATGAAATTCAATAAGGATTTATTCTGGGTCAGTGGCAATCCCTATACCGAATTTGGAGTGAATGTGCCCATTAGTTTTGCCGCTAGAGTGTTAACAAACAAACAAAGAGACAAACAAATGCACAAACACAGAAACACGCGAACACAGAAACAAACCGAACCAAAAACAATACCCCTTGCCCTCACCCTTCGGGTGGGGCAGGGTAAAAATTAAAATCAAGCTATTTTGGGACTTGGAAAGAATGGTCAGGGGAAAGCAATCCAAAAGTGCTGCACATCTGTGAGAACTTTTTCAGCTGAGCTAAAGTGAACGCTCAGTCATATGTAGGTGACAGATTATACAAAAATGCTCAATAATTTCAACTGCAAATGTGGGTCATTTTGATGATATTTAGATTCAGATTTTATTTTTTTGGAGATTAAAAAATGTTAATTTATTTCTTAATCAATCTCTTGAATCATGAAAATGTGAGAATGAACAAAGTTTTGACTGTACATTAAATGATATACTAATATTTACAGTGCCGTGAAAAAGTATTTGCCCCCTTCCTGATTTCTTTTTTTTTTTTTTTTTGCATATTTGTCACAATTAAATGTTTCAAACAAATTTTAATATTAAACAAAGATTACCCCAGTAAATAAAAAAATGCAGTTTTTAAATGATGAGTTCATTTATTGAGGGAAAAAAACTATCCAAACCTACCTGGCCCTATGTGAAAAAGTAATTGCCCCCTAAACTTAATAACTGGTTGTGCCACCCCTTGGCGACAACAACTGCAATCAAGCGTTTGCGACAACTGGCAATGAGTCTTTCACATCACTGTGCAGGAATTTTGGCCCTCTTCTTTGCAGAATTGTTTCATTTCAGGCACACTGGAGGGTTTTCATGCATGAACGACCTGTTTAAGGTCATGCAACAGCACCTCAATCGGATTTAAGTCCGGAAGTTGACTAGCCACTCCAAAACCTTCATTTTGTTTTTTTAAGCCATTCAGAGGGGAACTTGCTGATGTGTTTCAGATCATTGTCCTGCTGCATAACCCAAGTGCGCTTGAGCTTGAGGTCACAAACTAATGGTCGGACATTCTCCTTCAGGATTTTCTGGTAGAGAGCAGAATTCATGGTTCCGTCAATTATGGCAAGTCGTCCAGGTCCTGAAGCAGCAAAGCAGCCCCAGACCATCACACTACCACCACCACGTTTTACTGTTGGTATGATGTTCTTTTTTATGAAATGCTGTGTTAGTTCAACGTCAGATGTAACGGGACGTACACCTTCCAAAAAGTTCAGCTTTTGTCTTGTCAGTCCACAGAATATTTTCCCAAAAGTCTCGGGGATCATCAAGATGTTTTTTGGCAAATGCGAGACAAGCCTTTTTGTTCTTTTTGGTCAGCAGTGGTTTTCGCCTTGGAACTCTCCCATGGATGCCATTTTTGCCCAGTCTCTTTCTTATTGTTGAATCATGAACACTCACTTTAACTGAGGCAAGTGAGGCCTGCAGTTCTTTAGATGTTTTTCAGGGTTCTTTCGTGACCTCCTGGATGAGTCGTCGATGCGCTCTTGGAGTAATTTTGATTGGCTGGCGACTCCTGGGAAGGTTCACCACTGTTCAAGGTTTTCTCCATTTGTGGAGAAAACCTGCTGGAGTCCCAAAGCCTTAGAAATGGCTTTATAACCCTATCCAGACTGATAGATGTCAATGACTTTGTTTCTCATCTGTTCTTGAATTTCTTTGAATCACAGCATGATGAGTTGCTTTCTGAGATCTTTTAGCCTACTTCACTTTGTCAGACAGGTTCTATTTTAGTGATTTCTTGATTCAACAGGTCTGGCAGTAATCAGGCCTGGCCGAGTCAAATCTTGACTTTTTATGTCTAAGACTTTTTAGTAGAATGCTCTTCAAAGAAATTAATTGCCTGACCTGAATCCTGTTGAACATAAATTTCACTTGATGAATGCAAAACTGAAGGCAGTACGCCCCGAAGAACAAGTATGAACCAACGAAAGCTGCAGTGAAGGCTCTGAGCATCACCAGGGAAGAGACTATAGTGATGGCCTCGGGTTCCAATCTTATTGCCTCCAAATTCCAAAGATCTCAATTCAATCAAGCATCTGTGGGATATGCTGCAACGAAAAAGTCTGATGAGCTGGAGCTCCACCTCGAAACTTGCACTGCACGAGACTTCAAGGATTTCTAATGTATTGGTACCTGTTACCTGAGGTCATCTTTTGAGGTCTTGTAGAGTCCTTGCCTTGGTGAGATGAGGCCGTTTTGGTGGCATGCAGAGCACCAACAGCATATTAGGCAAGTAGTCGTAATGTTTTGGCTCATCAGTGTCTGAGTGTGTGTGCACGTGTTTCTTTTTTTATTTGTTAATTCTTTTCAAAAACAAACTTTTTTTTTGCACAACTCTGGATAAAGTACTGGTAATGCATACCTTTCCAGGAACTGGAAAGAGTTAATTGGTTCCATGCATCTGAGTAAGGAATCCTCTGGAATTCCATGGTCTTGCTTTATTTAATTAGAATCAAATGGGGGTCAGTATTGCTGACTTGAAACCCCACTGAGTATTTGGGAGGCCTTGTGGGGGTGTTATACCTGAAACATTAGTCAGCAAGACAAGAACCATATTCTTTAGCAAACAATCTGTAACATGATGTGTCATCACAAGGACACTGAGTCCAGCTACGCTGTACTTCTATAAGTTATGCGCAAAATTGTTTACAAAGATGGGACTGATTATGATACAATAATTGTATGTGGCCAATTAAACTTCTGACATCTCTAACTGGCAAAGCATTTCCCAGTCACAGTTCTCTCCGCTAATGCTGGCACCCTTTGTAAATATTAGATAAGAGGCCATGAGAAGATGTGGTTGATCTAAATCCTCCCAATCTTTTAGTAAAAATATTAGCCATAATCTAATGTTGAACTTGAAGAAAATGAATGATGGAAGAAAAAAAAATTATTTTCTCAAAATAAAACTTTTTCATGAAAATGTGTGCCAGAATAATAGGCAAAAAAAAAATTAAAAATCCCCAAATCAGAAAAGCAGTGATTAGTGAATTACCTTTGACCTGTATTGAGTTGAAAGCACAACAGCACACTATTTGAGGTTTCACTATATTCATTTTATTGATTTTTTTCAAAATAAACACATTTTTGATTCCCACAACATATTTAAAAAAAGTTGGGGCAGCGTAGTATTTAGTACATTGTGATGTTCCTTTTCACAACACTTAACAAATGCTTAGGGACTGAGGACACCAAATGATTAAGTGTTTCAGGTGTATTTTTGTCTCATTCTTCCTGCAAACAAGTTTTGAAGCATGCAGCAGTACAGGGTCTTTGTTGGCGCATTTTATATTTCAAGTGCCACATGTTCTCCACTGAGGGCAAGTTGGGACTGCCGGCAGGCCAATCTAACAACCACACTCTCTTCTTCTGTAACCATGCATCTGTAATATATGCAGAATGTGGTTTTGTATTCTCCTGTTCAAATATGCATGGGCTTCCCAAGATAAAGTGGTATCTTGAAAGCAGCATATGCCAGGGTACTTTTCAGCATTGTGGGTACTAAATTGGCCTGCCTGCAGTCTGGACCTGTTTCCCATTGAAAATGTGGTGCAAATTATAAAGCACAAAATAGAACAAGAGGTACTCCATGAGTGCAAACCTCCGTCAAGGCAGCACAGTCCAAATCTTGCTGAGTGGGAGCAAGGTTCAGTTATCGCGTCATAGGATTTCAAGATGGCTGCCATGGCAGCCATATTGTTTGACTGATCGCGGTGAAAATCAGTAGGGTACCTGATGTAATAACGACCCACCCACAAAATTTCAGAGATATCCGTTCATGATTTTTTGAGTTATCTTGTTCACAAACTAACAGACAAACAAACGGCACCGATCATATAACCTCCTGCCAACTTCGTTTGACAGAGGTAACAATGGAGACAGCAGAGTGTTCACCAACTGAATCATACATCAACCAAGAATGGGTACAATTTCCACTTTTGAAACACCAATAATTAGTGTCCAAAATTCCAATACATTGAGGTTTTATAATTTAACAAAAGTAAGGAGTCTTTTTCAGACTGATAATTAAGAATATAATGAACGCTGTAACATGCATCTCTTATCTTAATGCCCAGAGGGTTCATATCAAAATTACTTTTTATGCTCCATTACAGGCTATCATTGTGTATGCTGCACTATATTCCCGTTAATGTACACTACACTGCATAGCTATACTGTGCATGTATAAAACAGATCCCCTCTCAGCAGTTGGTTAAAAATCTTTGTGCTGACGGTGTAAACTACTCATGTGATATTGACTTATGGAAAAGATTTGAACAAACCTCAAGGAGAGTGTTAGCCCAAAGCAAACAGAAAAACACTGCACACATTACAAAGTGCAAGATTATAGGATTCTATGCCAACAAGCAGGGACTATTTATAAAACTGTACCATAATTTCTAAATGGTGTGTATTTTCCTGGTTTTTGGTCAAAGTACAGGCCTCAAATCAATAAAACCACCAAAATCACCAAAATAATGGGGTGAAATTGATGTAATTGAGTGATTGCTTCAGTGGCCTAAAATGGCTCAGGAAACTTCAAATTCATTACCATTCCACTCTTTTGTGCCTTTTGTCTAATTTTATCTTGCACAAGACAGTCATAATGGCAGAAGTAAAGAAAAATTACTCGGCACATGGACAGATTAAAGGCTTTATTAAAAGTGCAAATCGGGACCAACGTTTCAGTGTCAGTGCATGGACACTGATAGATGCACGGGCATCAAAGCTTAAGTCCCAATTTTCACCTTAACCCATTGAGCCCAGTATTATATAAGGGGGTCATGACCCCCCCACGCTGAATTACTGTGAAGAGGAAACCGATCGTAAACAAGGTCACATCACAACTGAAAGCCATGTGGTCAAAGTCACATTAAGGTGGCCAGTTTTACGGCATTGCGGGTTATTGTACGTTCCCTATGCAGCTGCTAAACCTACCTGTGGGGTTGAAAGGGTTAAATAAAGACCTTAACCCTTTCGTGGGCTCCATTTGCTTTTTCTGTTTGAATTGCACCGAGCATCCTGTTCCTGAGAGACACCAGACTGCCGAACTCAGCTGAAATGCAGTGAAATTCTCCTGTTGTGCATATGGGAAAAGTATTTGTGTATTCAATTCAGTAATAGTTTTGAAAATGGCAGGACCAGACTTCTACACTCCGTAACATTTTAGATTTTCACTCACCAAACACTTTGTTAGGTACTTGGCACAACTGCTTATTCGTTTAATCAACCAATCGACCAGTTGTGACATTAGCGCAGTACATAAGATCAAGCAGATACAGGTCATGAGCCTCAGTTAATGTTAAAATCAAACATCAGAATGGGGTAAAAATATGACCTCAATGGCTTCAACTGTAACATGATTGTTGGTGCCTGAGTGGCTGGTTTGAGTTTCATTAAAACATCTGATCTCCTAGGATGTTCGCACACAATAGTTTCCTGAGTTTACAATGCATGGTTTGAAAATCAAAAAATATCCAATGAGCAGTGGTTTTGTGGATGGCAACACCTTATTGATGGGAGGAGACAGGAGTGGATATCTGGACTGATTTGAGTTGTCAGAAAGACTATGATAAATGGCAAACACTCTTTTCAGCTGTGGTGAGCATAAATGCAATGCATCTCTAGATTCTCAACAGGTAAGATTTTGAGGCAGATGAGCAAAAGCAGCAGTAGACCACACTAGGTTTTACTCCTGTCAGCCAAGCACAGAAAACCAAGGCTGCTGTGGGCAAGGGTTCACCCAAAATTTGGTAGTTGAAGTCATTATCATCATCATTTCTCGCGTGGCACAATATCTACCCTGGGGCGCTCCTATTGGAATGGAGGGGGAAATCTGACATCCAACAGTCCCTGGTACACTGTTTTTCTCCATCACTGTCCTTTTTGCTTGTTGGATATCAACACCCAACAGTGCCTAAACCTTCGTCCACAGTGTGTCTTGGAGTGTACTTAAGTTGTAGGTGGTGGCTGAAGTCACGGATGGGGAGCGTGTTGGTGATTTCTCTCAGTCACACACTGGATATTTTATAGTTCCAGTCCAGTTCTCCATCCACTTGAGTTTGTGGATCAACATTTTTCACTCATTCTTTCCAGCTGGGTGAATTTTTACGAGCATATGCCCCTTTCATAATCCTCCTCAAGAATCCACACCACATGGCCTCTACTTTATCCAGTTCACTTTCCATTTAAGCCCATGCCTGGATGCTATACAAAAAGCAGAAGCATACGAATGTAGTCAGGCATGCCACTGTTGATGGTTGTATTCGATAGTCTGAATACATGCTTCAGCTCCTTCTACCTCTGAAAAGTGGTCCTAATCCTGGCATATAGGAAACGCCAAGTATTCATTTCATCATTTGTAATGGTATACCCACGATACTGAACACTTTGTACATTCTTGATTTTATTACGACCAATAGTCAGCAAGCTCTCTTGATTTCTGAACACTGGAAAACCTTTGCCTGTTTGAATAATCTTGATTTCAACATTGACATATGATGGTTTGGTCAAAATTTGGCATCAAGAGCATGCATCCATGGATCCAACCTGCTTTTCATCAATAGTTCAGGCTGGTTGGCAGATGTCCAACAGTAGGTGGAATGTCTTCTTGGCCCAGTTTCTGTCCTTTAATACCAATCAATCAATCATTGAATGCCACAACTAGAGTATTGTTGCTGATGAAGCAAATTCCTTTTCAGTCACAATTTACCCATCCTTTAAAGGCTATTTCCAAAATAACAATGCACCATGTCACAAACTGTTTCAAGAACATGGCAATAAGTTCAGTGTACTTCACTGGTTGCCCCAGTCCATTGGCGTAGATTTGGGTAGGGATGGTCGGGCTGTGTCCTAATCAACTTTCAGAGGTAGCCTAAACATCCTGACCAACTTTGGATCTGTGGGGAAAATGAAAGAAACGCGGAATTGTAAATCTAACATGATCCAGTCCAGTTTGCGGCTTTGTCCTATTCATAGATAGTCAGAGGTCCAATTTGAAGTGTTCTCAGCTGCAGTTGCGTTAGTGACGTTATCTCACAAAAACAACTTGGCATATGAGGATGCTGAATGACAGGATTGCAAACTGGCTAGCTCACGTAACTATATATCCACTAACTTGGGTTTCAATGTCTACTCTACTTGAACTGAGAGGGTTTCGAGTGCGTACCAAGATGCTTTGTAGCGGTTAGCGAAGGTTATGGAAAGTGAATGAAATTCAAACAAGTGTTGCCACTAAACGTGGCCATGTCCCCCCCCAGGTCACGGAAATCGACTGGGGTCGGCGTATCACACTAATACACATTGACGCCAAAGATGAATGAAATCAGTCAAACCGTTCTTGAGATATCGCGTTCACAACAGACGGGACGTGACGGACGGACGGAGCTGAATACTATGTCCCCCGCTCCACTCGCTACCGCGGCGGCAGGGGACAACAATTGTCGATATTCAAGTACTTGATAACCAGTGGCAGAAACTCCGGAGGTCCAATTGCGGCCGAGCCCAAGTGTGATGGGGATCCGTGCACAACTAAATTCTCAGCTGTTGAAATGTAAAAGCAATATGAGCTCTAGGAACAGACAGATAGTACACTCAAATGAAAGTGATAAACTGCAATATTTGGGTTACAGTTATGGTAAAGTTGTAGCATTCTAAATGACAGCAAAGACAAATCTCAGTTGTGGGGGGTATCATTCATAAGATTTCAATCTGTCAGTCTTTAATAGTCACGTAAATTTAAAGGGGCCTTCAATAGATAATTGATGTTTTTTTTTTTTAATTGAAAGAGATGGTGGATAGGCTGCATATTTTGTGTTTACATCATGGAAAATATCCTTTTACTGTTTTCTTTTTGTGGAGATTTATGGGAAATTTCATGACCGATCACATTGACATTCTTGGAAATGCAGTCATCAAAGAACAAACACAAAATAGGAGTACAAAAAGAGAGGAAATTGAGGCGAGGGTAATACTGCCTAAAATAAATGTCTATTTTTGCCTCCTTGCATGGTGTTCAGCAGTAAAACACCTGAGGAAAATCAGATGGCAATACGTTAGCTAGGCTTGATGCTATATGGCTAGCTAGCTAATTAAGGTACTCCTGTCCTTTGGTGTGGGACTTTATTTTACATGAAGCAAGATCATGGTTTCCTCCTCGACCATTTTGGCAACACAAGATGGTAACTAGATGTGAGTACCTAGCAAGCACCCACTTTTTATGGAGTTCAAATGGAATTTGAATTTGAGATTTAAGATCTAGGCTCCTAGAATGCCTTTAATGAAGAAAAAAATGAGTTTTTTTGCATTCAGCAAGTAAATTGGGATGGTCTGAAAATGTCAAATAATGTTTCTTCTTCAAAAATATTCCAAGTGTTATAACTTTTATCAAACTTATTTGCAATGTCGTAGGATGTTAGGCAACACAGAAACTGTGCAAGGCATTTCCAAGTCTAATTTGTACAGCCGTTAATTGTGTGACAGGCATCAAACATAACTATCATTAAATCGCTATCTAGCTAGCTTGACAGCGATATAACTAGCTAACAAATTACTGCATAATGATTGAAACTTTCGCTAATAATACTTTATTACATGATGATATGTTGTAACTTCTAAATCGGGAAGAGTATTTCAATTGTTTGATATTGTTAAGCTTTGTAGTTAATGTTCATGACATAAATAACAGTAAACTTGCATTCAAAAATCAAATTAGAAGTATTTGGATAAAAAATAGATAAAGTGTATGAACATGGCATCTATCTACGAAAATTATGGAGGCACCTCAATTAGCATCATAAGAAAACAAAGAAACTCTCATTGGATAATCTATGTATATGCAAAAGGCAGTATTTGCACTCAGATTATTGCAAAATTTTTTCAGCTTGCTCGCTATGCACACTTTTGTTACATATGTGTCCCTGACAACTCTCACATTGAACCTACACCCTTGCACCAGTCACAGGATTTAAATCTAATAGAGCACCTTTGGAATGTGGTAGAACAGGAGATGCACACATGCATGTGCAGCCAACCAAATCTGCAAAAATTTTGCAGAACAATCATGTAAACATGAACTACAATCTCAAAGGAATGCTTCCATTAACTTGTTCAATGAAAGAGTTAAAGCTGCTATAAGAGCAAAGGGAGACCCAAAACAGTCCTAGCAAGGTGTTTGGTAAGAGCAAATGCATTACTGGCCACACTTTCTTTTATATAATAAACAATGTGCTTGGAAGTCAAAATTTCCAATTGCCATTGTGAGGCTGAAAATTTCTATCAAACTATATGATATTATCCAGGCATTTATTATTGGTGTGTGGTTCAGTAACAAAGGACCTGTACTAATACTGCAGCAGGCACCCTGGTGGTTAACGGCCAAGCAAAGTTTGCAAAAGGAGAACAGGCAAATCAGAAGAATGCATCTTCCTGGATACAGTAAGAAGTGCATGAAAATGAGTTATTTTCCAAGTTCCCATTCACAAGAACATATTTATTTGTACTAGAGATGACACCGTACTTTCGGACAATGAGTCTCATACTCCAAAAGAATGTGTAAGACCCAACTTACAGTATTAAAATAGAAATACTTCATTTCCAGAATGGTTACTTTTTAGAAGCAGAGTCCCCCACAATAGCCACTGGTCATCAGTTCTGTGTGTTTTGATTACGAAACATCTTCAGGCAACAACATGAATGGTGGAATTTTTAAATAGAGATAACACCATAAAAATTATCCCCCCGCAAGAAAATGTTCCAGTATTGCAAAAATATTTAAAGTGAATTCAAGCAGTAACAAACATAAAAAGCTGCTTCAGGTAATATTTTTCCTAACTGTACAAAATGACACCTTCAAAATCTTGTTTAAAATGTAAGCACAGAGTTTTTTTTTTTTTTTTTTTTTTCAATAAATGATTCATGCAAAAGCAAATATTGCCTTACCTCTATACAGTCTATTCATTCCTTTTTGCGTGCAGACAAGAGAATAATGCCCCAGTCAATGCTGTTTCAGTACCATTACATATACACATTATATTGACCGCAAAACTAATGACGTCATTTTGTTGCTAGTGCTTTTTACATTGTTTTATTATTATTCTTTCATAATAATTATTACAATAGACCACTCCCCTTAAGCACTCTAACTAGCAGCAGGTATATTCAAAGATGTGCGACCAACAGGATGGCACGAATGTTCTACATCTCTTCAGTAATTAAGAACCCAACTCTTGCGCAGGCAAGTCTTAAAAAGGCATGTGCTGAAAATAGCACTATTTTTCCATTGCAAACCATGGTTTCTGAATGGTTTTTCTACCTATACAGCTGGTATGCAATACCTTCTAACTACATTTACCGTGACCAGTCTTACCATACTGCTCTCCAGCCGAGCACTCACCATGAAGGTTTGATAGAAATGCATTTTCATGTACATTATGCATCAATGGCTAAAACTGAAGCAATTTCAGTGATTAATACAAATCTTTAAAAATGATAAATGAAGTAAAAAAAATAAAATAGAAAATGTCTGTGAAAGGTAATGCAGCAACAGACATATAAAACAGTCATACCTGTACCTCCAAAAACATTTCAACAGTAACAAGAAAACAAACAGGTGCACGCACGCACGCACGCACACACATACAAAGAGCGCAAACACACTCACACTGACCTTGGTAATTGACCTTGTGAACAATATAGGCAATGTGGGTGACTGGCACCAATTCCAATGTGCATCTAGACTTGGAAAACCTTAAACGTCTTTCACATTTTCAGAGCAATTTGAGTCAACAGCTTGGGATCTCCCGTGATCAGGAAAGGATCAGTGCTTGAGACATCACAAAGTTCATTGTTTAGGGAAGGCAGAGACATGAAGGATCTCCATGCAGCTCACAGAGATGAGAGCGCCTGTGATCTGCCGCCATTGCCTTGTAACAGGGGTTTTCATCCTGTCTAAAGCAAGATGCAGGTCCTGGATCATATCTCTGTAGCTCTCCCCATAGTGTGAGCTCCACGTGTACAGGAAGTCGTAAGCAGGCTTCCACATCGACTGCGTCAAAAGACAGGAAAATACAACATGTAATCATATTTAAACAACACAACACACAAAAGCCCTGAGCATATCAATTTGGCCAAATCAGTCACAGAAACTCAGACAACAATTTATATGAGCTCCTACCATAGCAGTGAGTCATGTTACTACAAGAAACAGCAAGCAAAAATTTGCAAATCCATTTTGACCTGTTTACAGTTGAAAAAAGATAATGTTTGAATGCATCAACCTTAATATTTTTTTGAAAATGATATCCATTTCAAAATCAAAAGACCACAACAAGCTCCAGTATAGTTCAGACAGGTGCAAGTTCACCACTGAGTAACATCACCTATCCTTAGTCATTTGTCACCATATCAATTTTGCCTTCACAGATGTGCAAGTGGTCCATGCCGACTGCACGAATGGAGGCACAGACCATGATAATTCCTGGCTTTTGAACTTGTTGCTGATAACAGCCGGGATGGTCCTTCTCGTCTCTGGCCCCAGGAACGTGAAGTCCTTTATTTCCAGAAACCATTTGAAAGAAAGATGGACTCATCAGATCACAGCACTCCTTTCCACTTCCCCGTCAGCCCATTTTAGAAGAGCTCAAACCCAGAGAAGTCAGCAGAGCTTCTGGATGGTGCTGATACATGGCTTTTTCTTTGCAGAGTGGAGTCTTATCTTACATTTGATGATGTTGCAACAAACTTCTCTGACACAGGTTCTCTGAAGTATTCCTGAGCATAGGTGGTGAAATGTCCATTGCAGAGGCATGTCATTTTTCAATGCAGTGCCATCTGAGGGCTCATAGATCACGCGCATCCAGTATTGGTATTCGACTTCGTCGTTTACACAAGGAATTATGCTCTAGTTTCTCAGGATTCTCCAAATCTTTTCAATATGTTGTGAACTGATGGCGAGATCCCCAAATTCCGTGCAACTGCACTGTTCTTGAATTGTTTGACTATTTGCTCACTCAGGTTTCTGTAAAGCTGCAAACCTCAAACCATCTTGTTCGTAAATGACCAAGATTCTTGATATTTTGATAGAAACTGCTGCTCAGAGCTCCATTACACAAACGTACAGTACTGTGCAAACGTCAGAGGCACCCAGCATTTTTTTTTAATTATTATTATTTAAACCTGGCTTTAGACGTTTACTTTTTGTTCTCCATATTAGTGTTGCTCAAGATTTAAAGTGAAATTGAAATTCCAAATGCTAATTAAAAAAATAGTTTTATAAATAAATATCTGTATTTCATTAAAAACAGTTGACACAGACAATTAAGTCTTGACAGAGCCCTGATCTCAACATCATCATGGCTGTTGGCTATTACTTGGAGGGACACAAGCAGCTGAGACAGCCTGCAGAAGAGCGGTGGCAAGTTTTCCACTCTGCATGGAGCAAGCAAAATGCCAATAATCTTTTAAAACTATAGGACAACAGGACTGTGTCCCTAGGTTTTAAGCAAAGCATAGTCACACCAAGTATTGGTTTGATTAATTTTTAACAGTTTACAGCTGTGTCTAGTACATTTCTCAGTTATTAGAAACTTTTAATTTCATTAGTTTTGCAAGCATATTTGACCAATAAAATTGACCAATGCCAAATGTGCCAAAGATTTTCGCACAATACTGAACATGAATTGCTGCTTTGTGTTTCTTTACTCTCTTTATCTAATTTTTCACAAAGTCTTCCCTTAAGTAGGTTCAGCGTCAGAAAAAGCACTTTACTTCACGTTGTAGGACAATGTCACATGCATATTCTGTATCTGCTAGTTGCTGTGATTCACTGAAGCCAAATCACACTTACCAGTATAGTGAGAGAAATATTCAAACTCAGGAAATTTTGTGTTCATGGCCTCAGAATTGCATCAAATGAAAAATTTCTAGATTTTTCACATCATTTTGTACACATTTCCCTATATTTCAGCAGTACATGTTTGGGATCATTGGATCTCCACTAGAATTTAAAATAGGCCATAAGTTTCAAAGGTTTGAATACAGCAGCTGCGTTTTACGGATCCATAAGTGGGTCTGAAGGTTTTGTGGGGTTAAGAGGACGCATGCTGCTGATTAGCATTTAGGTTTTGTCCACACCAGTATCTGAAGCGCTAACTAAGCAGACTCACCTGGGGGATGACCTCTCCATTTTTGCTTCGGTGTGGAGCCTCATAGCCAGCTATCTGAGCTGTCGACAGTTTCCCAAGCTTCTCAGCAAGCTCCCTCCACCGATACCCAAGCTCCACAGCGGTAGAAAGAATAACGGTGCTTTGAGCAATGCGTGCTACAAGGGGTTGACAATCCATCTTCAATAGTCCCTACACAAAACAACCACACATTATTATGACTGGTCTTGTGAGATGGTGCCAATGGTTTGTTTTTAAAATTGTCAGAACAATACGCCTACCAGTAACACCTGGAATATAATACATTTATTTTCAGAATTAACTAGGATATAGTAGCTGTTTTATTGTAACAAATACTGCAGAATTTTCCCCCGTTGTTTGAATATATTTTCGGGGATCTCATTTGTTTCGTAAGTAACGATTTAGATTTTTTAACACTTTACATCATATGATTTTGCATTAGCGAGAATGATAAAGAAAACCGCTCACAAAGCTACCACCATGCATGTAACGCTAATTTCCAAGACTCACAATGATGAGCTCATGCTGGAACTTCTTCCGACTCTTCTCAGAATGGCAGTCCTCCTTTAGTTTCTCGAGCACGCAAGCCACTTTCTCAGCCTCTGTTCCTACACGCTTCCAAGTGATCTCTTCTAGCAACACATTGGAATACCCAAGGGCCTCAGCAAAGCCCCTCCAGCTAGATATGTGTTCAGTGATCAGGGTCTGTATACCAGAGTACATGTATGTCAGCTTCTTGAACGGCAGTGCAATGTTATCCAGCAGTGCCTGTGTGGTGAGCTTCACATCAGAAAAGTCAATCACTTGATCCTTGGGGATGATTTTAATATTCTTGGAGTGAACAAGGCCCACCCTCCCTCGCAGAAAGCCAATATACCACTCCTTGACTTTTGATTGTCCCAGTGACCTTACTTTTGCTCGGGAGAGGAGAGCAACAGTGTCCCCCTTGAAGTACTCCAAGAGGTACTCCACTCTTGGCTGACGAACTACTGCTTTCAGCGCTACCCCATACCACTGTACATTCACAGCTCTGTCTTGGAATTTTGGGAACTGTTGAGCCATTTCCTCCGGAATGGGTGTGGACCGTGGAGCTTCCCTCTGTTTGTCCAGTAATTTTTGCCTAAACTTATCAAACCTACGTGGAGTGGCCCCAGGGGACTGTACATCGAAATGGGCCAACTGGAGTCCATCCGAGTCCTTCACGTCTATACCCAATTTAAAAGCTACCATTTCCCCACTATTAGCTTTGGACAACTCAAATGGCAGACGGAGAACCTTCCCTGTTTTGAGGTTATCTCGATTGACATCTTTTGTGTGATCGCCAGCTTTGATCTGAAACTTTGTATCAACAGGAGTAATTAAAATTTTCAGATCTTTCAGACCATTTGGGTTGAACTTGCATTTACCCCAAAGCTGCAGTACAACTGGTGGCAAGTTTTTATTACCCCTCTTAATATCAGAGAAAGGTAATTTGGGTGGAATTTCGCTGTGACAAAAAACAACGCAGGCGGCTTTGAAAGACGGATGAATATGCTTTGGCCCATAAACCCCAACCGTGATTAGTCGGTCCATGTAGTCCCAAACTGAAGTGGCAGGTGGCTGAAGAATCGTGGCCTCTGCTGCCGCAATGATGTACAAGCGAGATTTTAAGTCCTCCAGCTTTACTTGTAACATGTTCTTATATACGTAACAGTTCTTCAACTTCTGAAATGGTCCCTCTCTCCTATGGGAAACCAAGCATACAAATGTGGTCATGACCTGGCTTAAAGGGTCTTTCTTGATCTCCCCAGCAATGTTCATCTCCAGTGAAATGCATTCCTTTGTGTTGAGATTGCTTAGACTCATTTCCAAGAGTGGACTCACAGTTGTCAAGATATCGCTGTTAAGTCCAGGCGGTGGATCAACTATTGTTTTCAGTGTAATTTCTTGAACTTCACCAGGGGGAACATGACCCTCTGGAATATGTGCACTAATGCTCGAATCATGAAGCTGTAAAGACCCACCATTTTGCCCTATTTTGCAAGATATTTGAGTTTCAGTCGCCTGAGTCTGGGCCCAGCCTGGACTCTGACTCATGAGGCCCAGGTCAAGGCATGACCTTGCTAGCTGCCTATGACTTAGCCATGCCATCTTGTAGGCTTCCTTGTCATCTTTCAGCCATTCAAAATCAGGATTCAAAAATGGACTTGAAGAATTCAAGCCATTCTCCATCTTGGGATCCTTCTCATGGACCTCTAGAATGTCTGAAGCACTTTTCCATCTCCCAGAACTCCTTATGCTCTTCTGCTTGGAATTCAATGGCAGTCCAAAGCCGGCTTCATCTGATGACATGCTAATGGAATCAGCATTATCATCGCCGAAAATGGCCATGGGATCCTCTTTCAATATTGAGACATTTGATATCTTGCCATTTGCATCTGTTCGGACAATATCATCCAAGAAAGGGTTTGAGCCAGACAAACCATTCCAAAATGGATTTCTGGTTTGCGACACATTCCGGACTTCAGGCTGTAATATGGGCCAATCAGAATGATTCCTCCCCTGCCATGCAATATGACTGCCTGAAAAATAAAAAAAGGCAAAATGTGTTTAAATAAAATCTTAAAATTACAAAAATTACATGAAGTAAATAATTACAAACCCAAGGAAATGTCACGCGATCTACCACTTGTCACACCAAGACCATTTGTACCAATGAAGACCAAAACATGTCATGAAAAATGATACGGCATTCTTCCTCAAGATTTCCTCCAAATATTAATTTTCTCAAAATGCAACTATGGTGTCCTCTCAGAGGCAAGGAAAGGGATCGATAAGGATTGCAAATTGAGCTTTACCACTCAAATTGTTATGAAGAGGTCCATCATCTAGATCAATGAGGGTGCCCTCAGATCTGCAACGCGCAAGACTCCCCACACGGCGCGTTGATGTAGCTCTTCTGGCAGCCATCTTCAAACCTGTGAAAATCACTGGGCATCAAGAAAAACATAGATATAGAGAAAAAAGCCTGAAACCCAGGTCATAGCTTGTCAAGTTTATTACACCCCTGTTTCCAAAATTGGGACGCTGTGTAAAATGTAAATTAAAAACAGAGTGCAATGACTAGTAAATCATTTAAACCCCATACTTAATTGAAAATAGTACAAAGACAACAACAATAAATGTTGAAACAGAGAAATTTAATTATTTTTTGAAAAACAGTTTCTCATTTTCAATTTAATGGCAGCAACACATTTCAATAAAGTTGAAACAGAGCCAACAAAAAAACTGGAAAAGTTGTATGATGCTAAAAAAAAAAATACACCTGGTTGAACATCTCACGGCTAAGTAGGTGAATTGGCAACAAGTCAGCTACACGAGCGGGTATTAAAAGGGCATCCCATAGAGGCAAAGTCTTTCAGAAGAACAGATGGCAAGGGCATCACCACTATGTGAAAGACTGCATGGGTAAATAGTTCAACAATTAAAGAATACTGTTTCTCAATGTAAAATTGCAAAGAATTTGGGGATTTCATAATTTGCGGAACATGACCTAATTAAAAGATTCAGACAATCCAGAGAAATCTCCATACAGGATCAAGGCCGGAAACCGATATTGAATGGCTGAGTGCTGCAGGCCCTGAGGCGGAATTGCATTAAAAACACCCACTGTCAGTGAAAACAGTTTGTCACTGTAAACACAAAACTCTACCATGTAAAAACTAAGCCATATATAAACAACATCAAGCATTAGTACCTAGTTAGCGGTTCATTCAAGTCAATGGGATGAATAATTCCCCAGCTAGCATGCTAGGGCTTTTTGCCATTGAAGTAATAAGTTATATGAGTAACTGTTATCGTAGAAACTAAAATTTATTACACTGACAGTCATTAAAAACTATGAGAGAGAAATTTCTGTATGTCTGTACTTGTAGGGGGGTTGGGAGTATACCCTATGGCTTTATTGATGTCTTAGTACTCGGGCACTTGAGAAAATGATGAGTTGTCATTTTGTCACGCTTCATTGCACGTGTAAGTCACTTTGCAAAAGTGGACCAAATGCAGTATGAGCAAAACACAATGTGTATATGCACAATTTGAGAAGTGGTTTGGAAAGCCTATATAAAGGCTCAAAAATGGCCACTATTGCTAGTCTAGTGCACGTCCTAATGCCACATCGATCACGTGAACAACGTCTCGGGGCAATGGGTATGGTGGAGGCCAGGTTGAGCTACAGTGAGGTAGTGAGGCGTATGGGCTGTACACAATCCCACCATCAAAAACCTGATTGACCGCCACAACATGACAGGGTCAGTTGAGGACAGGCCATGCCCAGGGCGAGAGAGAGTGACAACTTCCAAACAGGATCGCTACTTCCGGTTGCAGCACTTGCGGGACCGGTTTCGCCGTGCCAGTCGCACAGCACGGGGAACATCCGGAAGACACAACCCCTGGATCAGCAGCCCCACTGTGCGCAGACGTTTGCGGGAAGTCAACCTCCAAGCACGTCTGCCTTTCCACGGTAACGTTCTGACCAGGGTCCGATGCCAGATACGACTCAGATGGGCCAGGCAACACCAGAGTCGTCACACACTGGTCGTCTTTTCTCAAATGAGAGCCGCTTTTGCCCCGATCACCCAGATGGTCGGGAGTGTGTGTGGCGTTGTCATGGGGAACAGTATGCTGAGTGCTGTATCCGGGAGCAGAATCTTCATCCGGGTGCCAGTGTAATGGTGTGGGCAGGAATTGTCATGGTTTGTGAGGTGTGCGTGTTGATTGGACTTTTCTTTGCGGCTCTCGTCCCAGGATGATATTGAATTCCTGGGCCATCAAATTCTTTACCCAGCTGGTTGATTGAGCTGGGGCGGCGCTTTCCCAGAATCTATATAGGAAGGAAGTCCAGCACGCCTCCTTCGCTAGAGTGTCTGTGTTTAGCTTTGCACTATAGCCGAAGATATCTGTAGTCAGGTTTTGTATGACTTTCTATCTTCTAATTATTGGAGTTTCTTCTCCCTTTTTCTATCTCGCTTTGCTTCCGTGGTTCGGACTATTATACGTTCTTTGGAAGCGCGAGTACTTGCATTTGGTCTATATTATTCTCTCTGTTTGTACTGTGTTCGTGCTACTCTCTTTCTCTCTGTCGTTGCGCTTGGCCTCCGTATACTACCGGCCATTACAGGAATATCCTGCAATTATCGGACACCATTAGTGGTTGTTGAGGGCAACGTCTCTGCTCATCTCTATATCGACCAGATCCTGCAGCCTCACACCATCCCATTCCTGCAGCAGCACCCCGACCTCACGGTGTTCCAACAGGACGCCCGCCCGCACTCGGTACGTGTGACCCAAGCCTACCTGCAAGCCCAGGGGGTTGATGTTTTGCCCTGGCCGGCCTATACTCCGGATATGAACCTGATAGAAGACCTGTGGGACCACCTTGGCAGGCAGGTTGGCAATTGGGTTCCCCAGCCTCAGAATAGGCAAGCTGATCCAGGCACTGCAGCAGGAGTGGGAAAGGATTCCACAGGACACTATACGCCGACTAGTTCGGAGTATTATGCGCCAACGAATCACCGCCTGTATCAACGCAAACGGAGGCCATACCCGATACTGACTGTTGTGACTTTCATTTTGGAAGGTGCCGTTTTGTTTTGTTGTTTTGGATGTGCATAACTTATTCTTGACACTTTTGTTTGTTGTTTTTTGAAGCCAACATGCTAAACAAAATATCCATATCACAAAAATCCAGTTTTGGGTACCAGAATAAAAATTATGTCGAAAATTATGGTCTCAAAGTTTTTAATGACTGTCAATGTAATTTAATGGTGAAAAGCATTAGCATGCAATCTAGCTAATTATTCATCCTACTGACTTGAATGACTTAAATAGACCACCAACTAGAAGCTAATGCTTTTTTTTAATTTCCCTAATAATACAATGCTGATATTTGTATATACATTTATATATTTCTTAAACTGCAACCCCAATTCCAAAAAAAGTTGGCACATTATCGAAAATGCC
Source organism: Gymnothorax javanicus (assembly GCA_029692085.1). Lineage (NCBI taxonomy): Eukaryota > Metazoa > Chordata > Actinopteri > Anguilliformes > Muraenidae > Gymnothorax > Gymnothorax javanicus. Next base: position 149,619,066 of record CM056193.1, read on the forward strand.
AATAAAATAAAAAATAGGACCAATACTCCTGTAGTCCAACAGCCAAAGATAGAGAATTCAGAAGAACTTTGTAAATTTTTGCCACAAAATGGCACTTTCAAGGTCAAAGGTCATGATATCAAATGAAGGCCCTTATATGTACATTATAAATACCAAGTATATTGTCAATACTTTCAACACTGAAGGGTAACAACATCAATATGTGTAAACGTATCCATGTGGTAAATTTGAGACTTTATAAGGTCATACTACTATTTTCCAATTGAAAGACATGAAAGAAATTGTAATTATGAATATGATGAGGAGCACTACAATAGCAGAAATAAAAAAACATTGTTGGAAAAATTTAGTAGACCTTGTCTGTAGCATGCTGCATTAATATCAAGTCATTCTGACAGGGTTTCGGAGAAGAAGATTTTTAAAATTTTCCACAATATAACCTAGGGTTTGACCTTCAAGGACACTCAAGGTCGAAGATCATGATACCAAATGAAAGCCCTTATATGACTTCCTATCTGTCGTCAATACTATTTATATCGATATCTCTACTTGATTCAATGTTATGGCGCATTGAAATATGCCCAATACTGTGTACTGTATTTGGGATAATTCAAAATGTAAAAAATTAATCAAACATTCAAAAGTCTAATTTCAAATTCTCCAGACAATCTTGATAGACCTTGTCACAAGAATGCTCCATAAGAAATATCAAGTCATTCTGGCTGATGGTTTTCGGAGAAGAAGACTCTTGAAAAATTTGCTAATAAGGACAATGACAGACGCCTGAAACCACATCGTGGCAATAGTCCATTGGTACTTCGTTCTGGCCATTGGAGTAAAATAAAGTGATTTGAGAAGTCTACCTCTATGTTGAAAACACTCAAATAAGACAATATTTCATGCTGACTTCTGAAGCCAATTGTTTATTGAAAATATAAACTTATTTTAATATGTTAATAGCAAGAGACTCCAACAAAGTTAGCACAGTGAAACTTAGGACAAATTATAATGTGACAACTTGCAGCTATAAGATGATGTTAAACAGGTGAGCTAATCATGTTATTGTATAAAAACAGCCTCCAAAAAAGACTAAGCCTCTCAAGAGCAAATGTGGGTTGATGCTCACTAATTTGCCAATAAATACAAAAGCTTAGAATTCATCAATTTGAGAACAGTGACTCCCACACAAAAATCATATCACCCTCTACACACCACATAAGAGAATGAAAAGATGAATGTGATTAAATCTCAGGGCAAAACTAACAAGGCTGTTAATTTCTGAATGCGCGTCATCTTTGATCAGGTAGACATCGCCGTCTTTGAATATTGTTACACGGGCTTGGAAATACTTTGGAAAACCTCTGTCAGTCAACAGCATTTGTTGCAGCCTCCAGAATATGCCTCCATACCAACAGTAGTCAGCCCAGAACCAAAACAAGCAGGGGGAGAGTGACAGTAGACAGTTGATCCATTTTTGAGAAATTGCTAGATATAGTTTGTTTTTGAGGCAAATTGCGTGGTTTACAACCCCAATTCTGAAATAGTTGGGACAAAGTGTAAATTGTGAATAAAATCAAAATTCAATGACTTTCAAATCACACCAGCCAGTATTTTATTCACAACAGAACAGAGATAAAATAGCAAATGTTGAAACTAAGAAATTTTACAATTTTATCAACAAAATGAGCCAATTTCAAATTTGATGGCTCCTACAGGTCTCAAAAAAGTTGGGACAGGGGCCTGTTTACTAGGTGTAGCATCCCCTCTTCTTTTAAACACAGAGTAGAGGCGTCTGGGCATTAAGGAGACAAGTTTCTTGAGTTTAGCCATTGGAATTTGATCCCACTCTTGTTTAATACAGACTTCCAGCTGCTGGAGAGTTTTGGGTCTCTGAAGGACTTTTCGTTTTATTATGCACCAAATGTTCTTAATCGGTGAAAGATCTGGACTGCAGGCAGGCCAGTTCAGCACACGGACCCTTCTACTACGAAGCCATGCTGTTGTAATAGCTGCAGTATGTGGTTTTGCATTGTCCTGCTGAAATACACAAGGCCTTGCTTGGAATAGATGTCATCTGGAGGGGAGCATATGTTGCTCTAAAACCTTTATATACCTTTCAGCATTCATGGTGCTTTTTAAAACATGCAAGTGTCCCACACCATATGCACTAATGCATCCCCATACCATCAGAGATGCTGGCTTTTGAACAGAACGCTGATAACAGGAGGGGTGGTCTGTCTCCACTTTAGCCCGGAGGACAAAATGCCCATGATTTCCAACAAGAATGTCAAATTTGGACTCGTCTGACCACAGGACACTTTGCCACTTTGCAACAGTCCATTTTAAATGAGCCTTGGCCCACAGAACACAGCAGCGCTTCAGGATCATGCTCAACAATGGCTTTCTTTTTGCATGATAGAGTTTTAGGTGGCATCTGTGGATGGTACAGCGGACTGTGTTTACAGACAGTGGTTTCTTAAAGATTCCTGGGCCCATTTAGTAATGTCAATGACTGAATAATGCTGGTGAGTGATGCAGTGGCGTCTGAGGGCCCGAAGATCACGGGCATCCAGTAAAGGTCTTTGGCCTTGTCCCTTATGCACAGAGATTTTTCCAGTTTCTCTGAATCTTTTGATGATGTTATGCTCTGTCGATGATGAGACCTTCAAAGCCTTTGCAATTTGACATTGAGGAATATTGTTTTTAAAGTATTCAACAACTTTTTTACACAAGCCTTCACAGGTTGGAGAGCCTCTGGCCATCTTTACTTCTGAGAGACAGCCTCTCTAAGACATCCCTTTTATAGCCAATCATGTTACACACCTGATGCCAGTTAACTAAATGACTTGCTAAATGTTCTTTCAGCTGATTCTCTTATATATTAATTGCTTTTTCAGCCCTTTTTTGCCTGTGTCCCAACTTTTTTGAGACCTGTTGCAGCCAGAAAATTTGAAATAAGCTCATTTTGTGGATAAAAATGTTAAATGTCTCAGTTTCATCATTTGAAATGTTATCTATGTTCTATTGTAAATAACATATTGGCTCATGTGATCTGAAAGTCATTGCATTTTGATTTTATCCACAATTTACACTTCGTCCCAGCTATTTCGGAATTGGGGTTGTACATTTCCGCAGACATGTAGTGCTTTTTGGGCTATATTGTAAATATATACTCATATAAAAGGATGCAAATAACCTCTCATCAAATTGAGACTGATCGAAATCAATGCTATGCTGCTAATTAGTCAAAGTCCAAACACCTGGCTATCAATCATAGCCATCTGATAGATAATGAACAATTCAAAGGCAAAGTAAATGATCATGAGGAAAACCTGCATTTTATTAATGCTTAAGAAAGAAAAATAATGAATGCAAACCAAGTTAGGAGCCTATTACCTCAATGTTTAATGTTGTCTCTTTTTTAAAAATGAGCTGCTTGTTAAAATTCTTTTACTGCAATAATGGTCAGAGAAAAAAACCAGTATACAGTTTGGGAACCACTGCCTTAGTGTGTTCAGCATTGCGGGGAAAATACATCGTCACCCCCTCTAGATCCCTTCTTGGGCCAGAAAAGGTTAACATGCCAGTTTTTCTGACAAAGAATACGAAAAGCACTATCGCCAATCGCCAACGTAGTCTTGACCCCTTAGTGACGGGGAGCCTTACGCCTGCAAATGCAGTGCTGTAGCCAGAACTGAAAATTGGTGGGGCCCAGAACATCCCTTTACAACAATTATTAGTCCTGGCTTGTACTCAATCATTTATGTTTTCCAATTATAATAATAATTCATTGGCAATAGAAGTTGCGAACTCTCTCACCATGTAATGTATCGGTGACTAAATAATTGGCTAAATTCAGAAAGGGAAAATAATTTACTCAAAAATAGGCCTATGCTTTATGAAAGACAAACTGCTCTGAAACTTCCGCACAACCTTTTCTGCACATCAAATGATTTAATTTGCGCTTCATGATCGTTAACTTTGTTTAAATGAAATAAAAGACCATTTGAAATGTCTATATGCAATGTCATAGTTTCCGACCCCTGAGAAAAGAAAAGCTTGAGAAGTCCAGAGTCATAATAGGTTTACATGTTACTAGTGGTGAAATATACCGTGACGCACATGAAACGGAAAAACCTTCCATGTACAAGGACTTCAATTACACGTGAGAATCTCCAAAATATGCGTTGATTGAAAAATGACTGATCCGTGTTCGAATGAAATATCGCCTTTCACCCTCGGTACAACGTGGGTTGTATAAAAAGAGGGTCTCAGCAATAAATATAATTTTGTTTGCCGAATTAATATTTTCAATCTTCACTTTTGTTATCAAGTGTAAGATTACTGACTATGGCGTGAAAATGTGATACGCCACTAAAAAGCGTGAGACTCACGCCATATGCGCAAGGGTTGACAGATATGCAATTTTGAATAACGCTGATTTGAATGCATCAAATTACGTGTCCGAATGAATGATTGTCGTCTTACCTAAACAGGGAGAACTAGCAACACCTGACAGTGTGGAGTGTTCTCGGAGTGAATCTATTGTAAATTATGAAAATGATTGAGAACAAGTCAGGATTAATCATTCTTTTAAAGCGACGTTCTGTGTCCCACAAAAATTTCAGTTCTCGCAACGCCACTGTGCGAGTGCCAAGTATACCGAATACATTCTGGGTCACCAGCCCTTCAGCTGGGAAATGCGTATATGCGGGAAAGAATACGAGGGCTATTATCTCGTGTAACACGCCAGTCGGTGCAAAAATAATTCTGACCGCGGTACGTATTCAGCTACCAGCACCGCTGTCCGTGTATATGCGGTTCCTGTCACTCAAGAATTTTCTTTAATTATGATAACCGTGTTGACTTTGGCCATTTATCTTACATGACGCTATGCCGTGCAAGGCACTGAAGTTTTCTAATGTAGCCTATTTTTTCCCTTTTTGAATTTATTTCTCATTTTTTGTGTTGCTAATTTCACTTTTTACTAAGTATAGGCTACAACTGTGTAATTTATCTGTTTTTTTATACGACCACATGGCCAAAGTCTATCCATCATCATATTTGTTTTTTGAATAAAACTTGCATGCATATTATTAGCAAATTTGTTACTGCACTGTTTGGATTGCGGCATCATGTGCTCCTATTTGCCAAATTCACATAGCCATACAGGTTCTATTTAAGTGATATTTAAATTCAATAGGACTGGCAGTAATCTTGCCTGAGTGTATTTAGTGAAATTGAACCCAAATATCAATTAAATTTATTTAACTGGTTGACTTAGTGTCTACGGGGGTGATCAGTTTTTCACATATGATCAGGTAGGGTAAAATAGCTTTTTTCCATCAATAAATGAAATAGTAATACGAACAGGTTGCACAAGGCACATAAGACCCCAAGGCTTTGCCATTATGTGAAACAGATTGGAATCTTTGGGAAGGAGCATATGAATACTTGATAGAAAGTCTACAGGTCGCAATGACCAAATTTGAACAATGTATTTTTTGCATTATTAGCATAAGTAGGTCTCAGTGACTAAATTGAACAAAACTCATTTTGGCATAATTACCGCCTACTATGGAAGCCTATAGTGGACAATATTCAAATGAAAATGTAATCCCACTATTGCATTATAATTTTCCACTTATGAATGAGTTATTTGAGACAATATTAAATTGAAAATGCATTAATCCAATTATCACTTTCATTTTCACATACACATATGGGAAATCTATGACTATATTCAAATGATAATGAAAAGCTGATTGACATTTAATTTTCAAAGTCATGCTCTGCAATACAGTGGACAATATTCAAATGCAATGAGCAAAACAGCACCCCCAGCCTATTGCATTTACATTTACATGTCATCACGCTCTTTTAGGGTCAACATGATAATGAAAATGCTGTTTTCTAATCACTTGGAAATAATAATGATATAATAATGATGACGACATTTGACATTTCATTTTCAAAGACTTATCCTGCAATACATGGGACAATATTCAAACGCAGTAAGGGAAACAGCGCCTCCCAGTCCATTGCATTTTCAAATACATGTCACCACGCTCTTTTTGGGACACAATGAAAATTAAAATGCAATCTGTCAGCGTCTCATCAAGGCGGGTCTTCCGCTAGGACGTCACTCATTAGGGGCGCGAGCGGAAACCATGTTCCTTATTTGCATACCAACCAATCAGCTTCTGGGTAGCGCTTGTACGCACGGAGGCTTACTGATGATGTCATGATGGCTAGGCTACTATGTATTGTATGCCATCGCGCATTAGGCTATGTTGCGCTTTGGATGTAGCCATCTAGGCAGCTAGTATGCTAGCTAACGTTAACTAAGGAAAATATTTGTAAATGATCATCACATTAAAGCGATATGATTTGATTTTTGCCCCAACTCTATTAACTGAGCTAGCTGTAATATGCATGAACTTATCCGAGGCTTCGCGGCCGTGTTGTGCTACTGCAACCCAAGTGTGCTTGCAGATTTCAGAGACGTTAGCTAGCTTGCTAGTGAGTCTAATAGCAATCGCTTAGGTACAGCTAGCTAGCTATGATGCCTACTGGAGAAGCTCTTATAGCCCTGATTTGTCACTTTAAACGCCATCTCGCACACACGACCTCTTTCACCATTGATTAGCAGCTTCTTTTACATAAAGAACAAACTGACAGTTCAGCCTGAGACATGTTATTTCATAGCTAGTTAAAGCAGCATTATCCTTCCATGCGTGCTATAGCGTTACATTACTCCAGATAAAACGCTATCCGTCTTCCGACCCTGCTGACGCTAGTTAGGGGAGATGTTTGTCATCATTTTTATACTTAATCGCTGATTCGGTTTTTGCCCTAGCTTCACAAGCTAGCTAGCCGACAGCAATTGCTCTTGTGCTTGCCGATTGTTCTTGAGCTAGCCAGGTAATGAGCTATCCATTTAAATCTCCCAGAAATCTGATAGTACTCTTGGGACGTACAAAAGTGCGGCCAAACATATCAAAGAAGTTCATATTTCAGCAGGTTAAGTTAGCAAGTGAGGAACATTGTTTTCAGCCAGTCATCAAAACTTCTCCCATTGCTACGTGGCTTGGGAATCGCGATTAAACTAAGAACAGCGGCAGCCTGACTGCTGGCCGTTTATCGGACCGTTCGGCATGATGCATACATTGTGCATGTTTCAGGAGTGGCGAACTTGCAACTCGGCAAGCACAAGAGCAATTGTCAGCTAGCAAAAACCGAATCACAGCGATTAAGTATAAAAATGATGACAAACATTTCCCCTAACTAGCGTCAGCAGGGTCGGAAGACGGATAGCGTTTTATCTGGAGTAATGTAATACGCTATAGCACGCATGTAAGGATAATGCTGCTTTAACTAGCTATGAAATAACATGTCTCAGGCTGAACTGTCAGTTTATTCTTTAGGGAAAAGAAGCTGCTAATCAATGGTGAAAGAGGTCGTAAAAGCGAGATGGCGCTTAAAGTGACAAATCAGGGCTGTAAGAGCTTCTCCAGTAGGCATCATAGCTAGCTAGCTGTACCTAAGCGATTGCTTTTAGACTCACTAGGAAGCTAGCTAACGTCTCTGAAATCTGCAAGCACACTTGGGTTGCAGTTGCACACCACGGCCGCGAGGCCTCGGATAAGTTCGTGCATATTACAGCTAGCTCAGTTAATAGAGTTGGGGCAAAAATCAAATCATATCGCTTTACTGTGATGATCATTTACAAATATTTTCCTTAGTTAACGTTAGCTAGCATACTAGCTGCCTAGATGGCTACATCCAAAGCGCAACATAGCCTAACGCGCGATGGCACAAAATACATAGTAGCCTAGCCATCATGACATTATCAGTAAGCCTCCGTATGCATAAGCGCTACCCAGAAGCTGATTGGTTGGTATGCAAATAAGGAACATGGTTTCGCCGCGCCCCTAATGGTGACGCCCTAGCGGAAGACCCGCCTTGATGAGACGCTGACAGATTGCATTTTAATTTTCATTGTGTCCCAAAAAGAGCGTGGTGACATGTATTTGAAAATGCAATGGACTGGGAGGCGCTGTTTCCCTTACTGCGTTTGAATATTGTCCCATGTATTGCAGGATAAGTCTTTGAAAATGAAATGTCAAATGTCGTCATCATTATTATATCATTATTATTTCCAAGTGATTAGAAAACAGCATTTTCATTATCATGTTGACCCTAAAAGAGCGTGATTACATGTAAATGTAAATGCAACAGGCTGGGGGTGCTGTTTTGCTTATTGCATTTGAATATTGTCCACTGTATTGCAGAGCATGACTTTGAAAATTAAATGTCAATCAGCTTTTCATTATCATTTGGATATAGTCATAGATTTCCCATATGTGTATGTGAAAATGAAAGTGATAATTGGATTAATGCATTTTCAATTTAATATTGTCTCAAATACCTCATTCATAAGTGGAAAATTATAATGCAATAGTGGGATTACATTTTCATTTGAATATTGTCCACTATGGGCTTCCATAGCCTACACACAATCATGTCATGCGTTTTCTTTTTGCACGAGAGTGAAAAGGTATTCAAGGTCAAAGGTCAAATGTGGAATACAAACAGACGATGCACAGATCCATCCACTATACTTTATATGTGGCCAGATTCACAGTGCTGTCATTTTTAATTGTTGAAAAACAGGCAGCAGAAAATTTCCAAGGTCAAGGCCACTGCACCAAGGTCAAAAGTCAAATCCGGATAAAGGAGATCATGGCACAACTACAGCCCAATGTCCTTGCATGTGATAAGTATGAGGTCTTGAATATTAATAGCTAATTAGTATTGGCCTGCACTAAATGTGGTATGGACAGACACACAGACAGACTTACAGACACCATCATGATGACAATACCTCATCCATCATGATAGTGGCCGAGGGGTAAAAACTGCACGTCTAATGTTAAAATTATCTAAATGATCTGAAACATTTAAATGTGACAAATATGCAAAAACAGAACAAAATGGGATTGAGGCATACACTTTTCATAGCACTGTACATGCTGTGAAAGAAAATGGAACTCAGTGGACCAGGCAACCGTCTTCCATTGCTGCAAGGTCCAGATTTGAAATTTGCGTGCCCATTGTAGGTGATTTTGATTATAGGTAAGGTTTAGAATGGTCACTCTGGAACTACAAAGCCCCATACAAAGCAGAATGTGATGCACTGTCCGTTGTGAAAGATTCCTCCAGTTACCATCCTTAAATTTTCTACCGATTTGAGCCACAGTAACTCTTAAGTCGGTTCAGACTAGACAGAATGACCTTCATTGCCCTCACAAGTCAACGAGCCTTTGACACCAAACACCCTTTTGCTGGTTCGTCCCTCTTTGGACCAATGTTAATAGCTACTCTCCACCACTGACCAGGAGCACACCACAAGCCTCACCGTTTCCAAGACGGTCTCACCAAGTAGTCTGTCCAGAATGATTTGGCCCGTGTCAAAGTTGCTCAGGTCTCTTTTCTCCAGCATTCAACATGTCAACTACAAGCATCAACCATTTGTTGACCTTGACTGGGTCGTGGTCACGAGAAAATTCACTTCATCTGTGAAAGGTCATAATATTCGGTATGCTTTCGCATACATGCATAAATGTTACAGTCAGATTGTGAAACCAGTCATTTTGTGAAATGACTAAAATTTTTTAGTCATTTTGTGAAATGACTGAAGTGTAAGGCTAGCCATTTCATGAAATGACTGAAATTTTTGGTCATTTCATGAAAGGACTGGTTTCACAATCCGACTAACATATAGACGGATTTCAGAGGCTCATCTTACAGGTTCCAACCAATAACTAAACAACCTGAAAGGGTTTTTATTTGTTCATTTATTATTGAGAATAGGGCGATTGGTTGTCAGTAAATTTCACATAAAAACAGTTTTTGCCAGTTTCCACTTCAGAAACATGTTGGACTCCAAAATTTACTTTGTTTCTCTTCTGTCAGAACTAAATTTATTGAACAAAATTAAACTGAAAACCTGTGGCACCTGTAGAATTAAAATGCCACCCCGTTTCAAAAAAAAAAGTTGGGATGCTGAGAAAAATGTAAATATAAACAGAATGCAATGATTTTATTTACATTTTACACAGCATCCCAACCTTTTAGGAAAGGGGGTCGTAAATCATTGACCTGATCACGTACTTTCATACGTACCTTTGATTCTATCATTGACCCAGGTGCATTGGCAATGAGAGATTGACCAAAATGTCATCATACAGTGCGACTCGTGATAACGTATGACTGCATCTCTCATGCACTACTCAGTCTCGGCTGAACTGCTGAACAGTTTACTTTCACGGCTTTACACACACAGTGAGACAAAAACACAAGTGCATTCACTTGTTTTTCTTCGGCTATTTCAAGACCAACTCGGGTTTTTTTTTTTGTTTTGTTTTTTTTAATTCGGTTTCTATTTCCACGACAGACTTGCACCTGACATTCGCAACGTTGCTCAGGCAATAATTAAAGTATGTTTTTTTTTTTTTTTCTTCTGCGCCAAATCTCAAAAACAGGTCAATCCTGCTCGATAACACCGTCCTTTATTTCGGCACGCAGCTACCTGGGAGTACTCTGCGAGTAGAACGGAATGGCGACGTCGTTTTATCACAGGTCATATTACTTAAACACGCCTTCAGCATAAGTCAGTGCACCTGCTCGATCACCCATGCCTATACTTGATAGGTAGCCTGTGTTGTGCGTCCTTGTAACAGTACAGTGCAGTGGCGAGATTAAGCATATTTACGTGTTTTGCTTTTTAAACGGAAGGCTACTTTTTAAACCAGTTCCCCACAACAAATTTGTTTGAGGGTCCATAACTTAATTCATTAAAATATCGGGGGAAATCAATTCTGTCGCGAAAAAAAAAAAAAAAAAAAATCAGAAACGGTAAGGGTATTGAAAATAATTATCAAGTCAGACTAACATTTCACCTTATCCTTAAATGCCACTGATCTTAATGACAGCATTTGGCGGAAAAAAAAAAAAAAAACTACTATTCCCATGCTTAAAATCTGAGCTTTCACAAAACTTTACCAGCCTTTGAATTGATAGACTGTTACCAGCGCTGCTTTAACAATTGTAGCTCGCACTTCTTGTCACAATCAATAGTCCTATCAATACACGATTATTAAAAAAAAAAAAATCACTCACCATTACAGCTGAAGTCAGAAAGTAAAAAACGGTTCTTTGTTTAAAGTACACATGACCTACAGTACTCTAACAGTACACTGTAGCTAATTTGTCCACCAACTTTTTTTTTCCAAAAAGGTGTGTCACAGACTATACACCTTGCAATGAAGTCTTCCACTAAACTCTTAGCTCCTCTCTTTAGCACGAGCACTGTGGGACTAGTAGTTCTTATGAGAAAAGTTACTGCATCCACCGCGGCTGAACGACGCATTATGACTACAACTCCCAAAGCACCTTGTTGTACTCACGCCTACAGAATTGCAACACCTGAAACTGAGTCGCCAGTTTCGGTGATAGAAAGTTGACAGAGCGCATGTGTTGAGTCGTGCTCTCTTACCTGCTCAAAAATGAGCCGAACTTCCTTGCTGGTACAGGTACAGTGCAAAATATTAGAATCACTTGAACGTGTGGGGTGTAATCTTATGTAATGTTGCATTGTTAACAATAACTCTTGACCATTTAATGGCTTGTACCACAAAAACGTATACTTTATTCCCTGTTAAGTGAACCCGTAAGTTGACAATCAATATTTATTCAGCATGATTTATCAAACATTGAAAAAATTATAATCGGAGCAAAAAAACTGAATCACAAAATCTTTGGTGCAAAAAATTAGAATCAAACATGTTCATTTTACGCATTGTCCATGTAATAGTTCATTTTAATCAATATTTGGTGGCTCTGCCTTTTGCCTTGATTACAATTGTAATTCTATGCGGCATGGAATGAACCAGTCTTTGGCATTGCTCTCTGGTAATGGAATTCCAAGATCTTTTCACGCATTCCTTCAGCTCAATAAGATTACTTGGCTTCATTGAGACTACCTTTTTCTTAGCAATGTTCCACAAGTTTTCAATTGGGTTGAGGTCGGGTGAATTCACTGGCCACGGCAAAACCTCAATGTTGCGAGCCCAAAACCAATCTGACATACTCTTGGCGGAATGAGCGGGCACCAAGTCCTGCTGGAAAGTGAAGTCTTCAGATCCAAAAAGATGTTCAGCAGTTGGTATCATGTAACTCTCAAGCAACTCTTGGTAAATTCCTGCAGTGACTATTATACTAAACTATTATACTATAATCCCAGCTACACAAGGAAGGGTGTTAAATTCCCTCAGAGCATATTGGTTTGGGGAGGTATGAATGCAGATGGCGGTGGGCCTCTCTGTATTATCAAGTCAACAGTCACTGCAGGAATTTACCAAGAGTTGCTTGAGAGTTACATGATACCAGCTGCCGAACATCATTTTGGATCTGAAGACTTTCACTGATAGTCAGTGGTCCATTTTGAAGTGTTAATCTTGGCTGCAGTCGCGTTACCACACAGTGAGATGCTTAATAGACATAAATTGCCTGTAATGATTTTTACATTCTCTAATAATAAAACATACCATTATGTAATTAAGAAACTCATGAATTGGTAAGAGTATTTCAATTGTTCGATATTGCTAACCTTCATAATAAACGTTCACAACATTAGTAACAGTTGTAAACTTGTATTCAAAAATCAAATCAAAAGTATTTGAATGGCAACAAAATAGAAACGGAAGTTTATGTATGTGGCATGTATCTATTAAGATTATGGAAGCAGTTTTCTTAGCATCATAAAAAAAACAAAGAAACACTCATTCGGATAATTTCCGTGCACAGAAAAGGCAGTATCTGTACTCAGATTTGCAAAAATTTTCCAGCTCGTGCGCTATGCGCACTCGCATATGTGTCCCTACCAATTCTCACATTAAACCTACGCCCTTGTGAACATGGATAGACCTTGTGTTTCAAACCCCGATGATACTGCATCCTTCCTGAACTCAGTGGCCTCTTTACTAATATGGAGGTAAATTTGTCTCAATATTATTTGTGCCAACAGATCGACAATACACGAGTAAATGTGTAATCTGTAAATATAAAACACCTTCCACATATCCGTAAATAATCCGCACATACATATCCGTTTTTTTTTTGTGAATTGGAAGGGCTTTTGTGGATCACATTTCTACGCTTGTGGATTTGCGTTTTATACAAATCGTAGGCTGCAGTCTTCTTCTTGCCTGATATCAGATGGAATTATCAACATGGACATGTAGTGTAATCGAGTTGACAATTCCGTTGGATATCAGGCAAGTCAAGATGAATGTTGCATCTCTCTGCTGTATCTGAAGGTGGCTTCATAATGGAATAGCCTGCAAAGACGTAGCAGTCTAGAGATGAAGTCCCCTAGACTGCAGCCTTTCCTTTGAGAAATGCAGTGCTTCTCATTATGCTGACGTCCCCTCCCTTCCCTCACTTGCGGTTCTTTGTCGGGTCTTGGCTCCTCCCAGAGAGGACCTGAGAGAGAGATGCGAGGAAGAGCCGCAAAGACGTAGGAGCCAAAGCTGCCAAATGAGAAAGCTTTTTTTCCACTTAGTAGTGTCACGTGGTGGTGTTGCATTGAAATGTCACACAATTTTTAAAAGTCTTCCGCATAGGACACTCCTGTGTTTCCCCATTTTAAGTTCCTCCAGAAGCCTCCTCTCTCCTCACTCCGCGTCTCCTTGAGGTGCATTTAAAGAAGACATGTTCTGAAAAACTCACTTTTTGCAGTGATTGTGCACATATATTTCAGTATCTGGAATGCCTGCCATCACAGAAACCATGAAATAAGACAACCCAGTCAGTTTTTTTTTTTTTTTTGGGCTGCCTTTTTCATGGCTTGCAGCATGCCATTCAGATTTTTGAGAATTAGGCCTGTGAGAATTATGCCACTCCTCATATGATAATCTCAACCCATGGCTTACTTTTTTATGGCAACATTCCAGCTTCAGTCAGCAAAAACCTATATGTGTGCAATCCACTTTTCGTCTAACTGTTTTATACTAATAACTAGGGTCAGTACAAAGTAAGACTTGCAACAAAATTTGTTATAAAAGGGGACCTATTGTGCTTTTCAGATGATACAAAGAAACCGTAGCATCAATTTATTTTCAAGGAAAATTTGTTGCGAGCTAACTACATAAGTGTTTGCAATTTCTGTTACTATTTAAGGTGAATTCCAAGCAAAATGTTTGTTAAATTTGTATGGCATTGTTGTTGATGTCACTAGCTGGGTCATTCCATGCCAAATCACCTAATTTTCAGGAAAGTCCCCAGGTGACCCTCTTAGATTTTGCTGAAACTCCATGAAAATGTTCATATATGCAAATAACGAACACACAGAAAATTTCAGGCCAAAAGTCCAAGCCGTTTTGAAATTATGGCTGTCCGAAGACCCCCCCTCTTTCGCCGTCGCGCGCTGCGTCGCGGATTTTTTTCATTTTCAAATGATCATATTTTTGGATTTGAAAAAGCTACAAAGCTGAAAATTGCTACCTGGGGTAATTTGCACACAAGCTTTCAGAATCTGCAATCAAAAACAGTGTATCTTGCTTCCTTTTGAAGATATGGGCACCTGAAAATGAAAGTTTTTTTCTAGCGGAAATTATTTTTTATGCGATTTTTAGGCTTACCTGGTGCCCGAACCATTGATCTGAGGATACCCAAATTGCTGATACATAATCTCTACATACAGCTAAATAACTCCCTGCAAGCATAGACTTATAAAACAATCAGTAAAGGTATGGCTAGGGTCCAAAATCGACTTTCACAAAAAAATCTCAAAAATCACCCCTTTTCGGGGGGTCGGTTGAACTTGTGAACAGTTACTCAGGGTAATGAAATTTTCACCACAGAATTATATGTATCTGACCTTTATATATACCAAATTTCATTGATGTGACTTAACTCCTTCATAGTTAGGCAGTGTTTCAAAGAAACCCACTAATTTGATCAAATTATGCTACCTTACGGTATATAACAACATCCTCGAGCTCTGGTAAATTGACAATTACAATAATTTGTAAAAGCAAATTGAAGCAAACCTACTTGAAATACGTTTCTTGTGCATTTTGAATGGATCACTGCAATATTTCTGAGTATATTCATATCGAGAGATGTACATCTTCTCATGGTGAAAACACACTGTGCTGTCATCACGTAGCAGTACCCCACTTCTCCATTCCAATAGCTTCTTATCATCCTGTGACAAGTCAGAGGCTGCAAGTGTGCCAACATTTCTGCCATATATTTTCTTATGGCATTCCTCCTCCAGTGCAATTCCAATACTGCATCCCGATCTTGATGCTTCAAATTCCATGTTTTAAATCTCGATTTTTACAGAGCTCACAAAATGTACACTTCATCTGCTGAACATTGCAGTTGAAATGAATTGTGAGGAGGGATGTGAGCTGAAAAGTGAACACACTGTTCAATTATTCTGTAAACAATACGGCCACAACAGTGAGGTAATTGATCCAGCTATTTTAAATAAACAGTTGTGGTTTGGAGTTAAGTAGACTAGGATGAACCTAGATAAACAATGTTTTAACACCTAATTAGACGAGGTCACCTGGACTAGGATGAATCTTAATAAACAGTTTCCAACAGCTATGACCTCATGCAAATAATGTAAGTAGAACCCACTGAAAATCAGTAAGTTGAATCCACTTAAATAAAAGCAGTTTTGTATTAGTAACATCAATGTACAATATGTACAATGTATGGTACTATGGAAAACTTTGTTTTAAAACAAGCCATATGATACTATTCCTGATGTACAAAGTCATGAATTTTACAACTTTCTAAGAATTATTATATATAAAAAGGTTATCAAAGATTACTTATTCTCATTTTTTGCCCTTTGACATCTACCAAAGACATTGTAATGTACAGCAAAATGGTGTAATTTGATCAAATTAGTGGGTTTCTTTGAAACACTGCCTAACTATGAAGGACTTAAGTCACATCAATGAAATTTGGTACATATAAAGGACAGATGCATATAATTCTGTGGTGCAAATTTCATTACCCTGAGTGACTGTTCACAAGGTCAACCGACCCCCTGAAAAGGGGTGATTTTTGAGATTTTTTTGTGAAAGTCGATTTTGGACCCTAGCCATACCTTTACTGATTGTTTTATAAGTCTATGCTTGCAGGGAGTTATTTAGCTGTATGTAGAGATTATGTATCAGCAATTTGGGTATCCTCAGATCAATGGTTCGGGCACCAGGTAAGCCTAAAAATCGCAAAAAATAATTTCCGCTAGAAAAAAACTTTCATTTTCAGGTGCCCATATCTTCAAAAAAGAAGCAAGATACACTGTTTTTGATTGCAGATTCTGAAAGCTTGTGTGCAAATTACCCCAAGTAGCAATTTTCAGCTTTGTAGCTTTTTCAAATCCAAAAATATGATCATTTGAAAATGAAAAAAATCTGCGACGCAGCGCGCGACAGCGAAAGAGGGGGGGTCTTCGGACGGCCGTAATTTCAAAACGGCTTGGACTTTTGGCCTGAAATTTTCTGTGTGTTCGTTATTTGCATATATGAACATTTTCATGGAGTTTCAGCAAAATCTAAGAGGGTCACCTGGGGACCATTAGGTGATTTGGCATGGAATGACCCAGCTAGCAACCTAAGTACTACTCTCAAAACTACTTGCCTAATACGCTCACATTACCTTTTCATAATCATAGCTAGCTACTAAATCGACTGTGAACTTATAAACTGGTGCTAGTTAAGCCAGAGGCAATGTAAGAACATATAAATTGGGTGACCATTTTCAATGGAATTGTTATGACTTGAAAATCACAACAAAGAAAACCAGCAATGACAACTTAAACAAATTTATTCTTCACTGATTAAAAAAACTTCTAGAAATAATCCACTGTGCAATCTTATAATAACACTCTAATGCCACTATGTAACTCTGTTGCCAAAACAAAAACTCTGCTTCTGCTGACCAAAATCACAGCACTTAGCAACATTCTGGAAAGATCTACAGGATTCCTGGGTGATCCGGCCCCCTCCAGGCAAGAAGATGCCAGAAGCTTCTAGAAAGCACTAGTCTATTTCACCACAAACAAGTGGTATTGCATCAGACCATGCAAAATAGATTGTTTCACAGACATACCACCAGAGGGTGCTAAATTATAACCAAAATAAACAAATTGCTGACCAGTCATAATGGGCATTTAAATAGTGTCTAACAAATCTCCATTTACAAATGATATACAGTGCTGTACACAAAATACTCATACATAACAGAATGCAGTTTGTTTTTAATGGAGTAGTGCAGTGACATAGATGGAATGTTAGCTGATGTTGCTACTTTAGGCTACTTCTTAATGTTAGAGACTGAATTCCAAGTGTAATTAAATTTCTATGTCACTGCAGGTCACATTTCTTTTTGAATTCAGCATCCATCCATGTGAATCCTTGCTCAGCCTACAGACTTTACTTTCCCATGCTCATTGTGTAGGTGAATAGCTAGCTGGCTGGTTACTTGTTCAGTCATCTGTATTTCCAAACTTGTCAGTTGCTGGGGGATTATGACATTGTCACTCGCCCTTGACACAGTGGCTCAGTTCACTTGCTAATTAGTACAGAGCTCATTCCATAGAAGGGACAGCCATTCAGAAGAGTTTTCTGGAAGGTTTGGAATGACAATAATCAAATTGTTTGGAAATGGTGGAAATCAATGTTTTTCGTTTTTTGTTTTTGCTATGAAGTGTGTAAATCTCCCTCTTGCAAATCCAGGAAGTAACTTGGGGGGGGGGGGGGACACATAATAGGTCTCCTTTAAGGGATTGGAAGATCCTCCATAGATACAGTCACCAACAAAAGGAACGCCCACAAAAGTAGAGCTAAGGAGGAAAACAAACCGGTCTCCGCCATTAGCCATAATGCCGAAGAGTTGCTGTGTGCCCTTTTGCACCGCAAATAAACAAAAAAATCACCAATTAAAGTTTTACATTTTACCAAATAATAAAATGGAACCACAAAGGAGGACAAAATGGCTTCAAGCTATCAGAAGAGAGGACGAGTTTGGCAGATTATGGCGGGACCCCACAACAGAACGTGTATGTCTGCAGGCCACAGTGTCGGATCATTCGCCCAGTCTTTTAAAACGTATGGACAATAATCCAACCTCAGTATATTTAATTTTTTAATATATTGATCCTTGTCAGCAGGCAATAGCGACTCAAAGTACATCATGACAACTTCTTAGCGTTAGCAAGACAAGTTTAAATTCCGTGTTTTTACAGTATAGCGGACGGGGGGGAAGGATTGTTCCGTTGTTGCCGACTGTATCTATGATGGCTGAGGGGAAACCATTTCCGGGTCACGGAAGGAGAGAGGACAGGAAGCGTAAGTTAGCACAATGAAAAGCACCCATATGAGTTTTGACACTAAAGTTTCAAAAGTCCGAGGGCAAATACACATGTATCACGGCGTCCACAGGATCCATCATTTCCAAGCCTCATTAATTTTCTACGTAAGCAGCAGTGCAATGCTTTCTGGTGATGTCATTTTGGTTTTAGAGAGACAAGGCATCTTGTTGGCAGCCAAGCACCTGTTGAAAATCTCAGAACTAGTGAAACTCTCGAAAGGAAGTTGTCAGAAATAGAAGAACTGCCTGTGCTTACTGGTAATTAGCAGATGGAATCGTACCTCTTTTACATCTATGGCGCTAAAACTATTGTCCATTGTTATGGCCTGAGGCGCATCTTCCATATGTGTCATGTGAAAACCGAAAAGGTTTAGGTACGGTTTTAAATGACCTTAGGTTGAGCATCGGGGAAAACCCACCAATTCCTGCCCTTTTGGGAATGAGGAAACATTAAGTAAAATCTACTGAATTGTGAGTTGAGATGAAATTGCTCAATATTGTCTTTCTCCACGAGAGCAGGGACTTCTTGGCTTAAGGCCAGAGCATAGGTTCTAGGTTCTAGACACCTGTCATTCTGATCCCATGTAACTTCAGCAGTCGGCATCTTAAGTCTGTTCCTTTGTGACAGGGTTGTAATAAGGGTCTGAAAAAGCGCAACTCAACAGCTGAGCTGCTGGTGGGCGAAGCTCCCGACTGCAGGCACGGTATTACAGGCATTGTTTCCCACCTTGCCCCTCAGGGTCATAATGGGACAATGGCCAGAGTAATAGACAAAGACCTGGTTTTGCTGAGCTTGCCAAGGTGACTGAATTGGGGCTAGTTCATGAAACCCTCTGACTAGTAACTGGGAGCACTGACATGGGAGCCCCATTCCCTGCCATTGGGAGCCTCTATCTAGTAGTTCATGCCACAGACAGGTAAACTGCTGTCTAGCCATTTCGTAACCTACACCCTGTGATCAAGAGCTTGCTGAGCTGCAGGGCCGAACGTCTTTCTAGAAATGATGTGAGGAGATCAGAGAGCCCAGTTCTCCAGTCGCAAAGCCGAATAGCTCCAAAGAAGCATCATTCATACTCTAAGTAGAAGGATCAAAACCAGGAGCCTGCAAATCCTGGGAAAGAGCAAATATCAGGTGAGAGTGAATTAAAAATATGGCCCACATGGGCCGCTGTATCACAGCTCTTCTGAATAAAATAATATGCTAGCCAGCACTGTGGTAGAGGACAGCAAGTGTCTGGTCTGAGAGCCTTATCCTGCGACTCTATTAGAGAGGCAATGACAGGCTTTACATTTTGCAAGTAGTCCAACTCATACAGTCTGCAGGATCCCACACGGCTAATAAAGCTCCACAGTTCCTGGGTAGATGGGAAAATTCTCTAGGATCCGATTATCATCTTTGCAGCCCTCATTATAAGGAACTGAGGGAGGAATACAGAAGAATGCAGGCTGAGATACTCTCTCCTTAAAAGGCATTCTACACAACTACCTGCATGGATGGAGTATCAAGGTTTGCCAGAGCTATTAAGTGATGGTTAACTAGTCTCCGAGCCATCCAATGAACTATGGCCTTTGCACTTGGAGTTTGAATAAATTAGTGATTGGCTTCAACTGCCCCATCCCCCACTTTTCGAAAAAGAAGGCTCTCAAGCTCTTATACAAAAGCACATTTGGGTCATTCCAAAAAAAAAAAAAAAAAAAAAAATCAGTGCCACCCACCAGACTCCTTCAGAATCATCTGATTTTTTTTTTTTTTTTTTTTTGCAACAACTTAAGTGTATTGACAGAATAAGAAAACTATGGTTAACATACATAGTCAAATAAAGTACATAATGTCTGTTGTCCAAAATGATATGCTAATACAACACCAATTCCGAAATAGTTGGGACAAAGTATAAATTGTGAATAAAATCAAAATGCAATGACATTCAAATCACACCAGCCAGCATTTTATTCACAATAGAACAGAGATAACACAGCAAATGTTGAAACTGAGAAATTTTACAATTTTACCCACAGAATGAGCTCATTTCAAATTTGATGGCTGCTACAGGTCTCAAAAAAGTTGGGACAGGGGCCTGTTTGCCATGGTGTAGCATCCCCTCTTCTTTTTAACACAGAGTGGAGGTGTCTGGGCATTGAGGAGACAAGTTTCTTGAGTTCAGCCATTGGAATTTGATCCCACTCTTGTTTATTACAGGCTTCCAGCTGCTGGAGAGTTTTGGGTTTCCTTTGACGAACTTTTTGTTTAATTACGCCCCAAATGTTGTCAATCGGTGAAAGATCAGGACTGCAGGCTGGCCTGTTCAGCACAAAGACTCTTCTACTGCGAAGCCATGCTGTTGTAATAGCTACAGTATGTGGTTTTGCATTGTCCTGCTGAAATACACAAGGCCTTCCTTGGAATAGATGTCGTTTGGAGGGAAGCATATGTTGCTCTAAAACCTTTATATACCTTTCAGCATTCATGGTGCTTTTTAAAACATGGAAGTGTCCCACACCATATGCACTTCTGCATCCCCATACCATCAGAAATGCTGGATTTTGAACTGAACGCTGATAACACGAGGGGTGGTCTTTCTTCTCTTTAGCCTAGAGGATGCGACACCCATGATTTCCAACAAGAACGTCAAATTTGGACTCATCTGACCACAGGACACTTTGCCACTTTGCTACAGTCCATTTTAAATGAGCCTTGGCCGACAGAACACGGCGGCGCTTCTGGATCATGCTCAACAATGGCTTCCTTTTTGCATGATAGAGTTTTCGGCGGCATCTGTGGATGGCACGGCGGACTGTGTTTACAGACAGTGGTTTCTTTAAGGGTCATTCCATATGAAATCACCCAAAATGGGGGGTGCTCTCAGCTTGATGGTTTCAGAATTGCTTCATTTGGTGATATTTTGTTGCATGTGATGAGCAAATCAAATCTCAGGTGGTTTCAAGTTGATATCTCGTTCCGTTCTCATTTTATGGGCCCCCGAAAAAGGGGGCGTGGCCCACGTTAACCGCCTAGTCACAGTTTGTGACCATTTTCAAAGGGTTATAACCGATGAACTAATAAGGATGCAAATTTCATTCTTTCAGGATGTTTATTCTGTCTAATAGTCTGCAACAAACCTTTTAATATAGTGGTTAACCCTTTGAGTGCTTTGCAATTAACCCCTAAACATTGAAATTTGGTGCCGAACATGTCGATTTCAAATGAAATATTATGCAAGTATCCTTAGAATGTTCCCTTTGCTATTTACATTGTTGATAGTATACCTGATGGAGTTTCAAATGAAGGTAAAAATATCTTTCTATCTTCATCCAATTTGGAGAAACATTAACCCCTTTTCAGCTAAATACCGAAACGGTGCACTTTTTGACCCTCATTTTGACCATGTGGGCCTGTTTTGATTTTCAAAAAGTTGGCCTCAAATGAAAGCTTATTCAAAGAACTTCAAATTGCAACACAATCAAACTTGGAACAAACACTCCTACTTGGAAAAATAGGACCCCTTTTAAGCGCCATTTACACATCGGCACAACTACTCAGTGTACAGGTAAATGTACAATAATGTACGGGGAATACTGAACTCCACTCGTTTATTTCTACTTTCAGTTGCATGCTCTTTGATCATTTGCAGCCTGTGTCATTTTCTTGTATTTGTTTTCCCAGTAATTTCAAGATAATTTGATAGACCAGGCAGAATTGTTACTAATGTGGATGAAACCCTTCAAACCGTACCTGCCCCTTCATGCCCTTTATTTGGGAAAAGGGAATTGGGTAACTTTCAATGCTTGAGCCTGGTTTCGGTCTCTCTTGTGCTCAAGATTTCGATCATAAATACTGCCTGCAGATGTCAGCATAAAGGTGGTAGGCGGATCCCCTTAGTAGGCCTACATGGTTTCTGAAAACAATGGCTGAACCATCATAATCTTCTGAATCTGATCCCCCATGCACTGTTGGCATTGTGAATGAGTCCCTGTCCATTTATGTACATTTACCTGTACACTGAGAGTAGTTGTGCCGATGTGCAAATAGCACTTAAAATGGGTCTAATTTTTCCAAGTAGGAGTATTTGTTCCAAGTTTGATTGTGTTGCATTTTGAAGTACTTTGAATAAGCTTTCATTTGAGGCCAACTTTTTGAAAATCAAAACAGGCCAACATGGTCAAAATGAGGGTCAAAAAGTGCACCGTTTCGGTAATCAGCTGAAAAGGGGTTAATGTTTCTCCAAATTGGATGAAGATAAAAAAATCTTTTTACCTTCATTTGAAACTCCATCAGGTATACTATCAACAATGTAAATAGCAAAGGGGACATTCTAAGGATACTTGCATAATATTTAATTTGAAATCGACATGTTCGGCACCAAATTTCAATGTTTAGGGGTTAATTGCAAAGCACTCAAAGGGTTAACCACTATATTAAAAGGTTTGTTGCAGACTATTCTACAGAATAAACATATCCTGAAAGAATGAAATTTGTATCCTTATTAGTTCATCGGTTATAACCTTTTGAAAATGGTCACAAACTGTGACCAGAGGGTTAACGTGGGCCACGCCCCCTTTTTCGGGGGCCCATAAAATGAGAACGGAACGAGATATCAACTTGAAACCACCTGCGATTTAATTTGCTCATCACAGGCAACAAAATATCACCAAATGAAGCAATTCCTAGGCCATCAAGCTGGGAGCTTGGGTGATTTCATATGGAATGACCCCTGGGCCCATTTAGTAATGTCAATGACAGAATCACACCGGTGAGTGATGCAGTAGCGTCTGAGGGCCCGAAGATCACGGGCATCCAGTAAAGGTCTTTGGCCTTGTCCCTTATGCACAGAGATTTTTCCAGTTTCTCTGAATCTCTTAATGATGTTATGCACTGTCGATGAGACCTTCAAGCCTTTGCCATTTGACATTGAGGAACATTGTTTTTAAAGTATTCCACAATTTTTTTACGCAAGCCTTCACAGGTTGGAGAGCCTCTGGCCATCTTTACTTCTGAGAGACTCAGCTTCTCTAAGACATCCCTTTTATAGCCAATCATGTTACACACCTGATGCCAGTTAACTTAATTACTTGCTAAATGTTCTTTCAGCTGATTCTCCTATGTATTAATTGCTTTTTCAGCCCTTTTCTGCCTGTTTCCCAACTTTTTTGAGACCTGTTGCAGCCAGAAAATTTGAAATAAGCTCATTTTGTGGATAAAAATGTAAAATGTCTCAGTTTCAACATTTGAAATGTTATCTATGTTCTATTGTAAATAACATATTGGCTCATGTGATCTGAAAGTCATTACATTTCGATTTTATTCCCAATTTACAATTTGTCCCAACTATTTCGGAATTGGAGTTGTATATATATATATATTTTTTTTTACGCGGTGTTATCCATGTTCAAACAACGCATAAACCCAGAAACTTCAGAATTTGCTATCTATCCCATAGAAAAAAGTCAACTCATCTTACAATGAGAAAAATTCTGCCCAGACCAGTGTGTGATGTCATGAGGGCTGGACATGTCTTTAATGTATGTGTAGTGTATGGTGTCACAGTAAAAGTATTGCGAGTTCCGTTGATGATTATGAGCATTTTGAGAGATACCAGTTCTTTGAATTACGTACAATTGATCGTTAGCCATCTATATTTAACCCTCAACAGTGCCGCAATGCTCGGCTGTTTGGTGTTCAAACAAAATGGATGATACAAACCTGACTGATGTGACCTTACACCATTTTACCTTTAAGACAAAAGCGCTACCAGCCAGGGCAACGTAGGCATCTTCTTCCAACCAAACAAACATGGTGGCTTTCTTGCGCTGTCTTATACCTAACATTTATGCACAGTTTGCAAGGCGCAAAAAAGAAAGGAAAAAAAAAGGTTTAGCGTCTTGGATGGAAGTGATTATCTTCTTTATTTGACAATGGTATTTCACTGTATTTTTTCTTATACTTTAATAAAGCCATGCAAAAGTTTGCCACCATACTACGAATATTTTCTGTGTCACAGGCCCTCAAAGTACATTGGGATGGGTCGAAATTTAGCGCTTTTCAATTTGCATAATTTTTTCCAGCAGTTTTGAGCTCTCCTAACTTCATAAGCGCAGGGCATAGTTGCATGAAATTTGCAGAGATGAAAAACACATTTCGGCTCTGTTAGAAATTGCAACAAAATCATTTTTACATCTTTCGTCTTTCTTTCTTTCTTCATTTTATTCATACATCATCATCACAAAACATACGTTAACATTTAGTACACAATGGCTGTATGTGTGAAAGGGTCATCCCAAGGAAGCTATTTAAAGCTTTTAAGAGGGGGCCCAATTACTCTCAACAAGACTAGATGCAACCTAGTATATGGCTGGGCCGCCAAATGCTGTATGAGAATTTGGGCCCAAGAAAAGGGTGCTGAATGGGGCAAAGCTCACACAATTATAAGAAGTGCAAGTTTAGTAATGAGCTGGAGCTGATAAATTATTTACAAAGTGAGTGGGGAGAGTGTGAGAGTGAGAGTGCGAAAGAGTGAGAGTGTGAGTGAGTGTGAGAGTGTGAGTGTGAGTGAGGGAGTGGGAGTGGGAGTGGGAGGTGGGGGGGGGGTCTTGAGTAAGGAAAACATATCAAAAGCAAGTTATACATTTGAATAGACAAAGAGGTAGAGTAAGGGTAGCAGTTATTGATTTAGTGAATGTGAATTTGAGAGAGACAGCAGCAACAGATGTAGATAGCGGTTAAAGAATGTACATATGTTCCTGAATCGTAATGAAACAATAAAGTTATTGTTACAGTTGTGCTAACCGGGAACGTGACATCACTTTTGTGAACACATGGCAGTTCCTATATAGTGAGGGTGTAAGAACGAAATTCAAAGATTCCTTTTTTTCCCCATGTTTTGTCTTCGGGCATGTTATGCACAAAGAATCCACAGTTTCGAGTAAAACCGCTTAATAAACATGTTCGAGTGAAGGAACTGCCATGTGTTTACATAAAGCGTTATTTGATATTGGTGATGAATGAATATTGTGACAAAAAAATTTAAATGCAATTAATTTTAATGAATTTATGAGCTCTCGAAAAGGCCTTGTAGTTAACAGCAAGATCATGAGAATTGCCCGAGAAATAAGAAACTTCATTCTATAATTTAATTTCATTTTGTTTGATTGGGCTGAGAAACTGATGTGATTTCCACTATTCCTTCATCAGAGGACTTACGGTCAGCAATTTTCCGCCAGAATTCCTCCCTGGCCTTATTAGCAGCAACAGTGTTGCTTTTTGCTGTTTTTTATATATTTACATTCTTCATAACTGTCCACAATCATGACCCACTCCTCCTAGGAGATTTTCTGTATTTTTTTTTAGGATTTTATTAACCACCCAGCAACCACTTACATTACATCCAACGAACAAGTGCATATATCAACCAACATGAATGCACTAACATAAATCTCAATTATTACTTCCCAAGTGTCCACCTGAGCATGCGCATGCATAATCATGCAGTCTTTCAAGTGTCCAACCAAACAGTGTAAAACTTCATATGGGTCTCCCATTAAGCTGCTGGCGGCGCCCCCTGGCGGCGCGGGGGGAGATAACCCGCAGTGCTACTGATCCTGGATCAGGAATAGCTTACTCGGAAAAACCGGGAGAAACATAAAGAACGCGATCGGTCATTTTATGAACGGAAATAGGGTCAATTGCATACATGCCAACTCACTACGGCTTTTGGGCGTTTTTTTCAGAATGAAACGCCCCAGAGGCGGTGTTAGACCCGAAAATTATTGGCTATTATCCCACCCTTTATTGACAACAATTTGCCCTGGCTAATTCTTGATGGTTTTCCTTCATTAACACGTTTTCCAATTCAAGAATAATCAAGTGACAATTGAAGACAGGGCTTCTCTCCCCCATGCGATCTAAAAGCGACAAAATAATGGGCTACATTCAGTACAGAAAAATAATTTAATTATACTTAGGTCTATGCTCCGGCGCTCGGCGACGGCATTTCAGAACTCTTCAGCCAATTAAGGTAATTTCGGCGACAAGTATGTACACCTGTTTTTGCAGCACGGTCACGCAACTCGCTGTATAAAATAAACAGCTGTCTGATTGAAAAATGTAATCGGACGAAACCGCTCTAGTCACCAAAATAACCTTCATTCGCTGAAGAGTTCTGAAATGCCGTCGCCGAGCTCCGGAGCATAGACCTAATTATAATTTAATTATTTTTCTGTACTGAATGTAGCCCATTATTTTGTCGCTTTTAGATCGCATGGGGGAGAGAAGCCTGTCTTCAATTGTCACTTGATTATTCTTGAATTGGAAAACGTGTTAATGAAAGAAAATCATCAAGAATTAGCCAGGACAAATTGTTGTCAATAAAGGGTGGGATAATAGCCAATAATTTTCGGGTCTAACACCGCCTCTGGGGCGTTTCATTCTGAAAAAAACGCCCAAAAGCCGTAGTGAGTTGGCATGTATGCAATTGCTGAATGAAACGCTCTTCTGTTGAGAGCGCGTACAGTGTTGAAAGCACAAAACCGACATTAACAAAGAAATATTACGACCACCGTTGAGGTACCAGTGAGGTCGTTGCAAGTTACGTAGGTGGTCACGTGATCCCCGAAGCAAAATGTACAGAAAGGTTGATCGCAGCAAAGTGAAAATGGGGAAATCTTGTGCAGCTGTTGCTTGCACCAATACTAATGCCATTCAGTCGTCTGGAAAATACGGCAAAATAAGTTTCCATCAATTTCCACAAAATAATGAAGTCCTTTTGAAAGAGTGGCTTGTTAAATTAAGAAGAATTGTCCGTGGAAAGCCTTACAAGCCAACAAAACATTCAGTTCTTTGCTCAGAGCACTTCGAGAAAAGCTGCTTCACGTACCAGAAGTTCACAAGTAAGTCAACGGTTTTGTTGCAATGAAAACTGGTTTTAAAGTGAAGATTTAAGGAAATTAGTGGAAAATATAGATGCAATACAAATATTAACCTTAAGCCTGAACGTCCCCGTAACGAGGGCAATGAATTTGCATAATAAATACAGCATGTTTCCTAATAGCAACTTCGTAATGCTGCATATCCTCTTAAAGCGAAGAAACTCAGCGAAAAGTTCGTGATGACCGTTTTTACCTAAACCGAACACAATTCAAGTACCAAGCAAGTAAATAAGCATCTAGCAAAACATTAAATAAAATAAGATCAGTGCTGTATCGCAAGCATTTCTACTGAATTTGTGCTATGCATATAAACGATACCTCAAATGAAAAAGGACAGTCCACAGATTCCAACGATATAAGCCTTGTCATTTTAAATTGACACCACACTCAAAGAACAGCAGGCATAGCCTTCACTTTAAATGCTACAGAGATGGGCAAAAATTTTTCTTACCTCTGATATTTTGTCATAAAAGCTGTTTGTGGTTAAATCTGCGCTTGCTATTGTTTTAGCCAGTCTATCTGAGAGTCCTCTCGCCATTATGCTATGCACTGGAAGACCTCAGCAGTATAATCACTCAAATGGTTTGTTTTTTGTATTTTCGCTATAATTAACCGCTAAATATTCAACTGTTGTTTTCAAAGCCGGTTTATGACTGAGAATCCTTGCGCCAATATGCTCAAGTTCAAACACAGCACAGCTATACAAGTGCTAAATCGACCAGTGAATATATAGTCTGTTAAGCTAGTGTCGCGGATAAGACGGAGCATTTGGACCTGAGGTTCAATATCCGGTTATACATGCGACCTTTCAGAGCAAGGAAATACTTTTTTTTTTTTTTTTTGGTATAAATAAATAAATAATTAATCGATGCATTCCCATCCCATCAAAGCCATCTTCCTGGGTTACTTCGGGGATCACGTGACTTTCTCTACGGTTTCTGCATCCAGTTCAACGCCTCCATTTATCTCTGCGAGTTCAGGGTTTGTTGAGCCGGCTCACTGAAATATAGCCTGTCTATGTGTGTCTCCCATTAAGCCGCTGGCGGCGCCCCCTGGTGCCGCGGGGGGGAGATAACCCGCAGTGTTACTGATTCTGGATCAGGGACAATGTCCTCAGGGAACGTACAGCGCGCGACCGGTCATTTTGTGTACGGATATAGTGTCAATTGACGCATGAAACGCTTTTTTGCTGAGAGCGCGTGCAGTGTTGAAAGCACGAAATTCGCGGAGGCAACCACCCTTCGCTTCGCATCGGGTGGTTATTTGCCTCCGCTGCGTGCCTTAAAACCGTGGAATGCACACCTCCGCGTTGATTATCCTTACATAATTTATGTATCTCCTCTATTTTTAACTCCGATCACGATGCCGACAGGTGAATGGAACAAAAATGGGAAAAAAATGCCGAATTACAGTCGGCAGCCGCAAAGTGTGGCAAATTGACGAAGTTATGGAGGTACTGAAATTCTCTTAGGTTGCGTGTTGTGTGTTGGTAAAGCTTGGAATGTGGGCTTATTAGCCGGTATCTAGCGCTGTTGTCAGTGTGAGTGTTGGAATGACAGGAAAAGGCCCTGATTTCGCGGGTGACAGAAGCTTTGGACAAAATGGCTAAATATGATTATTTTTTCAATGACCCGGCGTTTGATTGGAATGTCCTTTGCTTGTAGGCTACTTGCATTACAATGCCCAAACGATGTCCCAGGGCAATATTGAACCAATTTCCAAGACGGCAAGCGGGGAAAAATACGGGAAATGTTTTCTTTCAAGAATGGTTTTGATTTGCATAGCGCACGCTGATTGGTTACTTTATGTGAGGAACATCTGAGACTCTGGACCTTGAATTTTTATTAGCTAATGTGATGACCTAAAGCTCCATGGTGGATTTGCTGCTGTGCTCCCAAGGTAGCGGCAGACTTTGCTGTGGTGCCCCTTATATGGAGGCACATTTGCCGTAGTGCCCTTATATTTTCAGCATGGACCACGGGCAACTTTTGCCGTGCCCCTTATCACCTGTTGTTCGAGGCCTGTATTCAAATATGTACAGTTGTACAAGAAGAAATTTGACTGTGCATACCACTTTAGTTCAAAAGATTTGTAATTGGTGTTGAGGACTATAAATCAGGATGCCTCCAGCTCTCCAGTACCAAAGTTGGCCACCCCAGGTCAATATGATAAATGGTTTGCTAACTCTTCATGAGAAAGAAAATTTGCTAGTCTCAGATACTTCAGATTCGATACATTTAATATTGCACTACAGTATAGTCAAACGTTCTCTTTTTATTCATGATATAGTCCCATCCTACATTTTTTTTGTTCAGTGTTAGATCGTACTCCCGTTCTGAACTTTGGTTTGTTTATTTTTGTACAGCGCTGGCCACCCTTTTTGGAAAGTCCCCCAAACTAGTCGGCTTTGAAAACAGCAGATTTTAAAACATCTCTGTGGTGGGGAATTTTATGTTTTATTCCAGTTTCCTGAAGTGGTCAATAACAATCTTATAATAATTGTATATTTTCTTCATACTGAGCACATGCATCATCTCATATAGAAACAAAAAAAGCAAGTTATGCTCCAAAGCATATGATGAACAGGTTCAATACAAATGACTGGCACAGGGGAAAACATTTTAATCAGTGAGTAAAATGAATGAGTTTGATATTTCTGTTTTTGATGGTGATCAAATTACTGGGCCTGAGAGGAAACGACATGTAACTAAAGGTTGAAAAATGAATACCAGTACTTACATTTGTGCTCTTGTATGCCTATGCCCTGAGGAAACACCCCTGATTCAAAATTGAGTTCAGACATTTAGAGAGTTCATTTATTTGCAAGGTTTTTTTTGGGGGGGTGGGGGAACCAGGCCATAGCCAACTAAGAGCTAGTTATTAGTGGTCCCATTATTCAGCTCACCTGAGTATCTAATACCTACCTTACAGTAATATGCCCTTTGGCCTCCAGAACAGAACTGAAATTTTGGTCCATGCTGACTTGATAGCATAACCTCCTGTATTTCTCACAGCCACACACAAAGTTCAATATTGGGTCATAATTGAGGCACATGATCACCAGCCATCCTTAGGCATGGTATGGCATGTAAACAATACTTAGTTGGTATTAAGGGGCTCTGTCTGCCAAGAATTCTATATATTCTTCACACCATTACACCGCAAGCAACAGTTTGCACACTTAACAGAAGGAAAAATGGATCGATAAAGTCACACTATTAATGTTAAATTCAGACCCGCCATCTACATTTCGCTGCAGAAATTAAGATTTCTGTAAAAAAAAAATTTTTAAAATTGAACATTTATGGCCATTGGCATTTATGTTTCACCTCAAGTTAGTCTTCCCATTCACCTCTGACCTCTCTGATCAATACATAATTAACTGTTGCTCACTGTGTGTATTTTGTTTATGACACCACTCTGCAAATGCAGTGGACTGAGGGAAAGTCTCAGCAAGGCAGCAGTTTGCAAGTTTTGAGAACCCATAGCCTATGTGGTACCAACAATTATATCATACTTAAAGTCACTTAGATTGTACTACAAACGTATTTCAATTTGTTAATGTTTAGTTGAACAATCCATATGTTCACATTTTTTATTATGTTGAGTATGCCACAGCCTTGCTTTACGGAGAAGCAGGCTATTTTTGGTGGTGTAACTAATAAAGTGGCCACAGTGCCTGCGCGCATGTGTGTTTGTGCGGGTGTGTGTGTGTGTGTGTGTTTCAGCCACAATGGAGGCTGTGTACACTGAAAAGATAAGTGGGTTTGGTTTTCTCCAAACCCCTGCCCCCTCCCCTCCGCCCACATCCCTTGCTGAGCTGCTCTTACCCTCACCCCTAATAGCACTGGTGGAACTTCATTCTGATTCAAAACTAAATGAACCCGCAACATGTGTGGCTGCTTTAAAACTCAGTGCGCACTCACTCACCGCATTATTGTGGAATAACAACAAGAATGATTTCCTACTTTGAGACACAGAAGCTGCATTTTACTCCCATAATCTTCATGTTCATACCATTGCAACATTAAAACCGCTGATATCTTCAATGGCTTGCTCACAGAGCACGATAAGTTTGCATATCTAGACTGAGAGAATGTTTTTACATCGTTAAAATTTTACAGTTTTTATGGTTAGGTTTTCTGGGGAATACACTGAAACACCCCTGATTCAAAATTGAGTTCAGACATTTAGAGAGTTCATTTATTTGCAAGGTTTTTTTTTTTTTTTTTTTTTTCAGGGAAACCAGGCCATAGCCAACTAAGAGCTAGTTATTAGTGGTCCCATTATTCAGCACACCTGAGTATCTAATACCTACCTTTAAGTAATATGCCCTTTGGCCTCCAGAACAGAAATTTTGGTCCATGCTGACTTGATAGCATAACCTCCTGTATTTCTCACAGCCACACACAAAGTTCAATATTGGGTCATAATTGAGGCACATGATCACCAGCCATCCTTAGGCATGGTATGGCATGTAAACAATACTTAGTTGGTATTAAGGGGCTCTGTCTGCCAAGAATTCTATATATTCTTCACACCATTACACCGCAAGCAACAGTTTGCACACTTAACAGAAGGAAAAATGGATCGATAAAGTCACACTATTAATGTTAAATTCAGACCCGTCATCTACATTTCGCTGCAGAAATTAAGATTTCTGTAAAAATAAAAAAAAATTGAACATTTATGGCCATTGGCATTTATGTTTCATCTCAGGTTAGTTTTCCCATTCACCTCTGACCTCTCTGATCAATACATAATTAACTGTTTCTCACTGTATGTATTTTGTTTATGACACCACTCTGCAAATGCAGTGGACTGAGGGAAAGTCTCAGCAAGGCAGCAGTTTGCAAGTTTTGAGAACCCATAGCCTATGTGGCACCAACAATTACATCATACTTAAAGTCACTTAGATTGTACTACAAATGTATTTTAATTTGTTAATGTTTAGTTGAACAATCCATATGTTCACATTTTTTATTATGTTGAGTCTATGCCACAGCCTTGCTTTAAGGAGAAGCAGGCTATTTTTGGTGGTGTAACTAATAAAGTGGCCACAGTGCCTGCGCGCATGTGTGTTTGTGTGTGTGTGTGTGTGTGTGTGTGTTTCAGCCACAATGGAGGTGTGTACACTTAAAAGATAAGTGGGTTTGGTTTTCTCCAAACCCCTGCCCCCTCCCCTCCGCCCACATCCCTTGCTGAGCTGCTCTTACCCTCACCCCTAATAGCACTGGTGGAACTTCATTCTGATTCAAAACTAAATGAAGCCGTAACATGTGTTGCTCCTTTAAAACTCAGTGCGCACTCACTCACCGCATTATTGTGGAATAACAACAAGAATGATTTCCTACTTTGAGACACAGAAGCTGCATTTTACTCCCATAATCTTCATGTTCAGACCATTGCAACATTAAAACTGCTGATATCTTCAATGGCTTGCTCACAGAGCACGATAAGTTTGCATATCTAGACTGAGAGAATGTTTTTACATCGTTAAAATGTTACGGTTTTTATGGTTGGGTTTTCTGGGGAATACACTGAAATTGAATCACTGGTCTGTTGAAATTTACTGAAGTAACAGATTAACCTGCTGGGTAGCAATTATGGCTGACCGCTTTCCGCACGAATGACAGTGCAGTAGGGATTTCCCATATGAGTGGCTTCTAGTGGCGTGATTCAAGCAGTGCAATTCATGAGCATTTTTTGTTTTCATTGGCATACACTTTCTGAGAAACTATTCCTCTATAACCATACACTTCAACCTTTCAGATATACTGTGTTTTTCTATCTAAGTGCAAACTGGTCATCGTTCATCACTGTTCACTCCACTGCACAGGTCAAATATTAAGAGGGACAGATGGTGAAGCATACTGAGCTGTGATTACATTTCAACGTTGCTTGGTTTTACTTACTTCTCTCCAGAACTCTGATATTATCTGGAGTTTCAATGCCACGAAAATTAACAAATATTGTCAGAGTAGAAACGTGGTGGAGCCACAGAACTAGGATTAAATGACCCAGTGAGAAAGCTTAATGTCACTTGCTAACTGCCTCACACTTTTTCTTTAGACCCACCATCAGGGAATTATACAGTATTCATATCTGGCAATGACATATCTACTTCAAAACTGGACATTGTAGTAACAGAATGAACATGATCCACTGGCGTGGATGTTTACATACCAGAGTCAAATGCTTAATTGCATTGGATTTTTTTTTTTTTTTTCCTGTGCTAATTTGATCTTTCCTAGTGCAAGTGAGCCAACCAAGAGGACCTGCTTGAGATTATTACAACACCCAGACAAGCTCACTACAGCACAGAAAAGTATGTGAACCTTGATTACGCAATTTACCTTGGACAGTCTCCCACTAACAACAATGGTGAGAGGGTACTGCCTTGCAGAAGGAGAGCAGATTTGAAGCTTATTTTCTCAAGCAGTTGAAATGTAAAAGAAATAGAAGTGTTACTGCACATAGAAACAAATTTTTAAATGCCAATCTGAGTTTTTAGCAAGAAAAGATCTTAATGTTGTTCCCCCCTCAGCATATAGTTGTGTGTAGTGATTATTATACACTTAACAAAATGGAGATAAATCAAACACAGAGTACTATTCAAGCATTTATTTCATGTAATATTGGATCATATAGATGAAAATAAGTAAACAGATAACAATATATGGAGAAAAACAAAATGATAATGTCTTTTTGACAGAAAAAGTCAATATCTAGTGTGGCCTCCCTTTGCTTTGATAACAGCATTTCATCTTTCAGGTAGAGTTTTCACTTTTTTTCCAATTTCCTCACTCCCTGAACCATTCCATATGGTTTGAAGTTCATTCCAAAGAGCTTCTTTTGATGTTAAAACAGATTTTTTTTTATCTTGGTATCAAGCAAATCCCAGATTTGCTCAATCGGATTAAGGTCTGGATTTTGAGCAGGCCAAGTCATAAATTTTATGTCACCAGATGATTCTTTTCGACTGAGATAATTTTTGCACAACTTAGAAGTGTGTTAAAGGTCATTATTTTGTTGAAAATAAAATCCGTGCCTGCCGGGTTAGCTCACTTGGTTAAGGCACCGCAATTGCGATGCAGTAGTGACTACCACAGCGTGGGTTCGATCCCCGGTCGTACCAACCAGCGGTGGTCAGCAGCTTTTTCAGAAGAGCGCACGATTGGCTAAAGCGCTGTGGGAATGCAAATTGGGAAGGGACTGCTTGGAAGGGAAATTAAAATGATGCATTGTTCATTGCTCAAGCGCCTCCTGTTGGCCAGCCGGGCACTCGTCAGTGAGATTCTAAGCATGCTCATGTTCGGGTATCCTCCGCCCTCGTTCTGAACTTGCGATACTTTCGACCAATGAGTGTAAAGATGCAGGGGCTGACAGGCACATGCTTCGGAGAAGAGCCGCAAATTGTCTCTCTCCTGAGCTGGCAATAGGGGGTTGTATATGAGTAAGCCTTGTACATAGTTTGCGGATTGGCCATTCCAAATTCAGGTGGGACTGGAGATGCCAAATTTAAAAAAAAGAAAAGAAAAGAAAACAAAATCCCTGACTTATTAGTCTCTTTCCAGATGACAATGCCTGCCTCACAAGGTTGCTTTGATACTTCTTTTGATCCATGATTTCATCGATTTTTATAAGGTCACCCACTCCTTTCAAGCAGATTGAACCCCAGACCATAATGTTACCACCTCCGTGTTTTACTGAAGGGGTTAAACAGTCATTTTTGAAACGTTCTCCAACTCCATTCTGTGTTTGGATGAGAAAATTTTGCACTGATTCATCAGTCAAAAAGACTTGTTCCCGGTCTGTTGGTGTCCAATCCTTGAATTTCTTACAACCCCAATTCCAAAATAGTTGGGACAAAGTGTAAATTGTGAATAAAATCAAAACGCAGTGACTTTCAAATCACACCAGCCAGTATTTTATTCATAATAGAACAGAGATAAAATAGCAAATGTTGAAATTAAGAAGTTTTACAATTTTATCCACAAAATGAGCTCATTTCAAATTTGATGGCTGCTACAGGTCTCAAAAAAATTGGGCCAGGGGCCTGCTTACCATGGTGTAGCATTCCCTCTTCTTTTTAACACAGAATGGAGGCGTCTGGGCATTGAGGAGGCAAGTTTCTTGAATTTAGCCATTGGAATTTGATCCCACTCTTGTTTAATACAGGCTTCCAGCTGCTGGAGAGTTTTGGGTCTCCTTTGACAGACTTTTCGTTTCATTATTCGCCAGATGTTCTCAATCGATGAAAGATCAGGGCTGCAGGTGGGCCAGTTCAGCACACGGACTCATGCTGTTGTAATAGCTGCAGTATGTGGTTTTGCATTGTCCTGCTGAAATGCACAAGGCCTTCCTTGGAATAGATGTAGTCTGGAGGGGAGCACATGTTGCTCTAAAACCTTTATATACCTTTCTGCATTAATGGTGCTTTTTAAAACATGCAAGTGTCCCACACCATATGCACTAATGCATCCCCATACCATCAGAGATGCTGGCTTTTGAACAGAACGCTGATAACAGGAGGGGTGGTCTTCCTCCTCTTTAGCCCAGAGGACATGATGCCCATGATTTCCAACAAGAATGTCAAATCTGGACTTGTCTGACCACAGGATACTTTGCCACTTTGCTACAGTCCATTTTAAATGAGCCTTGGCCCATAGAACACGGCGGGGCTTCTGGATCATGCTCAACAATGGCTTCCTTTTTGCATGCTAGAGTTTTAGGTGTTATCTGTGGATGGCACGGCAGACTGTGTTTACAGACAGTGGTTTCTTGAAATATTCCTGGGCCCATTTAGTAATATCAATGACTGAATCATGCCGGTGAGTGATGCAGTGGCATCTGAGGGCCCGAAGATCGCGGGCATCCAGTAAAGGTCTTCAGTCTTGTCCATTACGCACAGATATTTTTCCAGTTTCTCTGAATCTTTTGATGATGTTATGCACTATCGATGATGAGACCTTCAAGCCTTTGCAATTTGACGTTGAGGAACATTGTTTTTAAAGTATTCCACAATTTTTTTACCTAAGCCTTCACAGGTTGGAGACCCTCTGGCCATCTTTACTTCTGAGAGACTCAGCTTCTCTAAGACATCCCTTTTACAACCAATCATGCTACACACCTGATGCCAGTTTACTCAATTACTTGCAAAATGTTCTTTCAGCTGATTCTCTTATATATGATTTGCTTTTTCAGCCGTCTTTTGCCTGTGTCCCAACTTTTTTGAGACCTGTTGCAGCCAGAAAATTTGATAGAAGCTCTTTTTGTGGATAAAAATGTAAAATTTCTCAGTTTCAACATTTGAAATGTTATCTATGTTCTATTGTAAATAACATTGTGGTTCATGTGATCTGAAAGTCATTGCATTTAGATTTTATTCACAATTTACACTTTGTCCCAACTATTTCGGAATTAGGGTTGTAGTAAACTCAGGTCATTTTTTGATGTTGCCACCTCTTGGCAGCAAAACAACTAATCAGACCATTTTCACACAGGTGACTGGATATACAGTGCTGTGGAAAAAGTATTTGCCCCCTTCCTGATTTCTTATTTTTTTGCATATTTGTCACACTTAAATGTTTCAGATCATCAAACAAATTTTAATATTTGACAAAGATAACCAGAGTAAATACAAAATGCAGTTTTTAAATGATGATTTCATTTCTTATTGGAAAAAAGCTATCCAAACCTACCTGGCCCTATGTGCAAAAGTAATCTACCCCCCCCCGTAAATCATGAATTAACTGTGATTATGGATTTTTCAGTGTTTTTGTTGATTACCCATATTTTACCTCAATATACTTGTGGGAATTTTTGTTGTTGTTGTTGTTGTTGCTGTTGTTGTTCTAATAGTATTTTTCAGTACATTTTCACCAAAAAATTTTAGAGAAGTAATATTTTAGGACCTATTTTTGATGTAAGTGGTGGTGTATAATCATCACTGCACACCACTGTACTTTATACAAGAAAATTCAAAAATCAGAAAAAGTTGAGTTGGTATGTTTAATCAAAATTTAATGAATTCTGGACCACTCCCAAAGTAGAGGAGAGTATTGGGTGGGATTGCGGATCGGAGATCGGGCGGATAAGAGATCAGGGCGGGTGTGGTGTTGGACTTGGTCTGTGATTGTGCGGACGTTGGGCGCCCCCCGGGTGGCGAGACTCAGGGTGGGGCTCGCATCTCTTGTCGGAGTCCATGTGGCTCCCAAGCCCCAAAAAGTGTTAATGTATCAACGAGAGATGGGCTCTACGTACGTCGTCAACATTATTGCGAATATAGCTTGCATACGAGTTTGATGTCCAGCGGCCAAGGTTTTAATCAGGTGGCCCGGCAGACCGGCACTCCTTGCTTGATGCGGAAAGAGTGCCCAGAGGAGTATTTGGGTGGAATGTCGGATCTAATTAAAACTTGACGGAAATGGTAGAGGAACCAGTGGCGAGTGGCTACTGATCTGCTCAGATCTGTAAAGGGTCTTGGTGGGAATGGTAGAGCTTGGTTAATTGAGAAGGAGAGCGCCGCCTTATTTAAAAAAACACGCAAATTAGGTACGTGACGCTGAAGTCCAATGCGATTGGACAAGGGGTGGAGCCAAGACTGACTTCCGTGCCCGTCTGAACTAACACTGACGCTCCTTTTCTAATCATACTTTTTAAACTCATTTTTTATCTTGTAATTGCTGTAGATAATCAAAGGTTATCCATAATCAGTTACTTTTGGTCAGGGGGATTTTTATCCATTGTAATTTGCTCACATTTACATAACTGAACCACTACAAAGCACTTTGATGAAATGGGGAATTCCCAAATTCTAGTAAAAATTTGTGTCACATCCTTCAGCAGGCAAAAGGGCAAAAGCTGAGTAAAACTGCAAGTTTGCAATAAAACATGATGGAAATAAAATGATCTTAAAATGTACAGCATGATTTCTGATGGTTTAAACTGGAGGAAAATGGTGAATATTTAGTTCATGAGTCAGAGACTTTCTGTTCAAAGCATACAGTACATGTGATGCTGAGGTATTAAAAATTATTCAAGGGCAACGCAAAGCGTAGCATCCCCTCGCCGGGTACAAATGTTGTACATGTGTATATACGTCAGAAGAAGTTACTTTCATGAGACTATACTATATTACTAGGCAAGGAAGTTATTAATACCCGGGGATTGGATGTACAGAAAGTTTACTACTTTATGGAATGGCCCATGAGAAGATGTGAAATTAAACTTTATGTAAATTGTTATGAAGATTTAAAAAAAAAGAATGTGAATAAAATCAGGGATTTAAAGAAGAAGATTAAAGCATATGAGAAGGTGAGAAAATGTTATGACTTGAAAATCACAACAAAGAAAACCAGCAATGACAACTTAAACAAATTTATTCTTCACTGATTAGGTAAAAAACTTTCTACAAATAATCCACTGTGCAATCTTATAATAACACTCTAACGCCACTATGTAACTCTGTTGCCAAAACAAAAACTTTACCTCTACTGATCAAAATCACAGCATTTATGTAGACTAGCAACATTCTGGAAAGATCTACAGGATTCCTGAGTAATCCCGCCCCCTCCAGGCAGGAAGATGCCAGAAGCTTTTAGAAAGCACTAGTCTATTTCATCACAAAGAAGTGGTATTGCATCAGATCATGTTTTTCTACAGTCATACCGCCAGAGGGTGCCAAATGATGAACAAAATAAACAAATAGCTGACCAGTAAGGCAGCACAAATAGTATGTAACAAATCTCCATTTACAAATGATATACAGTGCTTTACATTAGAGTGAAAAGTTAAAACACAATATGAACTTATCCTTGAACTTTTAAAGGTTAGTACTGTATAATATTTGAAACAGTCTAATGGCATTAAATAAATCTTGGATGTGATTGAGAAGCAGCATTCATGACAATAAAATGATAAGGTCCAATGGGACAGTCATCACGTTACTGTTAAATCTTCTGGCAACTATTTTCGCATATTTAATGAGCTATGACCTTTGACCTTTGACCTACATACTCTGAAATTGAACTTAGCCTGTATTTTGATATAAAGTACCTTCACATCAAATTTCATGAAAATCCGTCATACATTACTCAAGTTATCGAACGGAAACAATCTTTGCATATTTAATGAGCTATGACCTTTGACCTTTGACC
Organism: Gymnothorax javanicus; assembly: GCA_029692085.1. Taxonomy (NCBI): domain Eukaryota; kingdom Metazoa; phylum Chordata; class Actinopteri; order Anguilliformes; family Muraenidae; genus Gymnothorax; species Gymnothorax javanicus. Next base: position 149,658,608 of record CM056193.1, read on the forward strand.
TATATATGCCGAAATCGAATTTAGCCTGTATGTTGATATAAAGTACCTTCACATCAAATTTCATGAAAATCCATCAAACATTACTCAAGTTATCGAAAGGAAACAATTTTCGCATATTTAATGAGCTATGACCTTTGACCTTTGACCTACATACTCCAAAATCTAACTTAGCCTGTATTTTGATATAAAGTACCTTCACATTAAATTTCATTAAAATCCGTCAAACATTACTGAAGTAATCGAACGGAAACCAATTTAGCATATTTAATGAGCTATGACCTTTGACCTACCTACTCTGAAATCGAACTCAGGCTGTATTTTCATACCATGTACCTTTGTATCAAATGTCATTAAAATCCGTTGAACATTACTCAAGTTATTGAACAGAAACCATTTTCGCATATTTAATGAGCTGTGACCTTTGACCTTTGACCTACATACTCCAAAATTGAACTTAGGCTGTATTTTGATATAAAGTACCTTCACATCAAATTTCATTAAAATCCGTCGAACATTACTCAAGTTATTGAGCGGAAACCATTTTCACGTATTTAATGAGCTACGACCTTTCACCTTTGACCTACATACTCTGAAATCGACCTCAGCCTGTATTTTGATACCAACTACCTTCCTATCAAATTTCATTAAAATCCGTCAAACATTACTAAAGTTATTGAGCGGAAACCAGATTTGTTACGGACGGACGGACGGAAGGACGGTGGCCTGACTATATCCCCCTCCGACTAATTCATTGGCGAGGGGATAATAATAAAGCATCTACCCCATCACCATCCCAGAACTCTCTAAGGCGCTGAACGACCACCCAGATCGCTGGTTAACTTTCCGTGCAATGGTAATTTGGCTGACCGGCGGACAGTGCGCACACGTCACCGAAACCTCACAGGCAGGTTTTCAGAATGTGAGGCACATTTCAATGCAATAAATAATAACAGCAACCACTATTTAATGTAACTATCTGAATCAGCACATAAATCATAGTAACTATATCGATTGTCCTGATGTCAGATCAAACAGAGAGAGAGAGAGAGAGATGTGTGCATGTGGGCGCGTGAGTGCGTGTGTAGGCTATGTGGGTATGTGTCCTTCAGCTGCTTCACCGGATGCGAAACTAATTTTTTGCACGACTGAATACATTCAAAGTCAATGCAAAGACGCGAATACACGCGTGTATTTGCGTCTTTGCATTGACTTTGAATGTAATCTGTCGTGCGAAAAATTAGTTTCGCGTCCAGTGTGCAAGCGGCTTAATACTATTATTGTCACATAGGTTTTATCGTTTTTAGTGGGGGAAAGGAATACAGCCTGATTGCTATGATCTCGTACTGAGTTAAGATCACATATTGAAAATAAATGTGTAACGTATCTTGCGTTGTTGTCCATGCATGTTAATCCCAAAATTTTAAGCAGCAACAGGGTGTAATAATAGGAACACGCTATCCATCGTTTCTCTTCCCAATGATGCAGGCAGAAGAAATGAATGAGCAACCGTCGTATTTCATTCCAACTTCAGAAGTTTGAATGATCTGACGTAATATCGTTTTGAAATTCCATTCAAGTTCGCTAATGGTAATAATTCGCAAATGCCCGAGCTAGCCAACTAACTCATATTTGTAATGCTTAATATAGACATAAGCGGAGCAGAAAACATGCCTGAAGCAGCAAAGTAAAATGCAACATTAACGCATCATGCATATATAGGACAGAGGCTTCTTTATTCCAATTTTAAAGGTGAGGAGAGGAGCTCATTTGATTGGTGAAGATTTGACTCGGCTGTGTTAAACCCACTCAGGCCTTCTCTCCTCCCTCCTTGCCATTTGCGCTGGCAGGAGGGATAGAGGCGGGACAGAGGAGTACTTGCGCCGGGCTGCACCGGGCACAAAATTGCAAATTACGCCTGGATACACCTTGTTGGATACACCCCGTTCGTAGACCAGGTTAACAACCCCAATTCGAAATAGTTGGGACAAAGGGCTCTAAATTCAGTAGACCAGGCGCAGGCGCGCGCTCCCCCATTCGCCACGCCTGCGCCTGGTCTACTTAATTTAGAGCCCTTTGTCCCAACTATTTCGGAATTGGGGTTGTTAATATATTCTACCAGTTCAGCTTTCTCCCCGACCAGCTTCTTGTTAAGATAACATTTTTTTTTCTTGTATTGCCTGAACAAAGTAACACCGTACTGTGAAACATGGATTCCTGACTTGGAGCTTCAGCTCATTCCTCAAATGCCAAATTTGTTTCAATTTGAATTGTTCAACTAAATCAAAGTATTCCAACAAACTCTCAAGGCCTACCGCTCAGACACTGTCTTCTCATTCCGCATTAGATAGTCCTGCGTCTTCACTGGGCTCTCTCTTAGGGCAAAAGCTACAACTTCAGCAGCTCCAGTCAGCATTCACTGGTCTCCGCAACTCAACACAGCAGTCCTTTGCGACATCTTCACTGATGTAAGTCACATCCAACACGCTTTGAATTAAAGGCATTTCATTTGGCGAGGCTTTAACAATGCTAACTACTCAAGCTAGTTCTGTAATACTACTGTAATACTTCCTCTCAAACATCGAACCATAGACAATAATCTACAACCCATGTTCTAAACTATCCAGAGACTCAATGCAGCATACCTTCCTGGTTCCTCCCAATGGATCTACATTCATCTCCAACACGCAACAAACCAATGAACCTTGCATTCAACCATTTTTTAACAACTAAATAATCCCAGAATTGCTCCACCTCATTTGCAAATAAAGCAACCCTTCTCCGTCCAGGAATATTCCAACTGCAATATAACGGCTTCCAGTCCTTGCCACAGCATTGCCGGCATCAGTCCAGTGGCAGATCCAGAATGTAATACATGGGCGTATGCATGGGCGGGCCTGAATTACGTCAGGGTGGGCCTAAAAAGCACTAGGCTACAAACCATTCACCAAATTTAATTTTAAGTGGACCTATACCTAGTCTAAATATCCCATGCCCTTTAGCACAACTAAAAGCTTCACACACGACAACACTATTTTAAAAATACGTTTATTACTTCATTCCATAATGCTACAGCTGAACTGTTGCAGATAGATGATCACAATGCGGACGATGCTGACAAGCAAACAAACAACGTTCACCTCAAGCTAGGCTTAGGCTACATCTGCACACAAAGTGTAACCAAAACAAATGAAGTGATAGGCTACATAACAAACGGCCCGCACAAAATACTTCAGAACACAGCTAGGCCACAGCTGGGTCGAAAAAATATAGCCAATAACAGAAAGGCAGAACAACACGACTCACTCACATAAAAAGTAATTAAAAGTAATTAATCTACAGTAGGCTATATTATTGGCGACAATAAATCTTGTGTCTGTGAAGAATAGCCAAGCAGCCGTAGGACAGAAATCATAAGGACAAAATCTTAATAACGTCACATGAAATGTTTCAGTTTTGCAGCAATCAGCAAGGCCACGGCCGGCCGATCAATAAAAACAACTCTGGGTTACCTTATGCTACTAGACAAGGCGGAGTCGCCTGGGTTTTGAGTTGAAGATGGTGATGATATCATCGTAGTCCAGTGTTTCTGTTAGTTCCCTCTCGAAAGACAACAGAGTCAAGTTGTTCAAGCACCCAGTCATCATTGATGATCACACGCGTGTCTTTACCCTGTTTGTTGCGTAAAAAAGTCTTTCAACGCTGCAGGACGTCATAGGTAGTGTGATAATGGCCCTTAACAAGCAGTTCAAATATAAGTAGGGCAGGAATCTAATAATTCCATGAGTGACGGGACATTGTCACCGGCTTTCTTGTTAATGTATTGGGAGAAACACGTGAATTCAGCATCACTAACTATGATCCCATACAGATTGCATGAAGGCTCTAACAGTTCTTTTGAGCCAAAAGTGGCGGATCCTGGGAAGAGCGACGCTGAAGCTCGCATCATCCCACACGTGTCATCCTGGAATCTACTGTTCAATTCGGCGATCTGGCAGTCTAGAACACTGTTCCACAGTGCCCTCAAATCATCATTATGCCGAATGGCAGATGTTTTCCCCAGCGTTGTAGTGACGATTGATTGGTTGTACTTAGCTGGTAATTTGCGCTGGCGAGACGCTGAAACATCCCAGCATGTTATCTCATGTTTTTCCATCAATTCCTCAGTCAATTTAAGTACTTTGTGAAAATCCCCATCAGTGTCATCTCGAAAAGTAGCATATGTAGCTTTTAAGGTTTCAATTAAGGAGATGCAGTCTGTCACACACAGCGTTGGGCTTTGCAAACCTTTTGTGGCAAAATCGCTGCACTGAAAGAGTTTACAAAAGGCAACAAGCAGGAAAACAAATTTTTTTCGTTTGCATTTGTTGCAGTAGGTGTTCGGCGTCAACTTTGTTCTGTCCACTTGATTCCGTGTACTCAGCAAGCACCTCCAGTAGCACGTCCAGCAGCTGTAAAATCTTAATGCACCGATCCTGAATTGGAGCTCCATCTAGTCTCGCACGATCGCTCCAGCTCCATACATCTCCCTCTGTAATTCCACGAAACAGGGTGCCTCTGGGCCCCAGCGAAGAAACCATGTACCTGGTTCACAATCGTAAAAAAGGTGCAAATATGTCCAGACACTTGTGCTGCGGTGCAAAGCACCAAATTAAGTCTGTGTGAATTGCAGTGTACATAGATGGCATTAGAAATAGTCTCTTTCAAAAGCACTCGCACCCCTCCTCTATGCCCTGACATGACCGATGCGCCATCGAAACAGAACCCGACACAGAGAGAAGGGTCCAAGCCGAGTGGTTCGAGGACGTCAAGAATCTTTAATGAAATACCCCGAGCAAACATATCTGCAGTCTCAACAAATCCCACTGCTCTTTCTTTGATTGCTCCACGATTAATAAATCGGACACAGTTCTGCAACTAGCTCGCATTTGGACACATCTTTAAACTCATCTGTAAGTATGGCGAAGTATGTTGTTAGTGTGTCATGCAGTTCAGCTTTTATTTTTTTTATTTTACATGAGCTGCTGACGGCCATCTGAGCTCGGGCTAAAAATCACACAGTCATCAGCATACATAAGATGGTTCACCACTGTATTGCCAACCATACAGCCAGTTTTACATGAGTTTAACTGATTAGAGAGATCATTCATATAGAAATTAAACAAAATAGGAGATAAAATACTCCCCTGTCTGACTCGTTACTGACCTGAAAAAGAGCAGACACACAGTTGTCCCATTTAACCTGCATGGTCTGATGAGCATACCAATAGGATAGGATTCTAGCTATATATTTAGGGACACCTGCTTGACTCAACTTTTCAAATAATTTCCCATGGTTCACATGATCAAACGCTTTAGAAGCATCTAAAAAACATAAAAACGGATTAGTTTTTTCTCTTGTAGTTGCTCAGCTGTTCCTTTAAGGTATATATACACATGTCTGTGCCATGTCTAGGTTTAAAACCAAATTGATTATCAGTAGAAATTATTAATTCATTGATCCTGTCCAAGAGAATTCGTTCAATGACTTTAGACAATATGCTAGCAAGAGTGATAGGTCTATAATTATCAGAGCAACCCACTTTTCCTGCTCTATCCTTGAGCACAGGGAACAGCACTGTCATTACAGAGTCTGGAAGAAAACCATGGCCTATGAAGGCAGTGAAGCACAGGGCAAGAAGAGGAGCCAGCCTTGGACTTGCAAATTTAAGATGTTCAGCAGAGATGGAATCCATACCTGTTGTTTTATTAACTGATAAGTTTTTGATAGCTTGAAAAACCTCATGGGTCTTGATTGTATCTACACTTTCAATGTTATCTACTTGAAATGATTTCATCTGTACACAGTTCAACAGTTTATTATAATGCTGGCACCAGAGCTCAACAATTGCATTTGCACCAGAGACTCCGTCTACTGTACATGGTAAGGAGGGTTTGCAGTTATTAATGAATTTCATCTCTTTCCAAAAAGCTTTAGTGTCATTATATAAATGTTTCTTGGCCATGGAGTCAGCCCTCAGAGTTTGCTCATTTTTACTAATAAAACATATTGCATATTTGTATTTTGCATTTGTACGCTTCTTGTATTCAAAAATGGGTCCCTGTCTTGGTTTACCAGCCATTGCCCAGGATTTAGTAGCTACTCGAGCTTCAGCATAGGATTCAGCCACATGTGTTCCAACCAGGTCTAACTTTTCCCTTCTTTTTACATTTAAGGTGAGGTTTACAGGCTTTTAATAAAACTGTGACAATATCTGTGTACATTGCATTAATATCTGTTCTGTGTTTAATATTAGTACAATTACTGTTTTTACACATAAGTACCTCTCTGGGCAGATATATACTGCTTAACAATTGATCAGTGTGTGCACAATAGGAATCAATGTCTTCCCATGAAAGAGAGGATCAGTCCATTTGACAAAGATTAGAATTGTTATTAATTTTGTACATTTTAAAATTATTTTTTCGGCCACATGTGTTCCAACCAGGTCTAACTTTTCCCTTCTTTTTACATTTAAGGTGAGGTTTACAGGCTTTTAATAAAACTGTGACAATATCTGTGTACATTGCATTGATATCTGTTCTGTGTTTAATATTAGTACAATTACTGTTTTTACACATAAGTACCTCTCTGGGCAGATATATACTGCTTAACAATTGATCAGTGTGTGCACAATAGGAATCAATGTCTTCCCATGAAAGAGAGGATCAGTCCATTTGACAAAGATTAGAATTGTTATTAATTTTGTACATTTTAAAATTATTTTTTCGCAATATATATATATATATATATATATATATATAATAAATTGCATTCAAAGCGCTAAAGTTTAGTTTTTGTTTTTTTTTTGTAAATTGTGATTGGGTGGGCCCGCTGTCAATGAGGGTGGGCTTAGGCCTACCCAGGCCCACCCGTGGATCCGCGCCTGCATCAGTCATGATGTCATCACACCCAACAGCCTTCGCTACTTATCCCACAACAGCTGTCCACAGTTAGAGGGCTAGTATGTATTCCCTGTGCCAGCACCCTCTGTTTTCAGCCTTTTCGGCCTCTAACGTCCTATCTGTCCGATATTAGGAGACTGCACTTATATCCCCAAGCACATGTGTCCTGTCTTCCCCTTGTCTGTTCCTCTCCAGTTCCTTCGCTGAATCAAAAAATCAAACATGACCACTTTGGCTCCTTTAGCATCTAACGTATTCATTGCAGTCAATTCAAATCATGGAGAAGCAAATTTGCTAACGCTTTTCTCTACTACTCTATCCTTAACCCCCTCCTAACCTCGCCCCACCCCTCCCCCTTGCTGAACCCGAATGTATTTTTCTCATGTTTATATTGCTGTTGCATTTCCTTTTACAGATGCTCTACCTGCAAGGACAATGCAATAAATTCCAAAATACAAAATTGCATACCCCATTGTTCCCTTTTATCCCCTTCCCTCATTCCCTTTCATCCCCTTCACTTGTTCCCTTTCATCCCCTTCCCTTTTGTCCCCTTCCCCCTCATACTATACTAGATGTTACAGCAAATAAGACCACATGATGAGTTTCAATTAAGAAATTTCACATCCCTTCATCCTCGCAGTTCCATCATCCTCTCATCCCCATATGAATTTAATGCATTTTGTCTTACAGATGCACCACTGAATAAGATTAAGCGATAAATTCCAATGAAGAAATATCATGCTGAAAACGCCACTCCTCCAGCCCTCTAACTCACCAGCCTGTTAAGACCAGGACCACATTCCACAGTCCTAATCATTCCCTATTGTCTGCATAGAATATTGTTTCCCTATATAAGACAGAGCTTTGCACTCATTCGGTGTAAAATCTCGTAAGCCTCACAAGCCTGTTATGGTCTTGTATAGACTTACAGCCTGCATATTGGCATGTATTTGTAACTTCTTTAGTTAAGCGCTGTTCTTAATGCTTATGTTCTGTGCTTCTACTTTGTAACCAGGAACGTTGTTTCCTTGTTTCTTTATATTTTCAATTCTTTAGCGCTGTTTCCATTGTCACTAGTATTATTATCAAGGAACCTTGTTTCCTTATTCCTTATACTTTGTTCTATTTTGCCTTCCTGCATTGCCGAGAAGGCAAAATAAACCCGATCTTCGCACCTGAGTCCAGTTCCACCGTTTTTTGCTTTCTGTGCACTCTCAACTGGTGCAACGAGCAAACCCTTACAGAAGACTTCAACAGTAGCGTGGACCCAGCGAAGATACCGCTCTTTGAAGATGCGGGAGAATTCGCTGCCTGCCCTCCCGACATCTTCAGCCTGGTGGCGGAACAGCAGATGGAGATTGCAAGACTGGGGCCACACTGCATGAATTAGTTTGCGGCTTCCCAGAGGTCACTATCTCCCGCTCTCCACCACCAGCTCAAGCCTCCATCTCTCCTGCTGGACTGCAGGCTTTCCCAGCCATTCCCCAGGGTGAGTCGCCAGTGCACCTGTCAGAGCGCTATGAGGGTCAAACCACCGAATGCAGATGCTTTCTTCTTCAATGCTCCCTCTATTTCACTTACAACGCCACCCTGAGAGATGCAGAGAAAATAGCTGCTGTCATCTCTAGCATCATCTACTGCTGTATGGGACTAAGCTGCGTTAAACACCTATGACAGCTTCATACAGCAGTTTCGCGCCGTATTGGACCACCCTGGTCAAAAGGCTAGGGACCAGCTGCTGGACCTGCGGCAGGGTTCAATGCTCGCCGCGGACTATGCACTCAAGTTCCGGACCTTGGCCGCAGCCAGCGGCTGGAACGAGCCTGCATTGCTCACCATCTTCCGGAATGTGCTGAGTCCAGACCAGAAGGCAAAGATGGCATGCAGGGACCTGGAATTGTCCCTGTCCTTGTACATTGATACTGCCATCTGTCTGGACCAGCTCCTACAGGAGAGATGGCAGAACTGGCCCCAAGACCCCATCCTGCTGCCGAAGATGGATGCCGAGCCCATGGAACTAGGATTATCCAGACCTTCAGAATATTGCCATTGGAGAAAATCCGGCCCTTGTTCCCATTGTGGAGAGGAATGCCCTGCGCCTGCAAAGGTAAAAGTGAAGTTGCTGCTGGAGGAATGGAGGCACTGGCTGGAGGGGGCCTGCCATCCATTTAATGTACTCACTGATCACCGCAACCCGGAATATCTTCAAAAGGCTAAACGGCTCAATCCACGTCAGGCTAGGTGGGCATTATTCTTTACCCACTTCAATTTTATCATAACCTATCGCCCAAGCTCTATAAACATCAAGGCAGACGCTCTATCCCAAAGATACGAGGTGGAAACTGATCCAGAGGCTGAGGAACCAATTCTACCATCCTCCTGTGTCCTCGCCCTGATCAGATGGCAGCTGGACCGGGAAAGTCAGCAAATTTGTGCCTTTGGCTAACATGCCTTCTGCTCTCCAAGTGGCAGAGGCATTGTTCCCACTGGTCTTCAGGAACTTTGACCTTCCAAAGGACATCCTCTCAGAGTGTAGGCCACAGTTCACGTCCCGAGTGTAAAGGGCATTTTTCAGGAAGTTAGAAGCTTCAGTAAGCCTCGCTTTGGGATACTATCCCGAATCAAATGGGCAGGCGGAGAGAGCCAGCTAGGACCTGGGGAAGTTCCTCCACATATACTGCCGCCAGCGTCAACGGCATTGGTCCAAGTACCTGCCCTGGGTGGAATATGCCCAGAATTCTCCAAAGAACGCGTCCACTAGATTATCACCGTTCCAGTGTGTGCTCAGTCGGCAACCCCCCCGTGCCCCTGAGATCTGAGCCAGACCTGGCGGTGGATGCCTGGTTCAAAGAGGTGGAGAAGGTCTGAACAACTACTAATGTCCAGATCCAAAGAGCCCCTCGCCATCAAAAGATCCAGGCAGACCGAAGACGTCAGGACGCCCCCAATAACCAGCCAGGGGATCGGGTCTGGCTTGCCACGAGGGACCTGTATTACTAGTATTTTATCCAGAAACCTCGTTTCTTTGTTCCTTTGTACTTTGTTCTACTTTGCCCTCTTGCTTTGCAGAGGAGGCATAATAAATCCGATCCATCTTCGCACCTGAGTCCAATTCTGGTGTTTCTGCTTCCTGTGCACTCTCAACCGGTGCACAGAGCAAACACTTAGAAATGTCCCCGCATTCGCATTCATCCTTCTTTCCTTTTGACCCTCATCCCCACATGATTTTGATGCATTTTTTCTTACAAATGCCTAACCGGATAAAAACATTCAATGAATTGCAACAATAAATTTCATGCCCCCTTATCCCCCAATCCCTCATTCAGAGGCTCTAGCTTATAATAACGCATGAAAAATTCCATTGAAATTCCATGCCCATGTTTCTCCCCCATTTCCTCACCCTCCATCACTTGTCCCCCCATCTCCACGCAATTTTTTTTTATCAAAGCCTCTTTTCCACAGGCGATCTACAATAAAGACAATCTGGCATCATACCCACCATGTAAGCACTAAACACATTTCCTTCGGCATGAAAAGGAATTGGGAGGCACATCTGAGACTTTGTCCAAACCAGGAACTAGCGACCGGGATGTGTTCTTCTGGTCATGTTTCCAGGCTTCTCCTGAGTTCCTGGACACATCACTAGTTTTTCCCTCCTGATCTGCATGAGCCCGATAATGTCATAGCCTGGCTGCACCCCTAGATGATATTGCTGAAGAAATACCATCAGACCAGCCAAGTCTGACTCGAAAAGCCTACTTAACCCCGACAATATGTCAAATTAATTCATCTGCCCCCCTTCAGTCATATGCCTCAATTGCTCATTTTTTGGGGGGTCTGAAAGTACTCTTCATTCTCTCAGACAGCTTGGCCAAAAGTTGATATCGTACATTGGACCATCCCACTCACCGAAAAAGCCTTCTATCTTGCCAGTCGTATCATTAAATTTAGTTTCTAATGGCCAGATTGAAGACCATGTACACTTGAGACACCAGCTGATAAAAAATAATTAACAGCAGCTAAATCACGTGCCACCTGCAGGTATACAGAAACTTTCAATGTAGATGTTTTCTATAATTTAAGATTTGAGTGTAAAGATGGGTGAATTATACACCTTTTATGCTTCAGTAACCATGTTATGCAGGAAATTGCATGAATTTAAAAAAATAAATTCACAACTTTAAAAATTCAGAACTCTCGATAACAATTTCTCAGCACTACGCAACAACCAACTAAGGAAAACCCATGAGTTATGAGGGGATTTCCTCCTCATATGAACAATCCGACTCATCTGACAAACTACTCTCGAGCCTCTACAGAAAGCGAGGGTTCCTTTATCATTAATCATGTACCTTTCTGAAACTGATACAAGCCTAGGTGTGGAGCTTCAACAGAAACCAGCCCTGGTACTCAACAGATGCTCTGGAACCTCCGTAGCAAATGTAACATCATTTTCTATTGCTATTCTCCTAACCAGACCTCCCCCAAAATATCCACTCTTTACTACCAACACAAGGAGAATCATCTCACATTGCCAGTCTCTATCGTTTTCGACTTGTTTTAATAACATCTGGCATAGCTACCAATTATTACTCTGGACATGCCTTCCATGTCCCCGCTGCCACCTTGATGTTGAAATAAAGAGCACCAAAAGAAGCAATCTAAGTCCTCGGTCACAGGTCATCACAAGAACACCTATGCTACATTCAATAATGACGTTGATGATGTCCAACAAGCAAATGCTTGCACTGACTCCCGCACACCTTTTGGGGACTCGAAGGAGCCTTTATGACTCCTGGAAGAGACATTACCCCCACCCTGAGTCTCGTCGCCTGGGGATCTCCTTTATCTCGCTCCAGTCTCCTACGATTCATCTCCATTCTGTCCTACATTAGCACAAATTCCTATACCTATTGAATTCACTATATACAGTAGTGTGCAGTGATGATTATACACCACCACTTTCACCAAAAATGGTTCCTAATATGTTGTATTACTTTTCTATAATTTCTTGGTGAAAATCTATTGAAAAATCCAATTTAGACAATGAGCATAAAAAATCATTCCCACAAGTAAATTGAAGTGAAGCATATGGAAACAAACAAAAACTGAAAACATCATTTTTTATTTCAATTGAAAGGTGTCAAATTTTTTTTTTTTTTTTTTTTTATTCTTGGAAAGCCTGAATGCTTGTTTGAAGGCTCATTCCATGATTATTGATGCTAAAAAAAAAAATTGGTTAAACTGGTTTGAGCCAACGGTATTCTGCAAAATTAGCTCAGATGGTCAGTTGTTCCAGTGTATAAGGTGACAAGAATTTTGAGCAGAGTCAAAGTGTTAAAAACAATGGCATGTCGGAAGGAACTCTCCGTTTGTAGCTGCATTGTGGCCTTAAATGATGCTGAAGATGTTAAATTCTGCCATGGCACTGTAAGAAACAACATCAAGTATTTCACAGAGACTCGTTCGCTGAAAATTAGTGGTAATATAGGTGCAAAACGGAATTTGAGTGCCTTTGATGTTCCTTAACTGTGTATGACAAGTAAAAAAAATTGCCAGTTGAGAGAAAGACAACTCTTCGATGATATTAATAGCACTAGAAGTGAAGAGATAAGAGTATCAAGATCTACTATCTCCAGACGCTTGATAATGATCTGATTGGTCCTGCTGCTGCCAAGAGCTGGCAACATCAAAAAAAAGCCTTGAGTTTGCCAAGAAATTCAAGGATTGGACACTAATGGACTGGGAACAAGTCCTTTGGATCGATGAATCAAAATTTTAAATTTCTCATCCAAACACAGAGCTTATGTGTGCTGTAGAGTGGAAGAAAATGACTGTTCAACCCTTTCAGTAAAAATGGAGGTAGTAATATTAAGGTTTGGGGTTCCGTCTGCTCAAAAGGAGTCGGTGATCTCATAAAAATTGACAGAATCATGAATCAAAAGAAGTATCACAGCATCCTTGTGAGGCATGCTTTGCCATCTGGAAAGAGGCTGATTGCTGAGGGATTTTATTTTCAACAAGACTCTAAACACACTTCTAAATTGTGCAAGAATTATCTCAGTCGGAAAGAAACATTTGGTAACATAAAAGTTATGACTTGGCTGCTCAAAATCCAGACCTTAATCCAATTGAGCAAATCTGTTGTATCACCGAAAGCATCTCTTTGGAATTAATTTCAAACCATTAATTTCAAATAGTTTTGTGTGTGTAGAAATAAAAAAAAATGTGAAAACAATGCTTGGAAGATTAAATGGTGTAATCAAAGCAAAGGGTGGCCATCGACTATTTCTCTCAAAAAGACATTATTATTTTAGTTTTTACCTTATATTGTTGTCTGTTTACTTATTTTCATCTATATGATCCAATATTACATGGAATAAATACTTGAATAGTTCTTAGTTTCTGATTTATCTTCATTTTGTTAAGTGTATAATCATCCCTGCATACCACTCTATCGTAAACTACGATTTTAGGTGTGGTCTGGAATTCATTAAATGGAGTTAACTAAATGCAGATTAGTGAACCAGACCACATCTAAAATGCCTCTCCATTCATCCACGTTCTAACCAACCAGCCTATTTATACTGCCTTCATTCGACAATCCTGGTTTGTTTAATTCAACGTCCATCCCTCCTGTTTTCTTCAGTTCATCTCGTACCTTGTCTCTCTATAGGAACCCAGGGGTCTCAAAGGAGCCTTTACGACTCCAAGAAGAGACACTACCCTAACCCTGAGTCTCATTGCCTGGAGCTATCAACTGAACTCAATTCCATCCTATATCAGCACAAATTCCCATACCAATCGAATTCAATAAATATTGAAAACATATACTAATGGTCAGGAATTCATTAAAAAAATACTTCAGTCACATTTCGACACACCGTATGGTAAGGATGGTAAAACATCTTTTAAAGTTACTTAAGTCCACTGCCTCAATTTTCTCAAAATAGTCCTTTTGTGACTTAAATACATTTAGTACTGGAGTCTTTAATTATCACTCACAAGTTTTCATGTTTAATATTCCCGCAACAGGATATTAATAGAACACCAGAAAGTACCGATTAACTTGCACCTGGAAAATTTGAGATGATTTGATGATAATAAATCACACAATGTTTTCCATTCCAGAATAATTTTAGGACCTACGGTAATTGAATTTCAAACCTAATGTTTGGATTTGATATATTTAAAGACTTTCAGCTACTTTAGACATTTATACTGACCATCTGAATAGCCCACTTAATAGACCATGACTCTACCTCCGTGTTCCCCTCATACATTAAGTATTTATTTTACATGACTATTACAAAATGAAGAAGAGTGAATCAGAAATGAAAGAAAAATCAATGAGATCAAACTGATGATTCATATAACATTATAGCTTAGGGTCAAAATGACCCAAACAATGTGGATATGTACAATGTACGTATACACGTACAGGACATAGAATTAATTCAATTTTAAGGTTTGTCTACGCGTGCTATTTCAGAAAGGTTTATCATCTTCTGTGATTGAGGTTGATTGTATCATGTAATTTCTGTGGATGTTCTCATTCTTGCAACACACAAAGCAGTGAGGGCAGGAATTAAGTAATTAATCAGATATATTCACTGAGGAATCCAGGGCATCTAACCATGTGAGACCTGGACCGAGTTCATAGAAAGCACTGTAAAAAAAAAACAAAAAAACAAATGTGATCGTAGAAGACTTCTGAGTGTGATGTTAATGAATAGGCAACCCCTTTTTTTAAAAATAAAATGCTCTAGTACAGCAATAAAATATTTCACTGGACTCATTTTGGGTGAATTATCAAAAGTAACTAATGCAAAGAATGACGAGCTAGACCAACTGAGGATGAATGTAAACAGCATTTTTAGGAGAAACAAAGTCACCAGTTTCACAAGGCCGTCTAATGTTTTACACCCTAGGTCTAAATCCAGTCCTTCCTTTTGATGACCATAAATGCAGACTGAATGACTCCATTGCCAAGTGGGGGCAGAAATGCTGTCACTGTGTGGCTATGACCCTTATGACCTCACCACCCAACGTCCGGCCAAAATTTTGCTTGTCTCAGGTACTGAGTCATGATTACAGGAAGATGCCTGCTGCAGTGAGTATTTTGAGATTTCAAACTCCACCTTCAGAAGTCTCATATATAATGTTAGCCCTTAACTGCTCATTGACGACTACACAGAACTAAACCTCTGTTTTTTACTTTCAATTCTATCAATTTCATAGTGGTCAATCTACTTATAAACTGTATAGAAACTTATTTTCTTCACAAGATAATATGACACATTGTGAAGGACTGTTGACATTTATGTAGGCTACCATTACTTTTCAGCAGTCGCTCAGTTTAATTTGCTGTCTTATATAATATGAATTTATTGTTGTAAATTTGGCTACCAGATTTGTATTGAATTTCTCTTTAAGAATCTATTGGCACCAATGCATGGGGAAAATGCAAAATTTCACGTCAGCTCACATCAGCAACGGTTAGATCAGAGTGCAAACTATCCCAAAGCTTTTTGGGGTGCCCAGCCAGCCAATCAATCAGCTAGATCATGGGTGGGCAATTCCAGTCCTGATGGGCCGGTGTGTATGTAGGTTTTTATCTCTACCAATTGCCCTGATTAATTGAGTTCACTGGTTGTAAACACAGACATAGATTTGTGCATAGATCAGACCATAGTAAAATGTTATACTAAGGGGAGAAGAGAGCAATCTCTGGTGGTCATTCATGATAATTGAAAGAAATGCAGCAGAAATGTCTGATTTCACAAATGGTTTGGCTAATTAAGACAAAAAACTTATTAAAGGCCAGAAGTTGGTGTGAAAACCAGAGACAGATACGGCCCTCGTTGCCCACCTCTGAGCCAGATGCTGTTGTTTCCTATACATAATACAGGGTGTTTCAAAAAGATGAACCCGATTTGAAATCGTTATATCTCTGCAACCACAAACCGTCCATGAATCAAATGCTTACCAAATGAAAGGGCGGGTTTAATAAAACTTGATAACCCACTAAACCATTTGAAACTTTTTGTGTAATTGTTACATGTTGCTATCAAGAAATATACTGCATTTAAATTGGGTCCATCTTTTTGAAACACCCTGTAAATAAATTGGCATCTGCTTTGTATTTTCATGCAACCCCAACTCAAAAAAAGTTGGGACGATATGGGAAATGGAAATCAAAATGGAGATTGGTGATTTCTTAATTTACCTGTATTTCACTGCAAACAGTCTGAAGACAATAAAATAAATTATGCTGAAATGCTGAAAAAAAAATGGCAAGAACAGAGATGGAATTCAGAGAAAGTATTGCATTCTTATTTTTTTCCCTCCCTGCAATATCTCTATTATGTACATTGTCAATGCAACCCATCTGTGATCTCAGACTTTTTTTTATAATTTCTTAATTATAACAGGGCTTATATATTGGTCTTAATTATTCAGTAAATAAATTGTGTGATTATTGACCAAGCGATCTTAAACAGGAACAGCTTGAAGGCAATTATGCATTTAAGGGTCTGAGGCTGACTGCATGCCATTGAAAATTCAGTAACACCAGGGTTACTGCCAGGGGGACGTTGGGCTTTAGCAAGTTAAAATTTTCAACGGCTGCTATTGGCTGCTTGTGACTTGTAATATTATAATGAATTCCAGATGTGGAAAGCAGGGATTCCGCATGTTACTTTGGTATATAGGTGATGGGGATTCCCCTACAAAAACATGGACGAATTTATCGGTGAAATTGGTTTATTTACCACTTTTACTCAGGTCATTTTTCCATCATGAAGTAAACTACTGTTCACAAATAGTTCATTTTCAGGGTAGTTCCTATTTTTTCCAATTTTTGGGGGCAATTCATATTACTCCTATTTTTACAATTCCTATTTTTTCTATTTTTCACTCTGATCATAAAATATTGCATCCATTGCCAATACATGTAAATGTGTATGTTATTGCAAATATTTTTATGTCTTTGTGGGCAGTTTTGAGTCGACATGGATATTTTATATGCCATGCTCGGATTTTGTAACTGTGGTACCATTTAGAACCATTTTGTATATAAAGATGGACAACGCATCCCCACTTACTAGCACTGTACAAAAATGGGGCCAAAACTGCAATGGTAAAATGTCCTTTGCTCTGGACATAACATCGCTGCAAACATTGCATTACGCTATGTTAGGAAAATAAATAGTTCAGAGGAGTAGTTGTGCGCACATCTCATACCAAATTAGGCCCGGTGCTGGATTCACATGTAATTCAAGCAAAGAAAGTAAAAAAATCCGCACACTGGATTAAAGCTCCCAAACCTTTATTGATGCAACGTTTCGACCACTCACAGGGTCTTCATCAGGCAAAAAAAAAAAAAAAAAAAATGACTGTAGGAAAATAAAAATAATAATAAAAGGAAAATAAATAATCTAATAATGTATAGGATCTGAAATTTGTGAGCATGAGATATCAAATTTACGTAACTCAGGTGGTAATTTTCATTACTACCCGAAGGCTCAGAATAAATGAAAATGACTACTCTCATTGCATAAATTTGATATCTTGGGCTTGCTCATTGGAGATCCTCTATATATTAAACAATCTTTACATAGAATTTTTCAAACTTTAGGGCAGCAATCCATTCACAACATATTTTTGGCTTCTTTAATGGATTAGGAATCGTATGAAATCTCTCTCCTCTGCTTTTAATGCTGGCATATGTAGTTACACCTGTACTCTTTGCAGGAGTTTAGACAGAATGTAAGAACATGGCCACGTCCATATGGAGCAGACAACGCAAGTAGTTTGATATTTTTTGTACCTTTCGACAAACACTAGCCGGGCACTCACAGCACCAAATTTGATGATCGATACATCAAATTAATGAGTCCTCTGTCCTCAAGAATATGATGTATAGATATGTACTGAGGTTCTGTTTCCTTTTTTGCTTTCTGTCTTCTCCCTAGCATGTAAAATTCATGTTCAATTGGAGTCAGATCCTGTGATAAAGTCAGCCAGTTGAACCAAACTTAACAAAAAATGTGTCCAATGAATAATGGTGCTCACTGTATAGGCCAATTTTCTTTCCCATTGTCCACCATTCATTCATGGCATGGCCCATATACAGTACAGTAAATTATATGCATTTACTCACCCCCTGTTCTTGTTAGTTCTTTCTCAGTCGAACATATCCAAACACATACCAGTTTGGCCCTCTCTCTCTCTCTCTCTCTCTCTCTCTCTCTCATGGGCACAAACACACATTTGATCATTGAACTTCTTCCCAAACTAGCCATCCCACTGAAAAAACTCAGTGCTTCCATCTGGCAAAAGGGGACCACATTGTCCCATGCATTGTCCCTCTCCCTAGACTGAGGACAAGCTTGGCAGGGAATAAAACTGTGGCCTTTTACTGGATACTTTTCTCACAGTACTGAGCAGGTGCTGTTTTGTTGCGGGTATTGTCAAGACAAAATATGCGATAAAGCTTCTAGCTGGGAATTGGGAAAAGGGTTCTATCACATCACAAACTCTACTAATGAATTCTGGAAAGTCTGTTTATTTATTCTTTTTTTTTTTTTAACAATACGAGGAGATGTCTGCAATAAAGAAAAATGTATACAAACGTATGTCAATTGATATAATGTTTCTCTCCCAGAAATGCTTTTATTCATCGGGAAATATCCCGATATAAACTTGTTTAGCTTTCCTTGCACTGAGCAGTACTGTCATTTGGCGGTCATGATGGAATAGCTGCCTCCCCTAGCTAAGAGTGAGAATAGTCATGTGGGTAGACCAACTGGGGCATGCCATTCTGGTTTTGGCATGCCGATCATCACTGATTGTGTTTTTTTTTTTTTTTCCTCCATAATTTAATTTCTTTCCTCATTTTTATGGAATGTTAATTGTTTACTTTATTAAATGTCAAATGAGCCCATGGCCAATGTAAACGTGCCGATGCGTAGGCCGTAAGGCTTATTCCTAAGGCTTTCCTAAGTGACTGAGAATTGCGGCATGCAGGAATGCCTTTCCATTCCTGTAATTCTTGACTCTACGATGTGAATCTTAAGAAGAAGAGAAAAAAAAACGCCATGTCGCTTCATATAGGCTACGCACTCGCAGACACAAAGAGGATATTTCTCCCCACAAAAAGAAAGGAACATGATATCATCTAAATTCTTTATCCCGCCTACTTACTGGTGTAAGCACTTTTTATTCATTAAATTCAACAGTGGGCTGCACCGTTCCCATGGTATTAACTGACTCAATACCGCAAGATACAGGCGAGCATGAGGGAGACCTTCGAATTCAGACGGTCGGAGGGCTTCGAAATAAATGATAAAACAACGACGTTTATATTTTTGGAAAACGTAGTGGTGTCAAAGAGAAGAAACCCCCCTGTTTATTGTTCCTTTGAACTGAGAATTCAGGGCGCCGTGACGGCCTCCACCTGCCAGCTGATTCATAGAGGACAGACCCATGCATGTGGCTACCTGTTTTCACTTTCTGATGCGCGTTGTTTTTCCAGGCTGTGGACTAAACAAACGACCCTTGTTGTCGGATAACCATGATAATCTGTGGCGAGGAATGTGAGTGCTGGGGATTATCGGAGTTTATTCGTTAAATACAGAAAAGTGATTTAGTACAATGCGGTCCGCGCGTTCCCGTTCCCGTCTTTTGTTAGAGCGAAAACAGGGTTCCCATCCTCCCAGTAGATTTGTCCATTAGCATTAGAAACTGCTGCCATCACGTCTCCGACTGAGTAGTGTCCGCCTTCAGTGCTGCTATGACTTCCTGGAAACACTGCATTATACGTTCCCTGGTTCTAACTGCGTTGATTGAAGCATTTCATTCTGGTAAGTGTGAATGCATTGTAAGTCCGTTATATTTGTGCATGTAAACACGCATTCTTCAATCAGTCAATGTCTATAAACTTCTCTTTATTGATAATTACAGGTTATGAAAGTAGTCTTAATTTTTTTGTGGATGCTTTAAAGGTTATTTTATGTTACTGTAATAAGATTATTGTGATTTTTAGCCTATTGTCCTCTGTTATGACAGAACTGTGAAAGATTTCACTTCACCTGTGGGCTATATTCCATTTACTCATGGACCTCCCTTTATAGACTGCTGCGTATTGTGATTTATTTGAATAGTATAATCTATAAGATTACTCATATGTAATTGCAGTGTCAATGAATGAATACCCTGATGCTGATGTTAATCACTCCTGGCCATCGAAAGCCATGCACTTCTGGGACATTGACTTGGATTTTTAAAAATTACAAACTCCAGGCTGAGTTCATCTACTGAACTAAAAAACCTATGTGTGTCATTAGAGCATTTATATCTGTAAAATTCCCGATATTTGATACAAAGCAAGGCATTGTGGCATCATTGCCATCATTGTTATCAGCATGATTCTGTGAGACCAACTTTTGAAAAACATTATTATTATTATTATTATTATTATTATTATTATTGTTGTTGTTGTTATTGTGGAGCTCACTCTGAATCTTCATTTGACAGCCAAGAACAATTGTATTTCACCCTCCATAAAGAGCTGCAAAGACTGCCTCTCTCATGGACCTGAGTGTGGCTGGTGCTTTCAGGAGGTATGGCACACTGCTCCTCACTTAAGCAACATGATAATGTTGCTCATGGGGGGATGTGAGAGTTTTCTTTTTCTCAGGGGAAAACCACATTCAGCTGTTTTATCCTAAGCAATAACAGTATTCCCAGAATTTTACTGTCATTCCTGAGTGTGCCAATAACCAAGACAAAGGCACACTCTTGTGAGCTCGAGGCTAGTTTTACTGTTCTGTAATGAGGGGCTTCCCACAGCCAATATAAACCACGGTTCAGTAGCCGAGACAAATTTTGTAGTGGAAAGCCGCAAAGTGAAAGATTTGCCATCTTATTTGAGAATTGAAAGTTTTGTTTGATAGACGTGTGGCAAGGGCAGCATAGGTGCATTGATGTTGTTTCACTGTGGACCAAAATCCCCATCTAAATGGTTAATCAATTGTGGGTTTCTTGCCTGGACTTGTCACATAAATTGGCTACTAATGGATTGAATTGTCATTGTTGAAAACAGGAACCAAATATAATCTAGCATATCTTAGTCATCACTTTAAATATTGAAAGAATATGTATACTCTTAAATAGATTCACACGGACATTGAGTAAATAGATATTGTGACATGAACGTATTTTTTGTCAAAATATTATTGTGTATTATTTTACACTGGCCTTAAAGGTGCCGTGTGCAACTTTTTTTTACATGTATTAATTGCTTTCTACTGCAGATTTGTAAATGGACTATAACATAACTTTAAAAAATCAGACAATTCACAAATTTCTTTGTGGCTTATAAAAGCCTGTGGACTGATTCATATGTGGAGGTACTGGGTTGGATTTTCCATGAAAATCCAAAGGAAGTGACATCTATCTGCGCTTGCCTGTGCCCTTCCAGCCTCTCCTCTGCTCCCCTATGATGTTAGCTTAGAAATGGAGTCTGCTAGTGTCAACAAATGACCGGTAGCAGGAACAGTGAAATAAACAGTGGTAAGCATTAATGATACAGCAAAGTAAACTACACTGATACAAGAAATAATGCATACATGGACTATGTTCTAGAATAATGACAAAACATTTGTTCTTTAGAAACTGTCAATTACATTATCTGCATTATCTCCAATGTTACTCATCCTACCCTAATCATTTGTTCATAACTGGCTTAGTTTAGGTTTTTTTATTTTTGTCTCAACCCACGGCCGGACCCACTCAGTAATCTTAATTGGCAATAAGAGAGGTCTGTTCTTTTAGTTATAATGAAACATTAGCGCATTGTTTCAGCGAAGGGGTCAATCATATCAATAATGAAGTTCAGCAACACATCTCACTTACTTCACTATCTGTTAGCGTTATCATCCAGAAACTACAGTCATGCTGACATCGCTAGGCCTCTCAGTGAAAGCTATGCAAGCAGCAATTGATAAAACTAGCTCGCTAGCTAATGCTGACTTATGATATTGGGCTCTAAATTCGTTGACCAGGCGCAGGCGCGGCGAATGGGGGGAGCGCCGCGCCAACGGGGTGTATCCAGGCGTATTTTGCAATTTCGTGCCCGGCGTAAGAACTCCTCTGTCCCGCCTCTGTCCCTCCTGCCGGCGCAAGTGGCAAAGAGGGAGGAGAGAAGGCGTGAGTGGGTTTAACACAGCCGAGTCAGATCTTCACCAATCAAATGAGCTCCTCTCCTCACCTTTAAAGTGTTGGAATAAAGAAGCCTCTGTCCTATATCTGCATGATGCGTTAATGTCGCATTTTACTTTGCTGCTTCAGGCATGTTTTCTGCACCGTCTTACGTCTATATTAAGCATTACGAATACGAGTTAGCTGGCTAGCTAGGGCATTCGCGAATCATTACCATTAGCAAACTTGAGTGGAATTTCAAAACGAAACTACGTCAGATCATTCAAATTTATGAAGTTGGAATGAAATACGACGGTTGCTCATTTATTTCTTCTGCCTGCATCATTGGGAAGAGAAACAATAGATAGCGTGTTCCTATTATTACCTCTTGTTGCTGCTTAAAATTTTGGGATTAACAAGCATGGACAACAACACAAGATACGTTACACATTTATTTTCAATATGTGATCTTAACTCAGTACGAGATCATAGCAATCAGGCTGTATTCCTTTCCCCCACTAAAAACGATAAAACCTAAGTGACAATAATAGTATTAAGCCGCTTGCACACTGGACGCGAAACAAATTTTTCGCACGACAGATTACATTCAAAGTCAATGCAAAGACCCGAATACATGCGTGTATTCGAATCTTTGCATTGACTTTGAATGTAATCAGTCGTGCGAAAAATTCGTTTCGCGTCCGGTGTGAAAGCAGCTGAAGGACGATACCCACATAGCTCTCTCACACGCACTCACTCTCTCCTCTCATGCACACATCTCTCTCTCTCTCTCTCTCTCTCTTTGATCTGACATCAGGACAATCGATATAGATACTATAATCTATGTGCTTATTCAGATAGTTACATTAAATAGTGGTTACTGTAATTATTTATTGCATTGGAATGTGCCTGACATTCTGGAAACCTGCCTGTGAGGTTTCGGTGACTTGTGCACACTGTGCGCCGGTCAGCCAAATTACCACTGCGCAGAAAGTAGACCAGGTTGGAGCTTGCGAGCTCTCTGTGCACTTTCCGCGGAGCCTTTATCCACAAAATTGTCACTGCGTCATGATGAATATGTGACACCTCCCCCTACTACGCCGCCACACCCATCTCGGCGCACGTTCGTCTACCAAATTGCCAAAGTGGCTGCGCACGGTGTTGCACCGCTCAAAATTACCACTGCGCGGGCTACGCCACGCTGCGCAACCCTGCGCTGCGTCAAGAAATTAGAGCCCATTATGTTGTCAGTGTATCAAGATTACTTCACCATCACTTTCCTGTATTGTGCTAGCTTACAATATTATGTTTTATAAATCCAATTTCAAAAAACATGATGTTACTCATTTTATAACAGTGTAACTTCACTAAAGCTTGCAACCTCAGCTATCACTTTGATTGTAGTGCAAGCATGAGTAACAGGATTCTGACTGCAGTTCACTTGATGGCCATCATTATCAGTAATGACAAGGAATTTCTGAAATTCACACATAGAAGCTTTAAATATGACCTCCAATGAGACCAAGATTCCCAATGCACTGGAGTTTTGGGGAAGCTTTGCTGAAAATTTTGCTGATTGAGCTACAATTTTTTTGATTCTGGACAATACTAAGCCTTTTTCCAGAGTAGTTAATTACATTAAAGTAACTTGTGGAAAATATATGTAAAGTAAGTCATTGGCATACTATTTTTTTTTTTTAGATCAAAACCTTGAAATAACATTAAAAAATTTTTTGTGAACAAAAAATTTAAGGGCTTTTTTTTGTTCAATTGAATTTTTTTTTTGGAAAAAAATCTCAAAATGAGTTATGTTATTAAATTTTAATAATGACAAAACATTAGCTAAGCTCTCGCATTTCATGTTCATTCATAAATCCATAAGCCACACTAAATCAACTGGCTCAACCTAAGGAAGGCCTGTCTCATTAATTAAACCACAATTCGGATCACACTCCCTAAATGTTAAATACACTTATTAAACCACAAACAATATGGCCTTCCCCACTTTTTCCCTTGGCAAATGCTTTCACAAAAAGTTTCCAGTATTTATTTAACAGTATCATATTCTAATTCATGTAGTTATAATGAAACCTAACACTTGTTTGTATATGAAAACATCTGTCTGTGGTAAATGGTCAACTATACCCTTGCTCTGAACTTGCAAAGTAGCTAATGTCAAATCAACTGTATTGAATAGTTGCAGGAAATACAACAGGACCACTACAGGGCAGTGTTTTCCAATGAGGCTTCGGTCTGCTCCCCATGTTACTAGGCTCGTCGCTGAGAAGTTGCTAAGTCTACCGTTACAGTTGCCAAGACGGCAACTGTGAAGGCAACTTGTGTTGACAGCCATATAACTTACTGTCATGGACACAACCAAAGAATATTGAGTGCAGAAACAATGGAGCAGGCCCCCGCTTCTCATTGATGGCATGCTTTCTTTCATAGACAGTCTATAGACTGCTGCTGAGAGAGGAAAAGTTTGGGAAGCTCATGCTGTACAACTTGTTACCTTGTCAAAAGTTAACTACTTATGGGTTTAAAACCTGTTTATCTACCAAATACTTCTGGGTATTGGCTCCATTGCATGTAGTTCCACCTCTACCCAGCACTAGTTTACCACACAGCTGTAGCACTAAAGAGTATGGTACTTGAACCAGGTCTTCTACCCATATATTTCGCTGTCTGGCTATTCATCTGTATTATTTTTGAAAAACATGAGAATAAATTATTATTTAAAATTATTCTATTAAACTAGCAAAACTGACCCCTGATCTTTTTTTTAATCTTTTGAACAGGGATTTCTCGATGGTGCTCCAATAAGTGAAAGATGTGATTTTGTTTCCAACCTGATGCAAAAAGGTTGTGAGCTGGAATTTATTGAACATCCGGCTGTGAGAGTGGAAGTGAGCGCCACTCTGTCCAGCGCACAGGTGACGCCAAAAGAGATCACAGTTCAGTTACGAGCAGGTCTGTTTCTGCGCTTCCTTTGTAGAGTGGTACACTTTGCCTCCCCAACATGAACATTGCATTTCAAAGGTATCGTTGGGATGAACCTATGCCAGTTTCTGGTTTTTGTGCAACCTCAGCTTGAGTCTGATCAATGATTAAATATCTTTACCAGAATATTCTAAATGGGGACCACATGACCACTTGTATTCATTAAACCTGAGTTACTCTGTTGAACCCAGTTATAGTTATTGGTTTGGATGTCACAAAAACCAGGGCCATCACTAGCACCTCTGATTGTCCCATTCTTTGTCAGGCTTTATCAAACTGGATTGCTGTGAATTATGCTGCTTTTGGATCCTATTTTTCACTTCTTAATTAGATCTGGGCCCGTGTTCACAAAGCATCTTATCTTACTGCTAGGAGTACTCCTAAGTCGCACTAAAACATTTTATGTAGGAGTAAAATCTTAAAAGTCATTCACAAAGCCGCTGAGAGCAACTTTTAGTTAAGAAAACTGATAACTCCTTGACTAGGAGTAGCTCTGTGGGAGGTGGGAGTAAATCTCCGTTTCTATGGATGACGTCAATTCTCATGCACGAGTCTTGGGACAAGGAGCACAGTGATTGGTTGTTTGGTGACAGGGCGGCCCATTGAAAAAAATATCCCACATACAACCCATAGAAGAAAAAAAATAAGGAAATAGTCCAAGTGGCTGGCTTGTCCCATAAAATAATACAATGTTGAGCACTCCTGAAAATGCACTATGCGCAGTCCCCACATATCACGCTCTAGGTCAATAAACATACATAGGAAAAAGATAGCTGTAAAAACGCCAATAGCATAAAACGAGTCAATAATAAAACGCGTCATTTGCCCCAATAATTAGCAACTTATTACCCAATGAGAATATGTTGCGATCATTTAAATGTCGGGTTGTTCAAGTTTGTTTGCCCTAAACTGTCATGGATGGAAGTTCAAAAAGGACGCGAAAGCCCAACTGGAGCCACGACCAGTTACTGCTGCTGGCCCAGTTGGTACTGGAGCGAAAGCATGTTATAAAAGGGAAATCTGGCTCGGGGGTGAACAGCAAATCCAAGCGGGATGCGTGGGATAGTATCAGCCTACAGATCAATGCTGCATTCCCCTCGTGTCTCGGCAGACGACTGCGAGAAGCAGTGGTATGGGCTGCAATCGCAGGGGAGGTCAGAGACTGCAGCCTATAAACGGGCTATCGTTCAAACAGGAAAGCATACTAAGCTTGGTTTGTAATTTATAGCCTACAATTTAAATATGCATAAAAAATATGACATAGGCTGGTATTATTATGATGATCTATTAAATGTAACCCTCGCTCAACAGCCTAATAAAATAATTCATGCATAGCAGGAGGAGGTACAGCACCAAAGCCACTGTCCCCTAGCAAGTGGCATCCCGCAGGCACATAATGCCTGTCAAATAATTGGCATAAGCCACTTTCCATTAAAATGCGAGTCGTGCGTGGATCCTGGCCATTTCGCAACAATGTCCAAAATATTGTATTCGGCATCAAATACTATCTGGGTGTTGATGGAATGAACTTTTTTCTGTTTACAAATACCTCTTCATCTTGGGTCGGAGAAATAATTTGAATATGGGTCTCGTCAATAGCACCGATGATACCGGACATACGTGGGATGTGCATGAATTCAAGTTTGGTTCTGTGTTGTTGGCGAATGTCCATTGGAAACCGGATAAACTGTCGGATGATATGAGGTTCACAGAGCACATTGATTGTTTGTTGAATTGAGCGACTGACAGATGACTGTGAAATCCCTAAATTGTCCGCGTTGCAAAGTTGCATTTTTCTGGTGGCAAAGTAATGAAGTGTTGTCAAACATTTCATTTCGGGGCTTATTGGGTTGTTTCTCATGGTTGGAGACGTAATTCTCTCCCTCACCAAGTCAACAACAAATAAAATCCCTTCACGGTCGATCCGATATCTTTTCAACAATTGTGCATCATTCAGAATTTCCAAGTCATTCCGTCTTTCAACAGCAGCAGCCATTTTCCGATTCTTTGTGAATGGGTTTTAGCGAGTTAGGAGTCCTCTTGACTACTTTTAAGCTCTCCCAGGCTTAGGAGCTACTTTTAGGCCTAAAATG
Organism: Gymnothorax javanicus; assembly: GCA_029692085.1. NCBI lineage: Eukaryota > Metazoa > Chordata > Actinopteri > Anguilliformes > Muraenidae > Gymnothorax > Gymnothorax javanicus. The sequence goes on from CM056193.1 coordinate 149,685,847, forward strand.
CTTTGTGAATAACACTTAGTAAAAATAATTAGGAGTCCTAAATTTACGACTGACACGCCCATTTTTTTTTTGGAGTTTCTCCTAAATCCGGCAGTTAGGACCTACTTTTAGCGCTAAGATGCTTTGTGAATACGGGCCCAGTTCTTTAGTTGGGCTCCTTGTTTCCAAAGAGGTGGTAGATTCTAGTGGCTTTTTGAAATGGTTCAGTTTCATCTTCTTACTTCCATGTTTTGCATTGTTTCCTTGGCTATCGCTTAAACCTTTGGTGAATGCAAAGAAGGCGCTGAGTAGAGAACACATGGGTGGAGGAATTGAGGAAACTATGCAAATGGAGTGTATTTGCTGTTTCAAGCGTTATTTTGAACTCTCATCAATTGTGGACGTACAGTTGGGATTAGAAGGTTACATACACCTCAGCTGAATACATTTAAACTCAGTTTCTCACAATTCCTGATATTTAATCCAAGTAAACATTCCCTATCTTCGGTCAGTAAGGACCACTACTTTATTTTAAGAATGTAATATGTCAGGCATATAGTAGAGAGAGTGATGGATTTCAGCTTTAATTCCTTTCATCACATTCCCTGTGGATCAAAAGTTTACATGCACGTATTATTAGGTAGCATTGCCTTCAGATTGTTTAAATTGATTGGGCCTAACATTTTGGCTAACCTTTTACGAACTTCGCACAAAAAGTTGCTGGAATTGTGACTCATTCCTCCTGACCAAACTGGTGTAACTGAGTCAGGTTTGTAAGCTCCCTTGCCACTCAAATACCTTGATTTTGTTGTCCTGACACCATTTTACTGCTACTTGGGAAGCATGCTTGGACTCATTATCCATTTGGAACACCCATTTGCGACCAAGCTTTAACTTCCTGGGTGATGTCTCGAGATCTTGCGTCAGTATATCCAAAAAATTATCCTTCCTCATGATGCCATCTGTTTTGTGTAGTGCACCAGTCCCTTCTGCAGCAAAGCATCCCCACAATATGATGCTGCCATCCCCATGTTTCACGATTAGGATGGTGTTCTTTGGCTTGCAAGCATCCCCCTTTTTCCCAAAACATAACAATGGTCATTATGGGCAAACAGTTCAAATTTATGTTTCATCATTTCTCCAAAAATTAAGATCTTTGTCCCCATTTGCAGTTGCACACCACAGTTTGGCTTTTTATGGCAGTTTTGGAGCAGTGTTTTCTTCCTTGCTGAGTTGCCTTTCAGGTTATGCCGATACAGGACTCATTTTAATATGTATGCAGATAGTTTTGTACCAGTTTCCTCCAGCATCTTTGCGAGGTCCTTTGCTGTTGTTCTGGGATTGCTTTGCACTTTTCACACCAAAGACATTCATCTGTAGGAGACACAATGCGCCTCCTTCCTGAGCGGTGTGATGGCTGTGTGGTCCCATGGTTTTTAAACTTGTATACTATTGTTTGTACAATGAATAAGGAAGCACTCAGCATCTGTAATTGTTCTCTAAGTTGAACCAGACTTGTGGAGGTCCACAATTTTTGTTCTGAGGTCTTGGCTGATTTCTTTTTAGTTTTCCGATGATGTCAAGCAAAGAAACGCTGACTTTGAAGGTAGGCCTTAATATATGTCCCCTGGTATGCCTCCAGTTGACTCAGATGATGTCAATTAGCCCATCAGATGCTTCTAAAGTCATGACATCATTTTCTGGAATTTACCAAGTTGTTTAAAGGCACAGTCAGCTTAGTGAATGCAAACTTCTGACCCACTGGAATTGTGATATGGGTAATTAAGAGTGAAATAATCTGTCTGGAAACAATCATTGGAAGACTTACATGTGAGTGGCTGAGAGCAAAAGTCTACTATATGACTTTTTCCAAGTTCTTGAAAATAAAATTTGAAGTTTTGTTTGAACAGAAAAATCACTTTATTTTGTACAAACAAAATATGCATATTTTCGTAACCGGAATCACTCCAGAAAATTGTGTTAAAATAAGTAGGTCATTTATCCCTGAAATAAAGATTCGAGGGCCTAAATTCTAAGTTAGTAGCCTATTGCACAGCAACATATTGCTATGATTACTAACTGAAATGATGTTTACCCCCTGGTCATTTGCCCCCACGGGCAGTTACCCCCTCAGACAATTACCCTCGCGGATAGTTACCCCCCTGGATAATTGCCCCTGCTGCTGTAATAATCATTAGATAGCAATATGTCGTTGTGCAATAGTCTTCTAACTGCCTAGCGATTAAGCATGGAGCAATATTGAACCTCTAGTTTCTTTCCTCATCAACAACCAAGTGGACATTTTGGCATGAAAATGTTGTATCTTTATGAATAACCTACTGGCGAAGAGATCTGTTTTGCTGGGCATCATCAGATTAGTACCTACCTGCTTACACACCCACCGACCTTGCATCCATCATCAAAAATCAGATTACCTAGATAGATGTGCAAAAGCATCAAAATTGTATTGCAGCTAACCACAGTCATACGCACCTTCGTCAGGTTCATAGTCATGGTCATGGCCATCATCATCTAAGTCACTGTCCGTATCTTTACCAAGAATACTGTCTAGTATTTCTTGGACGCTCAGTTGCCTGGGCGCTGCCATGTCGGATTTTGCAGATAGTAGCCTCTTGCGCAGAACACCTGTTCGTCAATCTAGAGGTCAAGACCATTACACGCCCTCTGAAGGTCCCATTAGGAACAAGTTCAGTTAGTAGACCGTAGCACAATAAAATTCTGCCAATTTTGTATGGTATGAGAATGCAAACTCATTTCAGGGAAAATGTCACTTAGTAGGCTTTTGATCTCAGCCATTCATGTGTCTTGCACAAAGTAGATGTCCTCACTTGCCAAAATTAGATTTTTTTTTTTTTACATGACATCTGTGGAGTGGTAAAAAAATTTGTTTTGCTGAATTCAACCTAAGTGTATGTACACTTTTGACCTCAGCTGTTGCAGAGTTTTGTTAGATCTAATATTTTATCATTTATATGTTGCTAATTCCAAAAAAAAGAAATTCTGCAAAGAATGCGCTGGTGTATCCTCATTGAAGGACACTGTGAGAGCCTTCTAGCTCCTGGCCTCTACCATAAGTGAGTCAGAATGCCCTCATAGATGGTGGATCTAGAAAATCCTGGGTCAGTCAATGAGCAAGAAGACAGAAAGGATTAAATACCCCAACCGAATATTGCACATACCATCCAATGTCATCCATTAATTTTATCGACTGTTGCTGTATGCAGGGGAGGCAGGAATGTACCCTGGAGAGGTCGACCATCTATTGCGGGACCCACACGCTCAAACATTCATACCTTTAGGTAGTTGATTGTCTAATTAACCTCCTGTATGATTTTTGACTTGACCCAATCAAAACCTGTCAACACAGATGTGGGAATAGTTGCAAACTCCGCACAGAAAGGCTGCTCAGGTTTCAAACTCAGCATCTTCTTACTGCGCAGCTGCAGCACTGTGCCATGTCATTGACCTTTTTTTTTTTTTTTTTTGCAATTTGCCATGTCCTGTTGAGAGAATTGAGAAAAGTTATCCTGTCAATATGGGAAAAAAAGACAATCAGAGGAAATGCAGCCACTACTGCAATTTACTTTGATGTCTGCTAATTTTAATCACAACAAGTTAGCCGCCCTTGTGCTACCAGCTGGATTGAGTAATTACTTTTATCCCACCTCAGACAAGAATACTTGGATGGCATTGGTCGAAAGCATTCATGTGGAAACCCCATATTCTCTTATTACGTCTCCGGGCCCTTACACGGTGTGTGTGCGTGCGAGTAGATTATCTCCCTTGCATCTCTGGAGCAGCTGAAATGGAATGCATGTGGAAAAAAGGTCTTTGGCGGGATAAATTCATTACATAGTTTGTTAGAGGGCCAATACGGAAATACAGTGCGGTGAAAAAGTATTTACCCCCTTCCTGATTTCTTACTTTTTTGCATATTTTTCACTCATAAGTGTTTCAGATCATCAAACAAATTTTAATATAAGACAAAGATAACCCGAGTAAATATAAAATGCAGTTTTTAAATGATGATTCCATTTATTATGGGGAAAAAGCTATCCAACCCAACCTGGCCCTATGTGAAGAAGTAATTGCCCCCCCCTCTTAAATCATGAATTAACTGTGATTAACCACATGTTTTGAGTCTAATTTCACGAGCCACACCCAGGCCTGATTGCTGCCAGACCAGTTGAATCAAGAAATCGCTTCAATAGGACCTGTTGACAAAGTGAAGTAGGCTAAAAGATCTCAAAAAGCAAAACATCATGCTGTGAACTAAAGAAATTCAAGAACAGATGAGAAACAAAGAAATTGACATCTGTGACTCTGGAAAGAGTTGCAAAACCATGTCTAAGGCTTTAGGACTCCGGTGAGAGCCATTATCCACGAATGGAGAGAACTTGGAACAGTGGAACCTTCCCAGGAGTGGCCAGCCCACCAAAATGACTCCAAGAGCGCATTGACAACTCATCAAGGACGTCACAAAAGAACACAGAACAACATCTGAAGAATTGCAGGCGTCACTTGCCTCAGTTAAAGTCAGTGTTCATGATTCAACATTAAGAAAAAGACTGGGCAAAAATGGCATCCCTGGGAGAGTTCCAAGGCGAAAAACACTGCTGACCAAAAAGAACACAAAGGCTTGTCTCTCATTTGCCAAAATACATCTTGATGATCCCCAAGACTTTTGGGAAAATATTCTGTGGACTGACGAGACAAAAGTTAAACTTTTTGGAAGGTGTGCATCCTGTTACATCAGGCGTAAAACAAACACAGCATTTCATAAAAAGAACATCATACCAAAAGTCAAACATGGTGGTGGTAGTGTGATGGTTTGGGGCTGCTTTGCTGCTTCAGGACCTGGATGACTTGTTGTAATTGATGGAACTATGAATTCTGCTCTCTTCCGGAAAATCCTGACGGACAATGTCCAACCATCAGTTTGTAACCTCAAGCTCAAGCGCACTTGGGTTATGCAGCAGGACAATGAACCGAAACACACTTGTTAGTCCACCTCTGAATGGCTTAAAAAAAACAAAATGAAGATTTTGGAGTGGCCTAGTCAAAGTCCGGACTTAAATCCGCTTGACATGCAGTGGCATGACCTTAAATAGGCTGTTCATGCTCAAAAACCCTCCAATGTGGCTGAATTAAAACAATTCTGCAAAGAAGAGCAGGCTAAAATTCTTCCACAACGATGTAAAAGACTCATTGCCAATTATCGCAAACGTTTCATTGCAGTTGTTGTCGCCGAGGGTAGCACAACCAGTTATTAGGATTTAGGGGGCAATTACTTTTTCACATAGGGCCAGGTAGGTTTGGATAGCTTTTTCCCCTTAATAAATGAAATCATCATTTAAAAACTGCATTTTGTATTTACTCGTGTTGTCTTTGTCTATTATTAAAATTTGTTTGATGATCTGAAACATTTAAGTGTGACAAATATGCAAAAAAAGAAGAAATCAGGAAGGGGGCAAATACTTTTTCACGGCACTGTATATGGGGATCAGTAAATAGAGAGTATCATATGGGCATTTTCATATCACACGCTGTATCAACCCGAGACCCCAGTATCAGCCTGAGAGCTTTAGCTCGAGGGTTGATACACGGAGTGATATGAAAATGCGCATATGATGTTCTATTTATCATATACTGATTTTGACCACAATTAACGATGCATTTTATCCAAAGCATTTATTTCAGGTTATTATTGTCAGGATTACAGGCCAGTAGTGCTAGAATTTGCTTTTAGTCAGCGGTGTTTTCATGTCAATAAAATGGCTGATTAGCTAGCTAGCATGAAAACGCGATTTTCTCCATTAAGGTAAAAACTTGGCGTTTCGACGATAGCTACGGATGAAACGTTTTACTTCAGCCCTTCGCATGAATATTGCTGTAAAACGCAGCATTACGCATGCTGTTTACAGATAATCCCGTATCAAGTTCCTTTTCTATAGCATAGTCCAGTTCAGAAATTTCCGCCGCTGAGGAATTCATGAGTCTCTCCGCCATGACAGCGTCTGAAGCAATGCGTTGCCAACGACGCTCGTGACTGTTGCTATGGCAATGGTTGCTGCCACTGATACGGGATTTTGCCCAGCGGGCAGATACGGGTGATACAGGATTTTTGCCTGGCGGGCTGATACAGCCTTGTGCCTCGCGCTCGTATCACATGGGCAGATTCCGCATATTTATCAGGAAGTATATGATAAATGGCATATTGGGGCTCAGCTGCGCCTCGCCCAGTATGGCATTTACTGACCCCATATATTTCTGTACTGGCCCTCGAACTAACTGTAATATTGGAAGTTAGGTGCTATTTCCAAACAAGCTGTTATTAACCGGGAAAAAAAAACCGTTGATTCACCAGCAGGAAATTGACCCTTTCAATAAGATATTCATCATAACAGCTTAGGGGTTGTCCATTAATGTAATCCACACTGTGAAGGACTCTTAGTTCAGGTGTGAATCTTGTTTATTTGTATATTCATGCCATGCCTGTACATGGGTACTAGCATGAATGGTGTTTGCTCACTCATATTTGACTGAGAACTTTATGTTAAGGTCTATTTCTAATGCTCCAGTATAGTGTTCAGCTATTTGCCAAACAATATAAAGTCTGGAACAGCTCATAGTATAGTTATCTTTCAAGGGCGTGGGTTTCATGGTGGTAATGTTATGCCTCAGAACAATTGGCAGTACCATAAGTTTCAACGATTTTTGGTTGAAATTGATTTATTGAAATTAATAGCCTGAAAAAAATGCTTCGTATGGGCATTGTTGCACAGAATTCATGGGTTATATTGGAAAGGATACAAATTGTTTTGTGCTTTTGCAGGCAGTGAGGTCAGCTTTGTTTTGGAAGTCCGACAGCTGGAACGGTACCCTGTGGACATGTACTATTTGGTGGATGTGTCAGCATCCATGCAGGACAATCTAAATCGGCTGAAGACTGTGGGTATCACCTTGTCACAGAGGATGAAGGAATATTCCAGTGATTTCCGAGTGGGCTTTGGTTCCTTCGTGGACAAACCCGTCTCTCCATATATCAGTGTCCACCCCTCAAAAATCAGCAATCCCTGCAGGTATGTCCTCTTGAAATAAATGTTGCATGACATGGTTTTATCAAGTTTGTATCATTTCGCACAGATAATTGGCTATTCTCTGTGCAGTAACTATTCTTAAAGTGATATTCCACCCAGTACACAACTGGGGCTCATTCCCATTAATTTTTTGAATGAGTAAACTCCTCCAGACAGTTTTGCCTAAGGTCCTTTTTATCTAGGGTAGTATTCTTGGGCTTCTGTGTGTCAGCCTTATAGTAGCTTTTATGTAACCAGTAACTATGTCATCAGTTTTGACATTTAAAACATGATTTTCGGGATTCTAAGCTAACAACTGACATTGGCAAACCACATTTACAGGCGCAAAGTCAGCTGTGTACCTGATTGGTGTTTATCATGTCCTTTAAAACATGTTTCAAAAATACAGGAAGCTGTCTTGATTTTACTTGCCAGAGCCGTGGCCTAGAGTCAAGTCACGTACACCATCTCGGGAATGGTGCTGCATCGCAAGCTTAGGCCGCGGCTCTGGCAAATAAAATTAAGGCCTTGTCCACATGGAGACGGACACTTTCAAAAACTGCCTTTTTTTTTTTTTTTTTGTTGTTTCAAAAAAAATCTCCCGTCCACACGCCATTGTTTCATAAACACGGAGACGCCTAAAATGACTCAAAATGCTGTAGTAAATGTTCCAAACCTGTGTGTGGCACTGCATGGCGCTGTAGCGTTTCTACGGAAATAGACAAAATATGGAGAAGAAGGCGGCGAGCATGCGTATAAAGCTTGCGCTCTGTGTACAGACGAGACGGGGTGGGGGCTATCATGTCATCGTTTTCAAAAAAACCTGTTTTGGTTGTCCACACGAAAACGCTGAGGTGGTCAGATTTTCTCACTCTAGAGCCCGTTTTCAAAAAATACCATTTCCGGGCAGTGTTTTCACTGTCTCTGTGTGGAGGCAAGGCCGAAACGATGAAACATTTATGCGTTTTCAAAAAAAATTCTCGTGTGGACGGGCCCTAAGACTGCTTCCGGTATGTCATTTTTCATCTACAACGAATTACACAATCTTTTGACAAACAACTTTTACAAAGCTTTCCATTGCATCCGTTTGACATATTTTATTTGGTTTTTAGACGTGGGTGTTTTTTCATGATCACCAAAAATATCTATCACGTTTAATTATTTTTCTCTGACCTATTGCTGTCCGTGTTAGGGCAGCGACCCGTCGTATTGATGAATTCTGAGAGCGTATCTCTGAAACAGTACAATGCTTATGAACTCATTCATGCTTAAACACCAGCACCCAAATATGCTATGGAAACGACATAGCTCATCATGTCACGTGACCAGATTTTTCTGGAGCACTCATGTCAAAACTGTAAGGGAATATACTGGTTTCTCGAATGCGGCTAACAGGCTAATGCATATCAATCTATGATCACTCTAGATAGAGAAGACAGTTTGGAAAATTGTCTGGAGGAGACAACTCACTCAATAATATATGGGAATAAGCCCAACTCATGTTTTGGATGGAGTACAACTTTAAGGAATAAATGGTGACCTCTTATAGTTAATCATGATCATCACTCTGAGTAGTGCTGTTTCTCCATTGTGACAGTCATGATTCATGATTTTTCTAAAATTAAACTTTGTAGCGGATGGGAAAGTGAATTTGTTTGTATTTTGCATACATTCAAGTTTAGGAATCCAACTTGTGATTGTTACTTTTCTTGAGGAAAACAGCATTAAACACCAATATTACTACAAGTCTTCTTAATTGCAAATAAAGTTATGTTAGGTTTGCCCATTTGCATGACTTGAATCATAATCTGCATTATGACCTAGAGTTTTTTGTCATTCCTGAATATTTTTTGGCCTTTATGCTCAGTGACTTCGACACTCAGTGTCGCCCAGCGCATGGCTTCATCCACGTGCTCCCTATCACTGAAAATGTGACCGAATTCACCCGAGTGATCAAGCAGCAGCAGATATCCGGCAACATGGACACGCCCGAGGGGGGCTTTGATGCTATGCTGCAAGCTGCCGTGTGCCAGGTCAGTATTATTTGCCTGCATTGGTTTTACTCCAGGTTCACTTGGCAATTGTATTACACTGCATTGGAGACATTTAGTTAATGCTTTCATCCAGAGCATTGCCTGATAGAAAGTGTGTCAGTTGGTACAAAGGTGCTGAATACCACTGAAGGATGTAACATTCCTAGTGGCAAAAGTATCCGCATAGATTTGACTGTGGTCCTATGGTCATGTTTCAGTGTTTTTATATGAATTACAGAAGAACTGACGTCATGATGATTGGAAAATTGGTGACTCACATGAATCTTTTTTTTTCAGAACAGTTCTGCAGAATCATTTGCCTTTTTCAGTGAGTGACTCATGAGGCAAATGCTGACCTTTGTGAAGCAGAAATATTGAAAGCATTTACCTAACTCTCTCCATTAACAATGAGCGAACAGTGCAAATTCATGTACCTCTTTGTGCGTATGTTAATGTTTGGTCAAGGTCTATCAGGTTTAGTTTCTTTTTCAATGGTGAACTATTCAGAGGTGGTTTTAGTTTCATTGAATGTGGGGGATTTCTTTCAAGTCCTTGAAAGTGGGAGAGAAATGAAAGACACAGGGTCCAGATTTAAAAAGAGCTGTTCAAAAGATTTCTTGGGCTGTTCCTCCATGGCGATTTGTTTTATTATGGCAATTTTAATCAGGTGAGGGAAATGTGAGACAATGTAAAGAATCAGCGCATAAAATCCATGTTTCTTGTATACCTGAGTAGTAAAGGAGCTTAAAATCCTTTCCTATCGAGATGTAGTTCAAGTGTGAACGTTGTGGGTTTAACCCTTGAGAAAAATGCCCAATGACTTGTATGCAAAGAGCTCAGAAAGCAATGCATTTTCCCATCCTGCATTTCTTCAGGAGAGAACTCATAAAGAGAATTTATTGGTTAATAAAAATAATTCTCTTTAATTTCATTTGATGATGAAGATTCTTTAAAAAAATATCTGGATCTTGGTAGTGATCCAGATCACCACCAAAATCTATCGGATTGTTCCTTGGGCCATACCGTATCTCTCCAAAACAATTCATTAAAATCCATGCATAACTATTTGAGTAATTTGCTAACAAAAAGACAGACAGACAAACAAACGGATGAAATCACTCATGGAGGCGATACTTGCTAAAACTTGAAAATACAAGACTGAACCTTTTGATGTTGGTCCCATGTCTCTTTCGACAACCTTGAAACCATTGACTTTGACCCTCCAAAATTTAACCCCTTCTTCCTTGGACCAGTGGCTTTTTATGGTATAAATTTCAAGGCGATACCTCATGAATTTTGGATGCTAGAGTGAGCATAAAGAAACGGACAGACTGACCGACAAACTTGTTGATCAACATACTTCTGAAATTAGTTTTCACAAGTAAAAAACACAAACAAAACACAATGTCCATGGTAGAGGAAAAATACTATTGCTAGTATAGATTTTTACTCCCCAGGTTCAAAAACTCCTTTTTGGGGGTAACTAAAGGAAGGTTTGATGTTTTAGTTGCTTCTAATGTGCACAGCACAACATATTTTGTTCTCGGTAGTGCCTTGCAAAGTAATAGACTGAACACAAGTGAACATGCAAAAAAACAAAATCTATGAGTGATATTGGAAAGTCATCTGGCTGGTTACTGCAAACGGTAAATTCTGTTTTTTTGAGTGCATTAATTAATGTTTACAGAGTGAGATTGGGTGGCGCCCAGAAGCAAAGCATCTCCTCTTGGTTATGACTGACCAGCCCTCTCACTTGGCTTTGGACAGCAAGCTGGCTGGTATTGTAGTGCCCCATGATGGCAACTGTCACCTGGAGAGTAACGTGTACACTCAGTCAACCACCATGGTGAGGCATGAGGCTGAGTGTGCTATGTCATTGGTAATGTTATGAGTGGTTACCTTTTATGTACATTACATATTCCACTTCGACAAAGTTAAGATTCAGATACCCCATGCTATTTCATTTACACTTGAATTCATTTTTATAATTGTAGCAAAAGTGGTTTAGGCGGGAAAAAAAAAACAATGACTTACCTTCAATATCAAATGGAGTTCTGGGGCGTTTTCCTTTCTGAGACTGAATTGTAAAATTGTATTCAAATGTAAATGGAATGGAAACAGAACTTATAAAGCAGTTTTATGAGTGAGTGATCTAACCAACCAGAATATCTTCCCAGGCTTTTGTTCTATGAGTCATTTAATGCACGCTGCTCTCATCAGATGTGATTCACCTTTTTTCTTTTTTTCCCCCTTTTTGTTTGCTTTGTTTTTTTTTGTTTTTCAGGAGCACCCTAGCATTGGCCTGCTGGCTGAAAAGCTACTTGAAAACAGCATTTATTCCATATTTGCGGTGGAACAGGTGCAATATAAGTGGTATGAGGTAATTAGGTTTATGAAATATTGATAGTTCTTTATTTTGATGAATTTGGCTTCATGTATGATTTGTGGAAATACTGAGCTGTCATTTCTCCCTAAATAGGATCTCATTCCCTTACTGCCAGGTACCTATCTGGGAAATCTGCTGCCCAAAGCCTCAAATTTAAATGATTTAGTCATTGAAGCATACAAGGTAATTATAATAACACAATTGTTACACTGCACAACCATGTAACAGTATAGTATCATAGTCCAGGATAAGGCTTACCCATGACCCAGTTTAGGCAAGTTTAAAATGCATTTGGGAAGAGTGTATTAATCTTGATCCATATGAGCATATGTGCAGTCACAATGTTTTTATGTTAAAGTCTATCTATTTTTCTATCTATACACTAAAATTGAAAAAACGGACTTTAGATAACTGGGGAGTCATACCCCACACACCATCGCACTCACAAACCCAAACAAGGAGAGCAACGAAAGGATTTATCAAATACTAAGCTCAGGCAAGGATTCAATATTAATCATCTATGTTCTCTCCATCTTGCAGTGCAAGTGTGGGTAGAGGGCTGACTAAAATCTATTTCAATCATAGTATACAAAAATGGTGTGAGGTTAGTTTTATATTCAAAAAAATCTTTTCATCTTTCATGTTGTTTTAAATAAAGGAAAAGTTCCTCTTTGTTCTACAATGAAGGCGGTGGGGGTAACAAGGAGTTGCTGGCACTGGCAGAACACATTAATCTCATTGGAGGCACAACAATCTATTGTGCCTCCCTTAGAATGCTAAGTTCCTGAACTTCACAAACAGAGGCCTCATTATAAACAAGCCTGACTCAGTACAGCCCAATACGCAATTCTAATTGGCAGCAAACACAAAGGGACTATTTTTGTGGACAATTTCCCCCTTTTCAATACCTTTATTTGAAGGATTGTTGATAGTTGAATTGAGTATGACATTTATTCATTCTCCCCATGTTCCAGAGACTCATCTCAGATGTGGAAGTGGAGATTGTGGTCCAGGACCATCAAATTCATCGATTTTTCATCAACATCTCTGCTCTGTGTCCAGAGGGAAGCACAGCCCAGGACTCGAGCAAATGCTCCAATGTCAAACCAAATCAAATTGTAAGACAGTTTTTTGTTTTTTTTTAGTAATTACTTTGGCTAAGTTAGTTTTTTTAAGACTGGATTTTAAGTCGTGTTGAATGTTGAATGCCTGCAGATTGTTGGCTCGATCTTAGCATAGACTTTACTATTTTAGTGTTGCTTTATGGCTGTGCATCAATTTGAGAAGGTAGACAACATTTCAGTTGCAGTGTTTTCCTTGTAAACATGTTGTTTGTTTGTTCATTTACTTTACTTTTTGTTTATTGTCATTTGAAGTCCATGAAAATCTCATATCAGACTTACTGTACATGGTTTGTTGCAGAATTAGTATTCTGACTTATGTCCTTGGGATATGTTAGTCTAGTCAAAAACAACTCTAAAAGAATGTATTTTGCTTGACCTTGGCATCTGAAAGCTGAAAATCCACTGGGACTATGATTAGGCTGCATTGAGAAGATTAGAAATGTACACACAGTGCAGAAACTTAGCAGCAGCATTCTGGTTTCACTGTTGTTTTATGCTTGTGAAATTGTAAAAATGTTATTTTCTCTTGCACAATCAATTTTTACTTTGTATTTTTTCTCAATGTCCATAATACATTCACTTTGCTCTTTCTGGCTTTAACAAGTGCGAAGGAAGACACATTAGTATTGCTTATACAACCATAAATCATGGCCTCTCCTGGTCATTTTATACTTGACACGTTCTTAGCATTCTTCTGGTTGAATAACATGAAATGTTTTTTTAAGGTTTACTTCAACATCACCATTGGAATGGGAGCCTGCTCAAGCCTTGAGGAAGACGAGGAGGTGCTGATCCTGGTCAGACCTGTGGGATTTAACGAGACCACCTCAGTGAGGGTGAGACCTGCATGCAGGTGTGACTGCGGACATCGGAGAGACTGTCTGGATGAGGAAGGAGGCTTGCCGTGTGATGACCCGGGCAACAGAACCGCACTGCGGCTGGATTGCCTGCCTGCAGGCGGAGGGCCTGAATGCAGTGGCAGGGGAACGTGCATGTGTGGGAAATGCTCATGTGACCGCAGTGGCTTAGGGACCATCTATGGGAAATACTGCCAGTTCGATGATTTCTCCTGCCCCTACGAACGGGGCCTGTCCTGTGGAGGTTGGTGCTCAAATGCTGCTGCAGTACATTGGTCCCTCTAGCATTGTGGGATGCTTACTGAGCCTAGTTGAATCATGGCGAATGTTTGTCATTTTGCCTCTAGCTCCAGCCTGTGTAAATGTGGTCTCAGTTCATAACATGTAAACAAATCAGGGCTGAGTCACATCTAAGCCTCCTGTTACACAAGGTAAATTAAACAGTGGTTTGTTTTCCTGTTTTATGATTCTGAAAAGCAGTAAATGAAGCGGTGATGCAAGGGCTGAGTGGGGGTTTTGCTTGGACAGTCGGTAAATTGGAGTCCTTGAAATTATCTAGAAGGAGGCACAGGAAGAGACATGAAATTAAATACTCGTGGACTGTTTGGATATTCTGAAGGTCCTCTTTTTGTAACTAAACTGCTGACAGTATTCGTGCACGATTGTCACATTGTGGACTAAAAACCTGCATGACAATTGTGTGATGTTGTCATCAGTTCAATTTGAGCACTGAATTTCAGGCATGTATGTTTGTGTTTGACATACAATGTTATAATCGAAAGAGTTTGTTTCCCGCAGTAAGTGCCAAAATTACAAAAATTGAGATAATACCATAGAGTGATAGCCCTGTGCTTCTTACAAATGGTGCAGAATTTGCTTTTAGAAATTCATACTATAAAGTGTATTTTTTCATGGTCAAAGTTTGTGTTTTTCTATAAAAGGCAGTAGGCACCAACATAGAAAAAGCTGATTTACTCAACATGAGTAAAATGGATATATTGCATTTTTTGGAAACAAACTCTTCATATCTTCCCTCCCTCATTAAATTATTTTTTTTATGGTTGTACCTAATGCCCCTGAAATTGAAGCGGCATATTTAAACTCTTTTCGGATCATCAATACTTCCATGTTATTTGACTGCTTGCATATCAAAGTGCGGTTTGTCACGCACCTCTTTAATACCTGACACATTCTGCACACAGTAATACAGCTGGAATTCAGCTGAATGGTTCACAAATGTTGCTGTATTTGTCACTGTGATTTATTTACTTCAGACTCATGTATATTTTATGTTTCCTTTGTTTCTTGATGCCCGAATATTGAGCTGTTGAAATTTCAAATCTGGGAATTAAGAGTCATTTTTATCCTCTCAATCTATTTTGGAAGGATCATATCGAAGGATAATAACCTGCTAAGTATTGCGAAATCAAAAGATAAGTGATGGAGAAGACCGGCAGTTCCCTCAGGCACTTCTGTGGCATAGCAATCTAATGTCTGTATTTCCTGTTATATGTCAGGACACGGTCAGTGTGTCTTGGGCGAGTGCCAGTGCTTGAGTGGCTGGACCGGTGAGAGCTGTGCTTGTCCGCTGTCCACCGAGACCTGCCTGTCAGAAGATGGAGCTGTGTGTAGCGGTCAGGGCAGATGCATTTGTGGGAAGTGTCAGTGTGATGACCCGCGACGTTCCGGGCAGTTCTGTGAGAAGTGTCCATTGTGTAATGGCTCCTGTAAATCACACTGGTAATCACTGCTTTCTTCCTCTGATCAGATTGTGACTGCATGTTCAATGACTTTAGTCGCAAAGTGGGTGTGTGTTTGTCCTGTTTAACTAGATGGACTTCCACTGATTGTCTGGCACTGCTAGAGGCTACCTTGAGTGAATTGCAATGATACAATCTAATACAGACGTGTCTCTTGAGAAAATGTAACGAAGATGAGTATTAGTGACAAACACTGATTTCATGGTGTTTTTCATGTGAATTGAAGATATTGAGGTGCATTCACTGTATTCTTTAGTGCCCCTATCATTGACCAGTCAGTGAAGGTTCATAGTGCATAAGTGGATGGGAGTTCTGTAAATCTCTACATGTAAATGCAAATGTTTTATTTATACATTAACGTGGATTCATCTAATTTTGAGTTATTGGACTTTTTCAGGAGGTGTGTGCTATGTCACCTTTCGCATGACTTTTCTGTGCTGGGAGCAACAGAGTGCAATAGAACCTGTGCTACTACAGTCCACTATGTGGATTTCATTCGTGGTATGTCTCTCCTTTTCACCGTTCCTTTTGTAAAAAGAATAAACAGCAAATCTTGCATCCATCTTGACATAAATTAGTGTTACCTCCCTTTATTAGGGGTTATTGAAATGTGAAAGATCGCGATATCCAGATCAGCATCAATACCCTTTCGAAAAATTATAAATGGATACCCTTTCATTGATTCTGGTCATATTTCCACTTGAAAAAAATACTAGCTGATGAACTTGATGCCTCTTTCAGGTTCCACTAGCGATAACTCCAAGCTTTGCCTTTACCCAACTCATGAGAGATGCCAATGCAGGTTTCAGATTGGCTCTGTGCGCGATGGCTCAGCGATCCTCATCGGCAGGCACCCTGGTGAGAGAAACTGTTTTTCTGTGCATCTCCTCTGAGTACTACCTACTGCCATCATTGTTACTGTGTTAGGAGTCATGTCATAGACAATGGGTTGTACTAACAGCATGCATGTTGACACTATAAACACCTCATTGCCAAAAGTTTATGAACATTCTGACAAGGCATCTTTGTTCAACTGAAGAAAATCTTGATGCGATAGTATGCAATGACCTTCCAGATTACATTCAAAGAAGTGTCCTTCCTGTTGTAGCATTGCTGTTCGTCCTTGTACTAGGGGAGGTAGTTGTTGGTTTCTCAAGATCAGTGTTGAAGAACATGACTTGTCTGCATAGAGTTCTGACCTTAATTATATCAGGCACCACTTGAATCAACTGAAAAGCCAACACTGAGCCAGTCCTGAACATGCGACACCACTGCTTGACCTTAATAATGTTTTCTGGCTTTAATGGAAGCAAAACCTCTCAGCAGTGTCCTAACCTCAAGTGGAAGACCTTCCCAGGAGACTGGAGTTTGTCTTTGCTGTAAAGGCAGAACTTATTCCTTATTGCCCCTATCATTTTATGTAGATGCATGAGAAATATTTCAACAAAAAGGTTATTAAATTAGAGAACAGACATGGCAAAAAGTAGTGGCTTGCTGGTAGAATCAGATTTTCGATTGTTTAAAAAAAACTTACTTAATGGGGTGCAGCACAATTTAAAATAAGCTAGTAAACGCTCTTTTCATAGTGTTATACAGTGATGTGAAAACGTATTTGCCGCTTTCCCGATTTCTTCTATTTTTGTTTATTTGTTGTATTAAGGTGGTTCAGGTCCGCCAACTAATTTTAATATAAGACAAAGAGGATGTGAATAAACTTAAAATGCAGCTTTTAAATGATCTTTTCATTTTTTGAAGGTAAAGACTTATTTAAAACCCATATCATGGTTTTCAGCCATGTGAAAAATAATTACCCTCCAAACCTAATTACTGGTTTTGTCACCTTTGGCAGAAACAACTGCAATGTGTCCTCTACATTGCTGTGGATTTTGGCCCACTCCTCTTTGCTGAATTGTTTTAATTCAGCCACATTGGAGGGTTTTCGAGCATGAACTGGCTGTTTAAGGTCATGCCACAGCATCTAAGTCAGGACTTTGATTAGCCCACTCCAAAACCTTCATTTTGTTTCTCTAAAGTTATTCAGAGGTGGAATTACTTGCATGCTTTGGATCATTGTCCTGCTGCGTGACTGAGCTTTGCTTGAGGTTTAGGTCCTGAAACATCAAAGCAGCCGCAGACCATCACGCTATCGCGGCCATGTTTGACTGTTGGTATGATATTGTTATTGTGGAATGCTGTGTTATCTTAACTGAGAGAAGCAGGGCCTGCAGTTTTTTTAAGATATTAGTCTGTGTTCTTTTGTGACCTCCTGGATGAGCCATTAGTATGATCCTGGAGGAATTTTGGTGGGCCATTCATTCCAGGGAAGGATAACCACTGTTCCAAGCCTTCTCCATTTGTAGCTAATGGCTCTCATCATGGTCCATTGGAGTTGTAGAGCCTTAGAAAAGGCTTTATGTCCCTTTCCAGACTGATAGATGTCATTGATTTTGTTTCTCAACTGTTCTTGATTTTCTTTAGATCACAGCATCAAGTGCTGATTTTTCCCATTTTCATATTGCCAGACAGGCTCTAATTGTTGATTAGATTGATATTTTGATTGAACAGGGCTGGCGGAAATCATTGCTGGTTGTGAAATTGATCCTAGTTTTCGATAAAATTTGTTAAATTGAATGATTTAGTGACTTTGGAGGCAATTACTTTTTTCTACATGGGGCCAGGTAGAATTGCATGGCTTTTTTGCTTAAATTAATGAAATAACACCACCCTGCATGTTGAAAAAAAAAATTCTGCTGATTTCCCAAAAAGGTCTCATATTACCTAATTTGAGGATGCTGAGTTTAATAAAATCAAGTAAAAAGTCACAAAATAAGAATGGAGATTTTTCTTGTAATGTTTTATAACGGCTTTTATGCACTGATCAAAACAGCGACAAATGCTGTTTGAGTGTAGTGAAACACCCACAGATGTAGCAGAAAACATCTGGTTCATGTTTGCATTTTCTTCTGTCAGTGGCCATATTACTAAAGCCTGAAATCAGGATTTGGCTTAAAATAATGTCTTTCGAATCATTCATAAATGTGAAAATGAGCTGAGAATTGAACAAATTATTCTCACCTGGATCAGAGGAAGATGGAAATCATGTTTTTGTTGCAGTTTTTCTGGTTATTAAGGGATAATATAGGACCTCCTAACCTCACAAGTGGTTGTCAAAAGTGACAATGCGATGAAATGCACATCATGCATTGTGTAAAAAATGTGACATGCCAGAGCAAAACAGACACTATTTTTGGATTCAGTACCCAAAATTAGTTAGGGACAAGTATTGGATTTTATGCAGGCCAGTGTAGTCATTTAACACCTGCATTTGTGTTTGCTCAGGTTATTTTTGTTTAATATTGCAATTGGCTTGATAATCTGAAACATTTAAGTGTGAAAAATATGGAAAAACAGAAGAAATTGGGAGGGGGCAAATGCTTTTTTTCACAGCACAGAAGATTACAGTGTGTAATGTGTCCCGCTTGTATCAGTTTACAGTCCTGCATCAGCTCCTGTATCTTCTCCAATATTGCTACTAAAAACAGCCCCTTGCGCAACCCCCACCCTTACGCACAGCCGGAACCATTGTGAGTGGGACCACCCCTGACTCCCCCCCCCCCCTCCCTGCACACAGAGAAACTCATCAAAACAACCCCAACTGGCCTGACCACCCCCCTAAACATGCCTCATCCCAAACTCTCAAAACCACATCTCCATAGCAACTGACAAAAATGTCAATACTTAGGGCTCTTTGTTTGCAGAACTCAGCAACTGCAGTTTATCTTGGGATTAAATGTGTCTACTGATGGCCGGTTCGGACAGTCCTAAAAAAATATCAGAATCTGGATGCTCCTGAAATGTCATGCACATCTCTGAAAAAGAGAATGACTTCTTCTGTTTGTGAACTTTTTTGCCTTCTGGACATAATGGGGAATTGCTAACTGGAAAAAAAAGTCATTCCAAAAACTTCTGTGTGTGGTTAACCAAGGATTTGTCAGACTACTTTATGTAGGCTACATAGCTTTGGTCATTTACTCCTTTAATAATTACAAATTGGCAAACCATCAGCACTACATGGCCTGAAATTAGTAGGAAGTGTACAAGCTAGGCCCTCACAGCCATATATTGAGAAATACTATGTGTTTTGAATGGGGCCCTACAAGTTTTAGGGTCAGAAGTCATTTCTCCCAGTCCATGGAAATATATTGACATAACTGTGATACTGTGACAGGTTTCTTTACGTTAGGAAATTTTGATGGAAAATGTTGTGTCTCTTCCTAGAGTGCCTTACAAGCCAGCGGTATATTACAACGTTCATCTTGATCTTCCTCCTCACTCTTCTCCTGGGTTTGAGTATCATCGCCTTGCTGAAATTCCTGCTTATTTCCAGAGCTCAGACATCTGGGGAACCCACCGTGGCAGTGTTCCATGTAACTAAGGTAAACAGTTCTTGGGGGCACATTTTATAGTTTTACAAGTTTCTAAAAGAGCAACATTATCGTTGTGATTCTGTGCTCACCAGGAGTAGATAACAATGAATACAAGTACTATGTACTTATTTACTATGACTAAGTACCATTCAGTGTGAACATTTGTTTACTTAATAGATGTATTTAAAATTGGTCTACAAAGCTGCATATTCAATAAAAGTTCATTTCCTTAGCTGAGATGTACTATTGCAATACCCCTCCCGGGTATTTAGCATGACTCCTTCTCATTAGTGGTCCTGTTCCCACGCTATTGTGCCATCGTTGTCTATTGATTGTATCAAGCTAAATCATCTTTTCTAACACAGGAGAAGTCGTACTTTCCTACTCCCAATGAAAAGACTATAACGTACCGGAGGGAACAGCCCCTCGAGATGCACATCCATGTTCACAAGATGCCCCTGAATTAGCTTTGGCAGTGAGTCACTGAGGACTAAGAGCAAATCAAACCACACTCTTCCTGTGATCTTTGATACTGTAATAAAGTGTGGCCTCTGGTAAAAATTTACCCCTTGTTGTAGCACCTAGCCAGGCTCATTGGGGTAATTCAGTCTAAATATTTAGCCTTTAACATATAATAGGGGTTATGGAGACAATAAGGATGGAGATAATCATGGACTTCATCAATATTGAGTGGAAAAAGAATATGAATGGTCACCTCTGTGTTTCAGTTGTGTCCATTTCTATTGTGTATTTATTTCTTATTTAAATTGAATTATTTTATTTGGTAGTTTACTTTCACTGTATGCTTTGTAAGCAAATCAATTCAGAGAGGATTTGAAGTGATTTCCATACGAAGGCACTGAAGCTCCTTTCATTCAATATACTTAGCTTTCTAGATTCAAAACGCTTCCATCAATTTGAGAATAAGACTTCTTTCATCGAGTAAATGTTTCACCAGCAAAAATCTCATCCAAAATACGAAACCAGTATCAATTCTATTCCTAAATTCAGATTTCTCAAAGTGAGATCCGAAAGTAATACTGGGACTAGTATTATGTACCATATTTCATGGATGAAGAAAATTAAAATTGTACCAATGCAGTTTTTGTTCTTCATGCAGTGAAACATAATACACAGTATTATTGATTTTAATTTTGAAAAAAAGAGGCCAGTTTTGTACAAATATGGAAATGCTGTTTGCCACATTGAAGATATTTGCTGACCTACAGTGAGCACCATAATTCATCGGAAAGTGACACTTTTTTATTTTATTGGTTTATTTGGTTCTGTTGGTTGAGCCAATCACAGGATATGAATTGAATTGAACGTGTATTTTAAATGAAGAGGACACTGATGGCAGTCCCTGAAACAAGCAAGAACTGAAAATGGCTGGACAGAGCATCACTAGGAAAGATGCCCAGTGTCTGATGTTGTCTTTACATCAGTCAGACTTGAAGCAGTTATTGCGTTCAAACGATATGCACCCAAAGAACGATTACCTTATTTCACATTATGTCAAACTGTCCGATACTTTTTGATGCATTCAAAAATGGGGAAGACTATGTTTAAATTTGATATTGATGAAAACGCCATCCAGACTCAGTGTTTGAGAACAGAAACAAAATTAAAAAGTTTCACTGGTCGATGAATTACAGTGCTCATCATCTCAAGTTTTCTTCATGAGGTGCACTTTATGGTTTAAGAAACCGCGAATCCATTGTCAATTAAATGCTTTGATGATCGAAGTACCTGCTCAGGTTGGCGTATCCTGCCAAAGTCTGCCCTCTAGTGTCACAAGGTCAGGCTGATCAGATTAAAAAAAAAAAAAAAACTGAAAAGTACTGCTTTTAAGCTTGGAATCATATTCATTCAGAACAAAAAAGGTCCTGAGTATTGCACTTCTCCATTATAAGCATTCATGGACAACTGCACTCTTTTATTTTGGCTGAAGGGTCAGTATGTAACAAACAGGATGTTGTCACTTATAGTTGAATTTTGGCCTGTAACCCTCAGCTTTTATATCACGTTTGTCTATAATTGCTTTATGAGTGCCAGTGCCATACTCTAACATCAGGACAAGTAATACACACTTCATTCTGAAGAATGATATAAAGTCTGATGTAAAGTGATATCTTGTGTTTTCCAAAATCGCAATGTATATTTTTTCTCATTCTGGTGAATCTTAGTTTTAAAAAAAGTTAATTGGTCAGTTTAAAGGAATTCAGTGCTGATCCAAATATAACTTTCCTCTCATTCTCAAATAACTGAGCTTATGTTTGCAGTATCTTTTATTTATTTAAAAATTTTAAGTGTTGTTTAAGTTAAAAATTAATATATTGTGCCAGTAATACGCAGAGTCCAAACTTATTTTATTGCTTGGTTTTGCTATTTTAGTGCAGAATCAATAATTTGTAAGTTCAGTAGATTTAGTGAGAAATATTTGTGATCATTTGTGCATCACTACTGTTTTTGATCTAGATATTGCAACAGACAGCAGGACTTGATCCTTGGCATATTCACCGTGAAACCAACATCTATAGGCTAGGATGTCACCACTAGATGGAGCTATGTTGGAACAGAGGCCTATGGAATGGCAGAACATGCCTAGGATTAACAGTATCAAAGATGTTTTAGTGGATTCCTCACTTTGATCTCTAGGCATTATCTCCATTATTGAACTGGGCATGTCTTGATTCTTTTAATATTATTTTAGACTCAGTATGACAAGCTATCTTTGGCACAGGAGTGTCCTGTGTTGTCTGAAAAGGGCTGGCGTGGATGCAGTTTTTTTTTTATTTGCATCTGAGCAGTAACTCACCCAAGACTACTCATCCGGAACATGATTAAAAACCATGAACTGGTATTTTTCAGTTTGAATTTGATTTTATGGCTGTGAGGTAAAGCGAAACTCTCTCTTTCTCTGGGACTTTTCAAATTAAATGGAAGCCTTCCTAACGAGTGTAGTTGTCTGAATTAAAATACGATAATTTTCATAATTAAAGGTCAACTGAGTACTAATATCTCTAATGTTTGATTACTTCACTGTAACTGCTAAGGCTTTGTCCGTAGAAAATACTGGCCATATGGGCTTAAAGAAAATCTATGTTAGCAAAGTTTCAGGCTCTTTAAGAGTCTTTTTGTACTTTCATCAAGGTCTTGTGTCAAAATTTTTTGGAGTCATAATTCTGTATGTTTGCCTAATTAAAATCATGCTCAAACTTGTTTACATTAGCTGTTAATGGTTTGTTGTAACACTAAAATTTGTATTTATTGACAAGTTGTATGTTAATGTTTCAAGGTAAGATGTATATTTTAGATTATTTAAGTTTTTGGATTGTTGGCATTCTAACTATTCAGAGCTATTTGCCATTCATATTTTATAAAATGCGCGATGTACATATTTACCATGTAATTTAATATAAAATTGTAATATGAGAAAACCTGAAACAAAGCTATAAAGCATTGTGTTGAAAATTATATCTAATTGGTGAAAATTTTGAGCTTTGGGCATTATAATGGTAATGGGTGGAAAATTATGATTGAAAAATTCAAATGCACTTTTCTGTTGGCCATATTTCATTTGTAACTTTAAATTGAATCTTTGAATGTAAGAATTAGTGTTCTTAATAAAATAAAGTGGTACAATCCTTCGTCAATTATTTCAATATTTCATCTATATATATCCTTGGGCAAAATTAAGCACCACCAAATTCATAACACAAGTTCGACTTGACCGAAAGACCAACATCAACAAACATTGTTCAAATCTTGGAAATATGGCATGGACTTACCTTTCTTGGCATACTAAATCAATTAGAAGAGAATTTATGTTTACTTCACACTTCATTAGCTTTTAAAGAAAGGGTATGTTTTTAACATTTTTAACGCTGTTTAAGTGTTGCCCAGAGAAATTCTCCTCAAAGTATCAGGCACAGCAGGGTATATCCAAGAGAATCTGGGTTTATTCCCGCAGAAAGGGTTCAGCGCTTAAACATTCCAGGACGGATAAGTCAGAACCAAAGAAGGTGGGACAGTCTACCCCTTATAAAAATAACAGAATTTCACAAAACTACAAAAGAGGGCTTCTGACTAGTTGTACGCACTGAGTACGAAACAATATATTTTATTGGTCAGGCCATCCGTAAACAGAGAGTACAATGTTTGGCTAAGTCTTCCTCCACCAAATTAGTTCACAATGGATGCTAGCTTACATCATTAGAAAATAAAAAATAGTTGTTCAGCTGTAAACATTATTTAAGAATCCAGGAAGGACAGGACACCTTTTCTTACCTCCCCCCAGACCTCAGACCTTCACGATCTCTTGCCAGATGCCTGCACACTGAGTCCTGGATTCCAGAGACAGAGCGGAAAGTGCTCATATAAACATGCAGACAGAAAATCTATTATTCATGCAGAAAGAGGGCGCTCTAACACCTGCATAATACGGTATATTGTCAGATTGGTGGTGTGCTAGCTCTTGCTATGTCTGTTTCCAGTTGCTAAAGAATGTGTCGGGAGACAGTCCCACCAGACCACTGCTTACATCTCAGGCACTGTCAATTCAACTTGCCATTTCTTCACTGTGCCCATTGCCCAAATTACTGTCATCCCTACTCCACGGCTGGCGACAACTCATTTTTCTGCCTCCCAGCAACAACGCTGGAGAGAGCTCACGTCCAACAAGCGACTTTTACGTGCGTCCGTTCAGCCTGTCTTTGGCCCCACAATTCTTCACACGTTTCATTCAGGATGTCCTCGAACCGCTGCAGCAGAAGGGATTTTTAATCCTACCCCAGCCAGATGATTGGCTGCTGTGTGCTGCAACCCTGCAGCAGGCCGCTACCTGCGCTCAATGCCTTTTACGTCACATATCAATACTAGGCAAACTGGGAGAAGACATGCCTCACTCCCAGGCAATGTGCGCTGCCTGAGTATGCAACTGGATTCTCTTGCAATGAATGCCACCCTTACCACTGTCAGGAAAGACACCATTTGCTGTGCTCTGGCAAGAGTTCACACAGGACACAGATTACTATACTGCCCTACAAAGAGAGGTTGTAACAACACATGCCTCCCTCATGGTCTGGGAGGTTGCGTGGTGCCATTGAGGTGTACGTGGCCAGTGGGGCCCACAACTCGGAGGATTCCATCAATGTCCCGAAGATGCACGCGAGCTTCCTGACACTAAAACATTTTGAGAGTGTGCCGACCGTGCAAGATGTTTTCGTAAGAACGGACAATACCTCAGTGGTGTTCCGTATCATTCAATACTTCAATACTGCAGCAAGCACAATCTCGCGGGGTGGCCCGAGACCGGGAGAGTGGCACCTGCACATAGAGGCTGTGCAGGTCATATCACCGAGAAACGGCAGAGCAGCTGTGGATCTGTTTTCTTACAGATTTATGGTAAAGCTGATTGTCTATAAAATGTTCAAGGCTTTGGCGTTTGGCTGGTATATGCAAATGATCCTAAGGTCAAGTGACCCGTACGTGCATGATTAGGATGGGATTTTGTCAGTAATTGACAAATTACTGACAGAATCATTTAACAATGAAGGAAATTAGAAAACAGGTTTAAAATTTGAATAAATACAGGAATAAATACAAGATACCTACAATTATATAGAATAAATTTCATAACCATAGATAATTGCCTACATGGTGAACTTGTCAACGAAAAATTGCCAAAAAAAGTCTTTTTTTTTTTTTTTTTTTGCCAGCAGCGTCCCTTTTCAGAGGCTCTTAACTCCCATATTTAAGCCTTGAATACTGTCGATATTCTTATTACATACAGACCTGTCCCTAGATATAAGGAATCTAGCACCATTAAACCTCTCCAAGAGGTACTAGGCTGACAGGGCATCCTTGAAATTTAAATATTTAATTTCTGCCCTTAAAAAGATTCATATTTAAAAGGCCAGTAATATTGAAATGGGAGGAGAAAGACCGATGCCAAAGGCAGATTCTGAGTGCCTGGAGCCCAATTACCCTGGTCGCAGTTTTCAGCCTGAAGCTTTGATTTTATTTATTTATTTATTTATCCAAGACATTGACCTCTGAAACCCCCTATGAATGAACGTTTGTGAAAAAGGTGGCATGGCACCCCAATTTGGAGGGGCATATCTCAGAAATACTTAGGAGCTGAAGCCTAAAATTTCACCTCTGTGTATTATACACTGAGAGGTACTCAAAAAAATTTCAGCCTAATCTGAGTCAATGTCCATGGAAGGTTGAGTTCATATGGAATGAACCATATACAGTATCTCACAAAAGTGAGTACACCCCTCACATTTCGAGGGCTGACTGCAATAAACAGTTATGTCCAATATATAACATCTGGACATAACTGTTTATTGCAGTCAGCCCTCGATTTCAACAATTAATTTATTATATCTTTTCAGGGACAATGTTACAGAAATGAAACCTGAATATATTCTAGAGTAGCCATTGTACAATATGTGTAGCAGTGTAGATTTACTGCACTTACTGCAAAGATCTTCTACTACGAAGCCATGCTGTTGTAATAGCTGCAGTATGTGGTTTTGCATTGTCCTGCTGAAATACATAAGGCCTTCCCTGGAATAGATGTCGTCTGGAGGGGAGCATATGTTGCTGTAAAACCTTTATATACCTTTCAGCATTCATGGTGCTCCTTAAAACATGCAAGTGTCCCACACCATATGCACTAATGCATCCCCATACCATCAGAGATGCTGGCTTTTGAACTGAACGCTGATGACAGGAGGGGTGGTCTTTCTCCTCTTTAGCTCGGAGGACACGATGCCCAAGATTTCCAACAAGAATGTCAAACTTGGACTGGTCTGACCACAGGACACTTTGCCACTTTGCTACAGTCCATTTTAAATGAGCCTTGGCCCATAGAACACGGCGGCACTTCTGGGTCATGCTCTACAATGGCTTCCTTTTTGCATGATAGAGTTTTTTAGGTGGCATCTGTGGATGGCACGGTGGACTGTGTTTACAGACAGTGGTTTCTTTACGTATTCCTGGGCCCATTTAGTAATGTCAATGACAGAATCATGCCGTTGAGTGATGCAGTGGCATCTGAGGGCCTGAAGATCACAAGCATCCAGTAAAGGTCTTCAGCCTTGTCCCTTACACACAGAGATTTTTCCAGTTTCTCTAAATCTTTTGATGATGTTATGCACTGTCGATGAAGAGACCTTCAAAGCCTTTGCAATTTGACATTGAGGAACATTGTTTTTAAAGTATTCCACAATTTTTTTTACGCAAGACTTCACAGGTTGGAGAGCCTCTGGCCATCTTTACTTCTGAGAGACTCAGCCTCTCCAAGACATCCCTTTTATAGCCAATCATGTTACACACCTGATGCCAGTTAACTTACTTACTTGCTTAATGTTCTTTCAGCTGATTCTCTTATATATTAATTACTTTTTCAGCCTTTTTTGCCTGTGTCCCAACTTTTTTGAGACCTATTGCAGCCAGAAAATTTTAAATGAGCTCATTTTGTGGATAAAAATGTAAAATGTCTCAGTTTCAACATTTGAAATGTTATCTATGTTCTATTGTAAATCACATATTGGCTCATATGTCATTGCATTTTGATTTTATTCACAATTTACACTTCATCCCAACTATTTTGGAATTGGGGTTGTATGTATATATATATATATATATATATATATATATAAAGAGAGAGAGAGAGCATTTCATCGCAAAATGAAATGTATCCATTTGAAGCATTTTTAGAAAAATGCTAATTTTTGTCATGAGAAAAGTAAGCATAGAACAATGTGCTTATTTTTCAATATGTCTTGCTAAACAATATAATTGTCATTGCATGGATAGACCACGCAAAATCTGTAAAAAGTGATGACCTGTGATGTCAACGGATTTTTTTCAAATTCCTACCATAGACTGGTCCTGGGCTAGAATGAAGGCAGGTAAAACTGTTTGGTGAGTAATCACTCTGCTCAGGAGTAAGGGGCAATTAACCCTTCCGATGCATTTTCCTTCGCAAATTTTGATAAAATTGACAAACTTTGCCAATTTTTCACAGAATACTTGACGATAAAGACAGACTTTGCTTATAAATAAGCTGCAGTAGACATCCTAGTTTTTCTATAAAAAATATAAAATCTTGCATACTGTATGGCATTGTCGGTATATTAACCCCATAAGAAAGGTTAACCCTCAGAATCATAAAATAATGCCATATTTACATGTCAATATCCCAACTGCCACAAGGATTTGGGCAACGGTTTTCCCAGAGGAGTAAGTCCAAGTGTCATTTGATCATTCAAAATAATAACATTTCTTGCCGCTCATTTCAGGTTTGATACAGAGCACTTTGATCGACCCATGTCCTTGTACTTGTCCACATGCCATAATATCATGTTTTGTGGCTGGATATGACCACGAATGACTTAAAAATGCCTTGCTTTAAAACTTTTTCATTTCAAAATATGACTTTGTATGATTCATATACATTTTGTGTACATCTTATGTACATTGGACCATACCGTTTACCCCCCAGGACAGCAAACTTTGACCTGGAAAAAAGAAGGAAAGGAGGAGAGAATCAACATTGAAAACTTGACATAATGTAGTTTATAAACAGACGAAACAGGGGTCAAAAGTTGGTTAGGCTGAGTACTGTCCCACATGGGTTTTCGGCCCTCGTTAAGGGGCCATTTTTGGCCATTTTCAATTGCGGACCCTTTTTAGACCCCCACCTATCCATGAATACACCATCAGGGGTGGTTCATAAGCCTTTTACTCATAGATCTTTACCCGTATTTTACCCTGCAAAGAAATTGATGTTATTTCACAATATGTGGTCTCGGGTCCCGCCAAACCCTCAGGGCCCTAAGGTCTGTCTTGCGAAAGTTTCCTGGTGCAAGATAATGTAAAACTACGCCCATATTCTGAAAGACTGGGTCAGAAATGGCTGGACTACGGATTGTCACCTTTCTGGGACTTTCTGTTGCGGAAATAATGATCTCCCAAAACCAGCTTCAGGCAGTCGCGTTCTAAAAAGTAGGTATGGCACCCAAAATTTGAAGGGCCATAAAATCCAAACCGGTGGGTGTTGGACCCTGAAATTTTTCAGGTGCTCATTATACACCCGAAGGTTCATTTTGACATATTCTAAGAAAAATCTGAGATGGTCATTTGGGAGCCATTTGATCACTTGGCATGAAATGACCCAAAAGAGAATAGTTGTATTGCTTTGAGAAAGTGTGACAAGTCCATTTAAAGCCATCTTTTGGGGTTAAAAGTTCTTCTTAGACGAGATCATGGAGAGAGGGGCCCACGACTGCCACTGGAGAAGGAGTATGACCTCATTGCACTGTGTACTAGGCTATTCCATGCTGTTAACAAGGACATCACTATCTGTCCAGCACATAGATACAAGCTTGGCCTTGACTGAAAGCTGTCGCGGAAGTGCCAGCACCCCCATTCAAGTCGTTGGGCGCGTCAAGAACACACAATTCGGGCGTCAACATCAAAAGAAATTTTTGATATTTCGAACGTTTTTACTGCCGATTGGATCAGGTAGGTACTTGCAAATGTAGTACCGGTGCTAGGCCTAGGCCTCGGCCTATTTTTGAACAAATGCCATGACAAGTCACAGTCGTATGCATTGATGCAGCCCAGAGGTCGCGTTACACTTTCTGATTGTCCGTCATTGTAACGGACAGGGGCATAAAAATTCCGTCAAAATCAATTATTATCCGTCATTGGAATTTTATTTTTTAAAATGATAATCGTTTATTTTTTTAATAAAATAAACAGAATAATTTATAGATTACGCATTAGCTGATGCCGACAGTGATTCATGTAGACACACATTTCGCACTGTGTTAAATACAGCACTGCGTGGATTTTCGAACTTACTGCTGTATGAACTTTATAAAACATAACAAATGATTTCTCCCCCCACACAATAACAGTGCGCAAATGAACAATGCTTTCAGTTATTGCTGGGCTTCAGCCTAACAACCGCAGTCGAAGCTGCTTATCAACCTGTGATGTCAACCAGGGCTTTCTCGACCTAGATATCTGCATGTTCACATAACAGAGACGGCGTTTGTAGCATATGACCAATCGTCTACCGGCAGCAGAGCAGCATATTTTACAAATGAAGAGCAAATCATCATATTACAAAAATATGAAGAATACAGGATCATACCAGAGATCCCAAGTCTCACGCATTCGGCTTGAGTCTCTCGCCTCTTAGTGGCATTCAAGTTCCTGTGCCGTAGTCAGCAATTATTCAATCAACGTGCATTGAAGAAATTCACTCGCGAAATTCAAGTCATTGTGCATTAAGTTAATCAGTTTCACGTGCATTATGGTGGATTTCCCCACTAGTGACACGGAAATTGATTATGACTCGTGAATCCTCACGCTTGTCTTTACTGAGGGATTGAAAGCAATGGAATGGCATAAAGACGTTTCAAATGGTCGTATTTCATTTAAACAATTTAAACGATCATGAAACACATGCATCGTTTCCAATCCCTGAGTAAAGAGAAGCTCGAGAAGTCCAGAGTCATAATCGCTTTCCATGGCGAGGTCCACCTTCACGCAAGTGAAACTGAAACTTCAATTCACAAGGATTTTAATTCCGCTCATTAATAAGCGTTCATTGAATGATTGCGGACTGAGGTGAATAAGCCTAAAAAATACGTGAGACCTACGCCGAATGCATGAGACTTGGCATCTCTGTCGTACAGATCAAATGCTCAAGACAATACGACACCCCCCACCAATTGGACGGGTGTGAATTACATCCTGTCAAAATGACGAACGGCCTTCAAAATGTTCCGTCATTGTTAAAAAAAAATCCGTCAATGATGGAAAATATTCGGTTAACCCGACCTCTGATGCAGCCTCATCGTTATCCCATGAGAACAAAGTAGCCTGATCATCCACGAGGTCTATGAGAGGAGTAGAGACTGGGAGGAAGGAAAATCCTAGGTTGGTGGCTAAGAAAATAGAAGCTAGTTTTGTGAAGGAGGACTGGCTAACTACCCAGCAGGTTTCAAGCTACTTCTCTTGTCTCTCTGTCCAGCAGAAATGAGGCAACTTTACCAAGGATAATACTGACACTCCTTTAGATAAACAGCACCAGTTAGCCTCCATGACAACAAGATCGCAACTGCAGGCAAAGGTCATCAAACAGGTGGATCTGTGAATTATTAGTAATTCTGAAAGGGTTCACATGGATTCTATACCACGCCTATTAGCTGATATCCTGGATACTTCGGTTGTCTAGTAAAGTTTTGTTCATGTGTGCTGTGATTGTCTATGGTACCATTATCATGATTGGCTGGATTTGGGCTTACTAGCATCATCCTTCTTTTGGAATTACAGGACCTGTTGGGCCAAACACTGCTGTATATATTTGTTATTAAATACCTTGAAATTCAGATAAAGGAGGTTTTGTAGGGTATTGGCAAATTTGCCCACAGCCCAATTTGAACCATCTTCTGGTTATATGTACCTACTTGTGGGACTTTCCAGAAAATAGATTTGAAATGTGAAATTTGCATACAGGAAGTGAACTGTGACCTATTTAGTGATTTCAAGATTTTTGTGGGGCAAGGCCTCAAAAAGTCCATATTTAAACCCATAAATGATTGGTCTGAAAAACCAGATGATTTTTAATGGCTACGCAACAACATGACGGACATTTTGATACCAAACATAAGTATATACGTGAAAAACTGAAGAAGTTTCAGACAATTTTCCATTGAAAAAATGCATCTGTCTTGACCAAAATTGATGCAAAACGTAAAGTTCATCTTGAAAAACAACCAGGTTCCTATGAAAACACACCTAAGATATTTTCACAAAAGTTGCCTCATATAGTTGGCTAAATAATGGGCGAGTGTCGTTAAATTGCGAGACCGCTAACATGGATTCGGATTGCGAAAATTGGAACCATCCTTGTATTTAGAAATTATTACTATCTCCTTTGGGTGTCAAAATAGGTCACTAAATAAACATTTGAATGCTTGTTATAGATACTTACCCAAATTAAGAGTTTTAGAGTATATGTACATGATTGACGAGACATTGGCCTTCCGGATCATTCGGGATCATAACTACAATACATCTGAAACACATTTGTCCTTTTAAGATTAGACAAATATAGATTGTAACTATATATGAGCCTATCAGAACAATAGTGGTCTGACTCCATGTTTTATCATTTTGGGAAAACAGCTTCCAAAGTTTCGACGTTGTCAAATTCAGCATGCCAGTAAGTATATAGACCTGTCTTGAAGTGACATCCTTTGAATCTTCGCTTTCATGGTCAGAAAGTATTTTGTTGTCAACGTTGATGATTTTTGTTATTTTTGCACATTTCCCTTAAAAACTAAGAATTTTGGAGTTAGACCACTTTTACACTACTATCTATATTTCAGAGGTGGAACCAGCAATCCTCTGGCCCATTATTGCATGAATAGATTTTACCTTTGGCATGAAAAATATGGGTCTAACACAGAAAATTAGAAAATCTGAGTTAGACCACTATTGTTCTGAGGGGCTTATATAGTATATAGTTGTATGTTAATTTATTAGGATATAATAACACTTTCTGGATTACCTGTAATTGTGATAAGATCAGTTAACGGTGGTGTATTCAAGCCATTTTTATTACATACTACATATTTCTCAGAAAAGCCATTTAGATGTTTTCATAAACTGTTGTACATTGTATACGTTGTATACAGGCCTTGTGGATTTTAGGATGTAATTATAGACTCTGAGAATTTTCGAGAAGCCTTCTGAAGAGGCTTGTTCAGGTCAGCGTGTTGGTAGTGTCCAATATAATATAGGATTGATGCCACATCGGCACACATTCCAGCAGTTCTTTTTCCAGCTGGACACGTACAATAGTATACAGTCACTGGGCCTTCAGATTCATTTACATCATGTTGTACCCATACATTACACTTTGCTTGGCTCTTATGTCGCGAATAGATCTGACCACGAACAAGGTCATTGTCATGTTGATAGACCCAGATTTCATAGTCACCATCATTGCTTTGATGTTCGACAACGTAACCGGGTGCTAGCTTGAGCTGATATGATCCACATGACAATGTCTCCAGATAATCTAGATTGAGCTTTGGAAACGTGATACTGGATGCCTCTAGTTTGACCCAGTTCTTTTTCGCTTTTTTCCCATGGTGGGATCTCCTTCAACGCTTTGTGCTAAGATGTTATTTTTTTCTTGATTTGCCAGCATTCTTTGTGCCATCTGTGTGTCTCTGGCAGCACGCTCTGGATTGGACATATATATTGTTCTCTTTATTCCATTAAGACAAGCTGTAATTATTTTAACGAGATTACCAATGACGGGAACATAATAATTGGACAACATCCTTTCTTTAAAGAAACGCCATTGTTTGAAATGACCATGATAGGACTCTACCACCCATCGTGTTTTCGTACACAGCCGATCTGCATTGGCTTGAGAGGAATCAAGCTGAACCTTACCAGATAGCATAAATGATGGCATTTTGGCATCATAGCCCATGGAGGCTAAAACATCTACCGTAATACATCTCAAAACCCACGATCAACTATGATAATATCATTGGCAATGTAGCCAGTTCTTCAGTGCCTCCAACTTGTCAAGTGTTAATTTAGTTATTGATGCATCATTGACGCTACCATAGTAGTGACCCACAGTATCCAAGACATAACCATCTGGAAAACAATGGACATGAACTTGAGATAGTTACATTTCTTCTGACCACCATAGGAAGACCTTTGGAACTGATGGTGTGTACTTTTATTGAGATAAATGTATGTACCATCCAATATCAGTGTGGTATTATCACCATACAAAGACT